>JAUIMM010000052.1:23007500-23742500 GCA_031769625.1 Taudactylus pleione | reverse complement strand
CATATGAGCCTAGCACCTAACACAAGAATTATTTGTGAAGACACTGGTAATTGTTTTTATAGTTATTGACAAAATAAGTATAGCAATGATTGCTGTTAAAGACACAATTTATAATATTAATCACTTTTACTTGTGTCTATTTGGTTAATCCTACTCTACCCTTTAATTTATCTTTTGTTGGAGATTATTATTATTACTACTACTACTACTACTACTACTACTACTACTACTACTACTAATAATAATAATAATAACAATAATAATAATATCCTTTATTTACAGGGCACCAAAACTTATCATTAATGCAGTACAGGGTATATATATACACTACTGAATATTAAAAAAAGCAACATAATTAAATTGGCAATGTTCCTAAAATTAGAGACAGCCAACTCTATATTAGTACCAAATACTATTTTTCAATATTTTTTCTCTTTTTGAGACACTATACCAGCAGGCTCCCGCCCCTTTTCTATTTATCTATTTATTTACTTATTTATTTTCTATTTTTTTCCTTCTCTTTCTTCTCTTCTTCTCTTCTTCTACTTTATCTTACTGCGACTATTTCAACTGAGTTATTTGCAATATATTTATCTATTGTACATGTTTGTCTTTTTCTGCTAGCAATATTGTTTTCACTATTATTGCATTTATATACTCCAGATGTGTGCTCGACTCTATAATGTTTGTCTATTCTCATCTGGGTGTTCATGATGTTATTGTCTTCTGCATTTTAACTTTATAAATAAACCATTTAAAAAAGAAAATAGAGACGGCTAAGGAGTGCAGGGCATATACACAGTAACAGTAAATCATGACAGATTCATGATACTGTGAGTGTAAAATGACATATTATTGGACAATAAGGACCAACAACACTGTTAATAGGTAGGACTTGAACAGTGAAATGAAGGTTGGAGGGCTCACTGTTTCTAGACAGGCAGTGGAGGGGAGTCATTGCAACAGGAAGTCAGTTAGGCACTCAGTAAGCCTATGCTCATGGAAGGATGAGCACACAAAGTCAGAGTAACAGATAGGGATGAGGAGGCAAGGAACACTGGAAGTAAAGACAGTACTGGAGAGGAACATAAGAAAAGAGGGATTTTACTTGTAATCTTCCTAGTTCTCTGCACAGTGGACATCAATTCTCACTTTCATTTAATCTTACACAAGTATATAACCCTCCCTCAACACCTGATATCTCACCCACTATGACATAAGTTCATCCGAGTCCCCCGGAGGCAAGTTACAGTTTGACGCCTCTGTTGTAGAGTGTGTACATTAATATGACATTTGTAGACTAATTAGTAATCAACCAAAATGTACAGTATAAATTAATATTACATTCCTATTCAAGTTAGAGGCAGGGCCCAGAGCAACACAAGAAGGTTTAGAACCACTCCCACTAGTTTCAACTAGGGATGTGCGCCGGACTATTTTTGCCGGATTTGGATTTGGTTCTAATTCATCGTCTGGCTTTGGATTTGGATTTGCCAAACTGTGGTGACTGGATTTGGATTTGGATTTTTTAACAAAAATTGACAAAAAAAATCTAAAATCACATAAACTGGGATATTTTTTCTTCCTAGAGTATTATTAACCTCAATAACATTAATTTCCAGTCATTTACAGTCAATTTAGACCACCTCACAGTTTAAATTATAGTTTTCACCATTATTGGCCAAAAGTTGCAGTGAGCTGACTGGTTACTAAGCGACAGAGCAGCGGCACAGACATCACAGTTTAAAGCACATCTATGACACATTGCCACACAGCAGTGGCAGAAATGAAAGGCAAAGCAAGATGGAATGGTCCTTGGGCTCTCCCACCCACCCAATAGGGTACGGCTAGCAGAGTCACAGTACTTGTATACACAGGTGGCTACGGCCCAATGAGGAGTCACAGTGCACAATCTTATTCACATTACACCGCACATAGTGCCCCTGATTCACATTACACCATAAAGTAGAGTCTCTTATTTATGTTACCACACACAGTAGTGCCCCTTTTTCACAATGCCCACAGTAGTGCCACTTTTACACAATGTCCACATTAGTGACCCTTATACACAAAGCCCACAGTAGTAGTGCCCCTTATACAATGCCCACAGCAATAGTGTCCCTTACACAATGCCCCCAGCAGTGGTGTCCCTTACACAATGCCCTCAGTAGTAGTGCCCCTATGCAGTGCCCCTCACTAGTATGCTCCCATTAGTAGTGCCCCTAGTTGTATGCCCCCAGTGGTATGCCCCCATTAGTAGTGCCCCCAGTAGTATGCCCCTAGTAGTATGCCCCCATTACAAGTGCCCCTAGTAGTATACCCCCATTATAACTGCCCCCAGTAGTTGTGCCCCAATTAGTTATGCCCCTTGTAGTATGCCCCATTATAATAAGTGCCCCCAGTAGTTATGCCTCTTGTAGTATGCCCCCATTATAATAAGTGTCCCTTGTAGTATGCCTCCATTAGAATAAGTGCCCCCACTAGTTATGCCTCTTGTAATGTGCCCCCATTAGAATAAATGCCCCCAGTAGTTATGCCCCTTGTAGTGTGCCCCCATTAGAATAAGTGCCCCCAGTAGTTGTGCCCCTTGTAGTATGCCCCCATTACAATAAGTGCCCCCAGTAGTTATGCCCCTTGTAGTATGCCCCCATTAGAATTAGTGCCCCCAGTAGTTGTGCCCCTTGCAGTATGCCCCCATTAGAATAAGTGCCCCCAGTAGTTATGCCCCTTGTAGTGTGCCCCTTGTAGTATGCCCCCAGTAGCGCCGCCTTACACAGAAAAAAAATTAAAACTTACCTGAATCCCCGCTCCTGCTTGTGACCGCAGCCGTTCGCTCCTTTCTGCACTATGGGAGAGATGTCACTTGTGACGTCTCTCCCATCATCCGCAGCGGGGGAAGCCGGAAGACGGAGCTTGTGAGTGAGCTCCAACCGCTCCCTCCATGCAACAGCCAATGAGAGTCTGCCTGACTCTCACTGGCTGCTATTTCAAACACACAACTGCCGCTGGGAGCTGTGTGTTTGTATCTGTGTAGGGCAGACTGCTATCACAGCGGTCTGCCCTACACTAGAGGAGCCCTGACGTCAGATTCTCTCGCGAGAATCTGACAGCAGGAGGCCACCATTTGGCCCCGAATGATGATCCAAGTCAGGTGGGGAACACCCGAATAGGGTTCGGGTGGACTCGGATCCCCTATGTTCGGAGCGGTTCAGATTCCACAGAATCCGAACCGCTCATCTCTAGTTTCAACTGACCAAAGGTTTCAGTTGACCAATAGTCTATTTCCTCATGAAGCCACTCCTCACAGATGATGGGAGGAGGGGGAAAATAGGATCTCACTGAGAACTCAGGGAACAGGACACAGCCTCACATGCTGCGGCAGCCATAGCAGAAAAATGGAATCTCAACACTCCCCAATGGAGAATCTGGTTCTTTTTCTCCCTGGTGGTTAAGTATATTTGACCCTCTCTCTCATAACCCACACTATGATGACATGATAATGGCATGGCATGGTTATAGATTTGTATAATAATGTAGTGATCTGTAAAGTAGTTAGTCGAAATGGGTATTTGTAGTGATCTATGTTAACATGTGGTAGATTGTATTTGGTAAAGTGCTATTCATATATTCATTTTATATATGGCTGGCTGGCTGTGAGATATATATATATATAGTGAATCGGAAGCTGAAAATTTGTACTTCAAAGAAACCCTTTTAGACACAGCGGGTACACTATCTGCAGATGAATTGTTTACACAGATTCTCAAATTAAACAAAAAAGAAATTGATTACCACTTACATGGGGTCACACTTTCGGATTATCATAAAGAAAGAAAAATTCCCAGAGGTTTCAGGGTGAAGAATGTTCCCACTATTGGCCGCAACAACGTTGATTTTTGTAAAAGATGGGTGGCAGTGTTAAATAAATGTTCACTGGACCTCATTTTACTAGTCATAGAGGAATCCAGTAGAGAACTTAGCATCATCCATGATAAAATCAAATCTTTTGACACCACATATAAAACTCATCTCATTAATGACAGTTCCAACAATTGGCTTGACAAGCTAAACACCCAAGTTGAGGAATACAAAAGAGACTTAATTAAGTACAAAAAAGAGAAACTAGCCAAGGTGAATACTGACTACCATGAACAGCGTGTATATTCCTGGGTAACAGGGAGAGTCCTGAATCCCAAATTCCAGCGTAATCGCTTTAGGAACATTCGGTGACCTTTTGACACAGAAGGGTCGAGTGGTGCCAACTCATCACAAAGTGACCAGGATCTCCCTTCTTCTGTACTCCCAATTACACAACGCCCCCCTTTAGGGGGGTATAAAGGTACGAGCACAAAAAGGAAACGATCCCGTACCCGACGTGGGAAACAGGGGTCGAGGCAGACGGGTGTACAAAAAGAAAACGTAATTATTAATTTATCCTCTCGCATTCTTACCATGGCAGAATCCAGATTATTACAAAGAGGATTTACATTTATTCCCACATGTTCCTTTAACAGCTTCCATTGGAAGAAAGATCTATGGAGATTAAATAGAAGTTTGAAACTCAAGGAGTTCTTCAGTAATTCAGATTCCATACCCACTACAACCCCCAGTTCATTTTTCAAAAAAACTTCCTCCTTTGATCTGCCTTCTAGCAATGCCTCTATCAAGAGCTTTGTTAGAATGTTAGATCGTGAGGTAAGTTCTCAATTCAAAGGGATGACACCTGTTCGACACAATTTATGTAAGGATGAATATAATGCTATGATCTCTTTGGGTAAGGACAATTCCATAATTATTCGTTCAGCTGACAAAGGGGGTGCCATTGTTATCCAGAATAGAGCACAGTACAGTGGTGAAATCTATCGACAGTTAAATGATGACAACACATACACTCCTCTCACCCATGATCCCACCCTGTCCTTTAAAAAACAACTTGATGACAGCTTAACACAGGCCCATGAACAGGGGTATATCAACAAGGACATCAAGGAGTATCTTACGATAGACAAACGTGTTGTTCCACTTCTTTACACACTACCAAAGATTCATAAATCAGTATCTGCACCACCTGGCCGTCCCATAATCTCGGCTAGAGACAGTCTCTACAGTAACACGTCCAAATATTTAGGTTCTTTTTTACAACCCCTCATTTCCCTTGAACCCACATTTTTGAAAGATTTGAATACTCTTCTGGATAAATTACACAGTTTGAACAATCTACCACATGATTTATTATTGTGCACTATAGACGTTAATTCTCTTTATACCAGTATACCACAACAAGAAGGTTGTGAATATATGGGTGCCTTTCTGAGATCACACTCTAATTACAAGGGCCCCAATATAGATTTTTTCCTGTGTCTATTGAAACAGACTTTGAACAATAACTATTTTCTTTTTGATGATAAATTTTTTCTTCAGAAGAAGGGTTGTGCCATGGGTTCCCATGTGGCACCTTCGTTCGCTAACATTTATATGTTTTTTGTTGAAAAATAACTTTTTCTCCACAATCCGGATTTTAACAAATCCTTAATTTTCTTTGTTCGATATATATCAACGATATATTGGTTCTGTGGTCAGGTACTGAAGTGGAATTTATCTCCGTCATGTCCAAGATCAATACAATGCATCAATATATTACTTTTACTCATGAACAAAGTCACAACAATGTACATTTTTTGGATATAAATATTCATTGGTCTGGCTCCGATTTCCAGACCTCCATTTACCACAAACCAACCGACAGCAACACCTTACTGCATGCACAGAGCCATCACCCTGCAGCGCTGAAAAGAAGTCTCCCATATTCTCAGTTCTTGCATGCTCTGAGAATCACCAGTGATCCAGTCCAAGCTGAACAGGAAATTGATCACATGGTAACCAAGTTTGTACAACGTGGGTATAGACACAAGGATCTTATTGCGGCCAAATCCAAGGCAATTTCAGCACATGGAGTGACAGGCACAGTGAATAAAATAATAAATAACAAAATGAACACGATGCTATTCGTTAATCAACAAAATGTTGCCAGCAAATTCATCAACACTACCGCCAAACGTCTTTGGCCGTTAATCAATACTGACAATTCCATCAAGTCATTAAAAAATTCAAGGATCATGCTGGGCTACAAACGAGGGAAAAATTTGAAAGATTGGCTTGTCCACAACGATATCAACTATGGTCCCGTCATCCCTGAACAACATTTTTTATCCAAAAAACCAGGATGCCGTCGGTGCACAGGGTGCACGACATGCAGTTTCATGGAAACCGGCCCTGATGTGATACACCCACACTCGGGAAAATGTTTCCCCATCAGACATACATTAACTTGTACTACCAAATGCGTGGTGTATATGATCCGGTGTCCTTGTGGACTGGCTTACATTGGGAAGACTACTTGCACTGCCAGAATTAGAATGGCACAACATCGTACGGCAATTCGACAAGCATTAGAAGGAAAGGAAATAGACCAGCCAGTGGCCCGTCACTTCAAGAATTTCCGACATTCATTATCTACGCTGGTGTATAAACTAATTGATCAAGTCCCCATCAACAAACGAGGTGGGGACAGGGACAAGAAGCTGCTACAACTTGAAACGTTCTGGATTCATAAAATGAACACTATATCACCATTTGGTCTCAATGAGCAACTTTCCTTTTCATGCTTCTTCTGAGGTTTTCCTTTCATCACTGCCACTTAGTGCAGTCATATTTACACATACAGGGTAGTAGTTACCCATATCTCCAGTTGCACCATTGCTATATCTAATCCTCATGCTTGTCTCTTGTTTGTTGTTTGTTCTCTTTTCAATGCCGAGTGGTATCGATTTGTTTGGAGCCATCTACTGTGTGTTGATTCATTGTTGTCTCGGTTTTCGGCATATGCAGGACTGTCACACTTGGATTTCACTGTTTGCTTTGCCACCTCACCGGGACTGATTACGTAAGGTATCAAGGTGTTTGCCTTGTTACAGCGCTGGCATGCTCTCTCCCCAGTGCGCGCTGATAGCAGCGGGGATGGCAGCATGCTTCCGTTGCAGAGTTATGTCTGTGTATTTATGTTTGGTTGCCATGGTTACTTACCATGGCAATGACGCATTGCGCGGTTGCATCATTATGCAAGCGCCCTGTCCAGCGCTGATGACGTCATTTATGGCGTGGTGAGCGGGGTACATTGTCATTATGGGATGTCACTGGGTATAAAGGTATGCACTGTTTCTTCTGTTCTTTAGTTCTTGATAAAAGTCGCCAGACTGAAACGTTGAACTTTGACCTTCCTGAGTCGTGAGTCTTTTGTATCAAAGTTCTGTGAGTACCGCCGTCATTTCTACATATATATATATATATATGTATGTATATAGTTGATGGTTAAATGTGATGTTTTGTAGGCAGCATGCAGGAAAGGAATTTATAGTCTGTATATTGTCAATATGGCTGCCCACATGTGGTTTAAACAATAGGATCCATGTGCTGTTTCCTTTGATGATACGGCCTTGAACCATGTGCTTCGTTCAATGGGGGTTGTAAATTACTAATACTGTGACATTAGTTATAATCCTAGACTTTAATTGGTGTTGTATAGTTAGTTATTATAATTATGATCATTGATGGATACCAGTGTTGTAGGATGATTTAAAGAGATCAAGCCTCAGGGAGTCTAGGCCTGTAGACAAAGGAATTACCTGTGCTTCCCCCACCACTTTCCCCCATTGAATCTTGCTAATACTGGCTGTATTAGCTATTGGAATACTATATAATGCAATGTTTGCCTGATGATATCACACAGTTATGGTGTGTAAAAATGATGTCCCTTTTACCAAAAATAGGTTTCAAGGTGAAATAATTCCACATCTCACTAATAGGTATCGTATCTGCGAAAGAGAATTGAAAACTCTATTTTCCCTATTATCATGTTATGTTAGCAATCGGCATACAATATTCAGTTTGCATATTTATAATAGTAGTAGGAATGTCTGATGAAGTTGTTGTAAGGAAGGAGGTGGATGGATAGATATGTGAATTACGTTGGTATTACAGAGCTACAGCTTCATGGGAGTTTCAAAATGGAGGTTTTTTTTGTGCCATGAGGTTTGGATACAGCACATGTGCCATCCCATCCTCCACACATCCCATACCCCCATACTTCTCTCTCTCATCATCATCATTTATGTATTTCTTATATCGTATTCTAACTAATATTGTGAAGTTTAAATACTGTTTTATGATATACCTAATGTATGTGGGCTTTTTGAGCATTGATTTGATTATATAAATACACATTTACTTTAGTACATCTGGTGTGCAATGTTTTATTAAAATGAAATTATCCTAATGATCCAAAGGTATATCATTCTGGGTTACACTTTGCAAGTTAATATATTAATTATAATCTGTTAAAAGAATAAATATAGAATATTTGCTTCAGACATATGAGATTAAAACAGGCAACTGCATGTACAAACAAACAAACAAAAGAAGAAGAAAGACTAAAGAAAACCCTCAAAAGACTCCCCTACCAGAAAAAAAGGGTAAAATAAAGAAGGTGCACATCTATCTATCGATCTGCACACGCACAAACACACTACAATAAAATATGTGAATGTGTTGGGCCTATTTACTAAGTAAATCTGCTGGATATCACCCAAAACACCTGTTTTCGTGAGGCATCTGCAAACTTACAGTATCCCCTGAATATATCTGGGGGACCACAGCAGATATCGGAGATAGCCCCCCATTTTCGCTCGAAAAAGCAGTCCCCATAGGTTCCTTATTGTGCTCCGACCCCTCATATGTTCTGTATTGTGCTCACCCTTTTCTACATGCTCTCTTTTGTGCTCCATGTCTATAGATTATTTGTTGAGCTCCTCATCACAACTCCCCAACCCTGCATTGTATAAAATTTCCCTGACCCCATTTCTCCATGTTCATTATTGTGCTCCATACACTACCCCCTCCCATCTGTAAGTTCTTAAATGTACGTCTTTCCCAATCTCTGTTTTCCGCAATGTGCTCCACTCTTCACTTTTCATTTACCATAGGATGACTTCTTGTTCCTTCTCTGTGTCTTCTCCAACTGCTGGCTGGCTTCTCTGATAGACAACAGCAGAGCCAGATTATTATCTCATGGGACCATAGACAGGTTTTAGATTCAGGGCCCCTCCACCTTTGATCCACCCCAGAAAAAGTATTTTTAATAATATGGAGCTTAAGACAAAGCCTAAAATTGTATATATTGTGACAAGAATCACATACTTCGGGTAAAATCCATCAATAGCTTTTATTGCTCACCACAGGCAGGTACACAGAATATGGCAGTTTCACAGGCAAGATGTCATATAAAGACTTCCAATACGACAATATTTCTTCAGTGGACTCGCAGGTCCAGAAACCCTTACACTAATCACCCCCAGGCATATAAGCTGGGTGACTATTTCACCATCAGGCTCAGTTTCCCTAGTGTCTCTGCCAGGGGTGTATCTAGGGGTCTGTGTGCCCCTGGCAAAGTAATGGACTGGCGCCCCCTCCCTCCATATTTTCTGAATAATTACATTATCTCTCCCCAGCCATCCCCCTTCTGTCTCCCCAGTCATTAGCCTTTCCCTTTCTGTGTCCCCAACCAACTTTTTTCTGTGTCCCCAGGCAGGGGCAAATGCAGAATTTTTAGGGGGGGTTTCCAAATATCTATCTCCCTCTATATACATAAACACATTTATATATATATATATATATATATATGAGATACACCCCCATTTTTAGTTATGTGTATCTGTATTGTGACCCTTATGCAGTGCCCCCTACATTTGTGCCCCATATGCAGTGTCCCTAAAGTAGTGCCCCTTCTACAATGCCCCCAGTAGTTTTGCCCCATATGCAGGTCCCCCTAAAGTAGTGCTCCTTATGCAGTGCCATATATGCAGCATCCCTAAAATAGTGGCCCCAGTAGTTTTGCCCCATATGCAGCGCCCCTTATGTAGTGACCCCTGTAGTTTTGACCCATATGCAGGTCCCCTTAAAGTAGTGCCCCTTATGCAGTAGTGCCCCTTATGCAGTCCCCTTAAAGTAGTGCCCCAGTAGTTTTGCCCAATAAACAGCGCCCCTTATGCAGTGCCCCCTGTCATTTTGAACCATATGCAGGTCCCCTTAAAGTAGTAGTTTTCCTTATGCAGTGCCCCATATGCATGGCCCCTTAAAGTAGTGCCCGTTATGCAGTGCCCCCCCGCGCCCAGTACTTACCTCATCACCACGCTGGCTCCCTCTCTGGTCGGCTCCCGCTGCACCACTGTATCTTCCCACTGTTGTGTGGCTGTGGCAGGCTCCTCAGTAAGAGCAGCAATGCGGCACACGTGACGTCATGACGTCACACACGAATTGTGTAAAAAGGACTTTATGAATCATTTGCTCATACCACTGGCAGACGCTGGTGATTGCCGGTGGCTGGCAGTGGTACAAGCAAATGATTAAAACATTTTTTTACTCAAGGCGCACATGACGTCATGCACGCCACACTGCTGCTCTTACTGAGGAGCCTGCTGCAGCCACATGGTAAGTATCTGTGTGGGCTGCGGGGGCTTGGTGGTGGGGGGATCAGAAGGGGCCCTAAACATCTTCCCCTTGTTCATGGGTGGCACCACCAGATGGCACCCCCCTTCGGCCAGCGCCCCTGGCGAGTGCCATCCCGGCCAATGGGTAGATACACCCCTGGTCTCTGCAGTTCTTAAACCAGCTTCTCACAGGTGTCTGTAATCAGCTGCCTTTCCATGCACTGATTGAGGCAACACCAGAACTGGACATTTACACAATCCTAATGCCTTTGCTCTGTCAAACCAGGGAGATCTGGATATTCCACATTTACTTCATGTGGAATTATGCTGACCCTGTCACAATATATATAAAATTAAAATATTAATCGGTCTGTTTGTTTGTTTGTCCGGTTATGCATTCGGACACCCTGGCACAGATTGAGGTGAAACCAATGTAATGTGGTCCAGTTGGATTCTGACCAAGTTTTAAGGGAGTTAAGGTCCTGATCGGACCTCCCATTGCTGTACTCTGGGAACTTTGACCCGGGTAGCCTGTTCTGAGCCTTTCACTGGATGGATTTGGATGAAAATTTCACAGAGTGGTAACATTGGATCCTAGAAGACATACTAGTGGGTTAAGGTCCCAGTTGGACCTCCCATTGGAGGACACTGGGCAGAACTTTGACCAGGGATGCTGGGTAGAACTTTGACCTGGAGGGCCTGTTCTTGGCCTTCGACTGGATGGATTTGGATAAAAACTTTGCAGAGGGGTGCCAATTGGTCTGGGATGCTAAATTTAGTGGTTGGGGTCTCGGTCGGACTGCACGACAGAGTGGGCTAGACAGAACTTTAACCAAAGGAGCCTGTTCTGGGCCTTTCAGTAGATGGATTTAGACAACATCACATAATAAAACTTAATAATGAGAAGATTTAAACCTGGGCAACACCGGGTTACTTTTCCTACTGGGCTATATTTACAAAGGTTTGATTTTGTGTTCGACTTTATGTTTGATTTAACTCACCTGAAATCAAATCGAATATAGATATCAGTCACAATCCCACATTTACTAAAAGTCGATTTTGAGTTCTATTTCAAAATCTAATTCAATATTGTTTGATTTTGAATAGTGATCTCTTGTTCAATTTTGTTCGAAAATAAAATCATCTATACAATCAAACACAAAGTTGAACACAACAGGCCAAATGTAATAGGGTGAGAGTTTAGAAAATGTGAGAATATAGCAGTAAAACTCTCACACTAATACATTGATCGAGTTGTATTTTCAAAACAGGAAACACCTGGATGAGAGTTTAAATCTTGAGGTTTTTTGAGTCTGAAAAGCATGCAAGTTTGCATGTTCTGTGACTTACATTTATTACTTCATTACAGTTTTCTCTCACATTTTCTAAACTCTCACCCTATTAGATTTGGCCCAACATCTCCAAAATAATAGACCTTTAATGCTGCTGATTTTAGTATGGTTCTTGCGTGTTATGTGTATGTAAGTGTTAACAAAAAGGAAAAGAATGACGTGGGGTCCTCCGCTCAAAAGCATAACCAGCACCGAGCTCTGTGAGCCAGTCCTGCTTGTGAAGATATGGGAAAAAAAGACAACAAACACTTGGCTCTTACTAGCGGGGGTATAATGCAACAGCAAGGTAACATGCTTCACGGCGTCTCCCTACCAAAGCATTCAGAACCCCACACTAGTTAGCCCAGACTGAAGATTGCTTGAGAGTGGGGACCTCCCCCAATAAAAGGGTCCCCACTCTCCAGGTAACCCTGGGCTAGGGCTGAAGCCCGGGGCTATTCCCCTGGGTGGTGGGTGCATGGTTAATAGGTGTAAAATATAGATATATATAAAACTAATACTGTCTTTTTGTCATGGCTGCCGACACTTGAGACTCCTGGGAGGAGGCAGGCCTACTAGGCGCAATAATCTGGGGTGGCCTTAGGAATGACCTTTTCATGAAATCTCGATAGCACAGAATAAAAGTAAATAGAACTTATTCACAGGAGAAATATAATAGCAATGTCTCACATAAAGTCTCAACAACACTGAGGTTCACATAAGCAATAACAAGTATAGGAGAAAACCCCCCATATAGTCTTTAACACAGAAAAGTTAATATGGTAGGGAACCCCGAATCCAGTATGAGACTAACACCTCAGGATGGTATAGAGGAGCTTTACCTGGGTGGAACCCTGTAGTGATGGAGATCTGGAGCAGTTTGAGCCCTGATGCGGTGAGGTCGGAGCAGGGTTGAGCCCTGTGATGCGGTGAGGTCGGAGCAGGGTTGAGCCCTGTGATGCAGTGAGGTCGGAGCAGGGTTGAGCCCTGTGATGCGATGAGGTCGGAGCAGGGTTGAGCCCTGTGATGCAATGAGGTTGAAACAGGGTTGAGCCCTGTGAAGTGGTGTAGTTCCAGAACAGGGTTGAGCCCTGCAGTGTGACTAGAATCCGGAACGGGGTTGAGTCCCGCGATACGGTGATGATAACTGTAATGGTGCAGTTGACAACTGTAATGAAGATGGGTTCAATATCCACAGGAGTGAGAGGCAACAGGCAAAGTAAACAGTGCAGCAAAAGGTGAAACCACAGCAGTGGAGTAGAAAGCAATACTTAGGCAATGGCTATGCTGAGCTCTGTAGTGTGGCTGGTAACTGGCATCAGAAGTTAAGCTGGAACATGAGCGGAGATATAGCAAAATCCACAGCAACCCACAGGCACAGCAGGGATCTGGCAGGAGTCCAAGAAAGACCTGAAAGTAACATTGCACAGACACTGAGACACAGTTAGTAACAGGCTTTATACTAGAGGTCTGTGATCCATAGGAAGTTCAGAACATGTGACCCAAATGGAATCAGGTTTGAAATAATGAGCAATCTAGGAATCCCACAACCTGACAACACCTTGCAAACAGATGATCACTTTAACTCTCTATTCCCTGTATGTGAAGAACACCAGCAAGCAGAATAGCTCCTCCAATGACCACAAATGAACTGTGGAAAAAGTAATCTATCTTTATATACTGAAATAGTCGCAGTCCTGACACTTTTACATGGGGACTATATGTCCCAGCAAGCCTCCCCCACATGTCAGTACTTGGGGAACCACAACTACCTGCATGCAGGGCATTAAGGGGTCACTGTAAAGGAAATATTAAAACAAATACAGTACTCACACACTGTTGAAAGTAAAATTTTATTACATACACTCACTCTCACACTATACTCACCTTGTCCCTGGTGTTCGATCCTTTTGTCCAGTAGAATCCCGCTGTTTAGATAAAATGTAAAAACAAAAATACTCACCTAAGCCTTGGTGCAGGTCGGTCCTCTTCTCCAGTAGCTGTCACGGTTCAGCCTAGGATCAGCCATCTCTTGCCTCCGCGCCGGCTTCCCCTGACTTCTCGTGCAGTCAGATGTCTGGTGAGGCAGCGTGTGATGCGCTAAGTATTCTGCCTTAGGCACTTGCGGACTTCCATGGTCGTCCTTGTGTCTTGGGGATCAGAGTTACCGTGATGGGCGCTGCCATGACAGTTCCTCTCATATGGTAGCATGGTCTCGGTCAGTTGACGCTGTGCTCCTATCAACTGCTACCCCTGGGTATATAACCGGCTTCAGAACTCCACTAAGTTGCCTGAACAATGTTTGTCATTCCTAGTGCATGCTAGACGAGTCCTCATTCCAGGTTCCCCTGAGATTTCCTCTGGGTCTTCTACAGTGTGATTGACCACCTTTGCCGGAGTACTACCCTGTGCTACCTTCAGTGCAACAGTGTGTCATTCCGTCTCTGCCTGTGTGCAAATCAGTATACCATCTCTGCCAGTGAGCCAACTCCGTGCTATCTTCAGTGCAGCAGTGCGTTTTAACATCTCAAGCCTGTGTGAAAACTCTGCACTACCTTTAGCGCAACTGTGCATCACCTGTGTACAAATTAGCGTCTCCTTCCAGAGCAACAGTGCATCTTACCACCTCAGCCTGTGTACAACTTAGTGTCTCCTTCTGGAGCTACAGTGTGTCTTACCACCTCAGCCTGTGTACAACTTAGTGTCTCCTTCCGGAGCTACAGTGCATCATTTCACCTCTGCCTGTATTCTATACTAAGAAACCATCCTTCAGCGCAATAGTGCGTCTACACACCTCTACCTGTGGGTACCTTAAGTACCACTTTCCAGTGCAGCTGTGCCTCCTAGGGAGGCATATTCCTCGGGCCAGCATTTGTGTGTTTCTTTATTCCCACGGGGTTTGGATACCATATCAAAGCCGACCTGCCTGCTGGGTGCAGCTAAATCCCATATCCCAGTTAGTAGGGGTCACTGGTGAATACCTCCCAGCAGGTTAGACATCCAAACTCTGTGGATGAGGAGAACATACATTCAGGCCCCTTGCGTCCGATTTCTTCCCCAACCTCGGACCCCGGATTTCAACCCCTCAGTGGCAAGCGTGACAGTAGCATCTCGGGCATTAAAAATAACAAAACGCATTGTCCCATGTCATAACACACACAGAAGAGCTGTATGTGTATACAAGTGGCAGGATCCACAAGGTTTCCTGCACTTGTAGGGCAGCCAGCCAATCAGCGGCTGCTACTATACTAACTTATTGCTGATTGGCTGTGAGTGGCCTGGCTGTCAATCAATATTACAACACTTGGTGTGTGTGTATTGTATTTATTTTAAAATTTAATTTACAGGAGGACTACAGATATTAGCAGGCCATTAATGCCTGGGCGTGCTGGCACTATGGTTCTCCAAGTGCCATCAAGTAGGGCAGGCTTGCTGGGACAATATAATTTTTATTTTTGACACAATCAACTTGAGGGTCTCCACTTCTCAGCGAATCCCCAGCCTGAGCTGACTAGTGTGGGGTTATGAATGTTTTGGCAGGGGGACCCATTCAAGTGTCCCCCCCTGCTGTGGTATTACACCCTGCTAGTTACAGCCCTACTCATTTTGTCCCCCATATTTCCACAACTAGGACCAGCTCACAGAGCCTGGTGCTGGTTGATGATAATACAGGGGACCCCCTATTTTTTTTTCTCCCTGTATTTTCACAACCAGGACTGGCTCAGAGAGCTCGGTGCTGATATGCTTTTTTTGGGAGGGACCCCACATATTTGTTTTCCTTTTTGTTAACACTTTCATTCACTTTTAACACACAGAAGCCTGCATGGATCTCACTGATCTGTGCAGGCTTCTTTCAAACATGATGCTGCCAATGTTTACTTTGGCTAACTTGCACATTGCAATGAAACCCGCATTTCAATTTGTCAGGTTTCCCACAGTAACAATAGCATAAAACTTGCATGGACTCGCATTCTGGATAAACTTCCACCTTCCAACTTGCAGGCTATTTCATACTGTGAATTTTGGAAAAAAACTGACATCATACACGCAATGAGACGATGCGAGTCTGCAGCACTGTACAGAGGGCAAAACAATAGAGACAGTACAATATAAAACAATACAGTACAATAGAGTAACACGTAACAAATATCACTGCAGATCTCAACACAGCCACTGATGTAAAAGGTGCAATGGAAATTTTCAACGTGAACATCGGCAGTGCTTTGAATTTCGTACACCTCCCAGGATCTCAGGAGATCTCACATGGGGCCTGCTTCAGCAAGGAACGCTAATTTGCTTATACACACGCAACTGCATTGCTATTTAAATGTGTGCATTCACATTGCGTATGCAGCCTGACATAAGGACGCCCACTTCCCCTTACTCACATCCGTATACTAGGGCAACACAGCGAAAAAATCCGTAACATTGAGTAACATCGGACCCATAGGCACAGTTAAGGAAGCCCAGACCTCACTCAGGAATTGCTAGCTTCTGCGCACGCTGTGAGACCTCAGGAGGCATCAGGCAATGCAGTGACTAATTTATGCATGCCCATGCAACAGTATTGAAGTGCACTGGCATGCCTGTGTTCGCCCAACAACCCCCCGTCACCACCGACAAACGGCAGTTCCTGTCAATCACTCTGCTCTGGGTCTGCATAGTCACTGCAGACGCAGTTCCCATCGCAATTGTAAGTTTGCACACTGCGATGCATACGCATACACTGTGTGAATGAATCAACCGATTGCGTGCATATACGCAACTTTGTTCCCTGCTGAATCAAGCCCATGGTGCTTTATTTAGTTATAGGACTTCATTGAAATGTATAGCAAATATTCACAAAAGGTTGTGCAATAAATATTGCTTCTTTTTGAAATAGCTAAAAATAATTGCCTATACTTCAAATACCCATTAATTCTGTAAAAGCTTGACTTTTAAAAGTTCTTTGAATTAAAATATTGCATTTTAATCTGTTTCCAAATAAAACTTAATTTATTTGTTTAGCTTTGTCACTTGTGCTCATTTCCATATCTCTCGAGCCTCCTACATGATAACACATGAAATGTTTCATTCCTAATGGCTTAATGATATCTGCTCGGTGGCTCATTTTAACACGTCTTTTTATGGAAACAAGCCTAAACTGGGATACACGTTGTAATGCTTTGCAACTTCATTAAGGACATTTCCTACTGGCATTGTTCAAGGTTACCAAACACAGCAGTAGGTATGAGAACTTTACCCTGTGTTTACAATATCCAAATATTTTGGAAATCCTGAAAATAGAGTGTAATGTCAGGGCATTTTGAGGGAACATAATGCTGATTTGTAGATGTTTTTAGTACCAAAAATAAACAATTTCTCAAGAAATCCCAACGTTCCAAGTACTTTGGGTAAGATAGCAAATAATACATTTATTACATAGTAACATCATTGATTAGATTGACACAACTAACTGCCTCAAAAACCACTATTGATTTTGAACACATCAAAAATTACAAATAAAAAAGTTATCATATGCAAACAAATTGTAGTGTCCATTGCCAGACATCATAATCTGCTAGTTAACCTTACAATAACATAATCATTTATCACAAACAAACATCATTTGTCAGCATCAAAAACATGTGGAATGTGTGAAGTGTAGAGGTGCTTAAAATTATTTAAAAGTTGCTGTATAACCTTTAGGCAAGACTAAATATGTAAGTTAAACTATAGAGTAATTTTAACGGTTTTCATGCAAGCGGAAAACTTCATATATGGCGCTTCAAGCTTCACTGTTCCAATTAAAAACTGTTAATAATATGCTTTCAAATGTAGCAATTACTTCTGGAACAGGCAACATTTTATTGTCTTGAAGAATAGCAAAACCATATACTCAATTGCAGACTTAGGAAGATATTTACTAACGTGAGAGTTTTTAGAAATACAAAACAATCTACTGATCTCGGCGCTTATTAAAAAATTTATCGAATGATACTCTATAAACCAATACAAAATTTGGAAAATGTGTTAAATTATAGCAGCAAGTCTTTAAACATGGGACTTTTAAATACCCATAGAACTCACAAAACTATATTCAACTTCAGACTGCGCTAATATAGAACTCCTTACTATGAGATGGCGGAACACACACAAATATATGTAGCAGTCAAGGCTCCGTTAAATATAAAAGTATATGAATTTTAATCATGAATCAAATATTTAAAGGTGTATATATCTCTCACAATATACATGAAAAAATTATTTTAAAAATAATACAACAATATTGCATAGTAAGAACACTAATTAAAAGTATCTTGTGTATACACACATTGCATGGTTTGAACTAATTTATTGAATAGATATTTGGCTCAATAACGTAATGACTGGTCCAGTTAAATTTCCATAATCATATCCATAAGTGACAATGATAATGGACAAGCCAAATGAGCTCAGTAAATGGATACAAAGTACCTGCGAATGACTGCTAGCGGCTGTAACTTGTACAATGATAAGGTGCTTGGTAAATAAGGCTTCCCATATTGTGTGAGCGGCCGCCGGAGCTGGGCTGACGTTGCACCAGCAATCAATCTGTCTCCCGTGCTCGTCTGCTTGGCGCCTTGTAATTGCTGGGCTGGAGCCTCAGTACGATCACCTCTGCTGGATGCTGCTGTATAAAGAAATATCCACTTGTAGCAGTGAGAAATGTTCATCCAAATGGGCTTGTCGCATAGAACGGGTGCTTGTAAATCAGGGGGTCCACTGACTCATTTCGCCCCTTTGAAATGGGGGCTTCCTCAAAGAGTAACTATCACATACACTGATTGAACTTATATAGCACCACTTGATAATCCATTGGAGCATTCACTAGTGCTCGTCAGTAATCTCAGGTGTACCGCACCTGGGTCCATGTAACATAGTTAAAGTGTTCTTTTAACCACTTAACTGACGATTTTTTTCCCCAAAAACCGCTCCAAAATTGTCGTTTTTTTATGACTGAATTAGGTCAAGAATGTTATTTTAAAACTTATCCAACATGATTTTATAGAAAAATATATATTTTTTAAACACCTTATACCATAAAAATAGCATTTTTTATGGTATACTGTAATGATGGCCATTGACAGCTGTGGACACCACTGGACCCTCCAACACCCTTGCCGAACCCCCTTGTACCCCGTCGCATACACAGCTGGACCCCGCACCCTTCCATGGATGCCACTGAACCCCTGCAATGCAAGAGGGACACCAGACACCCAACTATGCCGCCGCACTCCGGAGTATTCTAAATTCTGAAAAAATTCCATATCCGACATGCTACTTGTTCCGAGAATTTAGGATATGGAAAATTCTCAAAATATATATATATATAACTATATATATTGTGTTAGGATCACTGGTAAAGTGGTCTGTGGCAGGTACATTTGTCCCAGATTCCTTTCTTAAGTGTTTTAAACCCCCAGGAGAAAGTCTGCAGTGTAGCAGGCTTGAGTCTCGGCTTTTTGAAAAGCCGGTTTGGGACCTGGGGGTTGTGGGTGAGAGGAGAGGGAGGGCTCCACCCACGGCCACTCCAGGTTTTGGTTCTCGCAGCCTGGTAACAGGCTTGTTAGGGTTCCCACCTGAGAGTGGCCAATATAAGCCTAGTTTGTTTAGGGCTGAGTGTCTCACCTGGGAGAGCAGGCAGGGAGTTTGCTCAGAGACACTTGAAAACCTATTTGTAAGTGCTGTGCTGTGCCTTTGTTGCTGGCGAGGGCATTAGGCCCTGCCAGGTTCTGGTAGTGAGGGAACCACCTGTAAAGTTAGAGCCCGGCCAGGGCTAGGATTTATGTTTATGGTTTCTTTTGTTGTTTCTGTTTTGCACAATAAAGACTGGCGCCGACCAGCTTGTACTCGAATCCAGTCTTGCGTACTGTTTCCTGGCTGCTATGTGTGCAAGGAAGGAGTCCCCTACCCAGGAGAGGGACCCCCTAATCTGACTGTCACAATATATATATATATATATATATATATATATTTACACACACACACAAGTGTGTGTATATATATATATATATATATATATATATATTTTATATATACAAAATACAATGTCCTATCACTGTGACCAGCAGTGATCAGGACATGGGGGGTGGACAGGGGTGGAGTTGAAGGAGGGGCCAGGGACACAACACTGGCAGCCGCCGAGTAGGGGAACAAGCACTGTAGTGAAGTGCCGGGATGTAGGGGGTGGGAGTGGCCAGAGATACAGCGCGGCTGCTGCTTCTCTACAGTACTTATATCAAGTCAGAGAAGCAGCAGCCGCGCTATGTCCCCGGCTGCGCCCACCCCTTCCTTACCGGTGCGGCATTACTATTCTGTCACTATAGAGAAGCAGCAGCCGCTCTATGTCCCCGGCCGCTCCCACCCTTTCCTTACCGGTGCGGCATACTATTCTATTAATATAGAGAGGCAGCAGCTGCTGCGCCGGCAGAGAAGGGGTGGGAGCGGCCGGGCACATAGTGCAGCAGCCGCGCCAGGATGGAAGGGGTGGGAAAACCGGGGACAGAGCGCGGCTGCTGCTTCTCTATTGTGTCAAGCCAGGCAGCCACGCATGGGTGGAAGCGGCCAGAGCCCTCTGTAAAGTATGAGGAGCACCGGAAGGGGGTTCTTGTCGGCAGCAGCTGTGGCTCTTCTATTGAAAACAGCCTGCCGGGAGGGGGTCCCGCTGGGTGCCCGATCACTGTGGCTAGCAGTGATCGGGACACACTGCCAGGAATCTGAGTGAGCAGAGGGACCAGCAGGTCCGTCTGACATAGGCGGCTGTAGGAACATTAGCTTCACGCAGCCGCCTAGTGGGCACTTCTGACTGGTCGTATCAGATACGACCATGTCAGGGAAAGCCCAGCCTGGTGTGGTCGTATCTGATATGGCAAGTGGTTAAATATCCCAATGGAAAGCAAGTTGTATGCGACAAGCCCATTTGGATGAACATTTCTCACTGCTACAAGTGGATATTTCTTTGTACAGCAGCATACAGCAGAAGTGACTGAACTGAGGCTCCAGCCCAGCAATTACAAGGTGCCAAGCAGACGAGCTCGGGAGACAGATTGATTGCTGGTGCAACATCAGCCCAGCTGCCGCGGCCGCTCGCACAATATGGGAAGCCTTATTTACCAAGCACCTTAACATTGTACAAGCTACAGCTGCTAGCAGTCATTCGCAGGTACTTTGTATCCATTTACTGAGCTCATTTGGCTTGTACATTATCATTGTCACTTATGGATATGGTTATGGAACTTTAACTGGACCAGTCATTACGTTATTGGAGCCAAATATCTATTCAATTCATTAGTTCAAACCATGCGATGTGTGTACACACAAGATACTTTTAATTAGTGTTCTTACTATGCAATATTGTTGTATTATTATTAATTAAATATTTTTTTCATGTATATTGTGAGAGATATATACACCTTTAAATATTTGATTCATGATTAAAATTCACATACTTTTCATATTTAACGGAGCCTTGACTGCTATATATATTTGTGTGTGTTCTTCCATCTCATAGTAAGGAGTTCTTTATTAGCGCAGTCCGAAGGTTAATATAGTTTTTAGAAATGGTCATGTTGCCCACAGCAACCAATCAGATCCTACTTAACATTTAACTAGCACCTTTTAGACGATAATAGCTGGAATGTGATTGGTTGCTATGTGCAACATCTCCACTTCTAAAAACTCTCACTTTAGTAAATATACCCCTTAGAAACAAGAATGTAAACTTTGATCCGTGAAGGCAAGCCATTCTGGGAAGGAAGGCCATGGTAGTCAAACTAGACACGCTGCCCTATCGGGCTGAGACGTCTGATGGCCTTAAACATCAAAATGACTGAATTTCAAACTGATCTAAATGTTTTTGTGCTTTAACTGAGAAGGATTAAGAAACCTCCACCCTAATGGGTTGCATTCTCCATCTTACACAGTTCAGCTTGGTAAATTTGGATTTACCTTTCCCCTTACTGTTTTTTTCAAAATATGCCTGGCCCACTGTGGTCTCCGCTCCAGAGATGGCAATGTTTATTTGGTTAGGAAACATAAGGAAGGCGGTTGAAGAATAGATATTTTGTTACTTTCTTGTCACTACTATGGCTGTGGATGCTGGCTCTTTTATATTCTTCTCAAATACCATATGCTTGTTGTGTGGCCTACATTGTAGTGAATTTTTGTGTGCATTTACTCCTTACCTTTTGACTCCTAGATGTATTTATGCTTTATCTATATGCCATAGTGTGTTAATAACATGCTATTGTTGACAATTTTTGTATCCATGTCTATTTTGTGATATGTTTCTTGTAACTTTTCCTGTTATTGTTTATTGTTGTTGTGCTTTGATCATGGAAAAAATTATTATTTAAAAAAAAAAAAACTCTCAGGGCCTGATTCAGCAAGGATATAAATTGCAAAACTTTGCAAATGCGATCCTTGCAAATATGGTAATGCAGCAGGAGGCATCACGCCCCCTGTGCATTATGTATCTGAGCTGCTTTGTCCAATGAAGCACTGGATAATCTGCATAACATCAGCTGGCTATGGTGACCCATGGGGTCACTCAGCCGGCCGCCGCAGTTGAGAGGAAGAGGCCAGGAAATCTCCCTCAGGAAACGGAGGCCATCGCTGCCCTCTCCCCACTCACAAGTGGCAGCAGATTGTCAATCACTGACAGTCTGCTGCCACTCTGCGAGTCGGATCACATACCCATTCTGCACCTGCAGATCGGGACATGCACCTGCGCAGATTCCCGAACGTCTGGAATCTGTATTTAGCAGTGCACTAGGCAACTCATACATAGATGAAGCACTTGATAAGGTGCATAGGTTATGGCAGAATAAGTTCACGGGCTCCAAAGTAATTTCATGCAAAACTACTATTACTGTGTGGCATCATTCCGCAAAAAACTTTAAAGTCATGTAAGCGATATGCTGCCACCATTAGGTAATTAACTTCTAAACTGTGAAGTGTTCTTTATTTTTGCCTTTAGTTCTGAAATATATTTAATTTACCATGTGCTGCTGTGTCAAGTGTCTTGTGAAAAAAATATGTATCATCTATGATAGGTGTATCCAAAGGTGAAATTATTACCTTTTCATTCATTTGTATAGTTTGTTAACAACAGATACAATTACAGTACATATTATTTTTTATATGGATATGAATCTTACATAGAATGGAAGGTGTTAGTCACAAGTTCTCAACTTGATGTTCACAAGTTCCATTCTGTGATGAATCAGCAATTTATTTGTTCTGTTTTTCTACTACTGCAATTATTACAATCTAATGATTAATGCATATGTTCATTCTGTAAGATAAATATTTAATTTTTCTATAAAATGTGCTATATTTTTTTTGCCGTCTTAAGAAATAGTCTGGAAAGAAGACTGCAGAAACTTATTTTGTGGTTATTCCTGACATGTAGGAAAATGTACAATCCTATGGTGTGATGCAAATCTGCTTGTCATACCCGCTTCCGGTTCAGACTTTGGGCCTGATCCATCAAGAATCGCAACAGCAAATACAATAGCGATTACGAACGCAGTCTCACTGTGATAGTATGCTAATCCATAGTGATCGTCATGCCGTCACAGCGCTACATAAGGACGCCCACTTTACCTTACACACATCCGTAATGTTTAGCAAGACTGAGAAACCATCGGTAACATCGAGTACCTTCGCAGCCTCACCCACACTTGCACAAGCTCTGACCTTACTCACAAATTGCTAACCTTGTCGCACGCTGTGCGTATGGCCTCGCAGTGGATAATTTATGCACGCCCATGCGACGGCGTTCAAACACACTGGCACGCTTGCGTTTTGCCGACCCCCCCCCCCCTCACCTCCCACAAACAGTCACTTCCTGTCCATCACTCTGCAATGGGTCTGTGCAGTCCCGATCGCAGTGGCTGGTTCGCCCACGCACACTGCGATGCATGCACAGAATGCAACAATCGGGCAAATGAGTGCGTAATCGCAGTTGTGATCCTTGCTGAATCAGGCCTTTTGATGGGTCACACATTTTGTCATTTTGCTACATGTACATCGGTTTTACTCACCACTGTCGGTTTCTGATTTTTCAAATTCTCCATCTAAAGGTGAAAAAGTTCAAGCAAAGTGCTTTCTGGTTGCACATTTAGGACCTGATTCACGTTGGTTCGCAATGCTGCGTTCGCACGCAGCCGGCCAATGTTTGCAATCTGCGCATGCGTATAAGAAGCAGTGCTCGTGCACAGGGCCGGTTCTAGACATTGCGGAGCTCAGGGCAAAAGTTCACAGTTGCGCCCCCCCCCCAAAAAAAGCCCAAACTTTTTTTTAGATGGCGCTTCTCTGCGCGCTCTGTAAGTGCACGTGCTTCCGGAAAGGGGGCATGTCCTTGGGAACACCCCCAATTCATCACACTGTGGGGCGTGCCCAGCACTTACAAAGGTGCTGGGCTTCCCCCAAGCTCTCCCCTCATGGCGAATAATTGCCATGTGGCAGTAATGCCCTTTATAACACATTATATCACATGCAGTAATGCCCTGTATAACACATTATGCCATATGCAGTAAGAACCTGTATAACACATTATGCCACACGCAGTAATGCCCTGTATAATACATTATGCCACACGCAGTAATGCCCTGTATAATACATTATGCCACATGCAGTAATGCCCTGTATAATACATTGTGCCACACACAGAAATTCCCTTTATAATACAGTATCTCCAATTCAAATTACGCCACACATTAGTCCCTTATTCATGTTATGACACACAGTGGTACTCCTTTTACACAATGCCCAAATTAGTGCCCCTTATACACAAGGCCCACAGTGGTAGTGCCCTAATACAATGCTCACAGTAGTAGTGCCCCTAATACAATGCCCACAGTAGTGGTGCCCCTTATAGAATGCTCACAGCAGTGGTGCCCCTTACACAATGGCCCCGGTAGTGGTGTTCCCCATGCAGTGCCCTGATTAGTAGTGCCTGCAGTGGTAATGCCCCCCATGTTAATGCCTTCAATAGTTATGCCCACAGTAGTAATGCCCCTTATAGTAGTGCCCAAAGTAGTAATGGCCCCTATAGTAGTGTCCACAGTTGTAATGCCCCCATTAGTAATGCACCCTATATTAATGCCCCCCTATAGCCATGCCCCCAGTAGTAATGCCCCCCCTATAGCCATGCCCCCAGTAGTAATGCCCCCCCTATAGCCATGCCCCCAGTAGTAATACCCCCCTATAGCCATGCCCCCATAGTAATGCCCCCCTATAGCCATGCCCCCATAGTAATGCCCCCGTATAGCCATGCCCCCATGCCTCCCTTCTGAAAAAAAAAATACAATTAAAATGCAAACACAGTACTTACCGTAGGCCCCGCTCCTGCGTCCACTGCTGTCCGATCCGACCGCGGCTCCACCACGGATCTATGGGAGAGACGTCATGACATCCCTCCCATAGTGCTCTCTGCTGGAGCTGGAGCTCACTCCTGAGCTCCGGCTTCACGGATCTATGGGAGAGACGTCATGACATCCCTCCCATAGCTTTCGGCTGCTGCTGCAGGGTGGGAGCTGGGTACCTGCTGATAACAAATATCAGCGGGCGCCTGGCAAATGGAGCCTCCCTGCGGGGGGGACTGGCGCTTGTTTTTTTTTTCTTTCTTATGGGATATTTTATTTTTAACCTTCTGTGGACTCAGTGGCGCCCTCTAGGGGCCGGCGCTCCAGGCGACGGCCCTGTTAGCCCACTCCTAGAACCGCCACTGCTCGTGCACAAACCAGGCACTGCGATCGGGAATGCTATCACAGCTAGTACACAGACCCATCACTAATTGGTTGATAGGAAGTGGCGTTTGTGGGTGGTGATGGGGGTTGGTTGTACGAATGCCGTCGTGTCAGTGCGTTCGAACACCATTGCCGGGGCATGCATAGATTATTCACAGTGAACCCATACGCAGCCCGAGTACTCACTGCGTGCAGGAAGTTTAGCAACTTCTGCGGCTTGGTCATGTGAACCACAAGTATGCGTGCAGCTCCGATGTTACTCGATGTTACCGATGATTTTGCATACTTGCACATTAGTATGGATGTGAGAAGAGGTTAAGGGGCGGCATTATGTAGTGCTGGGCATCTGCACTTTGTGCTGCGACGGCAGTGCAAATGCATTCATTAGCATATTTTCGCAGCAGCTGGGTGTGTGAGAACGCAGCATTGCGATCCAACCTGAATCAGGCCCTTAGACCACACTTCATTAGATTGAATTCTTCAGATTGTTCTAATTTCATGAATCACATCATGGTAGCCACATTGCTTCAACCTGTATGTTACCACTTGCGCTCTCCCAGAGCAACGTCATAATGGTCATTAAGTATGAGTTGGAATCCTCATTTAAAACATATTTGCTGACTTATTTGAAATACCTTCCATAAGAGGCCAAGAGGGGGAAGCTGTGTCTGATGGATGTAGGGCATAGTGCAGCGATTGTGTCATCTTAGCCCCTCCCTCCTCTCATAGGCGAAACTAGAGATCTGGTAATGGATGTTCCCAGTTTTAGCACCATGTCAGATATTGTGTTACTGTTTCTTGGGAAAAAAATGTTTTATCACACACACCAGGGGCTTCCTTCCCCATGGTGACACCCAGTGCAAGTAGGGATGTTGTGCGAGTGGCATAGCCTCGCCATGCTGAAAAGGGGGCTTGGCCTCATGGATAGGAGGTATGGTTACTCGGGAAGGGGGCATGGTGTCGCGGCCCGAACTCTAGTGGTCCGGTGTGTGGGGGGGTGCCAGAGGCGCGGGTGAGCTCTGTGCAGTGCCGGCTCCCTCACACTGTCAGGAGCCGAGCCCTGCACTTAATGCTACAGTGCAGCACCCGGCTCCTGTCACCTTGGTGTCACCCCTCGGTGGGTTTTTGGGGCCCCAGTCAGTTTGAAAGTCTTTTATTACCTATGTGGTGGTTTCTCTGCAATAGGGAACCTCTGAAGAATTTGAGCCTTACTGGGCAGCTACAGCCGGTATTCACTATTCATGTAGATCATCACATTGTCTGGAAGATGCCTGTTTATGTAGAAATATAACCCATGTCATCATCATAACCAGATAATATATACTGTAGTAACAGAAGTTTTTGTGCAGGAACAATGTAAATTTCCCTGATCAAACTTCTGTGTCTCTCCAGGCTCCTCTGTGTTACTCCAGACCCCCAATGTCTCCATCCCCAGGCCCCCCTGTGATTCTCCATGCTCTCTGTGTCTCTTTATCTCCAGGCATCCAGGTCTGTCCATCTCCATGCCCCCTTGTCTCTCACCAGGACCCCCTGGGCCTCTCCATCCCCAGGACCCCCTGCGTCTCTCCATTCTCAGGCCCACCTGTGGCTCACTGCCTCATTCCCCTGACACCAGTGCATCTCTCAGCCCCATTCCCCCAATCCCAGTGTGTATCTCTCAGTCCCATTCCCCTGGCCCCAGTGTGTGTCTCTCAGCCCCAGTGTGCGTCTCTAAGCCCCATTCCCCCGGCCCCAGTGTGTGTCTCTTGGCCCCAGTGTGCATCTCTCAGTCCCATTCCACCAGCCCCAGTGTGAATTTCTCATCCTCATTCCCCCAGCACCAGTGTGCATCTCTCGGCCCCAGTGTGCGTCTCTCGGCCCCAGTGTGCATCTCTTAGCCCCATTCTCCCAGCCCCAGTGTGCATCTCTTAGCCCCATTCCCCCAGCCCCAGTGTGCGTTTCTCAGCCCCATTCACCTAGCCCCAGTGTGCATCTCTCTGCCCCAGTGCGTCTTTCAGCCCCATTACCTCAGCCCCATTCCCCTAGCCCCAGTGTGCATCTCTCGGCCCCATTCCCCCAGCCCCAGTGTGCGTTTCTCAGCTTCATTCCTCCAGCCCCACTGTGCGTCTCTCGGCCCCGGTGTGTGTCTCTCAGCCCCATTCCCCCAGCCCCAGTCTGCATCTCTAAGCCCCATTCCCCTGGCCCCAGTGTGCATCTCTCTGCCCCAGTATGTCTCTCAGCCCCATTCCCCCGGCTCCAGTGTGCATCTCTGTGCCCCAGTGCATGTCTCAAACCCATTCCCCTAGCCCCAGTGTGCGTCTCTCAGAGCCATCCAGCCCCCCAGTGCTGTATAGTAAGCTCCAACCTCCCCCCACTCAGCTCTGTGTCATCAGCTCCAACCTCCCCCACCCTCCCTGCAATCGCCGCCACTGCCAGCGCTTACCTGCTGCTCCTCTGTTTGACTGCTTGTGGGAAGAGCTACTTCTGGGCATGCACAGCAGCTCACCTGGCGGCCTTTTCTTTTTTAGGTAAGCTTCCGCATTGCGCAGAAGCTGTAGACTAGAGCTGCAAAATCGGAGCTAAGCTCCAATCATGACAGCCAGTGTGGGAGAGTGCAAGGCAGCTGCCAATCTCGGTGTAAGAATCTTGCGGGCTTTGGATTGCAGATAAGTCTCTTACTGCGGTGAATGGCACCATTTGCTTCATGCCGGCTGTGCTGTACTCTGCTGTGTGGCTGAGCAGTGGGCTGTGCTGAGTTCGTCCAAGGACTGTGCTATCCAGGGGCTGTGCTGTCCATCCAGGGGCTGTGCTGTCCATCCAGGGCTGTGCTGTGACCATCCAGGGGCTGTGCTGTGACCATCCAGGGGCTGTGCTGTGACCATCCAGGGCTGTGCTATCCATCCAGGGGCTGTGCTGTGACCATCCAGGGGCTGTGCTGTGTCCATCCAGGGGCTGTGCTGTGTCCATCCAGGGGCTGTGCTGTGTCCATCCAGGGGCTGTGCTGTGTCCATCCAGGGGCTGTGCTGTGTCCATCCAGGGGCTGTGCTGTGTCCATCCAGGGGCTGTGCTGTGTCCATCCAGGGACTGTGCTGTCCATTCAGGGGCTGTGCTGTGTCCATCCAGGGGCTGTGCTGTGTCTGTCCAAAGGCTGTGCTCTGTCCATACATTCCAGTGGCTACTCCTGTACTTTGTGCTGTGTCCATCCACCCCTGTGCTGCTGAATCACCTGTCCAGTGTCCAGCTGCTCCAGTACCGCCGATGCTCCTGTCTGTCTGGTGTCCATCCGCCCTAGTGTTGCTGACACACCTGTCCAGTGTTCTTCCATTCCAGTGTTGCCAATGCACCTGTCTGGTGTCCATCCAATCCAGTGCTGCCAACGCTCCTGTCTGGTGTCCATCCATTCCAGTGCCATTGGCGCACATGTCCAGTGACCATCTGCTCCAGTGTTACATTTTTTTTTTTTTAAAGTTAAAAAAAAAAAATGATAGAAAAAGTTTAAAAAAGTAACAAAAAAGTAAAAAAAGTTTAAAATAAAGTAAAAAAAATATATTTTTAATATATCTGTACTCCAGTGTATCCATAACACAACTACTTTGATGCCTCAGGCCATAACCTTAGTGTGCATCCATAACACAAGCACTGTGATGCCTTAGGCCGTACCCTTATCCATAACACAAGTACTGTGCTGTGACACCTCAGGCTGTACCCTTATTGTGTATCCATAACACAAGTACTGTGATGCCTTAGGCCGTACCCTTACCATAACACAAGTACTGTGCTGTGACGCCTCAGGCTGTACCCTTAGTGTGTATCCATAACACAAGTACTGAGATGCCTCAGGCCGTGCCCTTAGTGAGTATCCATAACACAAGTACTATGATGCCTCAGGCCGTACCCTTAGTGTGCATCCATAACACAAGTACTGTGACACAGCAGGCCATACCCTTAGTATGTTTTAGTAGTTTATTAAACTGCCATACTGTCTGGCACTGTATTAAGCTGCCATACTGTCTGCCACTGCAGTGCCACTCTCTTTCCTAGATGCGCCATGTTGGAAGCTGAACTGCTACATGTTTGTTACGCCCACTGCTGTCGCTTAGCTTAGTCAGCCAGCTGGCTCGGTGCAACCTTTTGTCCTAAACTGGATGAAATCAATATTGTGAGCTGTGAGGTGGTCAAATTTCACTGTAAATGAATGTGATTGAGGTTAATAATACTGTAGTAACAAAAATAGGCCCAAATTATGTGATTTCAGCTGTTTTTATGATTTTTTAGAAAACAATACAGATCCAAAACCAAAACACGCAAGAACGGTTTTGACAAAACCAAATCCAGATCAAAATCACAAAAGTGATACATATCCAAAACCAAAACACAGGGGTCGGTGCACATCTCTACTTTCTACTACAGATGCCGCTGCTGCTTTTGCATATTTTATCATCGGTGATGCTTACAGATATGCAGTGGCTGTGTTAATAGCGTCCACCTCTGAATCAGCCCCTATATTAGTAGCATATTTACTATAGCACTGCTGTTTTTTCTTATAATATAATAGCCTATATGAAAAATATAGTTCTATAGTTCCCACTAATACAGACCTAGCTCATTGCAATATGTATTGGAAGGAAGACTGACATGGACAGATTCACAGTGACACACCGACCTATATTGACGGGAGCCTTCTCCACTAACCTCTGTAATGAAAGTTCCTAATGGCCCTTTTTTTAGGGCCAAATGTATTTCCCAGCGTTACCTGAGGCCCAGTTATGAAGCATGCAGAAAGTCATGGGTGTAGTAAGGAGTAGACTTGAATGGGCAGTGAAAGATAAGTGGAAGATCTTTTCTTATTGTCATATTCTGATATGAGAACGTGCTGTTTATATTAGGGGTGTGCACCGGCCACTTTTCGTGTTTTGGTTTTGGATCTGGATCTTTCTTCGTGTTTTGGATCTGGATTGGTTTTGCAAAACCATCCTTCCGTGTTTTGGGTTCTGGGTTTTGTGTTTTGGATCTGTATTTTTTTTAAAAATAGCATAAAAACAGCTAAAATCACAGAATTTGTGGGTTTTTCTGCTCCTATGCTATTATTAACCTCAATAACCTTAATTTCCACTAATTTCCAGTCTATTCTGAACAACTCACACCTCACAATAGTGTTTTTATGTCCAAAAGGTTGCACCGAGGTAGCTGGATGACTATGCTAAGAGATACGAGTGGGCGGCACAAACACGTGGCCCATCTAGGAGTGACACTGCAGTGGCAGACAGGATGGCAGTTTGAAAAACTAGGCCCCAAACAGAACATAATGCAAAGAAAAAAAAGAGGTGCAAGATGGAATTGTCCTTGGGCCCTCCAACCCACCCTTATGTTGTATAAACAAGACATGCACACTTTAACAAACCATTCATTTCAGCGCCAGGGTCTGCCACACAACTGTGGCTGAAATGATTGTTTCGTTTGGGCCCCCACAAAACAAGCTGGCAATTAATCTGTCCCTGCACAAGCTGACACTACGGAGGCAAGATGTCGTCCTCATCCTCCTCATCCACCGATTCCTCACCCTGTTCAGTGTTGTGTACATCCTCATCCTCAGAGTATTAACTCGTCCCCGCTGGAATCCACCACCACAGGTCCCTCTGTACGTTCTGGAGGCTGGTCTCCCTGGAAGAGTTGATAATTCATTTTTATGAACATCATCTTCTCCACATTTTGTGGAAGCAACCTCCTACGCCTTTTGCTGACAAGGTTCCCGGCTGCACTAAACACTCTTTCGGAGTGCACACTGGAGGGGGGGCAACTCAGGTAAAATAAAGCCAGTTTGTACAGGGGCTCCAAATTGCCTCTTTTTCCTGCCAGTACATGTACGGACTGTCTGACATGCCTACTTGGATGCTGTCACCGATGTAATCCTTTAACAGACAGACGCACGCTTGTCGCTGCTGCTTTTAGGATGCAGGTGCGGCTACAGCCTACACATTTCACAAAGACAAAAAAAAAAAAGAATTTTTTTATTGTTTGTGGAGCGCACTTTGACGGTTACACCACCCTTTAACAGACAGACGCACGCTTGTCGCTGCTGCTTTGAGGATGCAGGTGGAATCTAGATGGGATTTGGAACCGGGGACACACTACCTCCATCAATTGTCTAAATCCCACTGCACTAATGGCGGATACCGGACGCACGTCTAACACATAGCAGTCAAGGCCTCAGTTATAAGTTTTGCTTCAGGATGACTGCTGTCGTACTTCATCCTCCTCGCTAGGGACTGTTGGATGGTCAATTGTTTAGTAAAAGTAGAGGTGTTCCTACTTCCTCTCTGGGATGATGAATAACTCCCAGCAGCAGCAACAGCACTAGGAGGAAGTGGTTCTTGATCTTTCCCTATTTTATTTTTATCGGAGAAAGTTTGGTCCTCCATTTATGTTATATTGATATATACATGCGGCTAAGGCGCACACAAACACAGAAAATATTTTTTATTTTTGCTGGAGAGTAGTGCACTTTGTGGGTTACACCACCCTTGAAGAAATGAGCCAGCCGGCCCTTTACTTATGGGACACAGGCGCATGCTTGGCGCTGCTCCTTTGTTGATGCACGTGCAGCCACAGTGCACACAATTCACAAACACAGAAAATATTTTTTTATTTTGTTTGGAGTGCCCTTTGGGGGTTACAGCACCCTTTAGCGGTCAATCCAGCCGGCCCTTTATTTGTGGGACACAGGCGCACTCTTGGCACTACTTTGTTGATGCACGTGCGGCTACTGCGCACACAATTCACAAACACAAAAAAAAATATTTTTTTATTTTGTTTGGAGTGCCCTTTGGGGGTTACAGCACCCTTTAGCGGTCAATCCAGCCGGCCCTTTATTTATGGGACACAGGCGCACGCTTGGCACTACTTTGTTGATGCACGTGCGGCTACAGCGCACACAATTCACAAACACAAAAAAATATATTTTTTTATTTTGTTTGGAGTGTCCTTTGGGGGTTACAGCACCCTTTAACGGACAAGCCAGCTGGCCTTTTACTTATGGGACACAGGCGCACGCTTGGCGCTGCTCCTTTGTTGATGCACGTGCAGCCACAGTGCACACAATTCACATACACAGAAAAAATATATATTTTTTTTGCACTTGGGGGGAGCACCCCTGACAGACAGAGCACCCCCTGGACAACACCACAGCACCCCTTTAGGACTGGGACACTGCACAGGACTTTGGAGTGGACACAGCCCCTATGGACAACTGACTGCACAACACAGTCCAGCCAGCCCCTATGGACTTTGAAGTAGTGGACACAGCCCCTATGGACAACAGCAGCACAGCACAGCACAGCACAACACTACACTACACTGCACTACACTACACAGCCCAGCCAGCCCTAACTCCCACCCTCCCTCTTCACTATCTACAGCCGAGTGAGAAAATGGCGCCGACGCGGGTACCTTATATAGGATCCAAAACCCGCGAGACCCGGAAGGCGGGATGATGACATTTTGCCTCGATTTCAGATCCGAGTCAGGCGGGAAAAGTCGAGCCTGACTCGGATCGGCCTCGGATCGGGGGTGCTCGGGGGGGTTCGGATTTCAGAAATCCGAACCCGCTCACCCCTAGTTTATATACATATTGCTTAGAGCAGTGTCAATAGACTGGGTTCTTTGTCATGTATACATATAATACAGTATGCAGGGATGATACTTTTTTCGGGACTTCCTATTTTTTATTTCTGGCCTGTTAATAACATAAGTGTTGTGTTCCATATTAAAAATACATTTCAGTGAAAATACTGGCCAGGAGGCAACATTAATTATATGCAACAGCAAAGGGCGTTCCCATTAGCCAATATGATTTTCAGCAGTTACACGGACATATAATGTATCAGGAAATATGGTACGTGCTTTATCTGATAATATGCCTGATCTCATAATCACACTTTACTGCAGACACTCTGTTAAATGTAAAGATATGTATTAAAAATAACATGTCTTTATAATGCAAAAAAACATTTCTATCCGCAGAAAAAATCTGCAGTATAATAGATATCACTAACATGAAATGGGATTTTTCTTTGTTAAGCCTCTCTGGCTAATATTCATTATATTCAGAAACACCCGTTCTCTAGCAAGGTAAAAACTTTTTCATCTTAAAGAATGTGGTATGTCTATTTATTAAAGCTTAATATGAATTGACTTTCTTTTGTTATCTGATGTCGAGCAGCTAATTAAATAACTGCTCAGCCTCTATTGCTATCATTTTGCTTTGATTCACACACTGGTTTGATGTGAAAATTCTTCACCATGCTGCTCTGCTTTGCTCTGCAGTGCGATTTCATTCCTATTCCTTTGGAAAAAAAAGACTTCAACCACCACTTTCATACAAACAAGTGTGAAGATAAGTTTTATCAGTTAGTTAACTGTTTATATATTTTTATAAAGGTATGTAGATCTGTGTCAGTGTTGATTTCACTATTTGCAAACTGGCATTGTCATTTTATTGATAGCACTTGAGTGAAGAGCTCCCAGTTAATATATGCAAACTCACAACTCTCAACAAGCTTTACAGCTTAGTTAATGAGAGGATTAACAAGAGCACTGCAATGTATTTAACCTGCGGCACTAGCTCTGTTTCAATAAGAACTCAACAGCCTATTAAATGGAGTGGGGGCTCAATTAACCCAGACAAAGGCCACTCTACAGAACATGGCAAGGAGGGCCACAGTTAGCATCTGTCTAAGCAGCTTGTTCCGAGCTTGAAATAAAGAGGGTGACATGTTCTCGCCCCGAGCTATGATATAACTGAAATGGTGATTCTAGTTCATCTGGGCTGACTGAATAGGTGACAGCATTGAAACCCACCACTATCTCGCCATATGACAGTTTGTAAAATCAGAGTGCACCCAACGGTCACCCCAGAGCCTCCTGTATAGAACCATCCAGTGTATTGTTCCTCTTGGTGGAAGCCTTCAAAGCTCTGATCTGATGCACAGCAGTGGCAGACGGTTGGGGGGGGCATTTTATTTTTCATTAAATATATTAACTTTAAACATTTTGATATCAAGCAGGGAGATTGTCTATGCTAGAAATTATTATCTGTATTTTTTTAGCTCCTGCTATGTAACACATTTGGATTTCCGTAAACATGAATCTTTATTATATATAACAGTGACAAGTATACAGTATTTACATAGTTGAAAATAATACAAAGAAATAAATGGTATCCTTTAATAAAAAATATTATCTGTTTTGAATGGTTGTTGTGTTAAATTTGTCTGTTTATTTGCTCTCAATCTATAATCTCATGCCTATGTACAGTTTATACCTACAGAATTCTGTGATACTATATTTGCATTTACTTGGAGATGGCACAAATATTTTTCTACACTCCATTCACGTCTACATTTTATATATGGTGTGTAGAAGTTAATTTATAAATTAGTGTAAAGAGTGAATTTGACTCCCACATTTGGTTGCACACTTGGGTGCCTATTCATTATCCCAGGGGCATATTAAGAGAGAAGGGGGCTTGTGTGCAGTCTCTGTCTGGGGCCCCCTCCTCTCTAACTGGTGTCTGGCAGCGCATTGAGCTTAGGAGTAGACTCTGGGCACTAGCGCTGTGCCAGTGTCTACTGCGCATGCTTAAGTACCGGGGAAATGGCGCGGCAGCCATTTTCCTGGCAATTTCCCTACTGCGCCTGCGCAAAACACTGGGTAAATAGCCACCAACCCATTTTGCCAGTGATGTGTACAGTGATGCTACTGCTGACGCGGAACTCTGGAGACGTTAAGTATTGAAGAAATGGGTGCAGGGTGTGTAGTGAGGGCCCTCTGGACCCAGAGGCTCATGTGCACCACATTACCTGCACCCATTTCCACCCATATGCCATTACATCATCCTTTAACTCCTTTTTCTCCACACCTTATTAGTCCAATTGTTATTAATTAGTACCTGACCCATTCATTAACAATGTACAGGGCCGTAGAAAGCAGACCTGGGAAGGGGTGTGGCCTATTTGCGGGAGGTGTGACCCCACCCACTCAGAGAAAAACCCTTTGTGCAGCGCTCACAGACAGAGGAGATTGTGGGCAGTTTCCCACTGCAGCCCAGCACACAGAAGTGTGTGCTGGGCTGCTGACACAGGAGGGAGGGGAGAGTGGTTGTCAGACCCGGGCCCCTCCAGCAAGCCCGGGCCTGGGTTATTAGTACCCAATCCCCCCCTCTCGAAGGCCCTGACAATGTAACACAGGAAATATCATTGCTACTACTGTATATTCTAGTTACAATTCTCCCCTGATAGTTTACACTGTCATCAGGTTCCGAAAAAGCATTTTTTTCAGAACTGGGTAGTGTTACTGTACACCATCTTGAGATGACATACAATCCCCCGAATATATTCACAAGCTGCCGTTTACATGGCAGCGTGTGTAGCCGAAGTACCTTATCCGATCCTTCCCCCTGTGGCTCTCATTTTCACCCCGTCCCTCCTGCCCACTCCATTGCACTTGTTGCCGCAGCTGCTTGAGAGGTGTATTCATTCCAAGGGTCCCACATCTCTTTGGTGGTCTTATAACCTCACTGTCTTTGCCTCCTCATCGCTCTGGCCGGTCCCTCTGCTAAAACTGCCCTTTGTATTTTCTCTGATGGGACACTTTTCTCGAGCTGCACGTGCAGCTTGAAAACAGGCTGCAAAGAGTCTCTGAAGACCGGAGCAGCAAGAAAAGTCTCACACTTCCGAAAAAGCTGTCTCTGTTGAAAGAGCAACATTTTGGAAGTGATATTTAAGTAAAGGAAGCACGATGAATGCCTCCGATATTTACATTGAACTCATTGTGAGTTCAATCCTTAATTGTCACACATCACATTTTTTTCATGATGTATAGGCTCCTTATTCTTCACTGTTTCTATTTGTCTTGTGTAAACTGTGTTTTCTTTCCTGGATAAAGATCTAATATGTTCCTCTTTGTGTGATACCAGCTGCGAGGAAAACCTTGGTGCAGGTTTTCATTTGTACATATTGCATTCAGACTTACAGATTAACTGGATCATTTGGAATCGGTATGAAAGCAGCGATAGCCTGACACTGGAATAGATCCCGGCAGTGGCAGCCCGACAGCGCTGGAAATCCTGATCATCCCTAGGTAAGTATTAACTAACCTAACCTACCCCCCTAACCCACCTTAGGGGTGCCTAACCCTAACCTCCCCCCAAGTGCCTAACCCTAATCCCCCCTGTAAGTGCCTAAACCAAACCCCCCTTCCCCGCTGCCTAAATCTAAGTCCCCCAGGGGGGGTGCCTAACCCTTATCTCCCCCTGGGGGTGTATAACCCTAACCTTCCCTCCCCCTAGCCTAACCCTAACCTCCCGGGGGGGTGCCTAACCCTAAATCCCCCCCGGGAGCCCTAAACCTAACCCTCCCCCCTGCGGCTGTCCGCTTGCGGCACCCGGGATCCCTTCGATCGGGATGCCCTCGCCGGGATATGACAGTCGGGAAGCCGGCTGTCGGTATAAGGTCAGCCGGCTTGCCGATTGCATCCCGATCATTCTGATTTATTGTAGTACTAGTAACTAGGGGTGAGCGGGTTCGGATTTCTGAAATCCGAACCCCCCCGATCCGAGGCCGATCCGAGCCAGGCTCGACTTTTCCCGCCTGACTCGGATCTGAAATTGAGGCAAAACGTCATCATCCCGCCTTCCGGGTCTCGCGGGTTTTGGATCCTATATAAGCTACCCGCGTCGGTGCCATTTTCTCACTCGGCTGTGGACAGTGAAGAGGGAGGGTGGGAGTTAGGGCTGGCTGGGCTGTGTAGTGCAGTGCAGTGCAGAGTAGTGTTGTGCTGTGCTGTACTGCGCTGTGCTGCTGTTGTCCATAGGGGCTGTGTCCACTACTTCAAAGTCCATAGGGGCTGGCTGGACTGTGTTGTGCAGTCAGTTGTCCATAGGGGCTGTGTCCACTCCAAAGTACTGTGCAGTGTCCCAGTCCTAAAGGGGTGCTGTAGTGTTGTCCAGGGGTTGCTCTGTCCATCAGGGGTGCTCCCCCCAAGTGCTAAAAAAAATATATTTTTTCTGTGTTTGTGAATTGTGTGTGCAGTAGCCGCATGTGCATCAACAAAGTAGTGCCAAGCGTGCGCCTGTGTCATAAGTAAAGGGCCGGCTGGCTTGACCGTTAAAGGGTGCTGTAACCCCCAAAGTACACTCCAAACCAAATAAAAAAATATTTTCTGTGTTTGTGAATTGTGTGCGCAGTAGCCGCACGTGCATCAACAAAGTAGTGCCAAGCGTGCGCCTGTGTCATAAGTAAAGGGCCGGCTGGCTTGACCGTTAAAGGGTGCTGTAACCCCCAAAGTACACTCCAAACAAAATCAAAAAATATTTTCTGTGTTTGTGAATTGTGTGCACTGTGGCTGCACGTGCATCAACAAAGGAGCAGCGCCAAGCGTGCGCCTGTGTCCCATAAGTAAAGAGCCAACTGGCTCATTTCTTCAAGGGTGGTGTAACCCACAAAGTGCACTACTCTCCAGCAAAAATAAAAAAATATTTTCTGTGTTTGTGTGCGCCTTAGCCGCACGTATATATCAATATAACATAAATGGAGGACCAAACTTTCTCCGATAAAAATAAAATAGAGAAAGATCAAGAACCACTTCCTCCTAGTGCTGAAGCTGCTGCCACTAGTCATGACATAGACGATAACATGCCATCAACGTCGTCTGCCATGGCCGATGCCCAGTGTCATAGTAGAGGGCACATACAATCCCAAATGACAAAGTTCAGGAAAATGACCTTGAAAAAAACATTTAAATCATCTGAAGAGAAACGTAAATTTTCCAATATGCCATTTACAACACGGAGTGGCAAGGAACGGCTAAGGTCTTTCCCTATGTTCATGACTAGTGGTTCAGCTTCATATGACGATGGAAGCCCTCCTCCCGCTAAAAAAATCAAACGAGTTAAGCTGGCAAAAGCACAGCGAAGAACTGTGCGTTCTAAGAAGATATCACAAATCCCCAAGGAGAGTCCAAGTGTGGTGGCGGATGCGATGCCTGACCTTCCCAGCACTGGACGGGAAGAGGTGGCTCTTTCCACCATTTGCACGCCCCCTGCAAGTGCTGAAAGGAGCACCCACAGTCCACTTGCTGATATGCAAATTGAAGATGTCACTGTTGAAGTACAACAGGATGAGGATACTGGTGTAGCTGGCACTGAGGAGGAAGTTGGCGAGGAGGATTCTGATGGTGATGTGGTTTGTTTAAATCAGGCTCCGGGGGAGACAGTTGTTGTCTGTGGGATGAAAAAGATCATCAAGTCATGCCTGGGCAGAAGACCAAACATTCCACCTCTTTGGTCTGGCAATATTTCTATCCAAATCCGGACAACAACTGTCTTGCCATATGTACCATATGTAAAGGTGAAATAAGTAGGGGTAGGGACGTTAACCACCTAGGAACATCCTCCCTTATACGGCACCTGCAGAGCGTTCATAAAAAGTTACTGTCAAGTTCAGAAACTTTGGCTAAGACCATAAGCAGTCCAGGGACACCTAAATCCCTTTTTCCTGTTTTATCCAAGGAATCGGTGGATGAGGAGGATGAGGACGACATCTTGCCTCCGTAGAGCCAGTTTGTGCAGGGACACATTAATTGCCAGCTTGTTTTGTGGGGGCCCAAACGAACCAATCATTTCAGCCACAGTCATGTGGCAGACCCTGGCGCTGAAATAATTGGTTTATTAAAGTGTGCATGTCCTATTTATACAACATAAGGGTGGGTGGGCCCAAGGACAATTCCATCTTGCACCTCTTTTTTTTCTTTGCAGTATGTACTGTTTGGGGCCTAGTTTTTCAAACTGTCATCCTGTCTGCCACTGCAGTGTCACTCCTAGATGGGCCACGTGTTTGTGCCGCCCACTCGTGTCGCTTAGCATAGTCATCCAGCTACCTTGGTGCAAACTTTTGGCCATAAAAATAATATTGTGAGGTGTGAGGTGTTCAGAATAGACTGGAAATGAGTGGAAATGAAGGTTATTGAGGTTAATAATTGCATAGGAGCAGAAAAACCCACAAATTCTGTGATTTAAGCTGTTTTTATGCTTTTTTTTAAAAAAAATACAGATCCAAAACACAAAACCCAGAACCCAAAACACGGAATGGTGGTTTTGGCAAAACCAATCCAGATCCAAAACACGAAGAAAGATCCAGATCCAAAACCAAAACACAAAACACGAAAAGTGGCCGGTGCACACCCCTACTAGTAACCATTGGATAATCTATACATTTACTTGTTCATTTTCTTTACTGACGTGTATGTGATTGCAATTAATAATCCCCAAATGTTGGATTTTCACACTAAAATGTTAATTTAATTTGGCATATACAGTGCACAGCTTTTTAGAGAGAGCATCAATTTCACAAAAAGCTCACAAGGCAAAAACAATCTATATTCCCGTGTCTAGTGAGGAACACATTATAAACGTTCTTAACCTACTGGAATAGTTATATACATAGGCGATTTAAGAGAGGAGGAGGCCTGTGTGCAGTCTCCATGCAGGCCCTTTCCTCACCAGTAGCGCAGTAGACTGTGGCTTTGTGCTAGAGTATACTGCGCATGCTCAGGTCTCTGGTAACATGTCCCCTATGCTATGTTCCCAGAGACTTCTCTAATGTGCATGCACAAATCTTCAGGAAAATGGCCACCTTCCCTTTTTCTTGTAGATTTCTATCTGCAGCACCGGCCGATGCGAGACTCTGGAGATGTAAGTATAATATAATATGGGGACATTGGTTATATACCATTATCTAAATTTAATAATAATCGTTCTCTTCAGTACGATAATGATTGTTTGACAGGTGACTTTCTATGTTTATTGTTTCTCTCTGCCTCTAATTTTGCTGTGACTAAAAATGGCATATGTAATGGACTATGGCCTTGATTCAGAACCGGACGCTCTGACAGAGAGTTCGCTCTGAATCAGGGCCGTCCCCCTTACTTTTTGGAGCGGCCTCCTGGCCGCTCGCATAGCTGTGGGTGCGAGCGGCCAAAATGATGGTCATGATGGTCAAGACCATCGCGACCATCGGGCTTGCGACAAGACCCTTGTGGTAGGGTCTAGCTGCCGCAAGCCCTGGAGTGCTTTCTATCAGAGCCAAAAGCACTCCCACTGACATCACTAGTGATGTCAGTGGGGCCGGCCCCAGACGGTAGACGTTCTCATGGGAACGCCTCCATCTGGGCAGCCATGCCCCCAGCACGCCCACCAAAGGGGGCGTGCTGTCAATCACCATCGACAGCTCCCCCCCTTTGGTGTGAGACCCATAACGACGGCTTGGCCGTCGTTATTCGGGTCTCGCGCATGCGCACGACGGAGCCGCCTCCGTCGTGTGCATGCGCACTTGGGCAACGTCGACCCACTTGCGAGCGCTCGGCGCTCACAAGACGGTCTGAATCAGGCCCTATGGGAGTTTATCCACTATGCTGCTAGTGGCTGTCGTTGGCTCAACTAAATAAATATATGTTGGAGTGATGGACTTTGTGGTGGGACACACACACAAAGTTTCCCTCAGGTTTTCCTTACTAGACAGCTCCAGACACAAGAAGGAGCAGAAATCAAGGGACAGACTAAGGGCCTGATTCAGAGTTATACGCTTTTGCACAGCAGCTATGTTTACGGATGCAGTTGCTGTGCAAAAATATGCTAATGCCTGCAGGAGACGTCGGAAGGAAAAATGCACTTTCTGCCAGCATCTCAGATCCTATGTTAGCCTCTGAAGACGCAGGATCGGATCAATATCGAGTTCATTGCCCGTAATGTTTGCAGCATTGGCCATCTGAGTAAGCCTAAGCCTATCTAGAATGGCCACCTCTTGTCCACTTACAGGGCCAGTAAATCTGCATTGAAAGATGCAAAGACCAGCATCTACACTCCCATTGCCATTTTCTGGAAACACAGGCAGCACCATTCGGTCCCTGCCAATAAAACAATACTGCGGCTTAGGGGACTCCGCGCATACTTGCCTACCCTCCCGATTTGGTTGGGAGCCTCCCAAACATCAGGTGCCGCTCCCGACATCCCGGGAAGGTAGGCAATCCTCCTGGCTGCCACCCATCCCTTCTATCCCCTCCCCCCACATTTACCTTAGAAACCCCCGCAGCAGGGGGGGCTGGTTATACAATTCACACTGAATTACGTCATTTTGGCTCTGCCCCCTGCTTCACAATGCCTGTAATATCGGCATTGTGTAGTGGGGCGGGGCTAAAATGATGTGATCACATGGCCCCGCCCTGCTCCACCCACAAATGCATGTCGTCTTGGTGGCCCCGCATCCTTGCGATGGCCACACCCGCTTTCATGTTGATCTGGCTGCTCCCTCCCGGCAGGGGCAGCCAGAAAGTCAGCAAGTCTGGCTCTGCGTGTGATAATGCAGGACCCGTTCTGAACATGTGCAGTAACCCTTGCTATTGGAGCAGAGCCGCAACTAGACTTTTTGGTGCCCTGTGAAGGAAAGGGCATTTTCTCCCCCCCTCCACTATAGAGACATAAGACACACACCCGAAAAAGGGCTATAGCCTCATGGGGAAGAGCCAGGGAAGAGAGGAGAGGCCAAGAGATACTGGGGATAAAGGACGAGGAAGCTACAAGTGAGAATGATGATAAACAGAAAATTAACAGGCCTAAACAGCGCCCCCTGCCCTGCGGTGCCCTGTGCAGTGGCACAGGTCGCACCACCCTAGTTACGGCCCTGCGTTTGGTATCTACACAAACAGTATATGACAGGATATAACCCTTATTCTTAGTGGGGAAAGTAATATTTAATGCTCGCCCTACATCAGTAGCACAAAATCTGAAACAGATACTGTCTGGGCCCTGGGAGCCGCACCGTCACAAAACCACGGATGCTGCATTTGATTTGTAGGATGCCAGGAACAGCATCCTGCAGCCAGTATCGCTGTTTGCATTGAAGGTGTATGCAAACCATTCATACATCTCTGAAGCCCATAATCAAAGGATGAGTAGCTCATATTTAATGTCAGAAAACGAGGTAAAGGTCAGGGTCAGAAGCGCACAGAGTTGGTGGAAAACTCCCTGGAGATCAAAGCAATAATCCAAACTAGCATACAATAGATAAAATGATTTGTTGCCCAGACATACTGTAAAGTGAAATTTTGATTTTGCACCTGTTGATGCACAAAAGGTAGACTGAGAGCACAGGATTATAACATAACATAACAGAATGCCCAATGCTGGAACAAGAGCCACTTTGGAAGTTGCTGCAAGCTAGCAGTATGTCACAGTTCCCCACTTCTCCCCCGTTTTACATATGACCTACCAAGCATCTAAAATTTAGTAAATTTACTATAGAGCATGGATAATTTAGAACCTCTTATGGAGAAGGGGAACATAGAGATCAGTATATCTAACTCAGCCAGTGGCGTAACTAGTGCAGGGCAAGCAAGGTGCGTGCCCTGGGCGCCGTGGGACCGGTGGCACAGGGGGGTGCCGCCAGCCACGGTACCGGCCCGCCCTAGTTAGCCAGTGTAGAGCCGACTGCAGTGAGTGCGGTCAGCGCTACACATTTACACAGGACTGGCGCTAGGTTTCCAGCACCGGTCCTGTGCTACACAGCTGAGCCCCTTCCCTCCCCCTTAGCACTTGCCCAATAGCACCAGGAGGAGGGTGGCAGGCGGGCTCAGACTGTACTAACACACACATCGCCGCCAGCACGGCAGCGATGTGTGTGTTTAATTCAGCAGCCAATGAGAGTCAGACAGACTCTCATTGGCTGCTGCTGCTGCACACACTTCTCTGCCAGTGCTGGCGGAGATGTGTGTGTTAAACAGCAGCCAATAAGAGTCAGATAGACTCTCATTGGCTGCTGCAGTGCCCACTGCAAGAGCCGGGCTTCCGTCATGCTCCTGCAGTGGGTAATGGGAGAGACGTCATGATGTCATGACGTCTCTCCCATAATGCAGGGCGCCAGCCTGGGAGGGCTGACATGCGGACGTTGCAGTGCCGGGAGCCAGAGCAGGAGCGTGGATGCAGGTAAGTTTTTTATCATTTATTTTTTTTTGCTATGTATTGGGAGGGGGGGTACCTCTACTGGGGGCACCCTCTACTGTGGGCAGTAATTGAGGGCACCACTGGGGGGAACCTCTACTGGGGGCAGTAATTGGGGGGCACCACTGGGGGGAACCTCTACTGGGGGCACTAATTGGGAGGACTACTACTGGGAGCAGTAATTGGGGGGACTACTATTGGGGGCAGTAATTGGAGGCACCACTGGGGGGAACCTCTACTGGGGGCACTAATTGGGGGCACTAATTGGGGGGACTACTACTGGGGGCAGTAATTTGTGGGACTAATACTGGGGGCAATAATTGAGGGGACCTCTACTTGGAGCAGTAATTGGGGGACCTCTACTGGGGCACTAATCGGGGGGACTACTACTGGGGGCAGTAATTGGGGGCACCACTTGGGGGACCACTACTGGGGGCAATAATTGGGGGAATTACTACTGGGGCACTCCATCAGGGACCACTACTGGGGAGACTACTACCAGTGGCACTATATAAAGGGCACTGCATAGGGGGAGACTACTACTGGGGACACTGCATGGAGGGACTGCTACTGGAGGGACTATATAATGGGCACTGCATAATGGGGGGGTCTCCTACTGGGGGCACTATATAATGGGCACTGCATTTCAGGTGCCATTTTTTCTTAACCCTGTGGATGCCTACCTGGACCAAAGAGGACGTGATCTACGCTGGGAATGAGTATGTTTTTTTTCTTACAGGTGTCATTGATTCTACTGGACAAGTGGATGTAATTGGCTACAGGGATTATAAGTGAGTATGTGTGTATGTGAGTGTGAATGTTAGTGTGCATGTATGCTTTAATAATTATTTTTATATTTATTTTGTAGGTGAACTACAGTTACCAGCGGGTCCTTAGTGCCCCACATGCTGGTACTTGTGGTTCTCCAAGTACCAGTGAGGAAGGGACCTCTAGTTCTCCAGCAAAAGAAAATATTAATAAATCTATTTTTTACATACACTTTAACACAATCAACCCGACACACACCAGCCAGGGGTGTCACGGGGATAGCCCCAGGCTATCCGACCAGGCCTAGTGTGCCATGGAGAGGGGGAACCAGGGCCTGGGCTGACTAGCAGTCAGGTGTAATGCTTTGGCTGGGGGACCCAGTGAAAGGGTTCCCCGGATGTGGCTTTACACCCCCACTAATTTTGATCCCTGTATTTCCACAACCTGGACTGGCTCAGCAGAGCCTTGTGCTGGTTCTTAAAATACAGGGGAACTCTACACATTTTTCCCCCTGTATTTTAAGAACTAGTACAGGCTCAACAGAGCCCAGTGCTGGTTCTTAAAATATAGGGGACCCCTACGCATTTTTTCCCCCTGTAATTTAAGACCAGGACTGGCCCAACAGAGCCCGGTCTGGTTATGTTTGTGGGGGGGATGTTATGCTTGCGGGAGGGAACACACATAATTTTTTAATTTTTACTGTTTCTTTTTTTGTCTTTACACACAGAAACATGCATGGATCTCACTGATCTGTACATCTTTCTGTGTAACTCGGACCTGCTCAGGCTAGACTCACTATACTGAAGCAGGTCTGTTTTCGCACAAGTTTTAATTCAGTAATAGTGTGTGAATTAAACACTTGCACTCTATTACATTGCCCGACTTGTATGCTCACAATGGCAAAACATCTGGATGCATGTTTTGCCATTGCAAGTTGATATGGTGTTTGAAATAGAATCCCACTAGGATGGGTACAGGTATTAGAAAACTAATATCTATACCCATCCTAAACCCCTTTATGGTTACACTTATACAAATTCCCCTTGTGATGTTGCATATAAGGGTTTCTTTGGCTCTGAATAGGTATTTCATTGCAAACCCTTAAGTGCAACATATCAAGGGAATTTTCAGCATTTCTCAGCATAACTCAGGTATATAAAGTATGATACAGATCCAGTCAGAAGCGGGTTAACATAGCTAGTGTGCTGTGTCTGGGCTTTGCGTAGTGGTAGCAGTGGTACTTGTAGTTCCACAAGCGATGGTGACTCAGTGGTAAGCGATGTCATTGCCATGTCTGTTAAGCTAAGTAATAGAGAGGACCCTCATGTACACATCTTACTACTGTGGAGGACCGAGGAAGCCATGCATGTGCAGAGGGTGCATTGGATCGGAGGTCACACATGCACAGTGAATGCTTCTCCAATACTGTTGAAACAGACCGAGGCGACAGCATGAGCACTTTCCTCCAACATTCACATCTCTTAAGGCTGTCTCTGGTTACATGACAATATGTAAATCATTCATGTAACCAAAAACATGTGATGTCAGACCTTTTGATAACATATCTGCAGGGTTTCTCTCACTAATCATTATTCTAAGGTGCCATCTACCAGCTCTCTAAGGAATTTATATCTTATAGCAATGTGCTTAGACCAGCATAGACACATTTATAATAAGTGCAGGGTGTGCGATACACACGGGCCCCTTGCCTGCACACCTGCACCCAGATTATACTTACATTGTGCCGGCAAGCACATCCCTCTGCCTTTGCAGCACCATCTTACCAGTGACATCTTTGGGAAAATGGTGCCACACAGGAGAGGTGACTGCTTAGAGGAGGGGGCCCACTGCACACAGGCCCCCTCGGTTCTTAATATGCCCCTGTAGACCAGCCATAATGCATACTTGCCTACACTCCTGGGAAGGCCCGAGCCTCCTGAAAATCAGGTGCCGCTCCTAGCCCCCTGCAAGAGTAGGCAAGTGTCCTGGAATGTCCACCACCTCCCTGTGCATCCCCGTGGCCCCCTCCGCACCTGCACCAGTGAAAGTGGGCGGTCGGTGGCAGCGTAGATACGATTTGAGCTGAATCTCGTCATCGTAGTCACGTCCCCTGCTTTGCACCACCGATTGGCATTGTAGTGGCATAACCACGCCCAGGGCTCATGCCCTGGGCACCATTGGACCAGCGACATAGGGGGGCGCCGCCTGCCACGGTTGTGGTCTGGTAAAGTCAGTGTAATGCGGACCACAGTGCGTAACACACACACACCACCGCTGGCGCTGGGTAGTACACTTGTACTACTCAGTGGCAGTGTGTGTGTTTCAGCAGCCTATGAAAATCAGACTCTCATTGGCTGCTGCGCCCACTGTCGGAGCTGGGCTGGAGCTCACTCATGAGCTCCACCTTCTGGCTCCCACAGTGTGTGATGGGAGAGACGTAATGAAGGGAGGATGGAGGAGTGGATGCTGGCAGGAGCGAGGATTCAGGTAAGTGTTTTGTGTGTGTATGTTTGTTGTGTTATACAGTATATGTAAGGGGCACTACTGGCCGGGGGCGCTGTATAGTGGCACTGTATGACTACTGGGGGCACTGCATAGGGGGGACCACTACTGGGGCACTGTATAAGGGGCACTGCATAGGGGGGACCACTTCTGGGGGGCACTGTATAAGGGGCACTACTGGGGGCCTGCATAAAAGGAACCACTACTGGGGGCACTGCATACTGGGGGTACTGTACAAGGGTCACTACTGGGGGCCTGCATAAGAGGGACAACTACAGGGGGCACTGCATAGGGGAGACCACTACTGGGGGTACTGTATAAGGGGCACCGCATAGGGGGCACTGTATAAGGGGCACTACTGGGGGCACTGTAAAAAGGGCACTACTGGGGCACTACTATATGGGATACTGCTACTGGAGACATTGCATAAGGGGCAATACAGTGGGTATTGGAAGAGGGGCACTACTACTGGGGACATAAGGTGCATATGGAATGGAAAGGAATGTTTCCAGCGGGACGAGAAATAGGGGGGTGTCATGTTGACATGCCCCATTTTTCAGCAGCCACGCCCCTTGTGCCATGTGGCCACGCCCACTTTTTGACTCGTGCACCTATACTTCGAAGCACATAGGCTTCGTTTTTCATCTTGCACTGGGCTCCATATACCCAAGTTACTCCACTGTGGCATTGTACAGTAGGGGGCGGGGCCGCAATGATGCAATCGCAACGGTACGCCTCCAACTTAAGACGCCCACTGCTGCATCGACTTGGCAGCCGCCTCCTGGAGGAGGCTGCCAGAACGTCGGAAAGTATGCCATAATGTTTAGTGCTAGAAGACAAATTAATTGTCATGCTACACTGATGGTGTAATTCATGTTAACCCTGCTGTTCTGCTCGGGTCTATTATACTCATGTACTTTTATGGTCAATATGACCCGTATCATAAAATTAAGCTTTTCACTAATATTCAAACAATGGCTATTCTTCAAACTTTATTAGAGTAAATAAATATTCAGATCAACAAACCAAAACAAACAAAAATTACGAGCGAACTGACACCAAAATAGATTTTGTTTCGCGTCAAATAGACCCGAACAGTACAGCAGGGTTATTGCATTTGATACAAAAAGGTGAAAAGATGACATAATCCAAATGTAAACCAATGAACTGACACTGTATTCATTATTTTCAGAATTTTGATTGCTGAAGTATTGTGTTTTTCGATACTTTTACGGTCACTCACTATCGGGTCATATTGACCCGAACAGTACATATACGGTCACTCACTATTCAAATCGGGTCATATTGACCCGATTTGAATGACCCGAACAGTACATTAGTACTAACTACTCATAACTTGAAAATAAAAAAAATATATATATATATTTTTTATTATAACAATTATCATAATTACATAAATAATGAACTGACGCCGATAAAAAATTTAGTTTCGGGTCAAATAGACCCGAACAGAACAGCAGGGTTAAGAAGACTCAGTTGACATAAAGGGGAAGATGTATCAAAGCTTGGAGAGTGATAATGTACCAAACAGTAAGCTCCTAACTGCCACTTTACAGGTTGTGTATGAATAAATAATTAGGAGTTGATTGGTTGGTACTTTTTCTTTGTCCACTTTATCTCTCTCAAAGCTTAGTACATAAACCCCTAAATCTCTCTCCATTTTATCTTTCTCCAAGGTTGATATATTTCCCCTAAAGTCTCTTTCAGCGTCAAAGCTTATTTTGCTGTTTCCATGAGTGCTATATACTTAGCTTCAGTGGTAGATTAGGTTAAGGTAGGCTACTAGCCTAGCTGATGGCTGCACCTGCTAGTGCAAACAGGCATCCTGTGTAGGAATGCCTATCATCCTCATCTGATCCCTAGTCGGCATCACAGAAGGCTTATAACTCCAGATTTCCAATTTTAGAAAACTTTATTTTTAAAGAGCTAGTACCTTTTAGGGGCATGTAGTTTCTTTCCTTGCTGTCAAGATGCTGGTGCTGAAATCCCAACACCAGTCAGACCTATGGCAACCTGACGGTAAGTAGTGGGGGTTAGACACTAGGAAGAAGGTTAGGGTTAGGCACTTTGGGGGAGGGTTAGGTTTCGGCACTAGGGGGAAGGGTTTGGTTTAGGCTGTGGGGGTAGGGTTAGGATACTTATCGACTGCTGTCGTTATCCTAACCCTGTCCAGATTCCAGCATTGGGATTCTGACCCCGGGATCTCGAGCGCCAACATTCCATTCCCAACCCCTTTCAGGTATCTTTAAATGCACTTCACAGCAGACCCGTGTTACTTTCCAGAGGTGTTTACAAATTGGCTAACACTGACAGTGTGACTGATATCTGGGTATGTTCCAATGCTTGCATACATCAAAGTTCTAGTGGCACTTTAGTAAGGAACTCTCATTTCTTCTATTTCTGCCTTTGAAGTTGGACACATAACTTTTGTTATTTTTGTACTTTTGTCGATTGATAGAAGCCATCATATGAAATTTGTTGCGCATGGCCTCAATGTAACCTTGTTGGTCGACAGTAACAGTACCATCATTCAGTTCTTGTATAATTCTTAGACCAACAATTGGTGTACAGGCCCACAATCTTTCAATTTGAACCTGTAACTTAGCAACATATTCACTTTGACTATCTTGACTATTAAGCAATAAATCATCCACGTACACAATTATAATGAATACGTTATTTTCTCTCCATTTGTAGTACAAACTGATCTGTTTTGGAACATTTAAAGTAAATTTCTAATAACACACTGTCACATTTGATGTACCAAAAGCATCCACTTTGTTTTAGCCCATATAATAGTGTCCAGGATATTCAGTTGTTGGCACCGTATTGCCATTGCAATTACAGTCCCTCTTTTGTTGTACACAATTCATTGACCTTCTATGATTTTGACCTTGCATTTGACCTGTGATTTTGACCTTGTATCGCTTCTTCTCAAATACACTGATGGCAATCAGATCGGTTACTAGAGCTGGTACAAACAGCACATTTTCTATGTCTGTGAGAACTGTTTTGTCTTTAATTCTCACGTGTACAGTAACTCTCCCGACTTTCCTGGCATTTATTACTATTCATCCTACATTTATAGGCTCACATGATTTTAGCGATTTGAACCAGCTCATATTACAGGTAAAGTGCTTTGTGGCTCCTTAGTCCATATGCACGCAATCTTTGCAGTGTCTGTCTGCTACATTCAATTCTGAATTATTATTTCTGTCACGCTTGCATGTCAAAATACTACTTGGTTCACTTTCTTCACATTCTGATGTAGAGATGTGCGCGGACCCCCACATTTTGGTTTAGTTTCTAATACATCATCGTGACCACCCTCACATGTTTTGGATTTGGATTTTTTTTTAAATTCATAAAAACAGCTAAAATCAGGTACTGTAATTTGGTCTTGTTTTTGTTCCTACAGTATTATTGACCTCAATAACATCCATTTCTAGTCATGTCCATTCACCTCACAGCTCACAATATTGTTTTCATCCATACTTGCCAAAGGCTGGCTGGCTAAACTAAGCAACCGAGCAGTGGCACAAACACACAGCAGTTTAAAAGCATATAGCACATCTATGAGACATTGTGGCACAGCTGATGGCTGATGGCAGTGTAATCAATTATACAACACAATATAAATTAATGTATTAATTAATCAGAACCAGATCAGATGCCTGAGGGTAGTACAAGGAAATGGAGGTGAAGTATCTATTGGAAGAGAGCTAAACTATTGATTAAGAAAATTACATTTGAGAAGTAGCTTTGCAGCAACTGAGAAGAAAAAAGGCAATAAAAGAATACAATGTTAATAGCCAAGGATTCCAGACAAGGGTTGCAAGAGAAGCTGGCCAAACTACCCTCCACTTTACCTTTTTCCTAATTGGTTAACAACCCCTGTAGTACATTTATGAAGTGTGCCAGAGTCTGATTATGAGGGGATCTAGCTCATAGGCCAAAGTGCAGTACAGGGAAATGGAGGTGATGTATATAGTGGAAGGCAGGTGAAACAGAATGATTGACTGAGAGAATAAAAAAAAATTAATTGAGGTGTGGCCTTGCAAGAGCAGTTTTTCAGCAACTGAGAAGAGAAAAGGTCATAAAACTATACAATGTTAGTAGCCAAGGAATCCTGACAAGGGTTGCAAGATAAGCTGCCCATACTAGCCCCCCTCCCTCTTTCCTAATTGGGTAACACACCCCTGTATTGCATTTATGAGGTGCACCAGAATGTCTGAGTATGAGGGTAACTAGCTCAGAGGCTCGAGGTCAGTATAGGGAAATTGAGGTGGAGTATGTACTGTATGTAGTGAAAGGCAGGTAAAAAAGAATGGTCGATTGATTAGTTAAAAATTTTTTAATTGAGACGTGGCCTAGTATGGCCTAGTATCTTCTTGTTCATATTACCAAATAAATCTAAATATGCTCCATGATTCTGTTATTCTTTAGATATTTTGTGAGGCACCACATTAATTCTGGTTAAAAATTTGTTGCAAATTAGTAATGTGTTAGAGCAATAACCAATAAAAATGTTTGTCTATACAAAAAAAGACCGTCACCAATGCCCCCAATGAAAAGAAAAACAGTTCATGATGAAATTGTCCTTGTGCCCTCCCACCCATCCTTATGCTGTACAGTATATTAAAAAGGACATGAACAGTTTAACAAATCAAGCAGTTCAGTGACAGGCACTGACACTTTTGTGGCTTTTGTGCTTGGTTTGTTTGGACCCCCACAAAACAAGCTACCAATGGGCTTAAGGTAGCTAACAGTTTTGTTAATCATCTCTACACTGGGAAGATGTCATTATCATCCTCATATTACTCACTCTCCTTAGTGTTAACATCATCGTCACAAAATATTAGCTAATCGCCACTGTAATACACCATTACAGAAGTCTCTGTACTTGTTGTAATTGGCAGCAAAGGTCATCTTCATAAAAACTGTAGTTCATTTTTAAGAACATGAGTTTTCCACATTTTGAGAACGTAGTCTTCTACACAGATTGTTCAAAGGGTTCCCGGCTGTGCTAAACACAGTTTCCGAGTACAAACTGGAGGGTGGACAGCTTAAGTACACCAAAGCTAGTTTGTACAAGGGGCTTCAAATTGCCTTATTTTCCTCCCAGTAATAAAAAGGACTGCGTGACAATTTCTTTTAAGCCTGACCACATGTAAAAATGGCGTTTCACTTTGTTAAGCTGAGTTGCCTCATCATCCACACCCCCAGTGGGTCTCTTGGAAAAGGTCAGTTTTTTCCTGGCACCAGCATTTTCAGGATAAACTGAAGCAGGAGATGTCATTGAGCATGTGTCATCTGAGAGGAAAACTTGCTGGCAATGAGCTCTTTGGAAAGAAAGATATTATGTATGACTTAAACCTAGGCTCAAGCACCAATTGCAAAATCGTGACAACCCTTTGGTCCTGGTGAAGGGAATAAAGAGTTGATCTACAAGTCCAACATACGTAGCGAAATCACTTAGTTGTATTTCCTCCTTCAGTTTCTCTAGCTGTTTTCTAGTAGTTTTATTAAGAGAATCACCTGACTCAAGCTGGCAGTGTCTGAACTAATTTCAATAGTTACTACTTCAAATGGTTTCAGTAGCTTGCATATAACAGAGAGTATACTCCAGTGTGCTGGACTTAGGTACATTCCCCCTCCTCTCCCTATGTCATGGCTTATTGTGTGGGTTTGGATGACTTGTTGCTGTTCCTCCAATCGCTGAAGCGTATAAAGGGTGGAATTCCACCTGGTCACTACCTCTTTCTGCAGTCGGTGGAATTGGCAAATTGAACCGTTCTCGCAGTCGCTGTAATCTTCTACCTGCAGTTGTTGAAATCATCCAGAAATTTTTCTGGTCACAGGCAGCATCTCCTGCATGCCCCTTTCATTTTTTACAAACTTTGAACCACCAAGTTTATTGTGTGGGCAAAACATGGGACGTGTTCAAATTCACCCAGATGTAATGCTCTCACAATTGGAAATACCAAATCCTAAGGAGAGTCCTAGTTGGGTAAGACATTTTGCTATGACATCTTTGAGTCTTTCTAACAAGTTGACAACAGTATGCCTTTTAATAAAGCCAGTGATACTGACAGTAGCCTGCCTGTGAATAAGCTGGTGTTGTGTGTTAGATGCTGCTGCTGCTGCTGCTGAAGCCCAGTACCGCATGTCCACATATCTGTGGTTAAGTGGATAGTGGGTACAATGTCATTTTCTAGGATGAAAAATTGCTATTCTTGTAAAATGGAATTGAAATGGAATTTGGTAGAGGGGACAGAGGACCTCAATTACCTGTCAATCACTCTGCGATGGCTTACCATGCTCTGCGTGATACGCTGTTGCAGTTGCGATCAATATTGAATCAGGCCCTATATACACATTATATACAATTCCTGCATTTGCCCCTGGACATTCACCTCCCCTATATCATATTAGTCTCCATAGACAGGTTGTTGTTATTCTGGAGCTACAGTAATGTAAGTGTTCCACTAGTGAAGCTCTGATAAATTTCAACTTTAATTTGCATTACAGAAGACTTCACAGCTCAGTAACAGAATGTTTGGATATTATTGGATTCATCTGTTAGAATATGTCATGTGTGCAATCTACCTACATCCTATCAAGAGCAGTCATTTAAATTGCAAACTAATGAGGTTGAAGGCACACAAAGAATCATGAGTACTGTATATTCATACTTCAGAAAAAAGCACATCATGGTAGTTTTCCAACATTTATTTCATAGTATTCTGGGACATTTGAACTGCTCTTTAATCAACTGTACAGTACATGTGTATCATTCAGTTTAGAGGTATACATTTCATTAGTTCTTATGTCATTGCTTTATATGGGTTAAAGTTAATTGTAATAATGAAAAAAATTTTGAAATATGTATTTTGCATTTTTAAAAACAGAGGGCTGAAATAAGAGTGACGGCCTCAAAACTCCAAGGCTAGAAAAGGTTGTGTGCACAATGAGATTTACATTGTGGTCTCCATTTTCTGATAGCTGTGGTGACAGATAAATTGGCCTATAGCTATGTGAAGGTGGAATTTAGGTATACATGCTTACTCTCCCTGGAGTCTCCTGATTTTTCGGGTAACCCCCCGCACCCTCAAAAAAGTAGTCATATCTCCCGCATCCCGCCCACTTCCTAGTGAAGTGGGTAGGATGGGGAGATCTTAGGACAGATATGCAAGTCCGCATGCAGTAGGTGGAGCTAAACGATGAGAATCGCATCATTTAGCTCTGCCCCCTCCTCACAGACCCACAAATCAAGGGCTTTCCAGCAATGGGGCCTAATGACAACTGTAGCCTGGCCCTGCCCTCCGAAGCCGTGATGGCTGGGCTGCTCCCAGAAAAGTTGGCAAGTATGAACTTAGGGTATGTCTTCTGGTTTATAGTGGGCAGTTTGTTTGTGATCTGAAACCCGAGACTGGCCAAGGTTTTATTCTGTTTTGCTTTCCATTTGTGTAGGAGAGTGACCAATCCATGTGGATATTTTTAATGATATTCTGTAATTTTATTTATGTTTGTAGGTGCAATATATTAAAATGCATTATTTTTTATCATAAAAGTCTTGTACTAAATATATGTATCTTTCTTCTTCAGGGTCCATAGGGCTCCACAGGGATACAATGGGGGTGTAGGTGGTACTTGGAGGACCGGACAACAGCAAAGCTTTTTCCTGTCCCAGGATGCTCCAGTCCTTCCCCCTCTACCCAGGGCCGGCGCTTCCATAGGCAGCTTTAGTCAGCTGCATATGGGCGCCAACCACTAGAGGGCACCTCTGAGTCGGCCTACCAGAAGCCTGAAAGATGTCTCTGATGGAGACAGAACTTAGTTACCTTCATGCTGCCAGTGGGAATTGCGGATGCTAGGAAGTGCTGTCACTTCATCCCCTGCTCTCTGAGCTAGCCTCATGTGCTGTGCTGTCCAGGCTGTCATTCCTCACACAGCCAGCATGACAGCACAGCTCCCATCCCTGCTCTTTTCTCCTCTCCCCTTCCCTCACTCGAGTCCCAGCCAGTCACAGAAGGCTCCACCCCTAGATGACACAGGAGACAAGACATGAGGAGCTGTAATGGCTGGGAGCAGCAGCTGCATGCGCTGAGAGAGACAGTCAGGCTGGTAAGTGATGTGTGCTGACTGTCTACAGTATATTCTGTGTCAGAACTCAGAAGTAAACTGACATCCAAGAGTACAGCAGCACCTGTAATTATTTAGTTGTGCAAACACTTCTGTGCCCCCCTTTCCCCTCCCTCCCCTGCTGTTGGAGGCTAGTAGAGATGAGTAGGGCTCCCAAATATGACATGTGGGGAAGATAAGGGATCTATATAATATCTAAGGTCCTGTAGCTATACTACTCTGCATCTCCCCTGCTGTAAGAGGCATTGATATAACTACACTCAGTGCTCTTAAAATGTCAGCCGTCTTCTAGGTGAGATATGGCTCAACGCTGTATTGTAATATTTTGAAAATAATTTGTATTTATATTTTTGCAAATCACCTGTTATTCCTAACATGGTATGTTTATTTATATATATATAGCAATAAAGGACTTTTAATATTTAACTTGGACAAGCCTGCAAAGTGCAACCTATTTGTTTATTCCTGCATTTGGATGTTGTTTATAACCCTAAGTCTACATTGTGGCTTATATAGTCAGAAATAAAAGGACTTCTGCATTTTTATTATGTGTAAGTTTTGTGTGTTTGTAGTTTTTAATTACATTGTTTCAAATAGTATGACTAATAATGTATTTCCCCAGAAGTGCTATTGGTAGGTTTAATGTGCATTTCATTACAAGTATATGGACAAAACCTTAATAATAGTGGAGAATTCAAGTTCTTTTGTAGGGAGAAAAAGGAGCAGGATATATATCCCTGTTAAGCTTCCACTATTTTAAATATTTCCTTCCTGAAATACAAAATCTTGTTTCTGCACTAACATGAAAACATGTCTGCATTAATTTAACTAATCCGTATCAATTTCTCTATAGTGATGTATAGGACAGGGCAAACTATTAACAGAGTTTTAGTAAACCTCCATGAAAATCTCCAAAAATAAACTCTGGCTTCAGACACTGAAGACTGCAGGACAACCAGTAAGATGAGTGAGAAAAATAAACTTCTTATACATATAACAATTTTCCATTAATTTCAAAGGCCTTCATTTGGATGGGGTTCCAGCACATATGCTAAATGCAGAAACCCCACTGAGATGTATAGTTATTTAAATGAAGGTGAAAGCTCCTTTATACCAATAAATATAAAATTACTAAGTGCACCACCCCCCTCCCCTTAAAAATAATTAAAATAAATGCCTCAATTTGCCCCAGTGCAAGACTTGCGTGGTCCCAGTCACAGACTACACAGGCTGGGTTTGCTCCAACTATAACAGCAAAAAGCTTGTTGTCAAAGATCTCATGCTCATTATCAAAGCTCGTTGTCAAAGGTCTCATGCTCTTTGCCAGGGGTTTTATGCTCTCTGTTTCATGCTCGTTGGCAGGGGTTTCATGCTATGGGTTCCCATGCTCGTTGTCAGGGGTCTCATGCTCTTTGTCAGGGGTCTCATGCTCATTGTCAGGGGTTTTATGCTCTGGGTTTCCATTCTCATTGCCAGGGGTTCCATGCTCGTGACCAGGGGTTTCATGCTAGTTGTCAGGGGTCTCATGCTCATTATATTGGCTTCATGGCAAAAGATGCAGCTTTCTGCATCTTGTCCTGGCAGTGTCAGCATTCCCAGCACTTCCGGGTAACGCTATGCATGCTGTGCTTCCCTGACAGACTCTAGAGGTCGAGTAGGAGCTCTACCATCTGTCTCCTCCTAGGCGGCGCCCATTTTTGGATGGACATTTTCAGCAGATTCCATGCGGACTGCTAGACCACATGGAAACTGAATTAACAGTGCTCCCAAGCCACCACCACCCCTCATGTCGCCGTGCCCCCAAGTTGCCGCGCCCCCAAGCCACCATGGGGTTTGCAGGGGCTATTGTTATGCCCCTGATTCTCCCTCTTTTCGGTTTCAAATTTGCTTTTTGTTTTGGATCTGGATTTCTTTAAAATTGATAAAAACAGCTAAAGTCATGTAAACTTGGACCTGTTTTTATTATTAACATCAATAACATTACAATAAGTTCCAGTCATTTCCAGTCAACTTTGATCACCTCACATCTCACAATATTGTTTTCACCAATATTGACCAATGGCTGGCGAAACTAAAAATTAACTGGCTAAGCGACAGAGCAGCGACATGAACACATGGCAGTTTAAAAGAATATAGCACATCAATGAAAAAGAATTGTAAGTGCAGCTCACTTTAAGTTCACTTCTCACAAACATACACAAGAACCTGTTTGCACCGGATTGCAGGTGCTAGCTAGTGTCTGACAAACAAACATAGAAACAGTGACAAAGATGCCTGCAGTCTTTTACACACTTCCCACCTACTCCATCTACTGTACCTAAACTCTCTCTAATGATGACTAGTATGTAGTATTGCAGCATTAACTACATCCCACACCCTCTCCATACACTCTCCTGTGTGACATGGCACCTGAAATCTCGAGGGAGGGACATATATGCAATTCAAACACACAAGATCCATTTTTGAGATCCGAGATCTGAACTTGGCGAGAAGACCCGAGTCAGGACTTGGTTATAGTCAGAGCCACTAATACCACTTTTGAGACATATGACCTGGGAATTTCCCTGCTCAGACCTCGGCTCTTCGCCTCAGCAAAATCCTGGGATTTTCCTGGAGATCCCCTTTCACACTACAACTGAGACCCCGGAAATTCCCAGGTCGACCCCATTAAACATAAGCAGGGTTTTTCACGTTTTTTTCAGTTTGCTGGCCCACAATAATGATGTTATGCTATAAATATAATAAAAGGCAAGATATTTGTCACTCCACAACAAGTTTTTTTTTATAAACATTTTTGTCAAAGTTCGAAGACATGTGTTAATGGCTAACTTCCATATTTGTTCCATATGAAAATAGATTGAATAGCTCATGTTAAGAGCATATACATATATATGCCCACTGGCAATGCTCTCCTGCACACATTGTCCCCACTATCACTGTTATCCTCCATGGGTTGGGTATGATATCTTGGCTGTCGGGATGCCGCTAGTCAGAATACCGACAGTGGCATCCCAACAGAATCCCATAGGACTCAATGGTGAGTAGTTTTCTAACCCCTACCCTAACCCACCCTTCCTGGTGCCAAACCCTAACCTCCCCCTTCCTGCACCCTAAACTGAACACCCCTTCCCCAGTGCCTCAACCTAACCTCCCCCCTAGTGCCTAAACCTAACCTCCCCCTAGTGCCTAACCCTAACCCTGCTAGCTAATGCTACCCTCCCCCTAACCCTCCCTAGTGCCTAACCCTCCCCCTAGTGCCTAACCATAACCCTGCTAGCTAATGCTACCCCCCCTGCACCCCGATACTTACCTTCGGGATGCTGCTGGTCGGGATACTGGTGCCGGGATCCCGAACTATCAGGATTTCGGTGCCAGTATTAAGATCGCCAGCATCCCACACGCCAGGATGCCACTACATCCCATTCTCCACATGTGGCCTCGTGCGCTCTCCGACTGCCACTGATGATGTCATCAGCATGCATCAGACAGCACTGGCCAACCAATCAGGAGATTATATGGGCGGCCGGGAGTAAAATCCCAGGTCACACCATTCACGCATACCCCAGGTTGTCTACCCAGGACTTACATCCTGCGAAAAACCCTGGTCAATAGCAGGAGCGCCAACTCGGGAAAAAGTTTGGGAGTGTCTTCAGTTTTTAGCAAAAGTGAACCGGTCATCTCTAGTTTCTGCATATAGAGCCTGATTCACTACCGATCTCAACTGTGAATGCAATAGTGAATACGCACACAGTTCAACTGCGATAGTATGCTAATTCATTGTGATCACTATGCCCCCGCAGCACTACATAAGGACGCCCACTTTACCTTACACACATCCGTAATGTTTAGAAAGACTGCAAAAACATTGGTACAATCAAGTACCATCGCACCCTCATGCACGCTTGCACAAGCTCTGACCTTACGCAGAAATTTCTAACTTCAGCGCAAGCTATGTGTCCTCGGGCTGCGTAGGTCATCGCAATGGATAATTTATGCACGCCCCTGTAGCGGCATTCAAAAGCACTGGCACACCTGCGTCTCTCCGACCCTCCAGCCCCATCACCACCCACAAACGGCACTTCCCGTCAATCACTTTGCGATGGGTCTGCATAGTCACTGCGATCGCAGTCCTGATCGCAGTGGCCCAGTTTGTGCATGCACACTGCAATGTATACGCATGCACAGTACGCAACAATTGACCGATTGCATGCGTATTAGCAACTGCGATCCAAGCTGATTGAAAATACTCTAAGGTTGTGTCCAACCTCCTGTAATGTGGACCCTGCCTCAACAAATCTTCAAATATGATGCACTGACATAATTGGCTGAGTATTTATCAAAATAGAACAATGATCTGTTGAGAAAGACATTTTTGCATGAACCACTAAAAGAATCAGCTATTAGAATCTAAATATTTTTTTAGAAAAGGTCTGACTGCAAGACTAACTACATACCAGTATCAAACCTTCTTTTTCTAGTGAAGGTTATTGAGAAATTGGTTACTTTAAACCCATGATGTTAATTATCCATTCCAGGATTCAGGAAACAACATAACACTGAAATAGGCTTGATATGTGTGCTTAATGATCTTCTGATGACAAGAGGAGTTGATTGTTCAATCTTAATCCTTCTGGATCTCTGCAGCATTTAATATTGTGTACCATGGCATTCTAAAAGTGTGTCTGAAAAAATTATTTGGTTGAATGGCACAGTATTTAGCTGGTTCAAATAATTTTTCACTGGCAGTGTCTTCAGGTGTTGTCAACAGTTCAACTGCCTTGTGTTGTTCCCCAGGGTTCTATCATATCTGTAATTTGCATTGTACATGCTACATCTAGGTGAAATTATCAGATGTCATGGCTTGGTCATTTGCTGTCTAACTGAGCTCCAGGAGTGGATGAGTGCCAGAAGGCTGCAACAGAATGCTGATAAAACAGACATTCTTATGATTGAGCAAAAACTATGGTCATGTGTGGAATCTTGGTGTTGTCATTGATTGTGGACTATACTTTAACATCTTCAGGCTCTCATTATTATTATTATTATTATTATTATTATTATCGTTTATTTATATGGCGCCACAAGATTTCCGCAGCACCTTGCAAGGTACATAACCAAAAAGTGACTTACAGTAAAATACAATACAATGAAGGACAAGGACATGGATAATATACATTGATATATAGGTGGCCATAACACCCAATTAAGCAACAAAGCATAGGCACCAAGTGTTAGGTGTCCTAGTGGTGAGTAAGAAATAGATGACATAAAGTAAGGAGAAGCACAAGAGGGTAGAGGGCCCTGCTCGCAAGAGCTTACATTCTCATCTGAGGAACATAGCAAGAATGAAGCACTTGATGCTCTTAGAATATCTTTCTAGAGTCAAACATGCATTTGTTTATGCACGCTTGGACTACCGCAAAACACTATACCTGGGTCTCTAAGCAATTTAATTGCACTGCTTGCAACTGGTAGAAAATACAGCAGCCAGGCTCTTAACTAACCAGTCCTGTTACTGCCATATTACACCCTCTCCGCTCCTTTTAGTAGCTGCCTGTATGATGGCAGATCTATTTCAAGATTGGCTTACTGGCTTTCAAAGCCATGAATAACCAGGATTCAAGATACTAGAAGCATATTCTGATCCCTTTTAGTCCCAATAACTTTATTTGATCTGCAGATGAATGACTGCTAGTAGTACCTAGAAGCTCCCATACTTCATTTTAGGCTCAGGATTTTAGCTTTGTGGCACCAACTTTTTGGCACTCACTGCCACAAACAGTTTGAGAGTCCTCCAATCTAGAATCCCTTAAAAACCATGACTTACTGTCACAAGCCGCCGTTGCAACTTGTTGGACAAGGGTGCTCCTGGCGGCTCGCTCAGCCTGTTGCTGGGAGACGTGGATGCCATGCTGCCAGTCCATGAAGTCCTCCCATCTGACTGCTCTGTCATCTCTGCTTGGACCGGATTGGTTCCTCCTCTTTCTTTCCTGCGTGTGCGTTTCTCAGATGCCGGTGATAGCGTCTAACATGTGTTTCCGGTTCCATAGTGTTGGTTTCTCTCCTTGTGTTACTCCAGCGTCTCCTGTCTTGACTGTGTTGTTATTCCAGGACACTCTGGAGCATCTGAGTGGACTAAGCCTAACTCCAAAGCTATCTCTGCTGCACTGTGTCTCCAGTCATCTCAGCTGCCATACTACATCCTGACGGCATTAGCTGAATTGCAGCGTCCGAGTGCTCTTCAGCCATAAGATCCTGGCTATCTCTGCTGCTCTGCAACTCCAGTAATTTCAGCTGCCGTACCACATCCTGGTGGCATCAGCCGCATTGCAGCATCTAAGTACCCTCAGCCATAAGATCCCGGCTATCTCTGCTGCTCTGCATCTCCAGTCATCTCAGCTGCCGTACTACATCTCTGAAGCATCAGTCGCATTGCAGTGTCCGAGTGCTCTTTGCCATACACCTCGGCTACTTCCGCTGGTCTGCGTCTCCAGACATCCCTGCCAAGCATCACCAGCCCTCAAGGCTGCCACTTGGCTGCAGGGCCACTTTCCTGCCAAGTTTCTACAGCCCTTAATGCAGCAACCTGGCTGCAAGGCGACATCCCTGCCAAGCATCTCCAGCCCTTAAGGCTGCAACTTGGCCACAAGGCCACATCCCTGCCAAGCATCTCCAGCCCTCAAGGCTGCAACTTGGCCACAAGGCTACATCTCTGTCAAGTTTCTACAGCCCTCAACACAGCAACCTGGCTGCAAGGCGACATCCCTGCCAAGCATCTCCAGCCCTCAAGGCTGCAACTTGGCCACAAGGCCACATTCCTGCCAAGCATCTCCAGCCCTCAAGGCTGCAACTTGGCCACAAGGCCACATCCCTGCCATCATCTCCAGCCCTCAGGGCTGCAACTTTGCCACAAGGCCACATCCCTGCCAAGTTTCTACAGCCCTCAAGGCTGCAACTTGCCCACAAGGCTACATCTCTGCCAAGAATATCCAACCCTCGAGGCTGCAAATTGACCACAAGGCCACATCTTCGTCAAGCATTTCCAACCCTCAAGGCTGCAACTGGACAATCTTTTCTGTTGACCCCATCACTTCATATAATCCTCAGCATTATTGCCCTCATCAAAGGTGAATCTTATCCGGGATTCATAACATTATCAGCAGCCTAAAGACATCATTACTATTGTGCCTGAGGATCTGCTAGATCATAACAATGGAACCCACTCAAAAACTGGCCCAAATCCTTGCTGCTCTGATTCAGGCCCTAGCTCGAAAGGTCCAGGAGTTTTCCTTCGGGTCGAGGAATCACGAGTCACTTCCACTCAGACGGCTACTTGTGAACATAAGTTAAATTTGCCTGCTCGATTTTCTGGTAAACACAAAGATTTTTTTAAACTTCAAGGAGAGCTGTGCTATATTACTGCACTTAGTTTTGCAAATGGTCAGTTGACTGTGGGTGGAATGACCCCGCACTCCGGAGTTAATTTTGTTTAGGTCTCTCTAACCAAATTAAGGACATTCTTGTTCAATATCCTGTTCATGAGACTTTGGATGCTCTTATGCACCTGGCCGATTGTATTGACCGACAACTTCAGGAGCGGAGGTTAGAGAAAGAGCTGCCTATGTCTACTACATGATCGCTTGTCTGGGTGATACCTCCTGATCAAGAGGAGCCCATGCAGTTAGGGGCTTTCCATCTTTCCTCTGTGGAGAAGTGCAAGAGACGCTCACAAGGGTTGTGCTTATACTGTGGAGGAAAAGGGCATACCTTAGTTTGTCCTGTCAAGTCAGGAAAAGGCAAAGTCTAGATGTACAAGGAGAGTTACATCTGGGCCTTGCATCTGTCTCTCCCAACAATTCCTGGACAGTGGTGCTGCTGACAAGTTTATGTACATTTAATTTTTAACACATTAGGGTTTGTGTCTGAGCCTTTACCTCAACCAGTCTCTGTTATTGGCTTAGATGGCAATAAGTTGTCCAAAGTAGCAGTTTACTTACAGTCACCTTCCATCCGGATGTCCATAGGTGCCTTACACTCGGAGAGTTTTCTTCTGTTTAAGTGTCCTCTGGCTCCTCTAGTTCTGGGACTACCAGGGCTCAGGAAACATAACCCTGTTATACACTGGCAGACAGGTGAAGTTCTGATGTGGAGATCCTCCTGCTCTTCACAATGTCTAGCTCGTCCTATTCAACTTGCTGCCACCATTCAGTCCGACTCCTCATCAGCTATTCCTGCTCCCTATCATGATTTAGCTGAAGTCTTTTCCAAGAAGAAAGCAGGCATTCTTCCTCCATATCGCCCATATGACTGTGCGATTGACTTACTACCTGCAGCGAGACTTTCCAAGGGCAGGTTGTACACCTTGTCCATACCTGAAAGCAAGGTTATGCAAGAATACATCCAGGATGCTTTAGAAAAGGGTTTTATTCAACCATCCAAATCTCTGGTTGGGGCGGGTTACTTTTTTGTGCATAAGAAGGATGGATCACTCCGACTGTGTATTGATTTTCGAGGGCTAAATAAGATAACCATCAAGAACTCTTACCCTTTACCTCTAATATCTGTCTTGTTCGACCAACTGCGTGAAGCATCCACTTTCTCCAAAATTAATCTATGAGGGGCGTACAATCTGGCCTGGATCAAGGAAGGAGATGAATGGAAGACAGCTTTCAATACCCATTCTGGCAACTACGAATATCTTGTTATGCCGTTTGGTCTGTCTAATGCCCTAGCTGTCTTCCAGGACTTCATAAATTATGTACTAAGAGAGTATCTTGGAGTGTTTGCTGTAGTTTACCTAGATGACATTCTCATTTACTCAAACTCTATGGAACAACATCACCAGCATGTGAGGTAGGTGCTGTAGAAACTCCAAGAAATAACTTATATACAAAACCAGAAAAGTGTGAGTTTGAAGTCAAAGAAATCTCCTTCCTGGGATATGTATTCTCATCCCAAGGATTCTCCAAGGATCCAAGCAAAGTCTAGGCCATCCTGGATTGGGTTCAACCTACTACACTGAAAACCATTCAATATTTTCTTGGTTTTGCCAATTATTATCAGATATTTTTAAAATCATTTTCATCCATTGTGGCTCCCTTGTGGAACTTATTAAAAATGGGGCCGATGTTCTCAAATGGCCAGCCAAGACACTTCAAGCCTTTAATTTGCTTAAGTCAGCATTCATTTCCACTCCTGTCCTTCATAATCCCAATCTAGATCTTCCATTTATTGTTGAGGTGGATGCTTCTGAAGTTGGTGCGGGTGCCATTTTGTCCCAAAAACATCTCAGAGATAATAAGTTGCATCCATGTGCCTTCTTCTCATGGAAATTTGCTGCAGCCGAGAGGAATTATGATGTCGGGAATAGGGAGTAATTGGCGATCAAGTGGGCATTTGAAGACTGGAGGCACTGGCTGGAAGGAGCAAATCACATGAACACAGTATTAACGGATCATAAGAACTTGTCCTACATTGAGACCACTAAGAGATTAAATGCTAGGCAAGCTCGTTGGGCCTTGTTCTTCACTCATTTCAACTATGTTATTTCTTTTCGACCCAGCTCCAAGAATCTCAAGGTGGATGCTCTCTCACAAAGTTTTCAACCCACTCAGTCTCTCACAGTCTCGGAGGAGACTATCATTCCCACTTCTCATATCCATTTGGCCTTAACCAGTAGTTTAGCAGATGTTCTCAATGTCTGTTAGTCTGAAGCTCTTTCGGGGAAACCGCCGGGAGTACTCTTTGGTCCTAAGAGATTTTGTAAGGCAGTTCTGTTGGACTTCCATTCATCCAAAGCTATTGGTCATCCTTGCATCTCCAAAACTGCTGAAGTACTCTCTCGCTCAGTTTGGTGGCAATCCATATTACAAGATGTTTGTGAATTTGTTTTGGCCTGTGATGTCTCTGCCCACAATAAATCTCCTGGTACTGCTCCTTCTGGTCTTCTACTTCCCCTTCCTACTCCTTCAAATCCCTGGACTCATATTGCCATGGACTTTATTGTTGATCTTCCTTCATCTTCTCGTTGCTGGGTGATCTGGACAGTTGTTGACCGTTTCAGTAAAATGGTTCATATTATTCCACTCTCCAAACTGCCTTCTTCCAAAAAATCATCTACTTTATTCATTCAATATATTTTCAGACTCCATGGATTGCCGGTGGATATTGTTTCTGACCGAGGAACTCAATTTGTTGCACGTTTTTGGAGAATTTTTCGTTCTGCTCTGGGCAGCAGCCTCATTTTGTCCGCCAGATACCATCCCCAAACTAATGGACAGATAGAACAGGTCAACCAGTCCTTGGAGCAATATCTCCAGTGTTTTGTCTCCAGATATCAGAATGATTGGGTTTCCCTTTTACCTGTTGCAGAATTTGCCATCAATAACACTTGCCACTCATCTTCCTCCATTTCTCCTTTTTTTGTAATTCTGGGCTGCACCCTAGAGTTAATTGCTTTGAGACTGCCTCAACCAGAACTTCTTTCTCCTCATCAGTTTCTAGACTCCGGTCTGTTTGGAAGAAGGTTTGCCAGTGTCTTCTTAAAGCATCCTGTCACTCCGAGACATGGGCTGACAAACATCGTAAGCCATGCAACTTCAAGGTGGGAGATCTGGAGCCGTATTCAGTTTGAGCCGAGCCACGTTAAGTTAACGCGGTCCAGACTTAACGCTGACTTCGCCTGTTTTGTATTGGTTAAAGTATGGCGTGCGTTCACGCTTTACCTGAAAGTACACGTAAAAGGCACACGGCGATACTGTAACAAGCGGAAAGTACTGTCATTTTTGGGGAATTCAGCCTGTCACCCCCCAAATGATGCTCTGACATGGGGGTTCACTATGGTACCCCCTGATTTGGCTTGCAGAAGGTATTTGGTGTTTATAAATGGGCTCAATAGCTGCTAAATAGCATTTTTATATACCTGATGCAGAATAGTATTTAGTATTTAGGAGTATTTTTTCTAGAAAATAACTTATCCCAGCAAATTTGGGGTACTTGAAATTGGGGGTCAGCATATTAAAAAGTTGCTAAAGTGAAGTTGAAAAAAAATGAAAAATCCACCTGCCGCAAACAACTGCAATCAAAAAAACACTTGGGGCATACTTGGAGACCCCCCCAGAGTCAAGTTCACTAGTTTTCAACTTTGTACCCCAACATTTTTTTTTTCGCCCCTTTTTCAAAGTAAATTATTGGGTTGTCGTAAGTTTTTTTTTTTTTTAAATTGTGACACAGATTACCTTTGGGGGACTGTCTGAAGGCTGCATGGGGGTTCCCAAAATGTTGCACCCCAAAACCCCAATTCTGCACTTTTTTCCGCCTGCCATTCATAGGCGATACTTTACAGCCTATTACACTGCATTGACTTTCCGCCTAGGCAGAAAGTCTTTCAAATAGAAAATGGAGGAAAACCAAAACAGGTGATAATGATGTCATCGGCGGTAACTTAACGCGGATCCGGACTTAACGCTTAAAATTGAATACGGGCCCTGGTCTGGTTATCCCTTAAGAACATTAACATTCGCCAACAGTCACAGAAGTTGGGCCCTAAATTCATTGGTCCCTTCAGAATCATCTCTTAATCCTGTTGCCTTTCAGTTGAAATTACCCAACATCCTCAAAATCAACAATACATTTCATTGTTCTCTGCTCAAATCATTTTTTTCTTCTACCAGGTTCGGTTCCAGATGGCCAGCTAAACCTTCGTCTGTTCTCATCTGGGGCCATCAAGAATTTTTCATGGAGAAGATCTTGGATTCCATGTTCTCATGTGAAGCTCTTCAGTTCTTGGTTCATTGGAAGGGGTACGGGTCAGAGGAGCACTCCTGCCTTGAAAAGAAGATTTTTTCAGAACTTTCCTGATAAACCGGGGTATAGGGGTTTCTTAACCCCCCGTCAAGGGGGGTGGTACTGTCACAAGCTGCCGCTGCATCTTGTTGGACAATGGTGCTCCTGTTGCTGGGAAACGTAGATGCCACGCTACCAATCCATGAAGTCCTCCCATCTGGCTGCTCCGTCATCTCTGCCGGGACTGGATTGGTTCCTCCTCCTTTTCTTTCCCATTTGTGCATCGCTCAGCTGTCAGTGATAGCGTCTTATACATGTTTCCGGTTCCATAGTGTTGGTTTCTCTCCTTGTGTTGATCCAGCGTCTCCTGTCTTGACCGTGTTGTTGTTCCAGGACACTCTGCAGAGTCTGAGTGAAATCGGCCTAACTCCGTGGCTATCTCCACTGCACTATGTCATCTCAGCTGCCATACTACATCCCGGTGGCATCAGTCGCATTGCAGCATCTAAGTACCCTCAGCCATAAGATCCCAGCTATCTCATCTGCTCTGCATCTCCAGTCATCTCAGCTGCCGTACCACATCCTGGCGGCATCAGCCGCATTGCAGCATCTAAGTACCCTCAGCCATAAGATCCCGGCTATCTCTGCTGCTCCGCATCTCCAGTCATCTCAGCTGCCGTACTACATCCCGGCAGCATCAGCCGCATTGCAGCATCCGAATACTCTTCACCATACACCTCAGCTACCTCTGCTGCACTGCATCTCCAGACATCACTGCCAAGCATCACCAGCCCTCAAGGCTGCAACTTGGCTGCAAGGCCCCATCCCTGCCAAGCATTTCCAGCCCTCAAGGCTGCAACTTGGCAATCTTTTCTGTTGACCCCATCACTTCATATAATCCTCAGTACTATTGCCCTCATCAAAGGTGAATCTTATCCGGGATTCATAACACTTACCTGTTTAGTCAAGCATGCCTTCAAGGTCCCTTTATTTTCTTTTGAATTACATTTGATTATTTTGAAAAACTTTCAAGATAATACAACAAAAAATCACATAGAGACATTTAGGGGTAGATTTACTAAAGTTTCTAAAATAGACAAGTGGAGCTGTTTCTCATAGCAACCAATCAGATTCTGTCTGTCATTCTCTAGAATTAAATAAAGAAATGATAGCTACAATCTGATTGATTGTTATGGACAACACCACTACTTGTTTGTTTTAGAAGCTTTAGTAAATTTACCCTCTATAATGTTACAGATTTACACCTAGGTGTAAATTTACTAAGGTTTGTGTTTGGTTGAGATTGCAATCTTGGGTGAGTTTTGCCATTTTCACCAACTCGCAAATTTACTAAAGACAAACTTGAGAGAGATCTCTCGATCGAGTTGCAAAAACTCGGGTGAGAATGCAAACTCGATTGAATAAACCATCGATCAACTCGAAAAGTACATTCAGTGAAAAAGAAACAACTTTGGAATTTACCAAGAATCGTGATTACAATCACGAGTGTAATTGTAGCAAGCTCAGACCTAAATAGAAGTTTCAAATAGACCAACTCCTGAGCTGCGAGTTTGGCAGAAACATACTGTGCACAGATCAGTGTGATTTGTGCATGTTTCTGCATGGAAATTACCTAAAGTGTTAATTTAAAAAAAAATGAGGTAGGATCCCCCCTTAGTTATGCTTTTTAGGGAGGACCCTACATCATTTTTTTCACATTTAACCCTTTTTTTACATTAAAAACACACACACAGCTTTCACATATCTCACAGATATGTGCAGGTGTCTTGTTTGGGACTGTCTGGCTGCGTTCCGACACTTGCAACTCGGAGGAGAAATCTCGATCACATACACCATCGGAAAACACGATCTCAGCTAAACACGCTTCTTTGTAAATTTGAGTGTTTCAGAAGCCTAAAATCACCCGAGTTTTTTTCTATAATGGCAACTTCCGGACACGCTGCCCTGGCTGGTGGCACCCAGGGCATGTGCCCTGCTCGACCTCCTCTAGTTACGCCACTGCAACCATACTTTAGCAAAATTCTCCAGGGTAATACAGAGGTGATCGTGAGACAATACCAGCTGGTAGACTGAAGAGATTATGGCTTTTGACCGTGGCAACACATTGTTTTTCAAAGGAGAATACTGAGGGACCATCTCAAAACCACGCAGTGCAAAATAAAAATGTAGAAGCTGCAAATACTGAAAGAAAGATGCATGCGGAGAAATGGGAACTGAGGTAATGGAAGGGGAGATAACTTGGGTGTCATTAGCAACTAGGAAGTCCTCAATAGTTTTACATACTGTTAGAATGTTGTCACGTTTAAGCAGAAGTGTCTCATTTAAGCATCTTCTTTATTTTCTTAAAAATACTTTATTTTTAACAACACTGTACTGTATATTAAAATATGCAAAATTATACACTGAATCTTTAAAAAACATTGTTGTGTCTTACAGTATATATCCTCCATGTGAATTGGATGTATTCCTGTGAGGTTGAGAGTATACTCATATACAGGGTAGTAAAATAGGAATTGCTACGTAGTTGAAATAAAAAGGTGTTACCCAGCGCTTATTAACTAATGTGAGAAGTAGACACAGGAAAGAAATTAAATTGCAGATAGTGTTGCATAAACTAAGGCAGATATAAACTATAGCACGATAACCTTTGTCTAAGGAACATTTATAGCAAGATGGAAGTAGACAGACGAAAACGCACCATTCTGTGCACATTGGCACATACGGTATTGCTAATTACAACTCTGACATCCCCTATTTATTATTTCCGATTTTCCAGATGTACTTTATTCTGATAATACATGTAGTATTATTATTATTATTATTATTATTATTATTATTATTAATAATAATAATAATAATAATAATAATAATAATAATAATATTTATAGCAAGCACTGTAGCATTTTACAACTAGGAACAAACACAGTAATAGTTCAAAAGTGGTTATTAACAAATATATAAAGAGGTAAGAGAACCCTGCTTTTAAGCTTATACTCTATCCTAAAATAAGTGTTTCATACATACATTATATATAAAATAGGTTGCATATAAGTCCTGGAATGGTAAAAAGTGCTTAGTGAGGTTATATGATCCCGTAACACATCAATGTTAGGTTGTTTGCGCATAGAAAGAGAATAAATGCATGTTGTGCATGAACAGTTTAAAGAAAAAGTAATACAGATGTGTCATCATACATCTAGCATCTATGCGCCATGCAGCAAAACTTGTCTGGCGTGAGTGAGCCACCAGGTCACATGCTGCTCTGCAGGCGTCTGGCGTCTTTTTTGCCAAACATGTGTCAAAGTTGCACGTACCAACAGACTGTGCTGATTCATTTGATATGTGATACTCACCTTTTGCATTGTGACTTAGGGCTCTATTTATTAACATTATTTTTACTAAAATAAAGTGAAAAAGGGTGTTTTCACACCCTTTTCACATTATTTTAGTATCACCTATAGTTATTACAGGGTAATTGGAGTAGAATTCGTAAAATTCTACTCCAAACCCTAAGTATCACTTATTTTTAGTAAGCAGATCACATTTCCCATAATTGTAATGGGAAATGTGATCCGACCAAAGTTACTAAAAAGTTACTAAAAATAAATTGTAAAAAAATACCGGGGAAAGCCCTGTGATAATAACGCCACCTGGAGGTGGCGTTATCCAGGGTCTCCCCCGGTTACCGGGCTCCTATTTTGCTCTAAAAGGCAGAGCAGAGCCCGGAACCGGTCCCAGTGATCAGCTGTGTGGTCTAAAGAGACCGCAAGCTGATCTCTGCTAAAAAAAAAAAAAAAAAAGTAAAAAAATGACTCCCCTCCGGTCAGCTGGTCTCCCATGGTGCACTGGGGCCCGGTCATGAGGTGATCGGGTCCCAGTGCAGTATGGGATATCAGCTGACCAGAGGCATGGAAGACATCACCGGAGCACGGATGACTGCAGGTAAGTTTTATTAAGGGAGGGAGAGTTGCAGGGGGTCCGCGATTGCGGGGGTGGGGCTTAATGATGGGGGTGGGGCTTAGCGCCCAGCGGCGGCCGGCGCATACGTGGGCACTTTGTCACGGTATTTTTTGCAAAAATACCGTGACTGGTTTGCGGAGGGGATTCGCATGGACGGAGCTTTATCACAAGCTCTGTCCCTGCAAGGGATTTGTAGTAAATCCCTGGGATATTGCCTGAATTCGCAATGCGAATTCAGTTGATAATATCACTCTATAATCTGCAGAGTGCGACTGCAGCAAAGATGTATCTGTAGGATATAATAGACTAGGCAGGTGAAGGAACTGGTACCACAATTCGATAAGCTTACAATTTGTGTTTTCAGAAGATCCAGGGCACTCAAACACCTCATGTTAAAACTTCATGCAAATGTTTTTTTCATAATGTTGGATGAGATAAATGGACCTCAGGAGATGTAGAGTGCACATTAATGTGGGCGTTCTTGGGGTAAGCGAGTCCCCACACAGCTTTTGTCCTCCAGGAAACTGACCTGAATTTTACTAGTGCTTTGGTACCCTCCAGGAAAGGCAGAAAATCACCTTCTTACTTTCACAAGTAGCCTGTGATAAAATGCATATTAGTACACAAATACAAAATGATGTTTAATACTCTCACGAATCACGATTCTCAAACAGACAGTATATTAAGAGAAATATGAAAACTTAAAATTACTGAAGAGAGTAAAAAAAGAGATATTAAACTGGACTATAGATGCATTTGCACTAAATACAACGGGCTAAAGGTCTACATACTGTATTCTTTGGTTACTAAATGATCATTAAAGCATTGTTAGAGTAGAAACTGGTGTTTTTTGCACAATATAGCTAATGTGCCACTTATCTCTTCACTCAAGCTTAGCACAGCTCCTCCTAATACCCCAGCCTCTGCAATCCCCAACTCTGTTCCACATTCACACCTCCTTTAAAATGAAAGCTTTTGTAAGCTCTATCCTACTGGACCCAGGGGCGTATTTAGAAAGTAGGGGGCCCATGTCCACTCACCATCCGGGGGCCCGCTCGTCTCTCTCCGGCGGCTGCGGCGCACTGACAGGTTCAGTAGAATTAGGGTACTAGTCCGTGCCTGGAGTCTACTGCGCATGCGCAGGACACCAGGAAAATGGCGCAGTAGCCATTTTCCCGGCGATTTCCCTACTACGCATGTGCAGAATTCCAGGCATTCTGTGTAGCGCCTCCCCAGCTGACGTGGGACTTCGGAGAGGTAAGTATTAGACAATATGGGTGCAGAGTGGGCAGTGTGGGCCCCCCTGTAGCAAGAGGCTCATGTGCACCGCACACCTTGCACCCAGTATAGATACGCCCCTGACTGGACCACTACTTACTTATGTAATCTGTGGATTATAAATAATGTATGTTTGTAAATCTGTAAACTTATGAACTTGTCTGTAACTGTCCTGTCTGCTCACCCAAGTACTATGTTGTTTTGCTGTATGTACAGAATGTACAGTGCTGGGAACCTTTGTGGTGCCTTCACAGGGTGGCACCATTATGCACCTCATCCAGGGGTGGGCCCGATCATTGCATTTGTTCTCCCCTCCCTTATCTGGTGCTGCAGCAGCCCGGGCCCAGGTAATATTTTTATATATATATATATATATATATATATATATATATATATATATATATATATAAGAACATATCGAGCGCACTCACCAGACTTGTAAATGTAGTAAAGATTTATTAATAGAAAGCCAACATCAGTAGTCCATCGATGTTTCAGTCCTTGTTAGGACTTTTATCAAGATAACACATCACGGTGTTCCCACCTCCCTAATATACCTCCCCAAACAACCAGGGCGGTAACTCCCGAAATGAACAAGATACACCTGTATCATACAGACAAACATCAAACAGTTATCATATAAAAACAACACATATAACATAGACAAACACACAATATGCGGCTATATGTTGCTGCTTTAACATACCAAAACAGCATACACGGAAACTGACCTGTTATCCAAGAGTTACATTGCATCATAGGCACACAGAACTCTAACATGCGTACCACAGTGGGACGCAAACAACCCGGTAACCTAGCAACTAGACGACTGCGTCCAGCTCCGGACACAGCTGACAGTCACCCCTTATGTTTACAGCAAAACATATTATAGTAACAGGATTTAATCAGTATCCAGTAGCCCAATGAAAGTATAGCTTGGAGTACTACTCCGCATTATATACACATCATTATTCCACATAAACAAGAGATCTTAGACCAAAAATAAATAATGAAACCCAAATACCAACATAGAAACAGACCATACAATGCATAATATCCATTTAAACATAGTGCACTGTTGAATAAATTGTTAACACTGAGATATGATCATAGACTGTATAAAGAGCCAAACCCAAACAAAATATACAGAAAAAATTATATATAAAAAAATAAAAAATATTAAAGTTATGGACATCCACATGTTGCACAGGGAGCAGGTACAAATCATTCCCTATAATTCCATCCATGAGCATCATGACGAAAAAGTCAATCCAGGAAAATTCCAAGATGAACTGAGTCATTCAATCCTCGTGGCCATATTGTATCCAAGTCATGAATCCATCTCGCTTCTCTACGAAGTAACATCCTTGCTCTGTTTCCACCTCTAGTGGGTGGTGGTATATAATCTATCACTATACACCTCAAGGTGGCCAGTGAATGTTGGAACTCCAGAAAGTGTTTGGCCACAGGTTTGTCCGTTAATCCTGTTGATAGAGCAGATCTGATCGATGATTGATGGTTCGCCATTCTCTCACGGAATGGACGAACCGTCTTCCCCACATATACAAGCGAACATGGACAACTTAAGGTATAAATCACATAGTCAGAGGTACATGTCAGAGGATGATGTATGTTGATTTTTCGACCAGTATGGAGATGGTATAAGAAACTTCCAACAGACATGTTTCTGCATGTAGTGCAATTTGTGCAACGAAAACATCCCTTCTTACTGGACTGTAACCATGTTGTGACCCTCTCCGTTGAGACAACTTCTGGTTGCAAAAGGAGGTCCTTAAGATTTGGTCCTCTCTTGTAGCTTATCAAAGGTGTCTTTGGGAGGATGTTCCTGAATGTCGGATCAGAAGATATTACTGGCCACTGATGTTTAATGGCTTTCCTAATAAGACAGGAATCGTTTATTATTACAATGTGAGGCACGGTGGATCCATTGTATAGATGTGGTCGCGCCTCGTGGATTGAACGAATCATTAACATTGTCCTGTTTTTGATATGAATCATTAACATTATCCTGTTGTTGATATTCATGTCTGTTACCCTTTATATGTTTCCATAGCATTTCTGGTTGTCATGGTTACTGATATGTGTTTGAGTTTAATATTAGGTGAATTATTTTAATTCACACATGTTCTAGTTCTGTTCTAAAATTGTACATATTATTGTGATGATTGGATATTTCATTGTTTTGCCTGTGTATTCATTACCTGTATTGTTATCTTTATGCTAGCAGTGTCATTTTTGTATATTTCCTATTTGTGTATTTGTTACTATGGTGATATTTGTGTCTCTTACTGATGACACGGTCTTTGCTGATGTTATCAGTAGGGGTGTGCACCGGCCACTTTTCGTGTTTTGTGTTTTGGTTTTGGATCTGGATCTTTCTTCGTGTTTTGAATCTGGATTGGTTTTGCCAAAACCACCCTTCCGTGTTTTGGGTTCTGGGTTTTGTGTTTTGGATCTGTATTTTTTTGAAAAAAAGCATAAAAACAGCTAAAATCACAGAATTTGTAGGTTTTTCTGCTCCTATGCTATTATTAACCTCAATAACCTTAATTTCCACTCATTTCCAGTCTATTCTGAACACCTCACACCTCACAATAGTGTTTTTATGTCCAAAAGGTTGCACCGAGGTAGCTGGATGACTATGCTAAGCGACACGAGTGGGCGGCACAAACACGTGACCCATCTAGGAGTGACACTGCAGTGGCAGGCAGGATGGCAGTTAGAAAAACTAGGCCCCAAACTGTACATAATGCAAAGAAAAAAAGAGGTGCAAGATGGAATTGTCCTTGGGCCCTCCCACCCACCCTTATGTTGTATAAACAGGACATGCACACTTTAACAAATCAATCATTTCAGCGCCAGGGTCTGCCACACAACTGTGGCTGAAATGATTGGTTCGTTTGGGCCCCCACAAAACAAGCTGGCAATTAATGTGTCCCTGCACAAACTGGCTCTACGGAGGCAAGATGTCATCCTCATCCTCCTCATCCACCGATTCCTCACCCTCTTCAGTGTGTACATCCTCATCCTCACAAAGTATTAACTCGTCCCCACTTGAATCCACCACCACAGGTCCCTCTGTACCTTCTGGAGGCTGGTCTCCCTGGAAGAGCTGATAATTCATTTTGATGAACATCATCTTCTCCACATTCTGTGGAAGCAACCTCCTACGCCTTTCGCTGACAAGGTTCCCGGCTGCACTAAACACTCTTTCGGAGTACACACTGGAGGGGGGGCAACTCAGGTAAAATAGAGCCAGTTTGTACAGGGGCCTCCAAATTGCCTCTTTTTCCTGCCAGTACAGGTATGGACTGTCTGACATGCCTACTTGGATGCTGTCACCGATGTAATCCTCCACCATTCTGTCAATGGTGACAGTATCATATGCAGTGACAGTAGACATGTCAGAAATTGTTGCCAGGTCCTTCAGTCCGGACCAGATGTCCAAACTTGGTCCTGCCTGCCCTGCATCACCGCCAGCGGGTTGCTTAGGATACCTAAGTTTTTTCCTGGCAGCCCCAGTTGCGGGAGAAAATGAAGAAGGAGCCGTTGACGTGTCACGTTCCGCTTCAGCTGACAGTGTGTTCACCAGCAGGTCTTTGCACCTCTGCAGGCTTGTGTCGGCCGGAAAGAGAGACACCACATAGGCTTTAAACCTAGGATCGAGCACGGTGGCCAAAATGTAGTGGTCTGATTTCAACAGATTGACCACCCTGGAATCCTGGCAAAGCGAATGAAGGGCTTCATCCACAAGTCCCACATGCCGAGCGGAATCGCTCCGTCTTAGCTCCTCCTTCACTTTCTCCAGCTGCTTCTGCAAAAGCCTGATGAGGGGAATGACCTGACTCAAGCTGGCAGTGTCTGAACTGACTTCACGTGTGGCAAGTTCGAAGGGCTGAAGAACCTTGCACAACACGGAAATCATTCTCCACTGCGCTTGAGTCAGGTGCATACCCCCTCCTTTGCCTATGTCATAGGTGGATGTATAGGCTTGTATGGCCTTTTGCTGCTCCTCCATCCTCTGAAGCATATAGAGGGTTGAGTTCCACCGCGTCACAACCTCTTGCTTCAGGTGATGGCGGGGCAGGTTCAAGAGTGTTTGCTGGCGCTCCAGTCTTCGGCACGCAGTCGCTGAATGGCGAAAGTGGCCAGAAATTTTTCGGGCCACCCAAAGCGTCTCCTGCACGCCCCTGTCGCTTTTCAGAAAATTCTGCACCACCAAGTTTATTGTGTGAGCAAAACATGGGACGTGCTGGAATTTGCCCAGATGTAATGCCCGCACAATATTGGTGGCGTTGTCAGATATCACAAATCCCCAGGAGAGTCTAAGTGGGGTAAGCCACTGGGCGATGATTTCCCTCAGTTTCTCTAAGAGGTTGTCGGCGGTGTGCCTCTTACTGAAACTGGTGATACACAGCGTAGCCTGCCTTGTAACGAGCTGGCGTTTCTGAGATGCTGCTACTGGTGACGCTGCTGCTGTTGCTGCGTAAGGTGATACATCTACCCAGTGGGCTGTCACAGTCATATAGTCCTTAGTCTGCCCTGTTCCACTTGTCCACATGTCCGTGGTTAAGTGGACATTGTGTACAACGGCATTTTTCAGGACACTGAGGACACTTTTTCTGACGTTTCTGTACAGTCTCGGTATCGCCTGCCTAGTGAAGTGGAATCTAGACGGGATTTGGAACCGGGGACACACTACCTCCATCAATTGTCTAAATCCCACTGCACTAATGGCGGATACCGGACGCACGTCTAACACCAACATAGCAGTCAAGGCCTCAGTTATACGTTTTGCTTCAGGATGACTGCTGTCGTACTTCATCCTCCTCGCTAAGGACTGTTGGAGGGTCAATTGTTTAGTAAAAGTAGTGGTGTTCCTACTTCCTCTCTGGGATGATGAACGACTCCCAGCAGCAGCAGCAACAGCAGCAGAGGCAGCAGTAGGCGTAGCAATGCAGGATCCTCCGGAGGAATCCCGGATAGGAGAGTCAGTCATGCCAGTGATATGGCCTGCAGGACTACTTCCGATCCTGACTAAGGAGGAAATTGACGAGGAGGGAGTTGACGGTGTGGTTTGCAGGCGCTTGGATACAACAGGACAACGGGATTTAGGTGTCCCTGGACTGCTTACGGTCTGAGCCAAAGTTTCTGAACTTGACAGTAACTTTTTATGAACGCGCTGCAGGTGCCGTATAAGGGAGGATGTTCCTAGGTGGTTGACGTCCCTACCCCTACTTATTTCACCTTTACATATGGTACATATGGCAAGACAGTTGTTGTCCGGATTTGGATAGAAATATTGCCAGACCAAAGAGGTGGAATGTTTGGTCTTCTGCCCAGGCATGACCGTGATGGGCTTTTTCATCCCACGGACAACAACTGTCTCCCCCGGAGCCTGATTTAAACAAACCACATCACCATCAGAATCCTCCTCGCCAACTTCCTCCTCAGCGCCAGCTACACCAGTATCCTCATCCTGTTGTACTTCAACAGTGACATCTTCAATTTGCATATCAGCAAGTGGACTGTGGGTGCTCCTTTCAGCACTTGCAGGGGGCGTGCAAATGGTGGAAAGAGCCACCTCTTCCCGTCCAGTGCTGGGAAGGTCAGGCATCGCAACCACCACCACACTTGGACTCTCTTTGGGGATTTGTGATATCTTCTTAGAAAGCACAGTTCTTCGCTGTGCTTTTGCCAGCTTAACTCTTTTGATTTTTTTAGTGGGAGGAGTGCTTCCATCGTCATGTGAAGCTGAACCACTAGTCATGAACATACTAGGGATCGACCTTAGCCGTTCCTTGCCACTCCGTGTCGTAAATGGCATATTGGCAAGTTTACGTTTCTCTTCAGCTGATTTAAATGTCTTTTTCAAGGTCATTTTCCTGAACTTTGCCATTTGGGATTGTATGTGCCCTCTACTATGACATTGGGCATCGGCCTTGGCAGACGACGTTGATGGCATGTTATCGTCTATGTCATGACTAGTGGCAGCAGCTTCAGCACTAGGAGGAAGTGGTTCTTGATCTTTCTCTATTTTATTTTTATCGGAGAAAGTTTGGTCCTCCATTTATGTTATATCGATTTGATATATACGTGCGGCTAAACACAGAAAATAAATTTTTTTTTGGTTCGGACTGGAGTGTACTTTGTGGGTTACAGCACCCTTTAACGGTCAAGCCAGCCGGCCCTTTACTTATGACACAGGCGCACTCTTGGCACTACTTTGTTGATGCACGTGCGGCTACTGCGCACACAATTCACAAACACAGAAAATAATTTTTTTTTGGTTTGGACTGGAGTGTACTTTGGGGGTTACAGCACCCTTTAACGGTCAAGCCAGCCGGCCCTTTACTTATGACACAGGCGCACGCTTGGCACTACTTTGTTGATGCACGTGCGGCTACTGCGCACACAATTCACAAACACAGAAAATAATTTTTTTTTGGTTTGGACTGGAGTGTACTTTTGGGGGTTACAGCACCCTTTAACGGTCAAGCCAGCCGGCCCTTTACTTATGACACAGGCGCACGCTTGGCACTACTTTGTTGATGCACGTGCGGCTACTGCGCACACAATTCACAAACACAGAAAATAATTTTTTTTTAGGTTTGGACTGGAGTGTACTTTCGGGGGTTACAGCACCCTTAACGGTCAAGCCAGCCGGCCCTTTACTTATGACACAGGCGCACGCTTGGCACTACTTTGTTGATGCACGTGCGGCTACTGCGCACACAATTCACAAACACAGAAAATAATTTTTTTTTTGGTTTGGACTGGAGTGTACTTTCGGGGGTTACAGCACCCTTAACGGTCAAGCCAGCCGGCCCTTTACTTATGACACAGGCGCACGCTTGGCACTACTTTGTTGATGCACGTGCGGCTACTGCGCACACAATTCACAAACACAGAAAATAATTTTTTTTTAGGTTTGGACTGGAGTGTACTTTCGGGGGTTACAGCACCCTTAACGGTCAAGCCAGCCGGCCCTTTACTTATGACACAGGCGCACGCTTGGCACTACTTTGTTGATGCACGTGCGGCTACTGCGCACACAATTCACAAACACAGAAAATAATTTTTTTTTTGGTTTGGACTGGAGTGTACTTTCGGGGGTTACAGCACCCTTAACGGTCAAGCCAGCCGGCCCTTTACTTATGACACAGGCGCACGCTTGGCACTACTTTGTTGATGCACGTGCGGCTACTGCGCACACAATTCACAAACACAGAAAATAATTTTTTTTTTGGTTTGGACTGGAGTGTACTTTCGGGGGTTACAGCACCCTTAACGGTCAAGCCAGCCGGCCCTTTACTTATGACACAGGCGAACGCTTGACACTACTTTGTTGATGCACGTGCGGCTACTGCGCACACAATTCACAAACACAGAAAATAATTTTTTTTTGGTTTGGACTGGAGTGTACTTTCAGGGGTTACAGCACCCTTTAACGGTCAAGCCAGCCGGCCCTTTACTTATGACACAGGCGCACGCTTGGCACTACTTTGTTGATGCACGTGCGGCTACTGCGCACACAATTCACAAACACAGAAAATAATTTTTTTTTGGTTTGGACTGGAGTGTACTTTCGGGGGTTACAGCACCCTTTAACGGTCAAGCCAGCCGGCCCTTTACTTATGACACAGGGGCACTCTTGGCACTACTTTGTTGATGCACGTGCGGCTACTGCGCACACAATTCACAAACACAGAAAATAAATTTTTTTTAGGTTTGGACTGGAGTGTACTTTCGGGGGTTACAGCACCCTTAACGGTCAAGCCAGCCGGCCCTTTACTTATGACACAGGCGCACGCTTGGCACTACTTTGTTGATGCACGTGCGGCTACTGCGCACACAATTCACAAACACAGAAAATAATTTTTTTTTGGTTTGGACTGGAGTGTACTTTCGGGGGTTACAGCACCCTTTAACGGTCAAGCCAGCCGGCCCTTTACTTATGACACAGGCGCACGCTTGGCACTACTTTGTTGATGCACGTGCGGCTACTGCGCACACAATTCACAAACACAGAAAATAATTTTTTTTTAGGTTTGGACTGGAGTGTACTTTCGGGGGTTACAGCACCCTTAACGGTCAAGCCAGCCGGCCCTTTACTTATGACACAGGCGCACGCTTGGCACTACTTTGTTGATGCACGTGCGGCTACTGCGCACACAATTCACAAACACAGAAAATATATTATTTTTTTAGCACTTGGGGGGAGCACCCCTGATGGACAGAGCACCCCCTGGACAACACTACAGCACCCCTTTAGGACTGGGACACTGCACAGGACTTTGGAACTGACTGCACAACACAGTCCAGCCAGCCCCTATGGACTTTGAAGTAGTGGACACAGCCCCTATTAACAACAGCAGCACAGCACAACACAGCCAGCCCCTATGGACTTTGAAGTAGTGGACAACAGCAGCACTACACTACACTACACTACACAGCACTAACTCCCACCCTCCCTCTTCACTGTCCACAGCCGAGTGAGAAAATGGCGCCGACGCGGGTACCTTATATAGGATCCAAAACCCGCGAGACTCGGAAGGCGGGATGATGACGTTTTGCCTCGATGTCAGATCCGAGTCAGGCGGGAAAAGTCGAGCCTGACTCGGATCGGACTCGGATCGGGGGGGCTCGGGGGGGTTCGGATTTCAGAAATCCGAACCCGCTCACCCCTAGTTATCAGCAATCACCACTTTTAGTCCAGCATGGCCTGATTGCCACACTTTATGCACATTGGGTGGGGGATGTATTTAAGGTAAGCTGTTATTGTAATTGTTATATGGCTGAAGATAGTACTTAAAGTACTGAAATGTTCCTTTATTTCCCTGGTGGTCTGTGTGGTTTTTTATAAGGGAGTGCTGCACCTTAGCTGCATATTCAATCCTTTTTGTGCAGGCACCCCTGCAGGATATGTATAATTTTTTGGAGTGCCGGACCTCTTGAACTGTGTGTATATATATATATATATATATATATATATATATATATAAAATTTTATTTGAAACACATTGAAAAATTTGCTGTAAGAAATGCAGTCACAAGAATACATTGTAAGGCAAAATCCACAATTTAGGGATATCAATATATAATAGTGCATTAATAGGCAATTGAAAGCACATAAGAAATAACTCTTTGTTGCAGGAAGGTTACATTTTACTTTTTTCATTGAAATCTAAGACACTGGGGCCTATTCATCATAACTTAAAATTTGATGGAGGTAATTAGGTTTAGAAGTTGCATGGAGTTCTACCTAATTACTGGAGGAATTCATCATTCTTCCTCTTCATAACTATCTATTCCGAAAAGCTGTCATTTTTGCCTACAGCTGCGGTAATTTTGTGCCCCCGCATACCTCCCCCCCGTCCCCGACTTACCTGCCTGCTGCAGCGCCTCCGCCTCGTTCTGCTGCTCTGACACGTGTTCTTAGTACAGTTTAGAAAAAAAAAGTTCTGCTGGGAGAACACAGGGCCTGATTCAGACCCGCTCGCGAGCGCTGAGCGCTCGCAAATGGGTCGATGGTGGCCCAGTGTACATGCGTACGACGGAGCCGGCTCTGTCGTGCACATGCGCGAGACCCGGATAGCGACGGCCAAGCCGTCGCTCCGGGTCTCGTACCAAAGGGGACGTGCTGTCGATGTTGAGTGACAGCATGCCCCATTTGGTGGGCAGGCCGGGGGCATGGCTGCCCAGACAGACGCCTACCATCTGGGGCCTGCCCCACTGACATCACAAGTGATGTCAGTGGGAGTGATTTTCAGCTCTGCTAGAGCCGAAGGCACTCTGGGGCTTGTGGCAATGAGACCCTACCACAAGGGTCTCGTCGCAAGCCCAATCATCGCGATGGTCTTGACCATCGCGACCATCTTCATGGCCCCTTGCTATAGCTATGGGTGGTCACCCACAGCTATGCGAGCGGCCAGGAGGCTGCTCTAAAAAAACAGAGGGCCGGCCCTGATTCAGAGCGAGCGCTCTGTCAGAGCATCCGGCTCTGAATCAGGCCCACAGTGTCCGAGCAGCCACCGGAGCCAGAGGAGGGACCAGAGCAACGGTGGAAGACGCCGGGGGACCTGCCTAGCTGAAAGCAGGTAAGTGTCATCTGCTATTCGCCACCTCACAGTGGATAGTAACTCCATCAAATTCCGAAAATACAGTACATAATTTTTGGAATTTGATGAATACCATAATTTCCATATCCCCATACTAATGTATGGGGAGTGTGGAAATTAATGCAGGGGGACTTAACCAGGAGATATCAGTGATAGCTCCTGTGTTAAGTCTCTTCATGAATACTAAAATAACGGTAATTAAGGGAAATGTCCTTAAAACATTATTTTAGTGTTGATGAATAGGCCCCTATGGGGCTTATGTAATAGGTTGGTTTTGCCTTTAAAATGATTGTCGCTTTAAAAATACGGGAAGACTCACAGGAGTTTCAGCACAGGCTGCAAGTCGCAACCTATTACGTAAGTTTATGTGTGTTTTTGTACTTTGCATGCTCCGGAACCGAATGGATGCAAGTATAGGTGATGCTGAGACATTTGCATTTCAGTTGCATCCACAAGTGAAATGGGCATATCATTTGTAAATCGGATGGTGTATGTCTTCCCTTAACACAACAAAGATGCATTTAATGCTGCATATGGACAAATATACAAATATGCTTCATCGGACGATTTGTGTTCAACTCAGCAGTAGCTGGAGCTACATAGGCAAACACAGGGGGGGTTTCCGTCTGCCTGGAAACCCCCCTCCCCAGCCCACACCATGACCAAAATAGAAATAGTAATATAATAGATTGTTACTAGTGCTGCATGTTCTTCTCAGTATCACAAATGAAATAATTAGCACCACCTGTGGATCTTTTAACATGTATCAGCCAGTAATAAATATACCTGTGCACCAACTAGAAGATGTGGAAAACATGCACTGTTAGAGATGCACTGCTATAGAACCCAATATGTACATATATGTCCAGGGCAGTGCTAGGTTCTTCTGCTGCTCCTCCAGGCTCCCAGACTTACTCCAATGCTCTGGAATGGAGCCCACATCTAAAATAAAAACATTCAACTCAGGCAGGATGGCCCTAATGCCGCATCTAATGACTTCCTGTGATCACTGGTCCTGTATATGCTGGAATTATTACACAAAATACACTTTGTATGACACTTACTAAAGCTGGTTACGTACTAATTCTGCCCTCTTCATTGACAGGCCACACTCGCTCTAAAATTAAGCATTTGGAAACCCCCCTCTGGAAATCCTGCGTTTGCCACTGAGCTACACACGATGAGCTTGGAGTGTGATGTTCTGGTAGGATATAGTACCATGAAAAAAAAATATTTTCCTTATTTAAAATAAAACTAAAACTAAATGAAATCACTGCATCTTGCTGTCACAACTCACAAAAGCAGGAAATGTCACAAATAGTTTTCAAGTGTTCATTCAGCAAATTAAATAAGTGATAACACGAACTTGATCATTCACCAGAAAATAGGAACAAGAGTTTCCAGTGCTAGGTATAATGTAATTAGTTAATGGTGTAAAGATAATATTTATATGTCAAATAATGTTCATGTAAGTTTGTAATGTATTATACATAATGAATTCATTTTTAATTGATAGAAGTTAAAAACTGAGGTCACACATAAAGGATTTCTGCAAAATTGAAGCTGTAAGGCTTAACATCCTGTGCAGTTCTCATTCAGCAGTTTGTTTTAAATCGTTTTTTCCAACTCAAGTTTTAAATGGCATAAAATGTCTCTGATACAAACATTTGTTAAGGTGCATACACACACAACGATTTTTTGAACAATTTAACTATAACGACGTCGTTATCGTTCAATCGTTCAAAAAATCATTCAGTGTAAAATGATAAACGATGAACGATTATCGTTCATGCGCGTTCACATTTGTCGATTGTAGTTTGTAGTTTACAGTTCAGTCAGACTGACCAACTGAACGGTTTTCAATAGAATTTGCAACATTTGTCCTTCAACACACAGAAAATCGTTTATTATGTAAAGTAAAACCAACTACTTTGTAAAACGATTTTCGTTCACTTTTTCAAGGGCAAAACTGAACAAAAATCGTTCATTACTAATATTGTTGTGTGTGTATGCACCTTAAGAATTCATTGACATGTAGGTATGGTAAGTAAATTAAGTATTTGTAATTTACTTATGTGATTATTTATCTCTGTTTATGGCTAAAGATCAAGCAATGAAAACTAGAACTGTGCAATGTGCAAACACAACACAAAAATGCACAACTATAGGTAGAAGTCTTCAGACTGATTGCGCATTATGAGCCTTAATCAGAGTCAGCAAATGGAGTAGCAAAATGCATCTAGAGTGAGTAGTACTCACTAGTTTGTGGCTGCGGCTCCCTCCCCTTCACCTACCTGAGTCAGATGCGGCAGGAATATGACTGGAGATGTGACTTCCCAGGGAATAGTGAATATGCTATAGAAACACATTGCAGTTAATGAAAGTATAGCGCAGATATTAAGTGCCCAAGGGGTCTATTTTTCAAGCAGTGAAAAGTGTGGAGAAGTGAACCAGTGGAGAAGTTGCCCACAGCAACCAATCAGCTCCTACCTATTATATTATAGACTGTTCTTGATAAATGCTACTTGAAAGCTGATTGGTTGCTATGGGCAACTTTTCCACTGGTTCACTTCTCCACACTTTTCACTGATAGACCCCCAAGCAGCGTGGAGCTTCTGAAATAAAAAACTAAACAGACGTAAATATTTTTTATTTCTGTTTTGTCAACACTAAAATATATGTACAGGCTTCCACTTTTCCATCATTCTTTACTTGTGTAATATGAGTTTACACTGCAATGTAGGTTATTTAAAACACGGTTCCAGCAATTGTAGTGATTTTGCATAAGTGGGTGTGCTTCTATGTAGCAATTCATATAGGGCAACCTGTGCTGCAATGCGATCCGTTATCTGGGCTGACAATCTTGTTTCCTCTTCCCCTTTGTTTTGGTTTTCTGCACAGGTGCCGTCATGCTAGCGATAGCACCGCAATTCCAAGGAAACGGCTACAGTGGCTGCTCGGAGAAAAAGGGGGTGGAGCTACAATGGAGGACTGCCTGAAAGACAGGGAAGTATTCAACCTCCCTGTCCTTAACATATGGCTGATCAGATAACGCCATCCACAGACAGCGAATCTGAAATAGCAAGAGAAGCTGATAACCAACCTTTCCATTTCTTTATGAATTGCACTATCCATACATGTATGGTGATGTGATGCATGCATGCTGCAGGAGAAAGAATACATTTCTCCATGGTAACCCATTTAATGAATAGATGAAAGCAGTGAAAAGCCCTGTTTGTGAGAAACAGGGCAATTCACTGCTCTATGAATAGACCCCTATGTTTGTGACTTTTGCCAACCATTTTAGTCTCAATGTGCGACTTGTTGCCCACATCACACCATTTCTCTATTTTGGTCACGTCTGCATGCTCATTGCCCATGTCAGCCCAGGTCCCAGCCCCCTAATCGTATGCAACCTTAGATCAGACCAGAAAAAAAGGCGTGCATTGTGACAAAATGCACATAGATGGACACTAAAGACAGATGCAACTTGCAGCTAAAATGGTTGCAAATCACATTTACATTTAACTGAATAAGGCTCTATGTAAACATACAAGTGCAAGCCCATAAGGTAAATATGTTTTTCCAAGATTGTCTTCATTGTGGGATGGAATTTTAACATATTTCTAATATTTCTGTTATATTTGTAAATGGTGGACATTGTTAGATGTGGTCAGGAATCCAGAGCAAACAGACAGACAAAGGTCAAGAAGTGTAGAGTAAATTTTCAGCCAAGTCAGGGTAGAAACCAGAGAATAATTGAGGAAAATAACAAGCAGACAGCCACTAATGGGCTAAGTAACCTGGCAGATACAAGTGGGAAACCAATAGGACTATACACTCTATGGCTACTTTAATAGGTACACCTGCTCATTCATGTACATATCTAATAATCCCTTCTTGTGGCAGCAACTCAATGCATAAATGAATACAGACATGGTCAAGAGGTTCAGTTGCTGCAGACAGGGTAGTTTGCAGGTTATATTCTGGGATTTTCACATACAACAAATGGACAATCTCAAGAGTTTACAGAGGCACTGATCAGAAAACATCCAGTGAGCATTAATTCTGTAGGTGAAAATGAGTGGTTAAGTAGAGTCAGAGGATAATTTCCAGACTGATTCAAGATAAAAGAAGGCAATAGTAGCTTAAATAACCATGCATTACAACAGTGATAAGCAGAAGAGCATCTCTGAATGATAGTGGATAGGCTACAGCAGCAGATTCCAAGCCTGTTAACTTAGAGCAAGGAACTGAGGCTACTGTAGGCACAGGGTAGCCAAGCCTATTCACAGTCACATCAGTATTCTTTAATATCAGTATGCATAAATATTCACCTGATGGGACAGCTCTTCTGATATGTGTCCTGGAGAAGAAGGGACTTTTGGAATTATGACCGGGAGTCATACTGAACACGTGCGGCCATTGGAGACCGGAGAGGGATCCCTTTGGAGTTTTGCAATAAGAAATCTACAGAATTCTAATGACAGCACCATTTATAGATGGCAATGTCTGTAAGGCAGAAGCTCTGAAAAGTTATGCTTTTCAGTGCTTGCTGCATACAGGCACATCAAAGCCTCATAAAAACCAATAGGGGCTGCTGTACCATAGGTCAATTAGTATTAAGAGCCCGTGTAGGATGTAGCAAAACCTAAAGTGCCTAAAATGTGGTAAAATATACAAAAATCTCTGAAAATAGTAGTTTGACCTCAATATATATGGCTCCCCATATGTCTTATTTGTAGGACACAGCATCCCTCTCCCATCTCCCAAATATCAGGGATGCATAATTGTAAATTAAATACCAGTGAGATAGGGACTGACGTGAATGATTAATATTCTCTATAAAGCGCTGCATACTATAGTGGCGCTACATAAATAAATGCATTAATAACAGTAATAATGTGTATGTCCGGTCTCTTGCTTTAAAACTATTACTTTCCAGTGTGAACATGTGCATTGCCCAGTGTGCATAGTTTTGCACTGAATCTCCAAGTTTACATGTTATTATAATAATATTAATAATAATTGTTATTGTTGTTTAGTTGGTTTCGGTATATTTTGTCGACATTCATCATGTCGATGTTGACATGCTAATGTTGACATGCTTGACATGTCGATGTCACAACCCATGTTGACATGTCGATGTCACAACCTGTGTTTGTTACCCTTGCCGCTGGGTCACATACCACTCCTGTGGCCAGTCAGCTCGCTCCCTGAGCACAGGTTGTGCCTTCACTACCATTCCAGTGAGACGCAGGCTTCACTGTTCCAGGCCTGCTAGGCCACAGCTCACACTCAGCAAGCCCCGGAATACTGCTGTCCTGATCACCCGATCGTTCCGATCGTTCCTATCCAGTCTGAGTAGGCCGGGACCATCTGATGCTGCTCATCCAATCCTGGCTAACCCCGGGGTATATATATTCTAGTCTCTGGCTCTCAGTCATTGCCAGTACAATGTCTAGCTCAGTCCTTAATGAGTGAAGCTCAACTGTGCTCCATTACAGTCATATTCCTCTCCAGCTGGTGCAGTTCTGCTGTTGTTTGCTGCACTAACTCTTTATGCTGTTCTATTCCTGTGTTACCAGTTTATTTAGTTGCATAGGTAATCTCAGCATGTATCTGTGCTACATTTGTACAAAGAATCCACCTGTCTGCTCAGGTATATTGCTGCTCCTGTTTACCTGCATCCATTCCAGAGTATTCCACAGCTATCATCCATTTCGGTCCGGTCCTGTAATCTATAGAGTGCTTCCAGACTACAGAGAAAACCCAGTCCAAACCTGGTATATCCTTCTGTCAATATCCTACACTAAAGTGTCCTAGACTACAGAACCAAGTAAGAAGCGTGCAGGGCCGGTGCAAGGTTTCTTGGCATCCTAGGCATTCTTCAACCCCCCCCCCCCTCCCTTGGATAAATACACAAGCACTTATGCAGTGCCCCTAGTAGTGTCCCTTTTACAATACCCCCAGTAGTGCCCCTTATACAATGCCCCCAGTAGTGGACCCCCTATGCCAGGGGTTCCCAACCACGGTCCTCAAGGCACACTAACTCCAGGTTTTAAGGATAGCCATACTTGAGCACAGGTATCTCAATTAGTACCTGGTACTTTGATTGAACCATCTGTGCTTAATCATGGATATCACTAATACCAGGACTGTTGGTGTGCCTTGAGGACCGAGGTTGGGAATCACTGCCCTATGCAGTGCCACTTATATAGTGCCCCAGGTAGTGGTCCCCCTAAGCAGTGCCCCTTATAAAGTGCCCCAGGTAGTGCCCCCCTATGCAGTGCCCCTTATATAATGCTCACAGTAGTAGTCCCCCTTATGTAGTGCACCCAGTACTACGAACCCCCCGGTGCAGTGCCCTCAGTAGTGGTCCCACTAGTGCAGTGCCTCCAGTAGTAGTCCTCCCAGTAGTGCCCCCAGTAGTAGTCCTCCCAGCAGTGCCACCAGTGGTAGTCCCCCCCTCAGCAGTGCCCCCAGTAGTAGTCCCCCTCAGCAGTGCCCCCAGTACCCAGAAGTAGTCCCCTCTCAGCAGTGCCCCCAGTAGTAGTCTGCCCCCCCCAGCAGTACCCCCAGCAGTGATCCCAGGGCCAGACAGACACACAATCGTAAAAAAAACCCTCCACTTACCTTACTCCCCGCTGCGGCATCCGCTCCTCTGTCCTCCCGGGCCGCTCTGCATGATGGGAGAGACGTCATGTCCTCATTGTCCTTAAAAATGCAGTTGTACCCAATGTCCACTTAACCACGGACATGTGGACAAGTGGAACAGGGCAGACTAAGGACTATATGACTGTGACAGCCCACTGGGTAGATGTATCGCCTCACGCAGCAACAACAGCAGTGTCACCAGTAGCAGCAGCTCAGAAACGCCAGCTCGTTCCAAGGCAGGCTACACTGTGTATCACCAGTTTCAGTAAGAGGCACACCGCCGACAACCTCTTAGAGGGAAATCACAGCCCAGTGGCTTACCCCACTTAGACTCTCCTGGGGATTTGTGATATCTGACAATGCCACCAATATTGTGCGGGCATTACATCTGGGAAAATTCCAGCACGTCCCATGTTTTGCTCACACAATAAATTTGGTGGTGCAGAATTTTCGGAAAAATGACAGGGGCGTGCAGGAGACACTTTGAGTGGCCCGAAAAATTTCTGGCCACTTTCGTCATTCAGTGACTGCGTGCCAAAGACTGGAGCGCCAGCAAACACTCTTCAACCTGCCCCGCCGTCACCTGAAGCAAGAGGTTGTGACGCGGTGGAACTCAACCCTCTATATGCTTCAGAGGATGGAGGAGCAGCAAAAGGCCATTCAAGCCTATACATCCACCTATGATATAGGCAAAGGAGGGGTTATGCACCTGACTCAAGCGCAGTGGAGAATGATTTCCGTGTTGTGCACGGTTCTCCAGCCCTTCAAACTTGCCACACGTGAAGTCAGTTCAGACACTGCCAGCTTGAGTCAGGTCATTCCCCTCATCAGGCTTTTGCAGAAGCAGCTGGAGAAAGTGAAGGAGGAGCTAGGAGCTAAGATGGAGCGATTCCGCTCAGCATGTGGGACTTGTGGATGTAGCCCTTCATTCACTTTGCCAGGATTCGAGGGTGGTCAATCTGTTGAAATCAGACCACTACATTTTGGCCAACATGCTCGATCCTAGGTTTAAAGCCTATGTGGTGTCTCTCTTTCCAGCCAACACAAGACCTGCTGGTGAAAACACTGTCAGCTGAATCGGAACGTGACACGTCAACAGCTCCTTCTTCATTTTCTCCTGCAACTGGGGCTGCCAGGAAACAACTTAGGTATCCTAAGCAACCCGTTGGTGGTGATGCAGGGCAGGCAGGACCAAGTTTGGACATCTGGTCCGTACTGAAGGACCTGGAAATAATTTCTGACATGTCTACTGTCACTGCATATGATACTGTCACCATTGATAGAATGGTGGAGGATTACATCGGTGACAGCATCCAAGTAGGCATGTCAGACAGTCCGGAAAAAGAGGCAATTTGGAGGCCCCTGTACAAACTGGCTCTATTTTACATAAGTTGCCCCCCCTCCAGTGTGTACTACGAAAGAGTGTTTAGTGCAGCCGGGAACCTTGTCAGCGAAAATGTGGAGAAGATGATGTTCATCAAAATGAATTATAAATTCTTCCAGGGAGACCAGCCTCCAGAACGTACAGAGGGACCTGTGGTGGTGGATTCCAGCGGGGACGAATTAATACTCTGTGAGGATGAGGATGTACACAACGTTGAAGAGGGTGAGATTAATTGCCAGCTTGTTTTGTGGGGGCCCAAACGAACCAATCATTTCAGCCACAGTCGTGTTGCAGACCCTGGCACTGAAATGATTAGTTTGTTAAAGTGTGCATGTCCTGTTTTTTTCTTTGCATTATGTACTCTTTGGGACCTAGTTTTTCAAACTGCCATCCTGTCTGCCACTGCAGTGTCACTCCTAGATGGGCCACTTGTTTGTGCCGCCCACATGTGTCGCTTAGCAAAGTCATCCAGCTACCTCGGTGCAACCTTTTGGACTAAAAACAATATTGTGAGGTGTGAGGTATTCAGAATAGACTGGAAATGAGCGGAAATTAATGTTATTGAGGTTAATAATAGCATAGGAGCAGAAAAACCCACAAATTTTGTGATTTTAGCTGTTTTTATGCTTTTTTTCAAAAAAATACAGATTCAAAACACAAAACCCAGAACCCAAAACATGGATGGGTGGTTTTTGCAAAACCAATCCAGATCCAAAACACGAAGAAAGATCCAGATCTAAAACCAAAACACAAAACAAGAAAAGTGGCCGGTGCACACCCCTAGTATTTACATGGTGTCCGATAGCTGAGGTGCTCTAAAAGCATCTGCTACTCTGGCTGCTCTTGTAGTTATACCCATGCCCACAAGTATGTCTGTGGACCGAATTAGGAAACTGGAGGAAACCCTTTAGAACAATGGGAGAACATACTGAAAAACACTGTTCTCCATTGGAAATAGCCATGCTCCCAATTTTGCCCACTCAGCTCCACATGTGCCATATAAATAACAAGGTGGTAATGCCATCAGGTACAGTACTTTTATGGTTTAGTTTCATAACAGACACACATCTCACAAACTAGCCTTATCATTACTCAGTGGCCTATTCATCATAACTTAAAGTTCGATGGAGGTTATTAGGTTTAGAACTCGCATAGAGTTCTACCTAATTAACGGAGGAATTTATCATTCCTCCTCTCCATAACTATTTCGAAAAGCTGCAATTTTTGCGATGAGAGCTTTTCGGGAAATAGATAGTTTTCCCTATCTACTCTAACTTACCACAGCTGGAGTATGTGCTGTGCATGCGCTGTTACATTTGTAAAACCAGTGCATGCGTAGCACTGCCTACAGCTGCGGTAATTTTGTGTATGTCCCCCAACACCCCCTTCCCACCCTCCACATACCACCCCCCCATCCCCGACTTACCTGCCCGCTGCAGCACCTCTGGCTCCGGTGGCTGTTCAGACATATGTTCTCCCGGCAGAACACAGTACAGTTTAGAAAAAAAAAATTTTTTTTTTCTTTTCTAAACTTTATTGTGTTCTGCTGGGAGAACACAGTGTCCGAGCAGACACCGGAGCCAGAGGAGGGACCAAAGCGCCGGAGGAAGATGCCGGGGGACCTTTCCAGCTGAAAGCAGGTAAGTGTTACCTGCTATACGCCACCTCCCATCAAATTCCGGAAATACATAATATTCGGAATTTGATGAATACCATAATTTCCATATCGCCATACTAATGTATGGGGTGTGTGGAAATGAACGCAGGGGGACTTAGCAAGGAGATATATCCTGTATTAAGTCTCTTCATGAATACTAAAATAACGGTAATTAAGGAAAATGTCCTTAAAAACTTTATTTTAGTGTTGATGAATAGGCCCCTCAGTCAGTCTGTGGGTCTGATTCATTACGGATCGCAGTTGCTAATACGCAAGCAATCGGCAGATTGTTGCGTTATGCGCATGCATATACATCGCAGTGCGCGTGCGCGAACTGGCCACTGCGACCGGGTGACTACGTGACTACACAGACCAATCGCAGAGTGATTGACAGGAAGTGCCATTTGTGGGTGGTGACGGGTGGTGGTCAGCGAAATGCAGGTGCGCCAGTGCGTTTGAACGCCGTTACAGGGGCATGCATAAATTATCCATTGTGATGCCATACACAGTCTGAGCTCTCACAACGTGCAATGAGTAAGGTCTGACCTTGTGCAAGTGTGCGCGTGGCTGCGATTGTACCGATGCTTTCACAGTCTTGCTAAACATTACGGATGTGTGTAAGGTAAAGTGGGCGTAATTATGTTATGCTGCTACGGCAATGGATTAGCATACTATGGCAGTGAGACTGCATGCGGAATCGCTATTGCATTCGCAATTGCGACTTGTTATCAGGCCCTGTGTCCATTGCTTAGATAGTTAAGAAGTTTGTGCTTTGCAAACTTACTTCATATGGATCTTTTCTGTTACAGCTATCTTTATAGCTGTAACTATAGCTGATATAGCATACTTGCCACCTTTAAAATGTTCCCAGTGGGGGGATACAGCACAGCACAGCATAGCTTTATCAGTAACCCTGTTGAAGGATATTGGCTTATTTTAGCCAAAAAATGTATTTGAAAGTTGCACTCTAAAGGGTTCATTTATCATTACTTAATTCCACAAAAGCAGGTTAAAAATTAACATTTTCACCTACTTTTGTAGAAATTAAGGGCTTCAATTATCAACGTATTTTATCACTCAAAACGAGTGATAAAACTTGCTGCGTATGATAAATGGTGGTGACGCCAATCAGCTCCCAGCTGTTATTTGTTTGAAAAATGACAGTAGTAGGCTGATTGGCTGGAGCACCATTTATCATACACAATGAGTTTTATCACTCGTTTTGAGTGATAAAACTTGTTGATAAATGAGTATCAGGGCCATTCATTATAAAGGTAATACAGGAAATATTACTAATTTCTCCTGCTTACCTTTCAGCCCCGATCTGTCCCGCTGCCCCCATACACTAGTATGGGGACATAAATTCAATAAGCTCTGAAAATATAATATTTTCGGAGCTTGACTGCAGGAGCATTCGCTATCTTCAGATATTGTTTGGTCTAGGGGTGTGCACCGGCCACTTTTCGTGTTTTGTGTTTTGGTTTTGGATCTGGATCTTTCTTCGTGTTTTGGATCTGGATTGGTTTTGCCAAAACCACCCTTCCGTGTTTTGGGTTCTTGGTTTTGTGTTTTGGATCTGTATTTTTTTGAAAAAAAGCATAAAAACAGCTAAAATCACAGAATTTGTGTGTTTTTCTGCTCCTATGCTATTATTAACCTCAATAACCTTAATTTCCACTCATTTCCAGTCTATTCTGAACACCTCACACCTCACAATAGTGTTTTTATGTCCAAAAGGTTGCACCGAGGTAGCTGGATGACTATGCTAAGCGACACGAGTGGGCGGCACAAACACGTGACCCATCTAGGCGTGATACTGCAGGTACAGACAGGATGGCAGTTTGAAAAACTAGGCCCCAAACTGTACATAATGCAAAGAAAAAAAAGAGGTGCAAGATGGAATTGTCGTTGGGCCCTCCCACCCACCCTTATGTTGTATAAACAGGACATGCACACTTTAACAAACCAATCATTTCAGCGCCAGGGTCTGCCACACAACTGTGGCTGAAATGATTGGTTCGTTTGGGCCCCCACAAAACAAGCTGGCAATTAATCTGTCCCTGCACAAACTGGCTCTACGGAGGCAAGATGTCATCCTCATCCTCCTCATCCACCGATTCCTCACCCTCTTCAGTGTGTACATCCTCATCCTCACAAAGTATTAACTCGTCCCCACTTGAATCCACCACCACAGGTCCCTCTGTACGTTCTGGAGGCTGGTCTCCCTGGAAGAGCTGATAATTCATTTTGATGAACATCATCTTCTCCACATTTTGTGGTAGCAACCTCCTACGCCTTTCGCTGACAAGGTTCCCGGCTGCACTAAACACTCTTTCGGAGTACACACTGGAGGGGGGGCAACTCAGGTAAATAGAGCCAGTTTGTACAGGGGCCTCCAAATTGCCTCTTTTTCCTGCCAGTACAGGTACGGACTGTCTGACATGCCTACTTGTATGCTGTCACCGATGTAATCCTTTAACAGACAGACGCACACTTGTCACTGCTGCTTTGAGGATGCTGGTGCGGCTACAGCTAACACAATTCACAAAGACAGAAAAAAAAAGAATTTTTTATTTTTTGTGCAGCGCACTTTGAGGGTTACACCACCCTTTAACAGACAGACGTACGCTTGTTGCTGCTGCTTCGAGGATGCAGGTGCGGCTACTGCGCATACATTTCACACACAAACACAGAAAAAAAGCAGATTATTTTATTTTTGTTGGAGCGCACTTTCGGGGTTACACCACCCTTTAACAGACAGACGCACGCTTGTCGCTGCTGCTTTGAGGATGCAGCTGCGGCTACAGCCCACACATTTCACAAAAACAGAAAAAAAAAAGAATTTTTTCTTTTTTGAGGAGCGCACTTTGGGGGTTACACCACCCTTTAACAGACAGGCGCTGCTGCTTTGAGGATGCAGGTGCGGCTACAGCCAACACAATTCACAAAGACAGAAAAAAATAAGAATTTATTTTTTTTGGAGTGTACTTTTGGGGTTACTGCACCCTTTAACGGACAAGCCAGCCGGCCCTTTACTTATGGGACACAGGCGCACGCTTGGTGCTGCTCCTTTGTTGATGCACGTGCAGCCACAGTGCACACAATTCACAAACACAGAAAATACTTTTTTATTTTGTTTGGAGTGCACTTTGGGGGTTACAGCACCCTTTAACGGTCAAGCCAGCTGGCCCTTTACTTAAAACACAGGCGCACGCTTGGCGCTACTTTGTTGATGCACGTGCGGCTACTGCGCACACAATTCACAAACACAGAAAAAATATTTATTTTTTTTGCACTTGGGGGGAGCACCCCTGATGGACAGAGCACCCCCCTGGACAGCACTACAGCACCCCTTTAGGACTGGGACACTGCACAGGACTTTGGAGTGGACACAGCCCCTATGGACAACTGACTGCAAAACACAGTCCAGCCAGCCCCTATGGACTTTGGAGGAGTGGACATAGCCCCTATGGACAACAGCAGCACAGCACAACACAGCCGGCCCCTATGGACTTTGGAGGAGTGGACACAGCCCTTATGGACAACAGCAGCACAGCACAACACAGCCAGCCCCTATGGACTTTGAAGGAGTGGACACAGCCCCTATGGACAACAGCAGCACAGCACAACACAGCCTGCCCCTATGGACTTTGGAGGAGTGGACACAGCCCCTATGGACAACAGCAGCACAGCACAACACTGCACTGCACTACAATACACTACACAGCCCAGCCAGCCCTAACTCCACAGCCGAGTGAGAAAATGGCGCAGACGCGGGTACCTTATATAGAATCCAAAACCCGCGAGACCCGGAAGGCGGGATGATGACGTTTTGCCTCGATTTCAGATCCGTCAGGCGGTAAAAATCGAGCCTGACTCGGATCGGGGGGGCTCGGGGGGTTTGGATTTCAGAAATCCATACCCGCTCACCCTTATATATATATACATACATACACAGATGACACAAGCCCTCAGAGCCAGCTGCAGCACTGGTCAACACTCCTCATTGCCTCCAGTTAGTGCCCAGTGGGTGCCCGCTCCACCGTCCCTCTCCCACCTAGAGATAGCCAATATAAGGACCGACTCACTAACCTGGCTGGCTGGCTGCCAACTTATTTATTTAAATAATGCAGGGCAGCTAATGCTGCTACTGAAGATGCCGCCGGGTCCGAGGGGAGCAGCTGGGTGGCTAAAATGGAGACAGAGGCGGAGCCGTGTCAGTCACGGCTCTGCTCCGCAAAGGCCCATGGGAGGAGTGGACGCGGCTGGGCATGCGCAGCATTGCCTCCTGTGGCCATCTTGTTTCCTCCTGTAGCCAGAATGAGCTTCTGGACAGAAGCTCATTCTGACCTGGGTGGCTAAACTGACCACTGCACTGCCCATCGCGGCAGGGCATGGGGGAGGGGTATGCAGCGCTCCGATCACGGCTGCAGCACGGCTGCAGCACGGAAGGGGGGAGGGGCATGTAGCATCGGGGGGTGGGGGGGGACTGCGGCAGAGCCCTGGAATGCCCCTAAGCATTTGCTTATTATGCGAGTCCTGAAAATTTAGCTAGAGAAAGAAAAAAGCAGCAGGCACAACTCCCAAGAACATAACCCTGCTTAGAAACACTGTTGGTTTCTGGTAGGGGTGAGCGGGTTCGGATTTCTGAAATCCGAACCCCCCCGAGCCCCCCCGATCCGAGTCCGATCCGAGTCAGGCTCGACTTTTCCCGCCTGACTCGGATTCTGAAATCGAGGCAAAACGTCATCTTCCCGCCTTCCGAGTCTCGCGGGTTTTGGATCCTATATAAGGTACCCACGTCGGCGCCATTTTCTCACTCGGCTGTGGACAGTGAAGAGGGAGGGTGGGAGTTAGGGCTGTGTAGTGTAGTGTAGTGTAGTGCTGCTGTTGTCCACTACTTCAAAGTCCATAGGGGCTGGCTGTGTTGTGCTGTGCTGCTGTTGTTAATAGGGGCTGTGTCCACTACTTCAAAGTCCATAGGGGCTGGCTGGACTGTGTTGTGCAGTCAGTTCTCCATAGGGGCTGTGTCCACTCCAAAGTCCTGTGCAGTGTCCGAGTCCTAAAGGAGTGCTGTAGTGTTGTCCAGGGGGTGCTCTGTCCATCAGGGGTGCTCCCCCCAAGTGCTAAAAAAATAATATATTTTCTGTGTTTGTGAATTGTGTGCGCAGTAGCCGCACGTGCATCAACAAAGTAGTGCCAAGCGTGCGCCTGTGTCATAAGTAAAGGGCCGGCTGGCTTGACCGTTAAGGGTGCTGTAACCCCCGAAAGTACACTCCAGTCCAAACCAAAAAAAAAATTATTTTCTGTGTTTGTGAATTGTGTGCGCAGTAGCCGCACGTGCATCAACAAAGTAGTGCCAAGCGTGCGCCTGTGTCATAAGTAAAGGGCCGGCTGGCTTGACCGTTAAGGGTGCTGTAACCCCCGAAAGTACACTCCAGTCCAAACCTAAAAAAAAATTATTTTCTGTGTTTGTGAATTGTGTGCGCAGTAGCCGCACGTGCATCAACAAAGTAGTGCCAAGCGTGCGCCTGTGTCATAAGTAAAGGGCCGGCTGGCTTGACCATTAAAGGGTGCTGTAACCCCCGAAAGTACACTCCAGTCCAAACCAAAAAAAAATTATTTTCTGTGTTTGTGAATTGTGTGCGCAGTAGCCGCACGTGCATCAACAAAGTAGTGCCAAGCGTGCGCCTGTGTCATAAGTAAAGGGCCGGCTGGCTTGACCGTTAAGGGTGCTGTAACCCCCGAAAGTACACTCCAGTCCAAACCAAAAAAAAAATTATTTTCTGTGTTTGTGAATTGTGTGCGCAGTAGCCGCACGTGCATCAACAAAGTAGTGCCAAGCGTGCGCCTGTGTCATAAGTAAAGGGCCGGCTGGCTTGACCGTTAAGGGTGCTGTAACCCCCGAAAGTACACTCCAGTCCAAACCAAAAAAAAAATTATTTTCTCTGTTTGTGAATTGTGTGCGCAGTAGCCGCACGTGCATCAACAAAGTAGTGCCAAGCGTGCGCCTGTGTCATAAGTAAAGGGCCGGCTGGCTTGACCGTTAAGGGTGCTGTAACCCCCGAAAGTACACTCCAGTCCAAACCAAAAAAAAAATTATTTTCTGTGTTTGTGAATTGTGTGCGCAGTAGCCGCACGTGCATCAACAAAGTAGTGCCAAGCGTGCGCCTGTGTCATAAGTAAAGGGCCGGCTGGCTTGACCGTTAAGGGTGCTGTAACCCCCGAAAGTACACTCCAGTCCAAACCTAAAAAAAAATTATTTTCTGTGTTTGTGAATTGTGTGCGCAGTAGCCGCACGTGCATCAACAAAGTAGTGCCAAGCGTGCGCCTGTGTCATAAGTAAAGGGCCGGCTGGCTTGACCGTTAAAGGGTGCTGTAACCCCCGAAAGTACACTCCAGTCCAAACCAAAAAAAAATTATTTTCTGTGTTTGTGAATTGTGTGCGCAGTAGCCGCACGTGCATCAACAAAGTAGTGCCAAGCGTGCGCCTGTGTCATAAGTAAAGGGCCGGCTGGCTTGACCGTTAAGGGTGCTGTAACCCCCGAAAGTACACTCCAGTCCAAACCTAAAAAAAAATTATTTTCTGTGTTTGTGAATTGTGTGCGCAGTAGCCGCACGTGCATCAACAAAGTAGTGCCAAGCGTGCGCCTGTGTCATAAGTAAAGGGCCGGCTGGCTTGACCGTTAAAGGGTGCTGTAACCCCCGAAAGTACACTCCAGTCCAAACCAAAAAAAAATTATTTTCTGTGTTTGTGAATTGTGTGCGCAGTAGCCGCACGTGCATCAACAAAGTAGTGCCAAGCGTGCGCCTGTGTCATAAGTAAAGGGCCGGCTGGCTTGACCGTTAAGGGTGCTGTAACCCCCGAAAGTACACTCCAGTCCAAACCTAAAAAAAAATTATTTTCTGTGTTTGTGAATTGTGTGCGCAGTAGCCGCACGTGCATCAACAAAGTAGTGCCAAGCGTGCGCCTGTGTCATAAGTAAAGGGCCGGCTGGCTTGACCGTTAAGGGTGCTGTAACCCCCGAAAGTACACTCCAGTCCAAACCAAAAAAAAAATTATTTTCTGTGTTTGTGAATTGTGTGCACTGTGGCTGCACGTGCATCAACAAAGGAGCAGCGCCAAGCGTGCGCCTGTGTCCCATAAGTAAAGAGCCGGCTGGCTCATTTCTTAAAGGGTGGTGTAACCCACAAAGTGCACTACTCTCCAGCAAAAATAAAATAATATTTTCTGTGTTTGAGTGCGCTTTAGCCGCACGTATATATATCAATATAACATAAATGGAGGACCAAACTTTCTCCGATAAAAATAAAATAGGGAAAGATCAAGAACCTCTTCCTCCTAGTGCTGTTGCTGCTGCTGGGAGTTGTTCATCATCCCAGAGAGGAAGTAGGAACATCACTACTTTTACTAAACAATTGACCCTCCAACAGTCCCTAGCGATGAGGATGAAGTACGACAGCAGTCATCCTGAAGCAAAACGTATAACTGAGGCCTTGACTGCTATGTTGGTGTTAGACGTGCGTCCGGTATCCGACATTAGTGCAGTGGGATTTAGACAATTGATGGAGGTAGTGTGTCCTCGGTTCCAAATCCCGTCTAGATTCCACCTGCATCCTCAAAGCAGCAGCGACAAGCGTGCGTCTGTCTGTTAAAGGGTGGTGACACCCTCAAAGTGTTCTACACAAACAATTAAAATATTGTTCTTTTTTTTTCGGTCTTTGTGAAATGTGTGGGCTGTAGCCTCACCTGCATCCTTAAAGCAGCAGCGACAAGCGTGCGTCTGTCTGTTAAAGGTTGGTGTAACTCTCAAAGTGTTCCAAAAAATAAAAAACTATTTTTTTAATGTGTTTGTGACTTGTGTGCGATGTAGCCACACTTGCATCCTCAAAGCAGCAGCGACAAGCGTGCGTCTGTCTGTTAAAGGGTGGTGACACCCTCAAAGTGTGCTACACAAACAATTTAAATATTGTTCTTTTTTTTTTGGTCTTTGTGAAATGTGTGGGCTGTAGCCGCACCTGCATCCTTAAAGCAGCAGCGACAAGCGTGCGTCTGTCTGTTAAAGGGTGGTGACACCCTCAAAGTGTTCTACACAAACAATTAAAATATTGTTCTTTTTTTTTCGGTCTTTGTGAAATGTGTGGGCTGTAGCCTCACCTGCATCCTTAAAGCAGCAGCGACAAGCGTGCGTCTGTCTGTTAAAGGGTGGTGTAACTCTCAAAGTGTTCCAAAAAATAAAAAACTATTTTTTTAATGTGTTTGTGACTTGTGTGCGATGTAGCCACACTTGCATCCTCAAAGCAGCAGCGACAAGCGTGCGTCTGTCTGTTAAAGGGTGGTGACACCCTCAAAGTGTGCTACAGAAACAATTAAAATATTGTTCTTTTTTTTTCTGTCTATGTGAATTGTGTGGGCTGTAGCCGCACCTGCATCCTTAAAGCAGCAGCGACAAGCGTGCGTCTGTCTGTTAAAGGGTGATGACACCTCAAAGTGTTCTACACAATTAAAATATTGTTCTTTTTTTTTTCGGTCTTTGTGAAATGTGTGGGCTGTAGCCGTACCTGCATCCTTAAAGCAGCAGCGACAAGCGTGCGTCTGTCTGTTAAAGGGTGGTGACACCTCAAAGTGTTCTACACAAACAATTACAATATTCTTCTTCTTTTTTCTGTCTTTGTGAATTGTGTGGGCTGTAGCCGCACTTGCATCCTCAAAGCAGCAGCGACAAGCGTGCGTCTGTCTGTTAAAGGGTGGTGTAACCCTCAAAGTGTGCTCCACAAACAATAAAAATATTCTTTTTTTTTTTCTGTCTTTGTGAATTGTGTGGGCTGTAGCCGCACTTGAATCCTCAAAGCAGCAGCGACAAGCGTGCGTCTGTCTGTTAAAGGATTACATCGGTGACAGCATCCAAGTAGGCATGTCAGACAGTCCGTACCTGTACTGGCAGGAAAAAGAAGCAATTTGGAGGTCCCTGTACAAACTGGCTCTATTTTACCTGAGTTGCCCCCCCTCCAGTGTGTACTCCGAAAGAGTGTTTAGTGCAGCCGGGAACCTTGTCAGCGAAAGGCGTAGGAGGTTGCTTCCACAAAATGTGGAGAAGATGATGTTCATAAAATGAATTATCAACTCTTCCAGGGAGACCAGCCTCCAGAACGTACAGAGGGACCTGTGGTTCCAGCAGGGACGAATTAATACTCTGTGAGGATGAGGATGTACACACTGAAGAGGGTGAGGAATCGGTGGATGAGGAGGATGAGGATGACATCTTGCCTCCGTAGAGCCAGTTTGTGCAGGGACACATTAATTGCCAGCTTGTTTTGTGGGGGCCCAAACGAACCAATCATTTCAGCCACAGTTGTGTGGCAGACCCTGGCGCTGAAATGATTGATTTGTTAAAGTGTGCATGTCCTGTTTATACAACATAAGGGTGGGTGGGAGGGCCCAAGGACAATTCCATCTTGCACTTCTTTTTTTTCTTTGCATTATGTACAGTTTGGGGCCTAGTTTTTCTAACTGCCATCCTGTCTGCCACTGCAGTGTCACTTCTAGATGGGTCACGTGTTTGTGCCGCCCACTCGTGTCGCTTAGCATAGTCATCCAGCTACCTCGGTGCAACCTTTTGGACATGAAAACACTATTGTGAGGTGTTCAGTGTTCAGAATAGACTGGAAATGAGGTGGAAATTAAGGTTATTGAGGTTAATAATAGCATAGGAGCAGAGAAACCAACAAATTCTGTGATTTTAGCTGTTTTTATGCTTTTTTTAAAAAAAATACAGATCCAAAACACAAAACCCAGAACCCAAAACACGGAAGGGTGGTTTTGGCAAAACCAATCCAGATCCAAAACACGAAGAAAGATCCAGATCCAAAACCAAAACACAAAACACGAAAAGTGGCCGGTGCACACCCCTAGTTTCTGGCATCTTTAATTCCCATAAACACTCTAGTGCAGTGGCTCCCAAACTTTCTTGAATCATGGCGCCCTAGAGCATAAGTATTTTTTCCGCGTCACCCCTAGGCCAAAAGTTTATTATTGAGAAATTTAGCAAAAAATATTCCATATTGATAAATTATGTTTTCTTGTTACTCTTATTGTTATTTGTCCGTTTTCCAGTGTTTAAGACCATATGATCGAATATCATTTGCTCCCATACATTACCAGGTTTTCATTACAACCAGCCAGATTGGACAGATATCTGACAGATAATTGTATAGTGTATGCCCAGCATAAGGCTCAGTTATGTGGTGGTGGACATGGTTGTGCCCTGTTTGTCTACATATTTAATGATTGGTGACCCCCAGCACTGGTTTTTCCTATCACACTGCCCATAAATATTTTGATTTGGTCCTCGACCACCAACCCGAAGCTCCAGGAGCATATTTATAATAAGAAAACACTAAATTATGTTAATAAAGTTAAATATTGTTGGTTTCTAAATAGACCAACATAGGGTATAATTAACTCATTCAGAAGGAGCACTTAAATATAAATTGATTACATCAAAACATTGCACACAATAAATATATAAGAAATCAAAGAATAAAATAGAATAGAAAGTATAATTGATCAAGACAGGCTAACAACAAAATCCACATCTAATCACGTATAGCTTTTATAATATCGCCTTTATTTGGGACTTTTTTCCTTCTGCAGTAGGTGTACACACATAGGGATATAGTATTATCTGTGGAAATTAAAACCTGGATAGCTGATACATAATGTGTATCTTCTGACCCTCCTGTTAAGTAACGGTCAGTAAAAAGGAGATGTTATATTTATTGTTTGTGATGTATTGATGTAATAAATTTAAATTTTTATATTTAAGCGCTCCTTCAGAATCAGTTAATTATCCGTTATGTTGGTCTGTTTAGACTCATCTAGTATTCACTTTTTAACATGATTTAGTGTTTTCTTATGTCTTCATTTGAGGGGAATCATAATATACCCCTTTTTAAGGAGCTGCTTTTTACGAGATATTTCAATTAACATAAATCAGGGGTTAAAGTGGGCTGGAATGGGGCAGAACTGTGTTCCATCACTTCTAATTAGAGACGGAACCAGTTCCGCCTCCTCCGACCCGCCTCAGCCTGGCTCCGCAGGGAGGCTCCATTTGGGGATTTTGCTACCAGCAGGTACCGGGCACCCTCCCCGCAGCTGCAGACGGAGGCTGGAGCTCACTTCTGAGCTCCGGCTTCTGGCTCCCACAGTGTTCACTATGGGAGAGACGTCATGATGTCTCTCCCATAGTTCAGAGAAGCGGCCAGGCAGACCAGAGGCAGCGGACGCAGGAGCAGGGCTTAAGGTAAGTATTGTTTTTTGGGTTTTTTTTGTGTAAGCTGCTTCACTATAGGGGGCATAACTTCTAGGGGCACTACTACTGGGGACATTACTTGGGGGCATTACAATCGGGGGCACTACTACTGAGGGCATTACTACAGGGGGCATTACTATTGGGGGCACTACTACAGGGGGCATTACTTCTACAGGGGACACGACTCCTGGGGGCACAGCATAAGGGGCATCACTATTGAGGGGCACTGAATAAGAGGAACAACTACTGAGGGCACTACATAAGGGGCACTGCCACAGTGGGCACTGCATAAGGGGCATTATCACTACTGGGGTCACTGAATGAGGGACACTATCACTGTGGGCACTGCATAAGGGGCACTACCACTACTGGAGTCACTGCATAAGGGGCACCACTACTTGGGGCACTGCATAAGGGGTACCACTCCTGGGGGGACTGCATAAGGGGCACTACCACTACTGTAGGCTCTGCATAAGAGGCACCACTACTGCGGGAACTGCATATGGGGCATCACTATTGGGGGCACTGAATAAGGGGCACTACCACTGTGGGCACTGCATAAGGGGCACTATCACTGTGGGCACTATCACTATGGGCACTGCATAAGGGCACTACCACTACTGGGAGCACTGCATATGGGGCACTACCACTACTCGGGGCACTACATAAGGGGCACTACCACTACTGGGGCACTACATAAGGGACACCTCTACAATGGGCATTGCATAAGGGGCACTACTGCTGTGGGCATTATGCGTAAGGGGCACTACTGCTGTGGGCATTGTATAAGGGGCACTACTACTGTGGGCATTGTATAAGGGGCACTACTACTGTGGGCGTTATGTGTATTAGGGGCAATACTACTGTGGGCTAGGGGTGTGCACCAGCCACTTTTTCGTGTTTTGTGTTTTGGTTTTGGTTTTGGATCTGGATCTTTCTTCGTGTTTTGGATCTGGATTGGTTTTGCCAAAACCACCCTTTCGTGTTTTGGGTTCTGGGTTTTGTGTTTAGGATCTGCATTTTTTTTAAAAAGCATAAAAACAGCTAAAATCACAGAATTTGTGGGTTTTTTTGCTCCTATGCTATTATTAACCTCAATAACATTAATTTCCAGTCATTTCAAGTCTATTCTGAACACCTCAAACTATTGTTTTTAGTCCAAAAGGTTGCACAGAGGTAGCTGGATGACTATGCTAAGCGACACAAGTGGGCGGCACAAACATGTGGGAGTGACACTGCAGTGGCAGACAGGATGGCAGTTTGAAAAACTAGGCCCCAAACAGTACATAATGCACAGAAAAAAAAGAGGTGCAAGATGGAATTGTCCTTGGGCCCTCCGACCCACCCTTATGTTGTATAAACAAGACATGCACACTTTAACAAACCAATCATTTCAGCGCCAGGGTCTGCCACACAACTGTGGCTGAAATGATTGGTTCGTTTGGGCCTCCACAAAACAAGCTGGCAAGTAATCTGTCCCTGCACAAACTGGCTCTACGGAGGCAAGATGTCGTCCTTATCCTCCTCATTCTCCACATCCACCGATTCCTCACCCTCTTCAGTGTTGTGTACATCCTTATGCTCACAGAGTATTAATTCGTCCCCGCTGTATTCCACCACCACAGGTCCCTCTGTACGTTCTGGAGGCTGGTCTCCCTGGAAGAATTGATAATTAATTTTGATGAACATCATCTTCTCCACATTTTGTGGAAGCAACCTCCTACGCCTTTCACTGACAAGGTTCCCGGCTGCACTAAACACTCTTTCGGAGTACACACCGGAGGGGGGGAAACTCAGGTAAAATAGAGCCAGTTTGTACAGTGACCTCCAAATTGCCTATTTTTCTGGCCAGTACAGGTACGGACTGTCTGACATGCCTACTTGGATGCTGTCACCGATCTAATCCTCCACCATTCTGTCAATGGTGACAGTATCATATGCAGTGGCGCTTGGCACTGCTACTTTGTTGATGCACGTGCGGCTACTGCGCACACAATTCACAAACACAGAAAAGAAGAAAAAAAATTTTTTTGGAGCGCACTTTGGGGGTTACAGCACACTTTAACGGATGAGCCAGCCGGCCCTTTACTTATGACACAGGCGCATGCTTTGCGCTACTTTGTTGATGCACGTGCGGCTACTGCGCACACAGGGCCTGATTCAGACCCGGTTGCAAGCGCTGAACGCTCACAACAGTGTCGATGGTAGGCCAGAGCGCATGCACACGACGAGGCTGGCTCCGTCGTGCGCATGCGCGAGACCTGGATAGCGACAAGCACTCCGTCGCTCTGTGTCTCGCACCAAAGGGGACGGGCTGTCGATGTTGAGTGACAGTTCGCCCCCTTTGGTGGGCGGGCGGGGACGTGGCTGCCCAAACAGAGGCGTTCCCATGAGAACGCCTGTCGTTTGAGGGCGGCCCCACTGACATCACTAGTGATGTCAGTGGAGAGATTTCAGCTCTGTTAGAGCCGAAATCTCTCTGGGGCTTGCGGCCACGAGACCCTACCACAAGGGTCTCGTCGCTAGCCCGATGGTCGCGATGGTCTTGACCATCGCGACCATCCTGGCTGCTCACATTAGCTGTGGGTGGCAACCCACAACAATGCGAGCAGTCAGGATGCCGCTCCATAAAAAATAAAAAGACGCCCTGATTCAGAGCCACAATTCACAAACACAGAAAAGAAGAATTTCTTTATTTTTTTTGAGCGCACTTTGGGGGTTACAGCACCCTTTAACAGACGAGCCAGCCGGCCCTTGATTTATGACACAGGCGCACGCTTGGTGCTACTTTGTTGATGCACGTGCAGCTACAGCGCACACAATTCACAAACACAGAAAAGAAGACTTTTTAATTTTTTTTTGGAGCGCACTTTGGGGGCGACACCACCCTTTATCAAATGAGCAAGCCAGCCCTTGATTTATGACACAGGCGCACGCTTAGTGCTACTTTGTTGATGCACGTGCGGCTACAGCGTACACAATTCACGAACACAGAAAAAAATAATAATTTATTTTTTTGGAGTACACTTTGGGGGTTACAGCACCCTTTAATGGACGAGCCAGCCGGCCCTTTACTTATGACACAGGCGTACTTTTGGCGCTACTTTGCTGATGCACATGTGGCTACTGCGCACACAATTCAGAAACACAGAAAAGAAGACTTTTTTATTTTTTTTGGCATGCACTTTGGGGGTTACACCACCCTTTAACAGACAAGCCAGCCGGACCTTTACTTATGACACAGGCGCACGCTTGGTGCTGCTACTTTGTTGATGCACGTGCAGCTACTGCGCACACAATTCAAAAACACAAAAAAGAAAAGTTTTTTATTTTTTTTATTATTTTTTTTGGAGCGCACTTTGGGGGTTACACCACCCTTTAACAGACGAGCCAGCCGGCCCTTTACTTATGACACAGGCGCACGCTTGGTACTGCTACTTTGTTGATACACGTGCGGCTACTGTGCACACAATTCACAAACACAGAAAAAATTATTGGGTTTTTTTTGCACTTTGGGGGTTACACCACCCTTTAACAGATGAGCCAGCCGGCCCTTTACTTATGACACAGGCACACGCTTGGTGCTACTTTGTTGATGCACGTGCGGCTACAGCGCACACAATTCACAAACAGAAAAAATTAGTTTTTAGAGCACACTCCTTTAGGACTACAACCAATATGGGACACTGCACAACACAGCCCAGCCAGCCCCTATAGACTTTGGAGTGGACACAGCCTCTATGGACAACAGCAGCAAAACACAGCCCAGCCAGCCCTAACTCCCACCCTCCCTCTTCACTGTCCACAGCCAGAGTGAAAAATGGCACCGACGCGGGGAACTTTTATAGAATCCAAAACCCGCGAGATCCGACAGCGGGATGATGACGTTTTGCCTCAATTTCTGGTCCGAGTCTGGCAGGAAAACCCAGGCCGGACTCTGTTCCCGGCATGGAGGGGTTCGGATTTCATAAATCCGAACAGGCTCATCACTACTGTGGGCATTGTGTATAAGAGGCAAAATTGTGGGCATTGTGTAAAAGGGGCACTGCTGTGTGTCATACATGAATAAGATACACTATTATGTGGTGTAATGTGAATCAGGGGTGAATCAAGATTGTGCTACTGTGTAGTGTAATTTGAATTGGGAATACTATTGTGTGGCCACGCCGCTTTCTTTTGAGACCACGGGTGCGCTGTCCCTTTTTTAAAAAAGCACCTTGGGGAGTTCCACCACTTCTCTAGGACCACTTTAAGCACTGACATAAATTATATTGACTACCTAGAGGTCTGTAAAGCTATATATACTGTTTGTGCCCGAATTAGTATTAATAATTTTCATGTATTTATAATGGGTGCAGGGTATGCGATGCATGCGGGCCCCTGGGTCCAGGGGAGCCCACACCACATACTCTGCACACATTTAGTTATACTTACCTTTCTGCAAACTCTGATGTGCTGCTCTGCAGCACCGAACTGGCGCTGAAGAGCAGTTAAAAATCACAGGGAAAATGGCAGTGGCCATTTTCCTAGTGACTCTCGCATGCGCAGAAAAAATGTCCCTGGGAAAAAGGCGCAGACACCATTTTCCCAGAGACCCGCTCATGCGCAGTAGATTCTGCCAGAATAATCTACAGCGCTGACAGAGGGGAGGGGGCACAAAGGCACCCAGTTTGGGAACGACTACCTTAGTGTTTTGTATCTAAAGTTAGACTTGTGTATACCTAGTAAATGAGGTGGGCTTCGTTCCACATAACCGGATGGTTCAAAATATTTCCCTGCATTACGGCTTCCCTCCATTCTCCTACATCCATCTGACTGGACCTGTACTCCATGGGAGCCTCCTCTTCGACCACCAGATGCTGCCAGGTAAAGTCCGACTGTGGGGAATTGCGCGCGGGGTCTCGGGGACTCCCATGTGAGGAAGCCCCGGCAATTTAATTGGACCGGCGCGGCAATTAACCGTGGGGACAACCTCGCGGCTAATTGAATCTGCCCCTTGGACTCCAGAAATCTATTTGTGTCACCAATGCAACTGATGAACATGACTTATCGGAGCATGAAAGTGCTAAGAATGTTGCAGTGTGCATTCATCAGTGTATGATACACACACGCATCAAACACACACACACATATACAGTATATACATGCATACATACATACCTACGTATGTGTGTGTTGTATGTAAGCAGCACAGCAGAATGAAATAAACTTTAAAACATTTAAAGAAGAACAATTAGTTGAATTCAATTGTTATATTGTTTACAATATATTTGTTAGTAATGATATATAACTAAAGTGGTTATCTGTGATTAAGGCATTAGAAATCCAAGTTATCTAGCATTGAAACTAATGAGAAAATTATTTTACATTTATTGGTACACAACTGGTTAACTCTTATATCTAAATATAACCATTTCAGAAACATGCCACTGATTTACCTTAGATTACAGCTACCTGCCAATCACACAGGTCAGGCAGTCCCAGGGGGAGGTGTTTTTCCCCTAAGACTGCCAGTCCACGCTGCAACTGACTGAGAGTATACTTTCAGTAGGAAGCCATTCCTCTGCCTTTCGGGCAGCCCTACCCGGCTTTTAGGGGCTACAGCCGAAGAAGTCTCCAGAAGCCGGTGTTTTGTGCATGCATGATTCCACCACCGATTGTGCGCATTCTCCAGTTCCGGCGCCTGCCAGATCCATTGTGCAGACACCAGGGCCCACCGAAAAGGCAGGCAAGCCTCCCAGCACCCGGCGGTGATGCGGTTCACACTGAAACGCGTTATCGTGTCCCCGCCCCCTGCTTCGCAATGCCATTAATATCGGCATTGTGAAGAGGTGGCTGGGCCACGATTATGTGATACCCCCAATGATGCATCATCTGCCGGCCCATGCCTCCTTTTACAGCGACACGCCCCCTGTTGTGAAAGCCTGACAGCTCCCTCCCGGAAGGAGGGAGCTAAATATCGGCTGCATGTCTCCTCCTCTCATCCTCTTCGGACTGCAGTGCAGCACAGGAAGCACCCCTCATTCCAGAGGGTAGGCGCTGCTTCTGGTGGTAACACAACAGCTAAGAGAACTAGACAGGAAATTCAAATTGCCACATAGCACAAAAATACTGAACTTGATTCACAAATGGACACATCCAAGCTCTGGCAGCTACAATCAGTTAGGTCAAGTAGTGCTGTCAACTCTCTCTCTTATCAGAGTTGTTGATTCAAAGCCAATGTCCCCTTTAAACTGAGTAATGTAGACAGGAACAATTTGAAAAGATACCTTATTGAGTATTCTATCCTGAAGGGCTACATTGTACATCTGGTGAATTCTTCTTGATAAATTCAGTTTTTAACACTGTCTTTCCCATAATGCTCATCTATGATTCCAATAATTACATCTCCACCCAAGGTGTACATGAGTGCAGGTGTAATAAACTGGGGGGTATTACACAATACTATACAGTACATGTAACAAATAACATGTAACAAATATCCTTAAAGAATACTGTGATTATGATAGCACTGATGGGCATATTTACCAATATTCAGAATTTCACCTTGTTAAATATAATTTTTATTACTGCACATGATGGCATTAAATTATAACAATTTAAAATTTACCAAATGTATCTTCCCGGGACTCGGGCTGTGAGTCCATACTGGTGAAGAGTTAGAAGTGATAGCTACAGCTATCATTTTACTTGGGTATGGACACGATGACACTAAGGGATGTAGTTACCATCCTGGCAATCGGTATGCTGGCGCTCAGAATACCGGCGCCATAATACCGACAGAAGGTGAAATCATGGTGCCAAAATCCTAATGGCAAGTATTAGGGTTAGGGGGAGGGTTGTCTATAGGCTGCAAGAGGGAGAGTTAGGGTCAGGCTGCAGGGGGTGGCAGGGTTAGTGTTAGACTGTGGGGGGGGCAGGATTAGTATTAGACTGTGGGGGGGAAGGTTAGGTAGGGTTACGCTGTGGGGGGAAGCATTAGTGTTAGGCTGTGGGAGGGGAGGGTTAGGCTCCGGGGGGGGGGTGGCAGGGTTAGTGTTAGGCTGTGGGGGGGCAGGGTTAGGGATAGGCCGTGGGGGGGACAGTTAGGTTGTGGGGGGAGCATTAGTGTTAGGCTGTGGGAGGGGAGGGTTAGGGGTTAGGACACTTACCTAATTGGGTCTGGGTTCTGACTGACAGGATGACGCTGAAGGTATTAGGACCACCAGCATCCCAACCACCAGGATCCCGTACCCAACCCGATTCTAATGTGCATGCCCCAGTATGGGTAAATGGCAAGGGATTTAAAGGATTCCTCTTTGAAAAAAATTGGGTACAGTAGCCCATAAGAAACTATGGGGTGATGTCATCTCAAAATGGAATTTCACAATTTAGCACCCACATTTAAACATTTCTGGATGGCTTTTGCTATAGAAAATGGTGATTGCTCCAGATATCTCCAATATCTAGTGCAGTACCCCCTACATACATTCTGGGGAAACTTTACATTTGTTGGTATACCCCAAAAATGTCTGCTTTCCGCAAAATAATTTTGATAAATATGTCCCATAATCTTCCCAAATAACACCTCCAGTTTCATCCCTGTGTGTTATTCTGATCCTGTTACTTCTGTTCAACATGTGCACTGTGTATGCCATGTAAAACATTGTGCTAGTCTCAACAGCTCTAAATTATAACTTAATAAAACACATCATACTGTACATTGGCTATTTGGGTCTCAACTGAAAGGGATAAAGAAGAGACTCATCTCAATTATAAATATTTTCTGAGCTACTGGTCCAAGCAAGATACATTACTGCTGACATTGGGATGTGCAATTAACTCAATTAAATAAAAACCTTCATACTGTAAGCTCACTTCTGGCTTTATCACTTAAGAAATACTAGGCGTTATCATGTCCTCGGGGATATGTCCAGAAAGGGACTGATGTTGCCCCTTTGGCTTTGTTTCAGCCACATTGGAATTAAGCACACTACTTTATATAATATATGGCAGCTTCATCACATAGGCACAGTGCATTTTTTATACTGAACCAGGGATTCATGCTGTCTCAATAATGATTCTAAATAACTATGTTTTACTTTACTTGCTAGCTTAGTTTTTTTGGTCAAAATTGAACAATAATACCGACTTCTATAAAAATATTTCATATTGTATCTGGTTTTCAGAATAAGGGGCATATTTATAATGCAAATTTCCCAATAACCATGTGCAAACAATGTTTCCATGTTTTTTAGATCATTTTTTAGTTCTGTCCATATGTACTGTAGCTGGTAATGAAGGGGATATTGCAAATATTACTTAAGGATTTGCTTTACATAACAAAATCACCATTACCATGCTCTCTGTGGGAACCATGATTTTGTCAAATGTATCAGAGCTTGAAGTCGTTAGTTAAAGTCATCTTTTGATGGCATTATCAGGCTGTTTTTGCAGAGACTGCACAGGGCAACCAGATCTTTTAGATTCCTCCCCTTACTTTGTGCAGATCCTCCTGACCTGCCTCTCCCTAAAAACACGCTGCAGCAAATAACTATCATTCTCTTCGTACCTTCTCTACATTAGTCAAACATATTTTTTCTTCTTTATCCTTTGATTTTCTTGCAAAGATTATGTTTTGATATAAGGTTATGAAGAATTTTCACAAGCCTGTTAGCATGGAATGTTATTTCCTAAAATCCCTCCCCTCTTGCCAATTTGCGATCTCCTTAGACACAGCCCCAATCCCCCACTATTTTAAGCTGGGTACACACCAGGATGATATGCCAACCTCTCTAATGACTGGTAAGTGAATGCAACTTACCGATTGTTCAGCCGATGTATCTGTGTTAACATCACACTTGGGTGGGCATTTAAATTCCCTGCCCAGTTGAGATGTCAGTCACAGCCGGGTCCCTGCAGCAAGTGTATGGGTGGTTGGCAGTTCGCTCTCTACACACAGCCAGAAGTGACAATATATCTGCAAGATATATCGTCTGTGCTGCAGGGCAGATGCGATATGTCTATTAGTGATGTCAGTCACAGACAGTAAACACCAGCCAATGTAGTACAGATATATCGCCCATTTAATGGAACGAGTGATATACAGTATTTGTCAGTGTGTACCATACTTACCTACTCTCCCAGAAGTGTTGGGAGGCTCCCAAATTTTCAAGGAGCCCCCTGCACCTCCGATAGAGTAAGCGGATCTCCCGCATCCCGCCCACTTCATAGTGAAGTGGGCAGAATGGGGAGATAAATGCTGGGAATCATGGCTCCATATGGAGGGGGTGGGGCTAAATTACATGAAAACACATCATTTAGCCTCCCTTCACACTCCCGTGATATGCAACATATTGCTGTGACACGGCGGGACCTAACGACTTAGGAATCCGGCACCCCCTTCCCCCTGAAGCGGCCACCTGTGTCTGCGCTCCGGGCATTTCCCGGGCAGCAGACAATAAAAGTAGTTAAGTATGTTGTGGACGTGTACCCAGCATTACACTTGTCTCCCTCATATTGTAAAAGGTTGACTCATGCACAAAGGCTCACAATAGTGAAGTCCATTCATCTCTGAAATCTACATGTGATTGGCTTGGGATTCACAGCACGGTGATCACCAGGACAGCTGGTTACTAGAAGAGATGTCCTGGGTCACTTCCTTTGATACATACTAAAGTAGTTGATTGCAATGATGTCATGAAACAAAGCGATTTAACTCTTAAATGACTACACATTTTTTGCGCCCCCCCCGTGGTTTGGTTTTGGATCTATATCTTCCCGAGTTTTGGATCTGGATTGGTTTTGCCAAAACCACACCTTGCGTGTTTTGATTTTGGATTTAGGTTTTGGATCTGTATTCTTTATCAAAAAATTATAAAATAGCTAAAATCACATAATTTGGGCTTTTGGTTGTTCCTACAGTATTATTAACCTCAATAACATTAAATTCCACTCATTACAAGTCAATTTTGACCACCTCACAGCTCACAATATTGGTTTCATTCAGTTTAGACCCAACATTTGTACCAAGCTAGCTGGCTGACTAAGCTAAGCGGCAGCAGTGGGCGGCACAAACACGTGGCAGTTCAACTTCCAACATGGTACATCAGGAAACAAATGTTTTATTATAAAAGAGGCCTGAGGGAGTTAAAGTATGTACAGTCAGGTCCATAAATATTGGGACATTGACAGAATTTTCATATTTTGTCGTCTATTCACCACCACAATGGCTTTGGAATGAAACAAACAAGATGTGATTTAACTGCAGACTTTCAGATTTAATGTGAGGGTAATTACATCCAAATCAGGTGAACGGTGTAGGAATTACAACGGTTTCTATATGTCCCTCCCACTTTTTAAGGGGCCAAAAGTAATGCGACAAACTAAACAATCCTAAATTTAACTTTCACTTTTTAATACTTTGTTGCAAATCCTTTGCAGGCAATTACAGCCTGAAGTCTGGAACGCATAGACATCACCAGACGCTGGGTTTCATCCCTGGTGATGCTCTGCCAGGCCTCTACTGCAAATGTCTTCAGTTCCTGCTTGTTCTTGGGGCATTTTCCCTTCAGTTTTGTCTTCATCAAGTTAAATGCATACTCAATCAGATTCAGGTCAGGGGATTGACTTGGCCATTGCAAAACATTCCACTTTTTAGCCTTAAATAACTCTTTGGTTGATTTTGCAGTACGCTTCGGGTCATTGTCCATCTGCACTGTGAAGCGCTGTCCAATGAGTTCTGAAGCATTTGACTGAATATGAGCATATAATATTGCCCGAAACACTTCAGAATTCATTCTGCTACTTTTGTCAGCAGTCACATCATCAATAAATACAAGGGAACCAGTCCCATTGGCAGCCATACATGCCCACACCATGACACTACCACCACCATGCTTCACTTATGAGGTGGTATGTTTTGGATCATGAGCAGTTCCTTCTCTTCTCTTCCCATCACTCTGGTACAAGTTGATATTTGTCTCATCTGTCAATAGGATGTTGTTCCAGAACTGTAATGGCTTTTTTAGATGTTGTTTGGCAAACCCTAATCTGGTCTTCCTGTTTTTGTGGCTCACCAATGGTTTGCATCTTGTGGTGAACCCTCTATATTCACTCTTGTGAAGTCTTCTCTTGATTGTTGACTTTGACACATATACATCTACCTCCTGGAGAGTGTTCTTGATTTGGCCAACTGTTGTGAAGGGGTTTTTCTTCTCCAGGGAAATAATTCTTTTGTCATAAACCACAGTTGTTTTCCGTGGTCTTCCGGGTCTTTTGGTGTTGCTGAGCTCTCCAGTGTGTTCTTTCTTTTTAAGAATGTTCCAAAGAGTTGATTTGGCCACACCTAATGTTTTTGCAATCTCTCTGATGGGTTTGTTTTCATTTTTCAGCCTAATGATGGCTTGCTTCACTGATAGTGACAGCTCTTTGGATCTCATATTGAGAGTTGACAGCAACTGATTCCAAATGCAAATGTTACACCTAGAATCAACTCCAGACCTTTTACCTGCTTAATTGCTAATGAAATAATGAGGGAATAGCCCACACCTGTCCATGAAATAGCTTTTGAGTTGATAGTCCCATTACTTTTGGCCCCTTAAAAAAAGTGGGAGGCACATATTGAAACTGTTGTAATTCCTACGCCGTTCACCCGATTTGGATGTAATTACCCTCAAATTAAATCTGAAAGTCTGCAGTTAAAGCACATCTTGTTTGTTTCATTTCAAAACCATTGTGGTGGTGAATAGAGGCCAAAATCTGAAAATTCTGTCAATGTCCCAATATTTATGGACCTGACTGTATGTAGTTGAAGGTAGGGACAGGAAGGGTTGATTGGTAGTAAATTTAATTTCATTTTTTGATTCCAATGTAAATTTATGAGGGAGAAAGGGAGGGGAGGAGGGGAGGCATTTATAAAAAATATTTTACTCATTCACATCAGTCCTTGCCCAAGAAGAATCCTTGAGCACCATGCCTGCTTCTGCTGCTGGGAGTGGATTTTCATCCCAGAAAAGGACCAGGAAGAGTGCTTTTCAAAACAATTGACTGTTAAATAATCCTTTGTAAAGATTCTTGAAAAGCATTTCCCAACCTATAAAGGGACATTAAAAAAACACAGTTAATTAGTGGCCTCCAAACTGCCATTGTACCCACTGTCCACTTAACCAGCACAGATATGTGGACAAGCAGAACAGAGCAAATGCAAGATTTAAGATTTAAGTTTTAAGTCTTAGGTTGTGTCTTTCTTGAGAATCCTTGAGCACCATGCCTGTTTCTGCTGCTGGGATTGGATTTTCATCCTAGAAGGGACCAGGTGCTTTTCAGAACAATTGACTGTTAAATAATCCTTTGCAAAGATTTTGAAAAGCATTTCCCAACCTGTACAGGGACATTAAAAAAACACAGTTAACGGCCTCCAAACTGCCATTATACCCACTGTCCACTCAACCAGCACATATATGTGGACAAGCAGAACAGACCAAATGCAACATTTAAGATTTAAGGTTTAAGTCTTACATTGTGTCTTTCTTGAGAATCCTTGAGTGCCATGCCTGCTGCTGGGAGTGGATTTTCATCTCAGAATTGATGAAGACGTTGTGTCTTTCTTCCCAATGGACACAGATCTGAAGAGATGTAAAGAGCTGTTGATAAGAAAATTGTCAGCTCAAGTGGCACGTGATGCAGCGATGGCTTCTCCTTCAAAGTCTCCAGCAAGTGCATCTGCCGAGAAAAAACTAAACTTTCAAAACACTCACTGGTGATGCAGATGAGTCAACACAACCAAGTTTTAACTTTTGTTTTACATCTGGTCAGGTCAGAATTGCCTACAATTAATGACACCTCTACTGTGACTATGATTCGGTCACCATTCAAAGAATGGTTGATAACTATTTAAAAAAATTTAATAATAGCATCTAAATAGGCATGTCAGACAGTCCATTTGACTACTGGAAGGAAAAAAAAGGTAATTTGGAGGCCCTTGCACAAACTGGCTTTGCTTTACTTAAGCTACCCACCCTCCAGTGTGTACTCAGAGTTTTCGGCACAGCCGGGAACCTAGTCAGTGATCGGCCTGTGAGGCTACTTCCCCAAATGATGTCCATCAAAAGACCTTTACCATCGATTAAGTGCAAAAATTACAGAGGACATTATGATGTAGATCATTGATGATCATAACATGATCATAATGTACATTATTGCAGATGATGGGCTTTACAAATGGTACAAATGCCTTCACAACTGTTGTCAGGATTTGGGTTAAAATAATTCCACTCCCAAGAAGTGGCTTTTCTGGTCTTATGCCCAGGCATGACAATGGATTTCTTTTTATCACGAGCAAGAACTGCTGCCACTGGTGGTTGATTTATACAAACAACATCCTCATTAGCGTCAGATAAGACACAAATATACCCCTCATCCTCCTTTTGCATTTTCTCCACACCATCATCCTTAATTTTTATTATTTCACCATCTAATACTAGCGCAGCCGTCATGGAGTCAGTGATCCACTGTGCAACTAGGTGACAGCTGTCATACTTGCTTCCTCTATTAAAGGATTGTTTAACAGTCATTTTTTTTTAAAACTACTACAAGTAGTAGTCTTCTTGGTTCCTTTCTGGGATGAAGAGCCACCCCCAGCAGCAGCAGGCCTAGTGCTCAAGGTTTCTTAGCCTTATCCTGGATGCAGAACTACCTCCGCTCTTTAGTGAGGATATTGATAATAATGGTGTTGGCAGTGGAGATTGTGGAGATTGCAGGTGTTAGGATCTAGCTGAGTAAAGGGAGCTAACTGATGCTGGACTGTCTGTTGCTATTTTTTTTTTTAGCAGCAGTTTCTGATTTTCCCAAAAGTGTTCCATGAACTCACTGCAAATAACGTAACAGAGAGGAAGTTCCTAGATGGTCAAGGTCTCTACCTCTACTTACTGCAACTTTGCAAATGCTATAAATAGCTTGACAATTGTTGTCTGGATTTGGGTAGAAATAATTCCACACATAAGAAGTGGATTTTTTGTCTTATGCCCATGCATGACAATGGGCTTTTTCTTATCATGGGCAACAACTGTTTCAACTGGTGCCTGATTTACACAAACAACATCCTCATCAACAACATCCTCATCAGCTGCACAAATATCCTCCTCATCCTGGTGCACTTCCACAGCAGCATCCTCAATTTCTATGTCAGCATGTTCATTTGTGCTGCTCATCCCCACATTTGCATAGGAAGCACAAATGGTGGAAGGAAGCTCCTCTTCGAGTACAGTACTGGCAAGGTCATGTTCATACATTGCAACTGCAGACACACAGACTCTCCTCAGGTATTTGTAATGTTTCTGAGCACACAGTTGGCTCATATGCCTTAGTGGTTTTAATTTTTTGACACCTCTTCTAGAGTGAGAAGTGCTTACATCCTCAAAAGATGCAGAAGAACATGCCTCACTGATAGTTGCAGAACCACCACTCACAAATAAAGGACAAGGCCTTAGCCTTTCCTTGCCACTTCTTGTGGCAAATAGCATATTGACAATTTTATGTTTTTCTGCAGCCAATATTCCCTTTGATGTTTTTTCTTTACCACTGTAGAATATTGGTTCCTTGATTTCAGATGCTCTGACTTAAACCCTCTATGTCCTTGACCATCAGCTTTAGATGACATTGAAGGACTAGGATCATCAGCTGCATCAAAAGATTTTGGTTATTGCTCCTGCCCTTCTCTTCTATACTGATCATTATCCATTTTTCAATTTGCAAGTCAGCTCGCACTACGGGGATTCAAGGGGATTTGTGAACAAACTCACTGTGGTACAGCACACAGAACAGTACAAGTAACAATAGAACCAAATTTATTTTTTAATCTTTATTTTATACTTTTTTTTTCAACTGATACTGCTTGGAGTCGCAGTGCTTATGCGAAGTTAGTAAATGCAGTGGGCTATGGCCTGTGGGGTCACTGCAGCACCAGTCTGTGACAGGACAGGGAGTGGTTGGACACAGCCACTAGCTGGACAACACAAAACAGCCACTGGATTGTACAGTACAACAACAAATATATATATTTTTAACTTTTTATTAACTTTTTTTAAAACTTTTTTCACAAATGACACTGCTGTGTCACACCAGTTATGTGAACGCAGTGGGGTATAGCTTGCAGCGTCAAAGTGCTTATATGGATACACTGGGGTATGGTGTGCAGCGTCACAGTATTTATATAGATGGATACACTGGGGTACGGCCTGCAGCATCACAGTGCTTATATGGATACACTGGGGTGCGACCTGCAGTGTCACAGTGCTTATATGGATACACTGGGGTACAGAAGCATACACCGGGGTATGGCCTGCAGCATCACAGTGCTTATATGGATACATTGGGGATACGGCCTGCAGCAGTACAGTGCTTATATGGATACACTGGGGTACGGAAGCATACGCTGGGGTATGGCTTGCAGCATCACAGTGCTTATATGGATATACTGGGGTACAGAAGCATACACTGGGGTATGGCCTGCAGTGTCAAAGTGTTTATATGGATACACTGGGGTACGGAAGCATACATTGGGGTACAGCCTGCAGCGTCACAGTGCTTATGTGGATACACTGGGGTACGGCCTACAGTGTCACAGTGCTTATATGGATACACTGGAGTACGGCCTACAGTGTCACAGTGCATATATGGATACACTGGGATACGAAAGCATACACTTGGGTACAACCTGCAGCATCACAGAGCTTATATGGATACACTGGGGTACAGCCTGCAGCATCACAGAGCTTATATGGATACACTGGGGTACAGCCTGCAGCATCACAGTGCTTTATGGATACACTAGGGTACAGTCTGCAGTTTCACAGTGCTTATATGGATACACTGGGGTACGAAAGCATACACTGGGGTACAGCCTGCAGCATCACAGAGCTTATATGGATACACTGGGCGGACAGCAAGCCCCTGGATGGACTCAGCACACAGCCCCTAGACGGACAGCACAGCCCCTGGATGGACTCAGCACACAGCCCCTGGATGGACAGAACAACCCCTGGATGGACATAGCACACAGCTACTGGATGGACAGCACATCCCCTGAATGGACAGCACATTTGATGGACAGCACACCACTGGATGGACAGCACGGCGCACCCCTGGAAGGACAATATAACCCCCGAGATGGACACCACAGCACTCCCTGGACGGACTCAGCAAGCAAATGGCGTCATTCACTGCAGGGAGGGACCTATATACAATCCAAAACCCGCGAGAATCCGATGCGGAATTGATGTCGTTTTGCGCAGTTTTCGGATCTGAATCAGACAGGAAGACCTGAGCCTGACTCAGATGTGCCTCGGAATCAGGATGTTCAGGTGGGTCCGGTTCTCAGAGAACCGGACCTGCTCATCTCTAATTCTTACATGGGTTAAGTGCTTACTACTTGAATAGATAGTTTAAATGAAACCATAAAAAACTTTTCATATTATTTTGCAGCACAACTCAAAAAGATTAATGTCCAGCAGATGACTGCAATGCTCTGAACTGACAGGTCAATGTCATCTTGAAGCACTTGATATTTAGCTATCTTTAGACATTAAGTTAAAAAAAATAATAATTCACTGTGTTAATGATGCAGAAAGAATATAGGTCCTTGGTGAAATTATGTCTGTACCCTAGAGCATTACACATAACAAAACCCAAATCATAGCGAAAAAATGGATTCCACAATGTTTGGTAAAAGATCACTTGGCTGTGGAGAGAAACAATTGAAACGTTACTGTTATTTTTAAACATCCAAGTTGTAAAATTTAATTTACTACATTTTAGTGGATGTACTTGATTCCTTTTGTAGATTACGCTTTTCATGTGACATTTTCAGTCTTGAATTTCTTCATCAGCCAGTTCTTCAAACAGACATTTTTCGGCACCTGTGTTTTTAATCCGCCTCCAGCAAAGCCCCACACATGAACCATTGGAAATACACGCTGACCTTAACGATGAAGGATCGGACATACTTCACTCAGAGCACTCAGCAAGCAATCAGCCTGCATCCCAGTGACATTCATCACAGCTGCCGGCAACAGCTTTTAATTCATCTGGTATTTAACCAGGGTGAAATGCCCTGAGGCTATATCATGTTTGTTGGTGTCAGATGAACCCAGCTCATCTCCTGTTCCAAAGTTCAGGATTTCACACCAAACCACAGTATGTTCTGTTACTGAACAAGATATCTGCCTTTTCTTTGTCTTATGCAATATTTTTCCACTTGCTGATCCTTCAAATTGGTGTCATGTTTTCTAGCAGGGTCCAAAATCAAACCAACAAAAGAATTCAAGAAATGTGAGGAAGCAAATTATAGCAAGGTAAATACAAGGCACAAAGTCTTTATCAGTGAAAGCCTTCGTTTGTCACTTCTAATAACCAGAATATTAATACAGTCATATAGAAAATAATGATTAGTTTGGCACATACACTTGTTACAAATATATACAGAATATATATATATATATATATATATATATATATATAGGGTCCATCGGGTTGGCACTCCCTCCACCAGGTAGAATGACAGGGGTGCCAGCAAAAGAAACCATACATATACATCCAATAGGCAGAGGCACTCGTCGGAATTCCAAAAAATAAATAGAGACACACCAGGTGCTTCAACGTTTCGGGTTTATTCCAACCTTCCTGACGAAGGGTTGGAATAAACCGAAACGTTGAAGCACCTGATGTGTCTCTATTTATTTTTTGGAATTCCGACGAGTGCCGCTGCCTATTGGATGTATATATATATATATATATATATATATATATTGTGAAACAGGCACTCGCCCATAATAAAAAAAAGGTATAAGTCTGATGTAATGTCTGATGTCATTGTGTTTATTGTGCAAGTCTCTCTCTCTCTCTCTCTCTCTCTCTCTCTCTATATATATATATATATATATATATATACAGTCAGGTCCATAAATATTGGGACATTGACAGAATTTTCATATTTTGGCCTCTATACATCACCACAATGGCTTTGAAATGAAACAAACAAGATGTGCTTTAAATGCAGACTTTCAGATTTAATTTGAGGGTAATTACATCCAAATCAGGTGAACGGTGTAGGAATTACAACGGTTTCTGTATGTGCCTCCCACTTTTTAAGGGGCCAAAACTAAACTAAACAATCCTAAATCTAACTTTCACTTTTTAATACTTTGTTGCAAATCCTTTGCAGGCAATTACAGCCTGAAGTCTGGAACACATAGACATCACCAGACGCTGTGTTTCATCCCTGGTGATGCTCTGCCAGGCCTCTACTGCAAATGTCTTCAGTTCCTGCTTGTTCTTGGAGCATTTTCCCTTCAGTTTTGTCTTCATCAAGTGAAATGCATGCTCAGTTGGATTCAGGTCAGGGGATTGACTTGGCCATTGCATAACATTCCACTTTTTAGCCTTAAAAAACTCTTTAGTTGCTTTTGCAGTATGCTTCGGGTCATTGTCCATCTGCACTGTGAAGTGCCGTCCAATGAGTTCTGTAGCATTTGACTGAATATGAGCATATAATATTGCCCAAAACACTTCAGAATTCATTCAGCTGCTTTTGTCAGCAGTCACATCATCAATAAATACAGGGGAACCAGTTCCATTGGCAGCCATACATGCCCACGCCATGACACTACCACCACCATGCTTCACTGATGAGGTGGTATGTTTTGGATCATGAGCAGTTCCTTTCCTTCTCCATACTCTTCTCTTTCCATCACTGTGGTACAAGTTGATCTTTGTCTCATCTGTCAATAGGATGTTGTTCTAGAATTGTAATGGCTTTTTTAGACGTTGTTTGGCAAACTCTAATCTAGTCTTTCTGTTTTTGTGGCTCACCAATGGTTTACATCTTGTGGTGAACCCTCTATATTCACTCTTGTGAAGTCTTCTCTTGATTGTTGGCTTTGACACATATACACCTACCTCCTGGAGAGTGTTCTTGATTTGGCCAACTGTTGTGAAGGGGTTTTTCTTCACCAGGGAAATAATTCTTCTGTCAACCACAACAGTTGTTTTCCGTGGTCTTCCGGGTCTTTTGGTGTTGCTGAGCTCTCCAGTGCGTTCAATATTTTTAAGAATGTTCCAAACAGTTGATTTGGCCAGACCTAATGTTTTTGCAATCTCTCCAATGGGTTTGTTTTGATTTTTCAGCCTAATGATGGCTTGCTTCACTGATAGTGACAGCTCTTTGGATCTCATATTGAGAGTCGACAGCAACTGATTCCAAATGCAAATGTCACACCTAGAATCAAGTCCAGACCTTTTACCTGCTTGATTGATAATGAAATAATGAGGGAATAGCCCACACCTGTCCATGAAATAGCTTTTGAGTTGATAGTCCCATTACTTTTGGCTCTTTAAAAAGTGGGAGGCACATATAGAAACCGTTGTAATTCCTACGCTGTTCACCTGATTTGGATGTAATTACCCTCAAATGAAATCTGAAAGTCTGCAGTTAAAGCACATCTTGTTTGTTTCATTTCAAAGCCATTGTGGTGGTGAATAGAGGCCAAAATATGAAAATTCTGTCAATGTCCCAATATTTATGGACCTGACTGTATATATATATATATATATATCTTGACTACACACCTGTTTGGGTGATGACACTGTCCTCCTATTAGGGTGGCACAGCCAGCTACCAGTTAATGAAGGGAGTGCACCTAAATTAAGTAACTGCACCCAGAATCGTGACCTGCCATTCTTTATCGACACATAATAGCCAATGATAAACCACCAAACCAACAGGCTGAAAAAGGGAAGGGAGGGTGGGAAGACTGGAACAAAGATCTGTGGTCCACAACCCAAGCCTTCAAATAAACTCAGACAAAGACACATCCTAGAAGTATTAACCAATACTCTTCTTATGTCAATCATTTGGTTTCTCATTTGAAAGGTGACCATGACTGAGAGAGTGGTGAACCATACAGTGAGTTTTTGGCCGATAGTTTTTGGATTTAAAAAAAATTGATCAAAAAATTATTACAAATCATTAATTAAAGCAGTGGCAATGATTTGTGTAGAATAAATACTATGATTAGACCCTGATATCTGTGGCTTATTTTGGCTGCCATTCTGAAGCGAGGATAATTTATACCTGCCCCACATCCAGCCTCTTGGCACCTCCTGGTCAAAATGGGCAGTGATCAGAATTCTTCAATGTCATACAATGTCAGCATCCTCAGACCTGATGTCAAGAAGATCATCATCTTCCCCCAATATTAGTTCATCTCCATTGAAATCTAGACTTGCATATCCATTTTTGAAGGATGACTATGGTGTTAATCAAACAATTTGTTGTTCATTTTGATGAAAAAACTATTTCTGTACATTTTTGGGTAGTAGCCTCCTACTTCGATCACTCACAATATTCCCTGCTGTGCTATACACTCTCTCAGCATACACACTGACGGTTGGGCAGCTTAAGTATTCCATTACTAGTGTGTGCAAGCTGCTCCAAATTTCCTTCTTTCCTTCCAAAAATCCCAATTTGTGTATTGGCATTTAAGTATTCCTTCACCATTCTAAAAATTGATACTCCATCACAATAAGATGTGGTAGAGTTGTCACTATTTCATCTCATTTTATTTAAGTCTGCCCAGATATATAACAACCTTTCAATCAATTTTTCAATGAATCTTCAGCTTTTACTAGTGCTGCTATAAGTAGTTAATCAGAGGAAATCACATAGAGATTTAATCTGTCAACTTTCTCATAAGGATTTCTTTATATGTCTTAAGTTCTGGGTCATTTAAAAAACAAAAGACAATGACATAGGACTTAAACCTAAGATCAAGTATGGTTGACAAAATGTAGTAATCACACCCTTTTGTCATTGCGAAGGGAATAAAGACATTGTTCTACTAGACCAACATACTTTGCAGAATCACTTGTTTCATCATATCCTTCAGCTTTTTTTGGGGTAGTTTAACTAGGAGTATGACTTGATGCAGGCTGGCAGAGTAAGAACTTTGTTATACTTTCAAATGGCTTTAGTAGCTTGCATACAACTGAAAGGATTCTCCAGTGTGCTGCAGTAAGGTAACATATCCCCTCTACCCCTATATCATTGTTATATGTGTAGCTCTTGATGACTAGCTGCTGTTCCTTCTGTCGCTCAAGTCTATAAAATATTGACTTTGTTAATACTTCCTTTAGCTGATGATATGACAGGTCATATTTTATTTGCAGATGGTGCACAAAGAGCAACAGCAGGGGTGTATCTAGGGGTCTGTGTGCCCCTGGCAAAGTAATGGACTGGCTCCCCCTCTCTCCATATTTTCTGAATAATACCATTCTCTCTCCCCAGCCATCCCCCTTCTGTCTCCCCAGTCATTAGCCTTTCCCTTTCTGTGTCCCCAGCCAACTTTTTTCTGTGTCCCCAGGCAGGGGCAAATGCAGAATTTTTATGGGGGGTTCAAAATATCTATCTCCCTCTATATACATACACACATTTATATATATATATATATATATATATATATATGAGATACACCCCCATTTTTAGTTATGTGTATCTGTATTGTGACCCTTATGCAGTGCCCACTACATTTGTGCCCCATATGTAGTATCCCTAAAGTAGTGCCCCTTCTACAATGCCCCCAGTAGTTTTGCCCCATATGCAGGTCCCCCTAAAGTAGTGCTCCTTATGCAGTGCCATATATGCAGCGTCCCTAAAATAGTGGCCCCAGTAGTTTTGCCCCATATGCAGCGCCCCTTATGCAGTGACCCCTGTAGTTTTGACCCATATGCAGGTCCCCTTAAAGTAGTGCCCCTTATGCAGTGCCCCTAAAGTAGTGCCCCAGTAGTTTTGCCCCATATACAGCACCCCTTATGCAGTGCCCCCTGTCGTTTTGACCCATATGCAGGTCCCCTTAAAGTAGTGCCCCTAAAGTAGTGCCCCCAGTAGTTTTGTCCCATATACAGCGCCCCTTATGCAGTGCCCCCTGTCGTTTTGACCCATATGCAGGTCCCCCTAAAGCAGTGCCCCCAGTAGTTTTGCCCCATATACAGAGCTTCATATGCAGTGCACCCTGTCATTTTGACCCATATGCAGGTCCCCTAAAATAGTAGTTTCCCTTATGCAGTGCCCCATATGCATGGCCCTTTAAAGTAGTGCCCGTTATTCAGTTCCCCCCCGCGCCCAGTACTTACCTCATCACCATGCTGGCTCCCTCTCTGGTCGGCTCCCGCTGCACCACTGTATCTTCCCACTGTTGTATGGCTGTGGCAGGCTCCTCAGTAAGAGCAGCAATGCGGCACACGTGACGTCATGATGTCACACACGAATTGTGTAAAAAGGACTTTATGAATCATTTGCTCATACCACTGGCAGACGCTGGTGATTGCCGGCGGCTGCCAGTGGTACAAGCAAATGATTAAAAAATTTTTTTACACAAGGCGCACATGACGTCATGCACGCCACACTGCTGCTCTTACTGAGGAGCCTGCTGCAGCCACACGGTAAGTTTCTGTGTGGGCTGCGGGGGCTTGGTGGTGGGGGGGATCAAAAGGGGCCCTAAACATCTTCCCCTTGTTCACGGGTGGCACCACCGGATGGCACCCCCCCTTGGCCAGCGCCCCTGGCGAGTGCCATCCCAGCCAATAGGTAGATACGCCCCTGAGCATCAGACCTCTTATTTTTGAGAAAACTGTAAAACACCAAGGTTATTGTGTGAGGAAAGTATGGAATGTGTTTAAAATGATCCATTTTGAATTGCATGCACAATTTTGGCACTGTTATCAGATATAAGAAATCCAGAGGAGAGTTTTAGTGTGGTGAGCCTATTACAGTAGGCTGAACTTCGCAAGTTTTCCAGCGCACCTTTATGGGTTGCAAGGAAAAACTAGTGATGTCACTTGCCTGATGCATTGTCTCCAGACAGCACATGGAGGCCGAGCTGCAAAGTTTGTCAACAAATTAAATATGTGCAACATGAACATGTATGCAGGGGCATTTTAAGACTGGAGAGGGCCCGTGTGCAGACTCAGAGCATGTCCCCTCCTCTCTGGCAGCACAGTAGATTCTGGCTTGGTGCAAGAATCTACTGCGCATGTGTGCATCTCCGGGAAAATGATGCCAGCACCCAAAAAATGGCTGCTGCCATTTTCCCTGTGATTTTTGCTTTGGAGACTGCGGAGAGGTAAGTATAACTATGTATGGGTGCACACCCTGCACCCATTATAGATATGTCATTGCATGTATGTCAGTCCAAGTCCCTTTCTAAATGTCTTGATCTATGTTGTTAATTTTGTATGTGAATGTAACAGTAACTAGATATAAATGCATTGTTATTACAGTATAGTAGCATAGTTTAATTTAAAGTTTAACTTTTCTTTGTTGAGAAGCATGCAGTGCATCTGGCAACTTTCCTAGATTGTTGAAATCTTCCAGTCAAGTCTGTTCAGCCTATTGGTATTTTACTAAATGTTACATCTTTATAAACCATTCTTGGGTAAGCACATGCACTCATCACTAGTGGCATATTTACTCTTGTGGGGTCAGTAAAATTGAATAGAACAGATTCGCTCCTTATTATTTATAAGATGTCAGAGTTCTAGCATTAATTCCTCACTATGTGACAACCTGAGGGCTTTATCCACATTCCCTATGCCATTAGAAGGAAAAACATGTATAAAATCCATCCAGCATTTGTGTAGTCCCTCTGTTTAATTTGACTGCCTCTAGCCAAACGATGTATTTTACCTATTGTGTTGCATTTATTTTTTTATATTCACTGTTCTTTTTTATGAATTTTAATGTAATTGCCAATCCCATTTCAAAGTTACATAGATACATGCCATGTTTTAAAGTCATTAAAATATTGCTTGAAATCAGAAATACATGTAGACATAAATGATTAACTTAGTTATTGTACACAGCAGTGTGTACTAACTTCTGCGGTGTTGTAGACAGAGGGCCTGATTCAGAGCCGGACGCTATTTGCGCTCGCTCGTTCAGAAAAAGGGGCCGGCTATTTAAATTGAGCGCTCGCTCTTTGCGGTCTGTTGACGCCTCTATGTCTGAGCGAGCGAACGAAACATGCGCTCGCTATTTTGTAAAGACGCCCCCTGGCCGCTCATATCCTACGTCATCTCCGCTATTTATTTGATTAATCGAGTACATCGAAAGGCATCTGAACTGCTCGCAGTGCTTGTGGTTTTCCTACCGCAATCATGCGAACAGTTCGCTGCTTTGTTAATTATGCACACCCTTAAAACGCCCGTTTTGACCGTTTGGCACGCCTGTGTTTGGATCTCCACTCCCTGTTTTTAAGCACCTTCCCCTGTTACCACCCACAAACACCTCATCCTGTCACTCAAATTAGCAGGCACTCGCTATTTTGCGAGCGCTCGATTTCCGACCGCACTGACTGGTTGGTGCATGCGCATTATGACCCATACGCATGCGCAGATGTGCGAACATCGCTCGCAGCGAACGTGCGGCCGCTTACGAGCGGCTCTGAATCAGGCACAGAGATCCAACACATCATTTATGCAACAAACCAATATTAAATGACAATGTGTAAAAAGCGGGATCCAGTCAGAATGTTGACATTCAGAATGCCGACAGATTGTGAATGTTGACAGTCAAAGGAGCATATTCAGTAAGCCACGGTGCTTATCGCTGGCAGATAGCCTCTAGCTTTAATGCTCGGAGCTATCCAATTAGACCACTTCCTCCCGCGATAATCCCATGGATAATGCACGTTAACCCATAGATACTGGGTTAAGTGCCCACCGCTATGGGTTAACACTCTCATGGTGGCCGCAGTAAGGGCTTAAAGCCCTATTATCGCTGTTTGCACCTTTCGGCGGGCTGCTAATGAATAGCTCCAGGCACTGCTACAAGCTGGCAGTAAGTACGTCGTCTAATTGATATGCCCAAGAATGTCGACATGGACATAAGGTCAACAATATAAATGTCAACATGGTTAAAATGTTGAAATGTTCATAATGTTGACAGTGCATGTTTGTGTTATTTTTAGGGTTAGGGGTTAGGTTTAGGATTGGGCTAAAATATGTGAAAAACTGTATGTTGACCTTCTGTTTAATGTCGACATTTTAACAATTTTGACATTTGTGAATGTAGACAAATTGCTTGTCATCTAATGCCCATGGCGACATTCTGAACTTTGAGTTTTCATACCACAACTGTAATAATTTAAAGACCAAAGTGAATAATGACTATTTGTGTGAATTACAATTAAAACACACTGCAAATACAGTAAATTATTGTGTATTCTGGCATTGTAACACATAAATGTGACTGGCTGGTGAGAATCACTTGTAAATAACAGTGCTGCTTCTAAAATACAATTTAAGTTGTATCAGCTATTTTATACAAGGTAAATGTCTGATAAGTGTGCACGTGTCTCTGTTGGTTAGATAAAGCAACTTTAGTGGCACCTGTAACCAATCCTGTGTAAAAGTAAATTTAAATGTAAGTAACAATAGCAGCTATATTAGCGCCTTTAACTAGAAATCTTATCATTTAAATATCCAACTCATATATCAAAATATCAACTTTTTATTAATTAAAGATAAATTGAAACACTTCATTACCTTCTGACGAAACTCTTAAAGGGAGAGAAAAATATGTAGTGAGGATTGTGCCTACAGTTTTATGTTTATCTACCAAAGAAAGACCAAGTTGATTCTGCATATCCCAGAGCTTACTAAGAGTGATTACATCGCCCCAGTGGAAACCACCCTCGGCATAGTGATCACAACTAATGCTGGGTACACACTGGCCGATATATTGGCTGATCAATTGATAGGCCAATATATCGTGCCCCCATTGGCCAGTGTGTACAGACGATATGTTTGTGAACTACGTCATCACAGACATATCGCATTGGCTGTGCTGCATAGCCAATTAACAGATATGTCTGCAGACATTTCTGTCCATCGGCAAGTGTGTACGGGCGATCAGCCGATCGCCCATACAGAGGGGTGTAGAGAGTAGGGGGAGCCGCGAGCTAGTACTACTTACCCGAGTCCGGCACAGCTCCCCATCCACAGCAGCCCAGCACATGCTGCTGTGTGCTGGGCTGCACTGGGAAACTGTCCGAGGCTGCTAAAGCAGCAGCCGAGCAGTCTCCTATGCCAAAGGGGGGGAGCGATCATGCTGATTGCGCCCCCCTTTGTCTGTGCACCAGGCTGAGGGGCACACAGCACCCCCCTCCCCGGACATGGTATTTTTCAAAGGGGGCGTGGCCATGCCTCCCACAATTAGACCACGCCCCCAGTCCGGCTCGACCCGCTGCAGCAGCAGATGATGGTCATTCAGTATGTATGAATGACCATCATCTGCAGATATATCTGAAGATCAATCGATCTGCAGATATATCTGTCAGGGGTGTACCCACTTTTAGGCTGTGCCAGACCAGCCAGTTTTTGCCACCAATACTAGTTCCTTCTAGAAAATAATATCTAGAATCTGATTGGTTACTATGGGCAACATCTCCACTTCTAAAAACCTGCACTTTAGTAAATATACCCCTGTGTCCAAATAATTTAGATGTAAAGCAAAAAATATGCATAAGCGCACTGGGGAAATTTGGCACTTAAGATTTATGCAAATAACAATTTACATTTCTTTTTTTTCTGGCACAATTTAAATTATAATAGTGGTGTGTCCATTTATCTGTTCCTTATATTTTGTGACACTGCCAAGGTGACTTCCACCTTGTAAACACAGTCTAACAGTAAGATTTGTCAAGGTTGCAGATAGCTTTCATAAACAAAACAGTTAGATGGATCTCTCTTGTATGGATGCAATTAGCAGGTTTTAGAATATAGCACACATGCAAAAGTGAATTTACAGATTTTTGTGTGTCTCTATCCGATTCTGAGTCAGACATATCTTTGCTAGATCTCACTTTGTGTGAAATGGGTGTTTTTGGGTGGGAAGTGGGTAGCGATAATGTGATCACATGGAAATGTTCTGTCTTGTTGGAGTGTCATTGAAGAGTTGTGGACATTTAAGTTATTCATTTAATATCTCTTCTACTAGGCTATAACTCTGCCTTGAATCGCCTGTACTGGCCTGAGGTTTGTGATTTGCTGTTTCAAAAAGTGTGTTGGTAACATATTTTCTACTAGACTTTTACTTTATGGCTATTTCTATTTGATTAATGAACACATTGTATAAGGTTGTATAGTTTACTAAACTGCCATCCTGTCTGCCATTGCTGTGCCACTATGTTTCAGAAATGTGCTCTATAGTTTTAAACTGCCCTGTATTTGGTGCTGTTGCTCTGTTGCCTAGTTTAGCCAGCCAGCTTGCTGCAGACTTTGGGCAACACTGGTGAAAACAATATTGTGATCTGTGAGGTGGTCAAATTTGACTGGAATCACTAATGATTCAGAACTATATATATATATATATATATATATATAAATATATATATATATTTATATTCATACTCACTAAAATCTTGGCATGGCATTAATACACCTATTCCTATTTGAGGAATAAATAAAAATCACTAAGTCATGGTTAACATAATCTGCACAACGGTAAAAGATATATATATATTATATATATATATATATATATATATATATATATAATCCAAGTATTCCCCGTAGGAAGCCAATGCGACCCCCTGCTGGAAAAATCAAGCGGCACTCCGCTCTCGTGAAAAACGATGTGTATTAAGTAGACATATTATACACAGCAGCAGTCGACGTTTCAAGGTCTCTACGGACCTTGTCTTCAGGACCCATGTGTATGTGCCCGTGTGAAGACAAGGTCCGTAGAGACCTTGAAACGTCGACTGCTGCTGTGTATAACATGTCTACTTAATACACATCGTTTTTCACGAGATCGGAGTGCCACTTGATTTTTCCAGCAGGGGGTCGCATTGGCTTCCTACGGGGAATACTTGGATTATATGAAGATTACAAGAGGGCACCCGAGTTATCATTATCAGCTTGAGCTAGTGCCAAACCACACATATATATATATATATATATATATATATATATTTATATATATGTATATAAAAGGAAAACATATTTACCAGATCCATGTGAAGTATTTTTGCAATTTCTAATTTTGCTATTTTTTCTTTTTATATACTGTATGTCTCTATAAATATACAATTTAAATTTTTCATATTTTTCTTTTCTTTTGTGACCGGTGTTATGTTGGTTATACAATAATTGCATTCTGCAAGTACCACCTGGGCTCCCTGTGTACCCAATGTTAGTGCTTTATGTTTGTGCCTGCTTGCTTGTTTATTTGTCCATTTTATTTCCCTGTGCCCCATTAGGTTTCCGGACATGGGGCCCATGCCACTGATGACTTAATGAGACTTGTGTATGTTTTTTGCTAATTTTGGACATGCCTTTAGTTTGCATGCATCCTAGGACTACATTTCAGGATGCACCTGTGACTTCCGGTTAGCGCCCGCAACTGGACGTGATGTCACCTGGGACCACAGTGATGTTTTTGTTGTCAAACCTGATGGCTAGGGGTATAAATATGGGAGCCAACTCAGTATTACAGTGCTCTTCTTTAATCAATTTTTGTGCTAATCGTGTGCTGAACCTATGCAGCGTTGTTGTTGATGTGTCCTGATGTCACTGCCTTGATAAAGGTTCCCGGTGGGACCGAAACGTTGGTAGTAAGTATATGCTTAGTTTTGGTTTGTATTATATTGGACATGAAATGCACTGTTTATTGCTTTACAAACTAGTCTGGAGAGTGCCATCATTTCCTCATAGGATCTATGCATTTACAGAGCATTTTGACTGACAACACTAATAAGCTGCATTATTTTATAAAGACACAATGAAGCAGGTACAATGTATCTTTATAAACTAACATTGTTTATAGGAGTTTCACTATATATATATATATATATATATATATATATATATATATATATTGTCAGTCAAAATGCTCTATAAATCACAGATATTATAAACATGAGGTACATTTGTGTCTTCTTACAAATAATTCACCCCTTACTAGAATTTACCCTAGGGATATTTTATCCCAAGTATTACACACTGCACTTGTCTTCTTATCACATTTCTTATACTTAGTACCTTAAATATAATAATTATAATGTCCCCTGGTCGATTGCCAAAAATCTTTTACTTTCATTTGCATACTTTCTAAAGGAATTTATTTAAATTAACTTGTTAGTGGGAACAGGGAAATAACAAGCATGTGAATTCCCTTGGGTGATGATGGTGTCATTTTTTATTAAAAAGGTACCAATGTACCATCTGTTCAACTAAAGATACTTCTTCTTTTCCACAATTATATGGTCTACTTCATAATCTATTTCAGAATTTTATTTTGCATGCTTAATTGAAATAAGCACAGTTGTAATTTTTGAAAGATTTTTGTTTAATTTATATGTGTTAATTATGGTGTCATTTAAAATTCGCAGATATGTGTTTATGTGATAATATAAAAAATATGGCAATTTGCTTTTCTTTTGGTTGCTTATATAACTGATTTTATGCCTGCTTGTTATTACAGTGTGCCGTCCTGATCTGCCCATCTCCTTACCTGCTCTTTATTACAGTATGCCGACCTGATCTGCTTCCTGACCTTGCTTTGCCCATCTCCTTACCTGCTTGTTATTACAGTGTGCTGACCTGATCTGCTCATCCCCTTACCTGCTGTTTATTACAGTGTGCCGACCTAATCTGCCCATCTCATTACCTGCTTTTTATTACAGTGTGCTGAACTGATCTGCTTCCTGACCTTGCTTTGCCCATCTCCTTACCTACTTTTTATTACAGTGTGCCGACCTGATCTGCCCATCTCCTTACCTGCCTGTTATTACAGTGTGCCGACCTAATCTGCCCATCTCATTACCTGCTTTTTATTACAGTGTGCTGATCTGATCTGCCCATCTCCTTACCTGTTTTTTATTACAGTGTGCCGACCTGATCTGCCCATCTCCTTACCTGCTTTTTATTACAGTGTGCCGACCTGATCTGCCCATCTCCTTACCTGCTTGTTATTACGGTGTGCCGACCTGATCTGCCCATCTCCTTACCTGCTTTTTATTACAGTGTGCCGACCTGATCTGCTTCCTGGCCTTGCTTTGCCCATCTCCTTACCTGCTTTTATTACAGTGTGCCGACCTGATCTACTTCCTGACCTTGCTTTGCCCATCTCTTTACCTGCTTATTATTACAGTGTGCCGACCTGATCTACTTCCTGGCCTTGCTTTGCCCATCTCCTTACCTGCTTGTTATTACAGTGTGCCGACCTGATCTGCTTCCTGACCTTGCTTTGCCCAGCTCTTTACCTGCTTATTATTACAGTGTGCCGACCTGATCTACTTCCTGGCCTTGCTTTGCCCATCTCCTTACCTGCTTTTTATTACAGTGTGCCGACCTGATCTACTTCCTGACCTTGCTTTGCCCATCTCCTTACCTGCTTTTTATTACAGTGTGCCGACCTGATCTGCTTCCTGGCCTTGCTATGCCCATCTCCTTACCTGCTTTTTATTACAGTGTGCCGACCTGATCTACTTCCTGGCCTTGCTTTGCCCATCTCCTTACCTGCTTATTATTACAGTGTGCCGACCTGATCTACTTCCTGACCTTGCTTTGCCCATCTCCTTACCTGCTTGTTATTACAGTGTGCCGACCTGATCTGCCCATCTCCTTACCTGCTTTTTATTACAGTGTGCCGACCTGATCTGCTTCCTGACCTTGCTTTGCCCATCTCCTTACCTGCTTTTTATTACAGTGTGCCGACCTGATCTGCTTCCTGGCCTTGCTTTGCCCATCTCCTTACCTGCTTTTTATTACAGTGTGCCGACCTGATCTACTTCCTGGCCTTGCTCTGCCCATCTCCTTACCTGCTTTTTATTACAGTGTCCCGACCTGATCTGCTTCCTGGCCTTGCTTTGCCCATCTCCTTACCTTGTTTTTATTACAGTGTGCCGACCTGATCTACTTCCTGGCCTTGCTCTGCCCATCTCCTTACCTGCTTTTTATTACAGTGTGCCGACCTGATCTGCTTCATGACCTTGCTTTGCCCATCTCCTTACCTGCTTATTATTACAGTGTGCCGACCTGATCTACTTCCTGACCTTGCTTTGCCCATCTCCTTACCTGCTTGTTATTACAGTGTGCCAACCTGATCTGCTTCCTTACCTTGCTTTGCCCATCTCCTTACCTGCTTTTTATTACAGTGTGCCGACCGGATCTGCTTCCTGACCTTGCTTTTCCCATCTCCTTACCTGCTTTTTATTACAGTGTGCCGACCTGATCTACTTCCTGACCTTGTTTTGCCCATCTCGTTGCCTGCTTGCTATTCCACTCTGTACCAATTACTGTCCTGACTTTTGGATTACATCACCGTCTGAACTCTTGACTTCTTGTGCATCTGACTTTCCCAAATTGCTCTGGCCTCTCATTTGCTGTATCTCTGCATGCTGTTCCTGATAAGCAGTGTATAGATTATTGGAATATTACTTTCTGTGGTGGCCTGAAACTATGAGATAGGTAAGCAACATTAAATGAGATATATTAATTGTTGTAGCTGCTCATTATGTTACCATATTTTGCATTTGGAGTTCTACTTAGCAAAGAGATGACTCTTTTCACAACAATTATAATTGTTATCTTTCAACATTTTGACTTTTCCTGTCTATGAGCCTTATTCAGCATGAATCGCAATTACGATCGCAGATGCGTAATCGCACGCAATGCAACTGTGAAAATATGCTAATGCCTGCCACAGCTCAGCCAGCATAGAGACACCCACTACTGCTTTCTCACATTCGTAATACCTCGCAGTCCTGCGTATACATCGGTAATATCGAAGCACATCGACCCCTCACGCACAATAACAGCATGTCTGACCCATTGCAGAAATTGCAAGTCTCGTCGCACAGAGAAGGCTCTCAAGCTGCATTGGCAATCACAGTGGCTAATTTATGCATGCCCATGCAACAGGGTTCTAACGGACAGATACTCCTGAGTTTTTCCAACCACTCCCCTGTCACCATCCCCAAAAGCTAACGGCCTGTTACCCACTCTGCGGTGGATTCCTATCTGCGTATGTAGTTGCAATTGCAATCGCTGCTGAATCAGGCACAATGTCAAAACATAGAGAAACATTGTAATTGGCATCTTTTCATACTAGTACCAATCAGATTACGCAATAATCTAAATGTAGAATAGATTATTTACTTATCATATCATCTTCAGTTTTATACAGTACATCATTGTATACAGTGATTCTTCTCAATTCCAAATATTTACAGCCACTTTTAATAAATATGGAAATTATACAGATCTACTCTATTTTAGATCCAGTGTACAGTCACTACCAACCATACTATTGACATCAACATACTCTGTAGCTATTGCAATAGTGGTCATGGGATGTATGTGTTGCCCCTTAAAATTGGGTGCATAGGAAATTAGCTATAATAGCACAAAATTATATATAAATAACCAACTCTTTATTTATTTAGTACTGTTTGTGATTCAAAAAATATTTATTTGTGCTATTTACTGTACTACTTTATTTTTTTAAGAAAACATTCCACATATTCCCTATATGGCTTTGTATTACATTTTTATATATCTATAAGAAAGATTTCACAGTATGATGTTTACAATCTTCATCTTATTTTGATCCTATTCATCCTATTTTAGACATCATTACAGAAAACATTTAAGGTCAAAGTCAATGTCAAGACCACTGGATGCTATGGATTTGAGCATACTGTAAATATGCATCCCATTTCACTTTTATTGTTATTCCTGCAGTGGTCTTTAATAAATACCACAAACTTTATTGATTTAACTGAGTACTTGTGTGAGTCTTTGAAATGTAAAGTAACAGAATGACCATCTATTACTTTTGTAATATTTATTATATGTTCCCTTAGTCTGGATTTTAGATGTTTAGATGTTTACACATCATACAGTATTGCTTATTATGCACACACTGTAATAACTAAATTAATTTCTTAGAATTACGCTTAATAAATTCTTTAATAGGAAAGTTTAAACTATTTTGCATAAATGAGAATTCCACAATTTTACTGTTTTCACTTTTGTACATGCTACAGGTGATGTGCTGCATCTGTGAAAGCATACTGTATTTATAGCTATGTATAGGTATTTCATTTAATTAGGAAGTTCACTGTTACAAGTCAGTATTTTACATTTCCATCTGTATCCAAATCCTACTACAGGTTGAGTCTCCCATATCCAAATATTCCGAAATACAAAATTATTTTAGAATGACTGAGATAATGACACATTTGCTTTTTGATGGTTCAATGTACACAAACTTTGTTTAAGGCACAACATTATTAAAAATTTGGAAAAAATTACCTTCAGCTTGTGTGTATAAGGTGTATATAAAACATAAATGCATTCTGTGTTTAGATTTAAGTCCCATTCCCAAGATATTTCATTATGGTATGCAAATATTCCAAATTACAGAATATTCCGATATCCAAAATACCCCTGGTTCCAAGCATTTTGTATATGGGAGACTCAATCGGTACATACATTTATGAAACATTTCCAGAATATGTAGGTATCTAACACAAGACACTGTAATAACTTTTATTTATGCATTCATTAACTCCTACATTGTCTTTTGCAATAGCTTCCTTAATGGGCTTATCCTAAACAAACCTTTACCCCAGCAATATATGTTGACTGCTGCGGCTAAACTAATTTCCTTAGAAGAAATTTCTTCTACTGCTGTTTAATTTTTCAGTCACTAAATTGGTTGACTGTGTTTTATCTGATCTAATGTAAGATACTTCTAAATTAATAATATACAAAACTATCAAAATAACTACACCAACATACATTTATTGACTTGTCTAAAAAAACCTCCCAATTTAAAACCTCTGACCTGTATTAGATCTGTTCTCTCATTCACTAATTACCTGCTCCTATTCATATACAGGATTTTTGGGGGTCTTCACTCACTTTGTGGAATGACATCTCTCACACAATAATTTCTTCTAGCTAACAAATCTTCAATATTCCCTTAATTTACCTCTTCAGGCAAACATATCGCATTTCTGAACTATGAAAACTCAATAAGCTAGTCTACACAATTATCACCCATCTACACAGTTCACACAAACTCACGTGTTCTCTTTCTACATTTCAGCAAGCCTCTGACCCCATACCAACATTGCTGTGTGACTGGATTATATATCCCACCGAGCACATTTTACTATACCTTTGCAATCTTACTAGACCAATCTGCATTATATGGCACTTAAATTCATTGTTTAAAGCTAATTTTTTTCCTATAGATTGTAAGATTGCTTTCGAACCTGTCTGTTACTACACAATTTTGTTTTATTACGATTTTGATCCCAATTTCTTTTTTATATACATAACTGGTAATTTATAACAACATCAAATAATAAATTATCGGCCTTCCTATAAATAAATGTAGGTCTGTTTTAGCATAACCATTGATAAAAAGTCTTTCATGTGGAATTTGTGATGTTTTATTAATATTCTCTACTTTTTTGTGTTTTGCATTAATTCTGGTATATTTACAGTATATCTATATATACTTATAAAAGTCACTTGTACATTTTGAGATAGTTATTGAAATGTGTACAGAATCAGTTTAACTCTCCTCATGTACTTAAAAACAAAAAGTTCTTTTCACCAAATTATCACAACAGGGGGCAAATCTGGTGCCCATGACTGTACCAACACTTCACAGAAAGTATTAATTGGCAAAATGAAAGTTATAATTCCCTAATACTAATTTATTACTATAAATTTAATATTTTCAATAAAAATGTGCTTACATTTTTCACTATATTTTTCTTGATTTGATGAATTCTTAATTGCTAATATGTTTAATTCATGCTCTATGACTGTGTACATTAAGTAACATTGATTGTAATCAGAAACAGTTCTTCATTAAACTTGATCCCTTTTAAAATTATAATCAAATCAGTGCTGTAGTTTTGGTATCATATTTTGTTACCACATATGCTGATATATACATTTTGAAAGATTCACAATTATTGAATTGGTCTATAATGCTGTAAAAGATCTTTCAGGGGATTTTTTTTATAATTATTTTGTACAGTATCTTTGGTAGAATAAATGATTTGAATGGTGGAGTTTATATTATTCAGATAACTAAGCATTCTTATTAATCTCTGCCATTTTCCTATTTTTAAACTAAATTACATGTTCCCATTATTCAATGGTTTGTAAATTTCTTTAATATAGTATTCCCTGTTCACAACCACTATCCCACCATCTTGATTATGGTATTATTGGATTTTAATGTTCTTAAAACAAATCTTTAAAGGTAACAAAAATCATAACAATATACAGAAAATATTTTCACTTTCAAATATTTATATGTGCAGGAATAACAAAAAGGCATGTGCCACAGTTTTACACAACACCAATGTTTTTAGCAGAGTGCATACACTGGAGGTGACTTACAATGTACACCTGATGTGTACAACAGCATGGCTTATGTTTTGATCAGCACACTTCAAGGTGTATGCCTACCCAGCTTTCAGGAGACCAGGGGCTGATTTAAATTTGGGACTAAAGCAAAAAAAGGAATGTATCTTTGCACCTTAGTAAAACCATGTTGCACTTCAGGTGGGGCAGATGTAAAATGTGCAGAGAGATTTAGATTTGGGAAGGGCATGTCCAAACTCAAATCTAAATTGCAGTGTAGAAATAAAGATGTCCAACATTTGTAGGCTACATGCAGAAACAGGCAGTGTTTACCTTGTACTCAAAAAAAAAACAACAACATATATTTGCACCCCTCTACATTGTAACATGGTTCCTCCCAGATACAAAGTTACTTGCTTTTTTGCTTTACTCCCAACACAGAATCAGCTCCTAGAATTATTTTAGATGCACAATCTTTAAAAGCGTTTTTTTTTCAGTGGTTAAGAACCATGTCTCACCATTAGCCAGAGGTTGAGACAAGGAAATCAGACAATTGTAGTTACTGATTTGTACCCTGCACTCTCTAGCCCCTTGGGGCCTTACATTTTTCTATGACTCATTGCTGCTCTCTTCCCTAGAAAAACATATGCAAGGAAGTTATTTTTAGAGATGAGCGGGTTCGGTTCTACGAGAACCTTGGCCACCCGAATTTTGCATAATTCAGTCCGATCCAAGCAGGCTCGGAGGTTCCCACCTTACTCGGTTCTCGAAACCGAGGCAAAACCATAGAGACAGAAATCTTGCGGTTCGCGAGCTTTCATCTCTTTGATCAATGCAGTATATAAGGGACCACGCGACAGACACCATTTCCACTCCAGCTGTGTAAAGTGAACAGGGAGGGTGGGTAGTGTAGGACTGGGAGAGGTACTGGTGCTATCTGCTGTGTCTTGGGCTGGTGACTGCTGATCCATTCTGGTCTCTCTGGTCACGGTGCTGTCACTGTTCTGTCTGCTGATCCATTCTGGTCTCTGGTCACGGTGCTGTCCCCATCACTGTGCTGTCTGTGCTGATCCATTCTGGTCTCTGGTCACAGTGCTGTCAATGTCACTGTGCTGTCTGGTGATCCATCTGGGCTGTCTGCTGTGTCCTGGGCTTGTGCTGTGTCCATCTCTGGGCCCAAGTTCTGGACTCCAAAAAAAAAAAGTAAAAAAAAAAAAAAGTGTCTTTTTATATTTTTCTGTGTGTGCGTGCATGTTAGGCTTAACCACAGTAGCACACAAGAGCCAGCCAGCAACGCACATTGCAATTGCAACCATGTGCTGCCCGACTCCAGTCGTTCTTAAACAAAAAAACAATAAAAGTGTCACTGTCTTATATATATTTTTCTTCTGTGTGTGCGTGGGTGTTACCACAGTAGCACACAAGATCAAGCGACTACAGTCGTGATCAATAAAAAAAAAAAACAATACAAGTGTCACTGTCTTATATATTGTTTTCTTCTGTGTGCGCGTGGCTGTTAGGCTGAACCACAGTAGCGCACAAGATCCAGCGACTACAGTCGTGTTCAATTAAAAAAAAAACAATTAAAGAGTCATTTTTTTTCTTGTTTGTGTGGGTGGGTTTTCGGCTTAACCGTAGTAGTGGACAAGATCCAGAAAGTAATGCAAGTTGCAACCTTGTGCTGCCAGACTCCAGTCAGGATCAATCGTTACTCTGGGGCCAAGTTCTTCTGGAGCTGACAAAAAATATAAATCATCATTTGTCGTTTTTTCTAATATTTTTGTATGTGCGCACGACTGGACTTGTATTAATTTTGTAACTTATTACTGAAGTGATTGAGCAGCTTCCAACTTGTATTTCTGTATTGAGAGGCATAGATGGGACCAGCGTTAGGAGGGCATGCTGGTTCTTGTAGTGCCATTAGGAGGACTTAGGGGTGACTCCAAGGTAAGCTGGCTCTCAATTCAGGTATATTTGTACGTGCCATTATCATGTGGCCTTATATTGGGCAATTATTACCCAAATTGGATATAGTTATCAGTTTTGGGGATGAGTTTGGGGTGCGGTGCCCCTTGGGGTTGGTGTGGCTGGGCTGCTCTGGTGAGGCACACATTAACACCTTATTTAGCACTTTCACACTTTCTAATATATTTTTTTCTATTTTATTGTGTATATATATTTTTCTTAGCATTTTAATTACACCTTTCACTTATTAACACGTAGTTTTTGCTTTAATCTTGTACTAACACTTTAGTCTCTCACTGGTGTGCTTTGCTGGAGTGGCTGACTATCGCCGGCTTTTTTGGGGTTCTGCACCCCAGATTCTGACCAAGTGATAGGGACCTCCGGTATCAGAGACGCCGTGACGCGGCCCGGAGGCTTAGCCATATCTTTGCAAATATATGCAACTGAGATCTCTGAATTATCTACCACCATGTAGTTTTTCAAATCTTATTGCTGATTTCATTCAGTGTGCTGGGGGATTATTTTTTGTTGTTTCTTGTAAAAAATATAAATCATCATTTGTCGTTTTTTCTAATATTTTTGTGTGTGCGCACGACTGGACTTGTATTAATTTTGTAACCGCACCTTGGCTACACTATTGGTGATTGTGACACTGCTTCTAGACTGCGGAAAGAATATGGAGGGCTGTCACATGACAGGAGAGCAAGGCCAAGAACCACATGTTGTAGCTGCTGGCAGCAGTGCAAGGCCGTCAACTTCCCCGACCTCTAGGAAGGCCCATGCCCCAGGGCTTAAGTCATGCAATCGATATGGAAGTAATAGTAAAGCAGGTTTTACTGAAATTAAGAAAAAAAAATTGAAAGGATATTTGACTTTAGATAAGCAAAAATTTGGCAACATGTCATTCACTACACGAAGTGGCAAGGAAAGGATAAGGCCTTCTTACTTTATGAAGAAAACTGCTGATTCTGACAGCCCTTCTGCTTGTAGTAGTATTGGTGGTGTTCCAATTAAAAATGTGAAAGTTGTTAAGACAGCTCCGGAAAACCAACTGTGTGCCCTGAGAAATTGAAATCACAAATCCCCGAGGAGAGTGCAAGTGTGTCCGCGGTTGCCATGTGTGAGCCCGACCTAAATACTAGTGTACTGGAAGATCCTCCAAGTTCCAACATTTGTGTGTGCCCTCTGTAAATGTGGGGAAGGGCAGTCAGCATCTTGCACACGTAGTCATTGAGGATGCTTCTGTGGAATTGCACATGGAGGAGGAGGATATTTTGGTGGATGAAGGCGCTAAGGATGATGAGGATGTTGATGTTGGTGATGAAGATGTTGGTGTTGGTGATGAGGATGTTGATGCCGAGGATATCCTCTGTGTAAGTAAGGCAACAGCTGTTGCCCATGGTTTGAAAAAGTCAAAGCCCATTGTTGTCATGCCGGGACAAAAGACAAAAAAATCTACTTCTCACGTGTGGAATTATTTCCATCCCGATCCGGACAACAGTTGTCAAGCAATATGTGCCCATTGCCATGCAAGACTGAGTAGAGGGAGGGACCTAAACCACCTAGGAACCACCTCCTTGTTACATCACTTGGCACGCATTCATCAAATATCAAAGTGTATGTCACCAAGTTCCAAAACTCAAAACATAACAAGTCCAGTGTCACCTACCTGCTCCCTCTCTGTGGGATCCAAGCGCCTTCGATCTCCAACACCAACACCTGCATCATCACTTACATCCTCATTCGTGATCGGAAGTAATTTAAAAAAACAATTGACTATTAAACAGTCCTTTGATAGAGGAAGTAAGTATGACAGCTGTCACCCAGTTTCACAGTGGATCACTGACGCCATGATGGCTGTGCTAGTATTAGATGGTGAAATAATAATAAATGAGTATGATAGTGTGGAGGAAGTGCAAAAGGAGGATGAGGGGGAAATTTGTGTCCTATCTGATGCTAATGTGGATGTTGATGATAAGGATGTGGTTTGCGTAAATCAGCTGCCAGTGGCAGCAGTTCTTGCTAATGATAAAAAGAAAGCCAGAAAAGCAACATCTTGGGTGTGGAATTATTTTAATCTAAATTCAGTTGTGAAGGCATCTGTTCCATTTGTAAAGCCAAAGTTAGCAGAGGAAGGGACATTAACCATCTAGGCACCTCCTCCCTGTTATGTCATTTGCAGCAAGTTCATGCAATTTGTTTAACAAAATTATAATTTGTAAATTAATAACAAGCAGTCCAGTATCAGCTACCAGCAGTTTGGACCATAACATGCAATCTCCACCACCAACACCCTCATCATCAACCTCCTCCTTAAAAAGGTAGTCCTTCCAAAAAATGTTTATAGTTTATTAAACTGCCATCCTGATGTCTGCCACTGCTGTGTGGCAATGTTTCAAAGATGTCTGATATTTTTTTAAACTGCCGTGCTTTTGTGCCGCTGCTCTGTTGCTTACTTTAGCCAGCTTGCTGCTGCCTTTGGCCTATATTGGTGAAAAATAGTGAAATCAATATTAGGAGTTGTGAGGTGGTTAAAAATGCCTAGAAATGCTTGAAAATAATTGTTATTAAGGTTAATAATACTGTAGGAACAAAAACAGGCCCAAATTATGTGGTTTTAGCTGTTTTTATGATTTTTTCAGAAAAAAATCCAGATCCAAAACCAAAACCAAAACACGAAAACAAAACACGGAGGAAAAAAATCCAAAACCAGATTCAGATCCAAAACCAGGGGAGATCCAAAACCAAAACACGGGGGCCGGCGCACATCTCTAGTTATTTTTATTTCTCCAAAGTGGAACAATATTGCAGATGACCCATTGGTCTTTCTTTGTCTTTGCCTCCAAACTCCACCAGAAACCAGGAGACCCTAAAATCATGGTTCTAAGGAAAGGGTCATCTTGGTTAGTGCTAATAACTCTTGAATCAAAATGAGATCCAAGTCAAAAATAAAAAAATCTGTAGGTACCTGAAACAGTTTATTGTTTGACAGTCTGACCACAGAGAAATGAGAGTTAATTGCTTTTATGTGTTAATAATCCTACTTTTGCATAACTGTACTTGCTGATATGGGTAACCACATGCATTTGAGGGTAAGATGATGTGAACTATGTGTGTGTAATATTTTTTATGTTTTCTTGAGGAGCTGGGTATATTAATATTTTTGGTACGTCAAGGATCTGGTCAAACTGCACCTGTACTGTTTCTATTGCCCATCATGCAAAAAAAAAAAAAACAAGAATATTTTGTTTTGCATGATATTTAAACAGGAATCAAGGTAAAGAGGGGGCACATTTATTGGGTAGTTGCTGGTTAACAAAGGGCTTCAGCTATCTTTCTCCCTGTATAAGGACATAGCTCTTATGTACCATTGAGGTTTAGGTTGTAGATAATAAATTCTCAGCTAACTTATACTTACAGTGGTGTACTATTTGTACGTTTAATTGAAAAACATTTTTCAAATGTATAATAGGGACACATGTCATAAAACTCCAATGTTCTCTTACTCTGATGAATTATTTAATACTATGTGAGGCTTAACAAAACAGTATTTTAGAGAAGATAATGTACAGGTTGAAATTATTGAAGGTCATAAAGTGATTGTTGACTGGACCTTGAAGTGATATTTGTAGTCTTTCCATACAGGCCTGAATTACTACAGAGAGTAGTTTTCCAGACCCAGTTCCCCTTCCCTACCTCACAGGTGTTACAAGTCATGGTCACAGGTTGCTTCCCTCTAGCAATTTACCTCCTTCTGGCAGCCTGGTTCCAGTTTCGCAAGCCTCCTGGCTACTACTGGCTTCCAAACCACTCCACCGGCTCTCCTGCTGCTCTGTCAGCCTTCAAGCAACCATCGGCTCTCAAAGCCACATCACTGGCTTCTAAGCCACTACATTAACTCTTCAAATTGTACTACCGGCTGTAGCTGCACCAACGGCATACAAAACCGCACCATCGGCTCTCAAAGCTGCATCACTGGCTTCCAAGCCACTGCATCAACTCTTCAAATTGTACTACTGGCTTCAGCTGCACCATTGGCTCTCAACGCCGCATGACTGGCTTCCAAGCCACTACATTAACTATTCAATTTGTTCTATTGACTTTAGCTGCACCATCAGCATACAAAGTTGCACCATTGGCTCTCAAAGCTGCATCACTGGCTTCTAAGCCACTACATTAACTCTTCAAATTGGACTTCCAGCTTCAGCTGCACCAACGGCATACAAAACCGCACCATCGGCTCTCAAAGCTGCATCACTGGCTTCCAAGCCACTGCATCAACTCTTCAAATTGTACTACTGGCTTCAGCTGCACCATTGGCTCTCAACGCCGCATGACTGGCTTCCAAGCCACTACATTAACTATTCAATTTGTTCTATTGACTTTAGCTGCACCATCAGCATACAAAGTTGCACCATTGGCTCTCAAAGCTGCATCACTGGCTTCTGAGCCACTACATTAACTCTTCAAATTGGACTTCCAGCTTCAGCTGCACCATCGGCATACAAAACCACACCATCGGCTCTCAAAGCAGCATCACTGGCTTCCAAACCACTACATTAACTATTCAATTTGTTGTACCGAGTTTAGCTGCACCATCGGCATACAAAGCCGCACCATCAGCTCTCAAAGCTGCATCACTGGCTTCCAAGCCACTGCATCAACTCTTCAAATTGTACTACTGGCTTTAGCCACACCATCAGCATACAAAGTCGCACCAGTGGCTCTCAAAGCTGCATCACTGGTTTCTGAGCCACTATATTAACTCTTCAAATTGGACTACCTGCTTTAGCTGTACCATCGGCATATGAAGCCACACCATCGGCTCTCAAAGTTGCATCACTGGCTTCCAAGCCACTACATCAACTCTTCAAATCTAGCCACACCATTGGTGTACAGAGCCGCACCATTGGTTTCCCACGCCACACCATCGGCTCTCACAGCCGCATCACTGGCTTCCAAAGCACTTCATCAACTCCTAAAATTGCACTGCCGGCTTTAGCCGCATCATCGGCTCTCATAGCCGCACCATCGACTTCCTGGCCATACTACTGACTTTCCTCCCAGTATTATTATATTATAGTATTATTATTTTTTTACTAAAAATTGCGGGGTCGTTTTTCGCCAAAGTGCGCAACTTACAAATTTTTTGGGGGATAATTTATTATTAGGGGGGTTGTCCAAAGGGTTCTGAAGAATACCCACTTTTTAGCCAAAAATAGGGATTTTGCTTTTTTTTTCACCTGGTCTGGGATGGAGAAAACTTATCTCCAGTTTTTGGCGAAAATATCGCCGGTAATTGAAAACGTGCCCTTAGTCTCTGGTTGGGGCTGTTTTTTTCTTTGTTGAGAAGAAGGACGGTTCCCTTCATCCTTGCATTGATTACAGCGGTCTCAACAATATCACCGTAAAAATCTCCTCCCCTCATTTTGGTAATTTTTGATCAATTGCGTTAAGCCACTATCTTTCCTAAGATCGACCTCCGGGGAGCTTACAACCTGATCCAAATTTTGAGTGGTGACGAGTGGAAGACGGCTTTTAGTACTCACTCAGGACACTATGAGTACCTGGTCATGCTGTTCGGCCTAGCTAACGCTCCGGCAGTCTTCCAAGATCTAATAAACGATGTCCTTCAAGAATTCCTGGGAGTTTTTGTGGTCTTGTACCCTGATGATATCCTCATTTACTCAGTCAGTGAATCAACATTATCAGCATGTCTGCCAAGTTCTGCAGAAGTTGCGAGAGAACCACCTTTATGCTAAGCTGGAGAAGTGTGACTTCGATGTCACTCAAGTCACTTTCCTAGGCTACATCATTTCTTCCCAGGGATTTTCTATGGATCCAAGTAAAGTCGAAGCCATACTGGAGTGGGTCCAACCAACTACCCTTAAAGCTATTCAGCGCTTCCTTGGCTTCGCTAATTATTATCGAAAGTTTGTCAAGTCATTCTCTGCTATTGTAGCACCCATTGTAGAACTGGATTTTCAAAGCTATTCAAGCTTTCGAGGCTCTTAAGGCCACATTCACACAGGCTCCAGGTCTTCGTCATCCTAATCCAGATATTCCATTTGTCCTGGAAGTTGATGCCTCCGAGATAGGAGCTGGAGCCATCTTCTCCCAGAGGGATTCTGTGGACAGCAAACTGCACCCCTGTGCTTTCTTCTGCCGCAAGTTCCTCATGGTAGAACGCAACTAGGATGTGGGTAATCTGGAGTTGCTCACTATTAAGTGGGCCTTCGAAGACTGGAGACATTGGCTAAAGGGGGCTTACTGACCATGAGTTTATCATACATTCAGTCTGCCAAAAGACTGAATTCCACACAAGCATGTTGGGCGTTGTTTTTTACCCGGTTCAATTCCTACATTTCTTTTCATCCTGGTTCAAAAATCATCAAAGCTGATGCTCTCTCCAGGAGCTTTGTACCAGTGCAACAGGCCATTATGACGGATGAACATATTATTCCGGATTCTCGCATTCACTCAGCTATCACCCAGAATTTGGGTGAGCTCATTCAGGTCTGTCAGTTGGAATCACCTCCAAATAACCTCCCGGGCTTCTGTTTGTTCCAGAAAAATTCATGAAGTAATTTCTACTGAATTTCCACTCTCGACAAGCTTTTGGTTATCCTGGAATTAGTAATACTCTAGAGTTTCTCTCCCACTTGGTCTGGTGGCCAGCTCTGACCAAAGATGTTTGTGACGTTGTCCTGACATGAAAGGTCTGTGCCCGAAATAAAACACCTTGAACAGCTCCTTCCGGCCTGTTGCTTCCTCTCTCCATACCTAAGAGACCCTGGACACACATAGCCATGGACTTTATTGTTGATCTCCCAGTTTCTGCTAGATGCTCTGTTATCTGGACTGTGGTGGACCGATTTAGCAAGATGGCGCATTTTGTTCCTTTGACTAAATAGCCCTCTGCCAACAAACTCTCCGGCTTGTTCCTCCAACATATCTTTCGCTTGTATGGGTTACCTGTAGACATTTTGTCAGATCGAGGAACACAGTTTGTGGCACAGTTTGGGAGAGCCTTCTGTTCCTCCTTGGGCATCTGCCTCAGCTTCTCTTCAGGGTACCATCCTCAATCCAATGGGCAATCTGAGCATATTAGCCAGTCTCTGGAGCAATATTTACACTGTTATGTTTCCATCAAATTCAAGCCCAAATTTCCATCCAGAGCTGCTTTGATTGTGGTCCATGATCAACATGAATTTGTCATGAGAAGATCTTGGACTCTAGGATTTCCAGGGGTCGTTTGTAGTTTTTGGTCCTGTTGAAGAGTTTTGGCCCAGGGAAACGCTCCTGGGTCCCTAAGAGTGCCCTACATGCTCCTAGGCTGAAGAGTCTTTTCATTCAAGATTTTCCTGACAAACTGGGTTCTAGGGGTTCTTCAGCCATGCGTCAAAGGGGGAGGGTACTGTTACAAGTCACAGTCACGACTTACTACCCTCTAGCAATTTACCTCCTTCTGGCAGTCTGGTTCCAGTTCTGTCAGTTGCTAGACGATTTGGATGCCACAGGATGTCACATGCTGTCTACAGCATGGCATGATTGGTTCCATCCCCTTTTTGTAAATGCTGGCCTTTTGCCACCTCACTGACTATAGCATTCCATGTGGATTTCTCAGCTCTGCTGTATGGCTAGCATTCTCATCTTTCCTGGTTGTAGCTCATGCTGTTTCCCTGGCTTCCTGATGCTCCATGAGCCTCCTGGCTGCTACTGGCACCCAAGCTGCTCCACCGGCTCTCCAGCCACTCCGTTAGCCTCCTGGCTGCTACCAGTTTCCAAGCTGCTCCACCGGCTCTCCAGCCACTCTGTCTGCTTTCAAGCAACCATCGGCTCTCAAAGCTGCATCACTGGCTTCCAAGCCACTACATTAACTCTTCAAATTGTACTACCGGCTTTAGCCACACCATCGGCGTACAAAGCCACACCATCGGACTCTCAAAGTCGCATCACTGGCTTCCAAGCCACTGCATCAACTCTTCAAATTGTACTACTTGCTTTAGCTGCACCACCAGTGTACAAAGCTACACCATCAGCGTACAAAGCCGCACCATCGGCTCTCAAAGCCGCATCACTGGCTTCCAAGCCACTACTTTAACTTTTCAAATTGTACTACCAACCTTAGCCACACCCTCGGCATACAAAGCCGCACCATTGGCTCTCAAAATGGCATCACTGGCTTCCAAGCTACTGCATCAAGTCTTCAAAATGTACTACTGGTTTTTGCCACAACATTGGCACACAAAGCTGCACCATCAGCTCTCAAAGCCGCATCACTGGCTTCCAAACCACTACATTAACTCTTCAAATTGTACTTCCATCTGTAGCTGCATCATTGGCTCTCAAAGCCGCACCATCAGCTATCAAAGCCACATCACTGGCTTCCAACCCACTTCATCAACTCCTCAAATTGTACTGCCGGCTTTAACTGCATCATCGGCTCCCATAGCTGCACCATCGGCTTCCTAGCCATACTACTGACTTTCCTCCCAGTAACCAATATCTCCCAAAGGTAATCAGTGTAAACCTCTACTACCCTGAGTACTAAGTCCAGGTGGCCCTTTAAGTACCAGTGAACGTCTTTCAGTTCTAAGTGAACAGCGGGTGCCTGTTAGTGGCAGAAGACCTCATTAGCCTGGGTTCTAGGGGTTTACATGGAATGGCCTAGGAATCCATAACAACAGGTTCTCAAACTCGGTCCTCAGGACCCCAAACAGTGGATGTTTTCCAGGTCTCCTCACAGAACCACAAGTGAAATAATAGCTCCACCTGTGTACCTTTTAAAATGTGTCAGTGAGTAATGAGTACCCCTGTGCTCCTGCTGGATGACATGGAAAATGTGACCTGTATGGTGTCCTGAGGACCGAGTTTGAGAACCACTGCCCTACCTCATTCTGCATCAAATGGTGTGTTTTCTGCTAGAAGTATATTATATTGCCTTTTAGAGTGACACTGCAGTACATGGCTTCACTGCTGTTGTCTCTGATCAGTTTATTGAAGTAGTTCTGTCAATAGTACTTCTAGCAATAAAAAAACATAAAATATGAGAGTCTCAGACAAGGCTTGAAAAAGTCTCCCAAGACAAAAACAACAACTTTTTCAAACTTAAGGAAAATAATAATTGGAGATTAGCAGTTCATTATAAATTATATTTTTATATTTTAAAGTTAAGATATATTTTAATATTAATCAACTATCCACTTATAAAGTGTGCCCTAGAAAAGAGTCTTCTTTTCCCACCCTGTGACCTGATATAATGTTTGTCAAGGCATCAGTTCCATTTGTAGTGCTAAAGTAAGTAGAGGTAGGGATGTTAACCATCTAGGCACTTAGGGGTAGATTTACTAAAGCTTCTAAAGCAGACAAGTGGTGATGTTGCCCATAGTTACCAATCAGTTTCTACCTATCATTTCTCTATTGCATTCTAGAAAATGATACACAGAATCTGATTGGTTGCTATGGGTAACATCACCACTAGTCTATTTTAGAAGCTTTAGTAAATATACCCCTTACTCCCTATCACATTATTTGCAGTGAATTCATGCAAATTATTTATACAAATTTGGAAAATCATAAAATAATAACAAGCAGTCCAACATCAGTTACCAGCAGCATGGATAGATACCAGCACATGCAATCTACTGTACATCACCAACACTTTCATTATCAACCTTCTCATTAATGATAAGAGGTAGCCCTGCATCCAATTTACAAAGGCAAACTGACTCCTCCCCTATCCAGGATTCCCAAGAAGAATCCTTGCATGGTAGGACTGCTGCTGGTGAATTTTTATCACATAAAGGGACCAAGAAGAAGACTAGGGGCCAAATAGGATGAGAGTTTAGAAAATGTGAGAGTTTAGCAGTAAAACTCTCACACTAATACATTGATCGAGTTGTATTTTCAAAACAGGAAACACCTGGATGAGAGTTTCAATCTTGAGAGCTTTTTTAGGTCTGAAAAACATGCAAGTTTGCATGTTCTGTGACTTTATTACATTGGCTGAATTTATAAATGTGATTTCTCTCACATTTTCTAAACTCTCACCCTATTACATTTGGCCCTAGTAGATTTAACCAAAAATTGACTGTGAAACAATCATTTGCAAGAGGAACCAAGCATGACATTGCCATTGTACTAACTAACAACTTAAATATAGATATGTGGACAAATGGTACTGATCAAAATAAAGATTACATAACTGTGACCATGCCCACTGGGTGTGTGTATCGCATTCAGCAGCATTATCAAACACACAATGCCAAGTCATTCACAGACAGGCTACTTTCTGTAGCAATGGCTTAACTAAGAAGTGAACCTATTTGAAAAACTCAGGAGTGTGATAGCAAAATGTCTTACCATGCTAAGACTTTTCTCAGGATTTGTGATTTCCAATAATGCAAGTAATATTGAGTGAGCATTACAACTGGGTCAATTTCAACATGTTTTCATTTTTTTTTAAAATGGCAGGTGTATTCAGGAGATGCTGTCTGTGGCCCGTAACATTTCTGGGCATTTTTGGTATTCATCAACTGCATGTATAACATTGCAACAGTTGCAAAAACAGTATAATTTGCCATGCCACCAACTGAAGCAAGAGGTAGTAACCAGGTGAAATTCCATGCTTTATATGCTTCAGAAATTGGAGAAGCAGCAACAAGCCATCCAAAAGTACACATCAAGCCATGAGATGGAGATGGGACATATTACCATCTAACTGCAGCACACTGCAGAATGCTCTTGGTTTTGTGCAAGCTACTAAAACAATTTGAAATTGTAACCAGTGAAGTAAGTTTAGACTTTGCCAGCCTGAGTCAGGTCATACCCTTAATTAAACTACTGGAAAAGCAGCTAGATAAGCTGAAGGAGTAGATGAAACGAAGCAGTTCTGTCAATTATGTTTGACTTGTGGAAGAAGTTCTTTTATTCACTTCTCCAGGACCAAAGGGTTTGCAACATCTTGCAATTGGATAGCTACTTTTTGGCAACCATGCTTGATCCTAGATTTAAGTCCTATATAATGTCTTTCTTTTCACCTGACACAGATCTTAATAGGTGCAAAGAGCTCCTTGCAAGCAAGTTGTCAGCTCAAGTGACACATGACATGATGTCTCTTGCTTCAGCACTGAGGATGATGAGCTAACTCAGCACACCAGAGAGCGTACCACAGAAACATTATGACATCTGGTCAGGCTTTAAAGTATTTCCCACATATACTGACACCTCTACTTGACTCAATCTGATACAAAAAGCATCAATAGAATGGTGAAGAATTACTTTAATGATAATGTACAAATTAACATGTCACACAGTCCCTTTGAATACTGGGAGGAAAAAAGGGAATTTGTAGCCCCTTATACAAACTAGCTTTGCTTTACTTAAGTTGCCCACCCTCCAGTGTGTACTTGGAAAGAGTGTTTAGCACAGTTGAGAACCTTGTTAACAATCAGTGTAGGAGGCTACATCTGCAAAATGTGGATAAACTGATGTTAATCAAAATGAACTACAAATTCCATGAGAAAGACTTTTGCTGACAATTACAAGCAGAGACTGTAATGGTGGATTCCAGTGTGGATGAGCAAATATTGTGTGATGATGATATTAACAACAGAGATGAGGGTGATGATGAGAATGATGACATCTTGAATTTGGAGGATTAACACTGTTGGCCTTAAGCACATTGTTGACTTGGTTTACCAAACCACAAAAATGTTTTCTTTTGTGGGGGACCAAACAAATCAAGTACTTCAGCCACAGAAGTGACAGTCCTTGTTGCTAAAGTGCTTAGTTTGTGATATGCTGCTTGGAGCAAGTTTGATGGTGATCTAGTTTTCTACTAACCGTAACTCTGGCATCAATTAACTGTATTGGCATGAGGCCTGTGATTTGCTGTTTGGAGAAGTGTGTTGGTAATATATTATATTTTTTCTACCAGATTTTCACTGTTAGGTTAGTAGATTAATAAAAACATTCTATAGGGTTATATAGTTTTTTAAACTGACATTCTGTATTCCATTGCTGTGTCACTATGTTTCATAGATCACCATGTTTCATATGTTTGTTCTGCTGCTCTGTTGCTTAGTTTAGATAGCTAGCTTGCTTCAGACTTTGGCCAATATTTGTGAAAACAATATTGTGAGCTGTGAGGTGGTCAAAATTGACTGGAAATGATTGGAAATGAATGTTATTGATGTTAATAATACTGTAGGAACAAAAACAGTTCCACATTACATGATATTAGATAATTGTATAAATTTTTTAAGAAATCTAGATCCAAAACCATAACCAACACACTTTTGTGTGGTTTTGCTAAAACCAAAATTTGATCATGATTTAGAACCAAATCCAAAACACATGGATCTGTGCATATCTCTAATAATAATTAATAATGTTTGAGAATTTTATTAAACAAAATACCAACTTGCATATAACACCCTTAGTAGCAAAATAAGACTCAGGCCCTGATTCAGAGCCAGACGCTCTGACAGATCGCTCGCTCTGAATCAGGGCATCTTTTATTTTTTTATGGAGCGGTCTCCTGGCCGCTCGCATTGCTGTGGGTTGCCACCCACAGCTAATGCGAGCGGCCAGGATGATGGTCACGATGGTCAAGACCATCACGACCATCGGGCTTGCGACAAGGCCCTTGTGGTAGGGTCTCGTGGCTGCAAGCCCCAGAGAGCTTTCGCCTCTAACAGAGCCGAGAGCTCTCCCACTGACATCACCTGTGATGTCAGTGGGGCTGCCACCAGATGGTAAGCGTTCTCATGGGAACACCTCCATCTGGGCAGCCACCCCCCCGGCCCACCCACCAAAGGGGGCGTGCTGTCACTCAACATCGACAGCATGCCCCCTTTGGTGCGAGACCCGAAGTGACGGATTGCCCATCGCTATCCGGGTCTCGAACATGCGCACAATGGAGCCGGCTCCATTGTGCGCATGCGCTCTGGGCCAACATCAACCCGGTTGGGAGCACTCAACGCTTGCGACCGGGTCTGAATCAGGCCCTCAGACCATAAGCACTTTTTTACTAGCCCTGGTACTAATACCACTAATGCCAGATTTCCTATTGCAAATGCAAGTGTCCAACAAGGTCAAGCTTTGGTTTGGTTTGAATATTGATTGTGTTGAAGTTAGGCTGCTACCAGTTCCACACATCCAAAAAAAGCATATGACATGCCTGGCCTTTATGTCTTTTACAAAGAAATCCACCCTTTTAAATTGTCTTTTCTAAACCAAACAATAAACAGTATTTAAATTCATAAGTAGCCTTTACAGGTAGAAAACCCAGGATCTTGGCGAACAAAAACAAGCCATGAAGATCTATAAAGCAAACTATTTTATAGAGAGAGGAAGGATATGTTACCTTAGTTCAGATGATTATTATTATTATTGTTTGCTTTGCCAGATCTCAATGGTTTACAGCATATTGGAATTATTATCACTACCTATTGGCAACCATGCTTGAATCTAGGTTTAAGGTAGGGGTGAGCGGGTTCGGATTTCTGAAATCCGAACCCCCCCGAGGCCGATCCAAGTCAGGCTCGACTTTTTCCGCCTGACTCGGATCTGATATCGAGGCAAAACGTCATAATCCCGCCTTCCGGATCTCGCGGGTTTTGGATTCTATATAAGGTACCCGCGTCGGCGCCATTTTCTCACTCGGCTGTGGACAGTGAAGAGGGAGGGTGCGAGTTAGGGCTGGCTGTGCTGTGTAGTGTAGTGCAGTGTAGTGTTGTGCTGTGCTGTGTTGTGCAGTGCAGCTGTTGTCCATAGGGGCTGTCTCCACTTCTCCAAAGTCCATAGGGGCTGGCTGTGTTGTGCTTCTGTTGTCCATAGGGGCTGTGTCCACTCCTCCAAAGTCCATAGGGGCTGGCTGGACTATGTTGTGCAGTCAGTTGTCCATAGGGGCTGTGTCCACTCCAAAGTCCTGTGCAGTGTCCCAGTCCTAAAGGGGTGCTGCAGTGTTGTCCAGGGGGTGCTTTGTCCATCAGGGGTGCCCCTCCAAGTGCAGAAAAAATAAATATTTTTTCTGTGTTTGTGAATGGTGTGCGCAGTAACCGCACATGCATCAACAAAATAGCGGCAAGCGTGCGCCTGTGTCATAAGTAAAGGGCCGGCTGGCTTGATGGTTAAAGGGTGCTGTAACCCCCAAAGTGCACTCCAAACAAAATAAAAAAATATTTTCTGTTTTTGTGAATTGTGTGCACTGTGGCTGCACGTGCATCAACAAAGGAGCAGCGCCAAGCGTGCGCCTGTGTCCCATAAGTAAAGTGCCGGCTGGCTTGTCCATTAAAGGGTGCTGTAACCCCCAAAGTGCACTCCAAAAAGAATAAAAAAATATATTTTTTTGTGTTTGTGAATTGTGTGCGCAGTAGCTGCACGTGCATCAACAAAGTAGCGCCAAGCATGCGCCTGTGTCATATGTAAAGGGCTGGCTGGCTTCACCGTTAAAGGGTGCTGTAACCTCCAAAGTGCACTCCAAACAAAATAAAAAAATATTTTCTGTGTTTGTGAATTGTGTGCACTGTGGCTGCACGTCCATCAACAAAGGAGCAGCGCCAAGCGTGCGCCTGTGTCCCATATGTCTGTTAAAGGGTGGTGTAACCCCCAAAGTGCACTCCACAAAAAATAAACAATTCTTTTTTTTCTGTGTTTGTGTGCGAAATGTATGCACAGTAGCCGCACGTGCATCAACACAGCAGCAGCGCCAAGCGTGTGCCTGTGTCATAAGTCAAGGGCCGGTTTGGACATCTGGTCCGGACTGAAGGACGTGCCAACAATTTCTGACATGTCTACTGTCACTGCATATGATACTGTCACCACTGACAGAATGGTGGAGGAATTATTTTCTGTGTTTGTGAATTGTGTGCACTGTGGCTGCTTGTGCATCAACAAAGGAGCAGTGCCAAGTGTGCGCCTGTGTCATAAGTAAAGGGCCGGCTGGCTTGTCCGTTAAAGGGTGGTGTAACCATCAAAGTGCGCTCCAGAAAAAATAAAAAATTCGCCTTTTTTTTCTGTTTTTGTGAATTGTGTGGGCTGTAACCGCACCTGCATCCTCAAAGCAGCAGCAACAAGTGTGCGTCTGTCTGTTAAAGGGTGGTGTAACCCCCAAAGTGCGCTCCAACCAAAATAAAATAATCTCCTTTTTTTCTGTGTTTGTGTGTGAAATGTATGCGCAGTAGCCGCACCTGCATCCTCAAAGCAGCAGCAACAAGCGTGCTTCTGTCTGTCTGTCTGAATTATTTTCTGTGTTTGTGAATTGTGTGCACTGTGGCTGCATGTGCATCAACAAAGGAGCAGCGCCAAGCGTGCGCCTGTGTCATAAGTAAAGGGCCGGCTGGCTTGTCCGTTAAAGGGTGGTGTAACCCCCAAAGTGCGCTCCACAAAAAATAAAAAATTCTTATTTTTTTTTCTGTCTTTGTGAAATGTGTGGGCTATAGCCGCACCTGCATCCTCAAAGCAGCAGCGACAAGCGTGCGTCTGTCTGTTAAAGGGTGGTGCAATCCCCAAAGTGCGCTCCATAAAAAATTCTTCTTTTTTTTTCTGTCTTTGTGAAATGTGTGGGCTAGAGCCGCACCTGCATCCTCAAAGCAGCAGTGACAAGCATGCGTCTGTCTGTTAAAGGGTGGTGTAACCCTCAAAGTGCGCTCCACAAAAAATAAAACATTCTCCTTTTTTTTCTGTCTTTGTGAATTGTGTGGGCTGTAGCCGCACCTGCATCCTTAAAGCAGCAGTGACAAGCATGCGTCTGTCTGTTAAAGGGTGGTGTAACCCCCAAAGTGCGCTCCACAAAAAATAAAAAATTCTTTTTTTTTCTATGAGAATTGTGTGGCCTATAGCCACACCTGCATGCTCAAAGCAGCAGCGACAAACGTGCGTCTGTCTGTTAATGGGTGGTGTAACCCCCAAAGTGCGCTCCAACCAAAATAAAATAATCTTCTTTTTTTCTGTGTTTGTGTGTGAAATGTATGCGCAGTAGCTGCACCTGCATCCTCAAAGCAGCAGCGACAAGCGTGCGTCTGTCTGTTAAAGGGTGGTGTAACCCTCAAAGTGTGCTCCACAAAAATAAAAAAATCTTCTTTTTTTTCTGTCTTTGTGAATTGTGTGAGCTGTAGCCGCACCTGCATCCTCAAAGCAGCAGTGACAAGCGTGCGTCTGTCTGTTAAAGGATTACATCAGTGACAGCATACAAGTTATCATGTCATACAGTCCGTACCTGTACTGGCAGGAAAAAGAGGCAATTTGGAGGCCCCTGTACAAACTGGCTCTATTTTACCTGAGTTGCCCCCCCTCCAGTGTGTACTCCGAAAGTGTGTTTAGTGCAGCCGGGAACCTTGTCAGCGAAAGGTGTAGGAGGTTGCTTCTACAAAATGTGGAGAAGATGATGTTCATAAAAATGAATTATCAACTCTTCCAGGGAGACCAGCCTCCAGAACGAACAGAGGGACCTGTGGTAGTGGATTCCAGCGGGGACAAATTTATACTCTGTGAGGATGAGGATGTACACAACACTGAAGAGGGTGAGGAATCGGTGAATGAGGAGGATGAGGACGACATCTTGCCTCCGTAGAGAAAGTTTGTGCAGGGACAGATTAATTGCTAGCTTGTTTTGTGGGGGCCCAAACGAACCAATCATTTCAGCCACAGTCGTGTGGCAGACCCTGGCGCTGAAATGATTTATTTGTTAAAGTGTGCATGTCCTGTTTATACAACATAAGGGTGGGTGGACAATTCCATCTTGCACCTCTTTTTTTTCTTTGCATTATGTACTGTTTGGGGCCTAGTTTTTCAAACTGCCATCCTGTCTGCCACTGCAGTGTCACTCCTAGATAGGCCACGTGTTTGTGCCGCCCACTCGTGTGGCTTGGCATAGTCATCCAGCTACCTCGGTGCAACCTTTTGGACATAAAAACACTATTGCGAGGTGTGAGGTGTTCAGAATAGACTGGAAATGAGTGGAAATTAAGGTTATTGAGGTTAATAATAGCATAGGAGCAAAAAAACCCACAAATTCTGTGATTTTAGCTGTTATTATGCTTTTTTTCAGAAAAATACAGATCCAAAACACAAAATCCACAACCCAAAACATGGAAGGGTGGTTTTGGAAAAACCAATCCAGATCCAAAACACGAACAAAGATCCAGATCCAAAACCAAAACACAAACACGAAAAGTGGCCGGTGCACTCCCCTAGTTTAAGGTAATACTTAAATGTAAATAATGGCAGACGGTTCCTTTGTATACAAGTAGACCACGCAAGTGGCACATGAAATAGTCACTCCTTTAACTAAAGGGGCAGGTGTTCAGTACTGGGGCTTGGACCTGTCTGATTTGAAAAACATGGAAATGGGAGACTTATATAGAATGGTGCAGTGTTTACTCTCTCATTAAAAAATAACTTCTATTACTCTCCATTAATATAAACACTTCTTCCAGTGTTTACCAGCAAAAAAAAATATTTGATTGTCAAAGAGTGTATTGGTACAAATACTCATATAAAAGCTTGCTAATGCAGAGATTTTGCTATTTAACCACAAGGTTTTAAAAAATGTCAACTGGCACTTGCCACATTCGCAGGCAATAACATTTGGCCCATAGTGTTCTAAATACAAGACTCCAGAAGCGTCTCCTGTGTCTCAATAATAATAATATTCTATTTCTCAGTTGGTTCTTGGATTGCTATAGTTCAATGGTCACTGTGGGCCTGATTCAGAGGCGCTTGCAAAAAGCGAGCGCTCGCTCTGAATCAGGGCGGGCGCAGGTTTTTTTAGTTGCGGCCTCTTGGCCGCTCGCATAGCTGTGGGTTACCACCCACAGCTATAGCTCGGGCTTGCGACGAGACCCTTGTGGTAGGGTCTCGTGGCTGCAAGCCCCAGAGAGCTTCTGGCTCAAATAGAGCTGGAAGCTCTCTCACTGACATCACTGGTGATGTTAGTGGGGCCGCCCACAAATGGCAGGCGTTCGCATGTGAAGCCACCCCCCCTCCATGCCTACTAAATGGGGCGACCTGTCGATCAACGTCGACAGCCGCCCCTTTTGTAGTGAGTTCCAGAGCGAGCGCTTTTTGCGCTCGCCTCAGGGCTCGCGCGTGCGCACTGGACCACCATCGACCCGCTTGCTAGCGCAATTCGCTTGCGAGCGGGTCTGAATCAGGCCCTGTATCCACTCAGTTATATTTTGTATAGCTTCTTCACATATGCTAAAAAATTTTATCTTCCTTGACTATAACTTCAGTCACCACTAGAGCACAGACATTGAGAGTTTACAGTGTTATCTCGCATATAATACTTATTCATACATGGGGAAGTGTGCCATAGATTATATTGTACATCTAATATATGTGTGTGACAGTTGGGGAAGTGACTGTAATCTATCCTGAATCATTGTACATATTGATGTTCCAAATCTTACATGCTTTGAATTAAATTCAAAGTTTGTTCACTCTCTTTGATGTACTTTTTGAGTAAATTACATTTATACACCATGTGTTTTTTAAGTGTACAGGTTCTGTGTCGCAATATTTTAGATTTCATATGAAGAATGGTCACATCTTATATGTTCAAATCATACTTGTCTACTCTAGAAGTTGCCGGAGGCTCCTGATTTTTTGGATAGTCCCCCGCCCTCCCAGAAGAGTAAGCAGAGCTCCCACATCCTGCCCACTTCCTAGTGAAGTGGGCAGTTTGGGGAGATAAGATTGGGAATTTGCGAATCCATACAGAGGGTCAGGGCTAAAATGATGAGAATCACATAATTTAGCTCCATCCCAAATCGCAGACCCACAAATCGCGGCATTTTGCTGTGGCAGGGGTGAGGCCAAATGGCATGGAGAACCCTATCTTGCCCCCAAAGTTGGCAGCTGCATCTCAGAAGTTAATTAAAGTCGGCAAGTATGGTTCAAATACAGTTTCTGGAGTATTTAAAATCATAAATGGATTTGCTACAGTATATAAAGAATGCTGTTAGATACTATTAAGTATAGTTGTCTGATCATTTGAAAGAGAAGAGTCTACTGTGCATATGCAGGTCTCCTGGAAAATGTGTGTGGTGACCATTTTCCCGGTGATTTGTGCAGCAATGCCACTGCTGACGTAGGACTCCGTATTGAAGAAATGGGTGCAGGTTGGACCCAGGGTCGATGCACACCCTGCACCCATTATAGATATGCATGGTCCATATATGCACAGAAGTTCTGGGCATCACTATGCTTATAGCATATACTAGTGATATTCCCATACAGCATGGTGTATAGCAGAAGCGTAGTATGTTGTAGGAGCAGAATGACAATATTTATATACCATATACATTTCTATCTCCCTCTTGTTTCTTCTATTTCCTTTAACTGGGTTCTTATCTGTAAGGAACACCTATCCTGACATTCAGAACACCAATCCTCATACCACATTGATGCACTTACCTTTAGAGTTCCTTACCAGTTACATTATACTTTATTCTAAACCACACATTTCTTAGGATTGAACCCAGCATAGTTTAAAAAGTTAAACAAAAACTGTTGTGGCCACATTGAGACAAATGATTGCAATGATCCTTTCACTGCCAAAGATACAGGGTCTGATTAAGGGGTGGATGGAATTAAAACATTAGGTGCAAGCATCCGATGTTAAAATTCTGTGCATGCATCTGAGACACATTGCACGTGCATCCCGATGGTTACTGCTGGGGGATGCAGATCAGAATTGCATGGAGATCCATGCAATTCCGATGGGCGTTCCTGGGCAGTGACTGGGTTGGGTTATTGGTGGTTGGCATTTCGGAAGTGTGTTGGTGTCAGAGCATGCGTCAAAAGACTCAGTACCACTGGCTTTGGCAGTCACATTTCCCGTAGGCCTGCTTTAATGTTTGATGGTGCGGCGTATATGCGACTATTTGTGCACAGTGGAAGATTAGAGCCGCAGCCAGTGGCTATTTCACTGCTAAGCCCATCGGCTGTGGCAAATTCATAAATTCAATCTAGTGGCTGTGACAAAAGTGCAACTCCATCCACCTCAAGGGCTTCATTCAGCAAGGATCGCTAATGCGACCACGGCTGCAATCGTGCATGCAGGTCTGCTGCGAAAGTATGCTAATGCATGCAATTGCAAAGCGCTCGCACAGACAACATGCAGATGACCATTTCCCCTCTCTCACATCTGTAATACCTTGCAAACCTCCTCAAACATCGGAAACATCGAGTACCATTGACCCCTCACATGGAATTACAGCAGCCCTGACCTTACCTCTATATTGCTAACCTCGTTCCACGCATTGCGTACTCAAGCTGCGTATGCAGGGGCACCGAGAGGGGAGGGGAGCGGGTACAGATTACCTGGGGGGCCCGGGTAAGGCGCCGCTCCCCCTCCCTCACAGCAGCCCAGCACACACCATGTGCTGAGCTGCAGTGGAGACTGCTCGTGGCTGCTGAGCAGCAGCCACAGCAGTCTCCTATGCCTGTGGGGTGCAGCGATCACACTGATTGTGCCCCCCCTGGCTTAGAGCAGGGCTGAGGGGGCACAGTGCGCCCTCCTCCCCAGCGCACAGCGCCGCTTCGCAACGCTGCAAATCTTTTTTTTCCCGGGAAGGGGGCGTGGCCATGCCTCCCACGATTAGGCCACGCCCCCTATTACCCGGGCCCGCCACGGCTCTCAGCGGGCCTGTGCGTATGCAATTGCAGAGGCTAATTTATGCATGCCCATGCAACGTTGTTCAAATGGACAGGCACATCTGCGTAAAGTACACAAGTACCATTTAAAACATTCATTGGATTCTCTCTGCAATGAGGGCCTGATTCAGACCCGCTCACGAGTGCATAGCACTCGCAAGCGGGATGATGGTGGAGTACTGCGCACATGCGGCGTGCGGCGCGCGCATGTGCAAGCCCCGGAGCTTGAGAGAAATTCTCTCGCTCCGGGACTCACTATAAAAGGGGCAGCTGTCAATGTTGATTGACAGCTCGCCCCGTTTTGTAGGCAGGGCGGGTGGCTACACAAACAGAGGCGTTCCCAAAGGAACGCCTGCCGTTTGTGGGAGGCACCACTGACATCACCAGTGATGTCAGTGGAGAGCTTCCTGCTCTGTTAGAACAGGAAGCTCTCTGGGGCTTGCGATGGACGAGGCCCTACCACAAGGGTCTCGTCGCAAGCCCCGATGGTCACAACCATCACCTGACCGCCCGCAAAAGCTGTGGGTGGTCACCCACAGCTTAGCGAGTGGCCAGGGGGCCGCAACAAACAAAAAAAAAAGCCCTGATTCAGACCGTGCGCTCTTAAAGAGCGTCCGGCTCTGAATCAGGCCCTGTGTCCGTAAAGTAGCGTTCTAGAGTTCTCTTGGATGCCTCTTCACTACTTTGACACACTAGCAAGTAATCTCAAAGGTCACTCTAGATCATCTCTGCTGTAGTGCTCTTAGGCATAGGGCATGTGAATACGGCAAGTGATATCAAAGTTTCTGGTATTATCTATTAGAAATACTATTTCCCAAAAAAGTTTTCAAAAGTGTTAAACAACAATAGAGTACATTTATTATGAAAATGTGGAAATGTTGCTCAAGTAATAGAAAAATAACAATATATCGTACTGATCGTGTAGTGTGTATATTGTTACATTTTGTTGTTCCATCACTAGGTGGACACATCGTATAATTGTACTTAGCTTTAGAATCCACAGCATACAATGAATGTTATACAGCAGGGATGGACTGGTGCTGTAGATCAGCCCTGGCAGTCCCCCCTGTGCGCGTGCCCACAAAGGGGGCATGGTTAAGTTTCACGGGGTGAGCGCGAGTCACGAGGACCTAGACTCACGGCATGCCTGTCTCTTAGTATCCCGGCCAAACAGAGCGGGATTTAAGTCGGACTGGCCCATCATGTGCATCGGCCATCACTGCTGTCACCCCTTCCCTCCCCCTGAGCTCATACCATGTACTCCAGCAGGTGGGTGGAGGGCGGGGACACCTACGGAGTCGGGCAGGTAATTTCCACCCTGTGCTGCTGCACTTCTCGAGCCAGCCCTGAGGTCATCGACCCTTCTGGCATTTGCCCGAAGTGCCAGTCCAGCCGTGGTATACAGTATTTTGTGGGTTGAATTACCTTTGTGAACATAACTATGGGAAGAATAACATACTATCCCCCACTTGCATTTAATTTTTTTTTAATGTGTAAAATATGGTGCTCCTGGGTTAGTGTTCTCTTATATTATAAATAATGTATCACATTTTAAAATGATCTGTTCAATTCATTGATTTCACCAGTTTTCAACATTCTGTATATTGTCACAGAAGTTTATTATTAATTTTAATTTGATACAAGGTTACATTGCCCAATGTTTCCCTCTGATAAGCTTTGCACTTGTAATACTTCTTAATCTCTGTTATTACTGTATATCTAATAATATCCATGATACAGACTGTAATAGACTGCCAATCTTCTAGCCATGTGTATAACTATGCATATTCACACCTACTGTCAAACAGGTGTGCTGATCTGTTCTCGATATGTTCTCTGGGTTTTTAAAAAAAAAAAAAATCTTTCACCAGTTTGGACTAGTTTGAAAGTGCAGAAGTAGACATGATATAATATATACAATTATATACTAAGCCTAGCAGACAATGAGGAAGGAGAACAAGGTGTGAAAAGAATCATCTTCACACACCATGCTAACATTACAACCCCATGTAATTTTATTAGTATCGAATCAATAATGTATGAGAGTTAAAAATCATTAAAGAAACTGCACCCCTGTCTGGTGAATGTCCCAGTTGCTTAGTTCACTGTGATCAATCAGATAAGATTAATGAAATGCGGAGAGTGGGTCAATAAAATGCAATGCTGTCTTCTATGACACTCCAAATCTAATCAGGGGCGTAATCTAGACCTCTGTGGGCCCCATAGCAAAATTCTGAAAGGGCCTCCAAGTGGTCCACCAGAGTCATTCTATACATTCTTACAGACACGCACTAACCTTGAGTTCATTTGCTGCACAGGATCCAGTGCTGTTTGCTGACCCAGTTCCTTATTGCCCTGCTGAACTTGATCTGCGGGTTTGTTCCCGCCATACTCTCTACTGGCACACCAGATTTCCAGCAGCTACACTTTTCACCATCCAGCACTCTGTCTCCCTCCCCTAACCAAACAGCATTATCCCCTCAGCTCTTCTTAGTCCCATGTACTCTCTCCTCCATCCTGTACCTCCTGCATTTGCCCTTCTTTATCTTTCTGTTTACTCTCAGTTTGCCCTCTTTTTCTCCTTATTGTTGCCCCTCTCCAGCTAACCCTCTCTGGGTCTGATTCAGAGCCGCTCGTAAGCGGCCGTTCGTTCATAGTCAGATGATGTTGTACAACCACGCATGCTTCGGTGTAACAGTGCACATGTGCGTACGTCTGATTGCGGTCATTTTTCAGTCGATCGTAGACACAGCGAACAGGAAGTGACATGTCAAATGTGATTGACAGAACTGTCCATTTTGGGGTGGTGACGGGGGTGGAGATGGAAAAACGCAGGCGTGTCGAGGCATTTTTTGGGCATACATATATTATCTTATGCGAGCGCCAAATGTGAGCGGAACAAGTGATACGTCACTGTCTGATCCAAGTTCCATTAAGACTGCTCGCTCAGCTTGTGGTCTGGTATAGTCTACCACAATGACGATGGTCTCTTTGTACTTCCCTGGGCTCATCGATGGTGTAGCGATTTATCAATTGAGGCCACAAAAACAATCATCTTTTAATTGCTAAACTGCTTGTAAGGTGTTTAGCAAATAGACCTTTTTTAGTAGCTAAAAACCGAACGCAGGTGAACTACTCAGCTGCTAATTTCTGGGTCATACAATCAATTAGCTAACAAATGTTGTTTGTTTTAGTGGGCTTTTAAAATATTTGTAAGTGTTTCTTTTTTAGGGAAACAATATTGTACGCATGTTTGTTTTTTTTCATATTTTTTTTTTGGCCAAGGAAACCAATCGTCCTTTTGTTTTTTGCTAAGTGTTAATTAAAACTCATAAATTGTTTTTAACCCTTGTTTTTTTTAAAAAAATTAAATGTTTCTATTTCCGTTATATTGTTTGTAAGTATGTTTGAGGGATTACCTTTTAACCAGTTTTTGAATAAATCAACAATAGAATTTTGCAGATTTTAAACATAATTTTATTAAATGATTGTGTCAATTTTATTTTTTTTTCAGAAACATATTTATTTTAAGGTAAAAAAATTTCCAAATGATTTTGGCCACACAAACAAAAGAAGTGCCATTTGAACTAAAAAAATAAAAACAAATAAAAACAATTCACAAGAAAGGAGAGGGAGGTTTTTGGCATGAAGGAATATGGGGCAAACAGAGATGGATTGTGGGGAAATTAGCCAGTGCTGTCATCGCCTTTTAGGCCGTTTGGCCGGGGGTTGGAGGGAGCCTGAATGGGTCCGGGATCTCCTTCGGCTGGCCTGGCCAGAGGCAGATGTTGTGGCCTCTGGACTAGGCATAGGGCTAGGCACATTTGGAGGGATGGCTGTTGTTGTGCCAGAGGTGTAGGGTCCTGATGTTCCGGCAGGAAGGGAGGCCGGCTCCAACATGTGCTGGCGAACGAGCTGCTCCAGGGCATTTGCAATTCTCACGTTGGCTGCAGCAGTTTCCTCCAGGGCGTCTGCCACCCGTAGCAGATTGGCATCCATCCTCAGCAGAATCTCGGTGTGCTGATCCATTTTAACATTGAGATCAGTGAGGAGGGCCACTGCCTGCGAAGGGAAATGCCCTGGACTGTCTGCCACAGGGTCCCCAGTCGGATCTACTGTTTCCTCCCCTGCAGAGCCAGAAGAAATTCTGCGGCCAAAGCTCACCTCTGGAGCAGACTCATCCACCTGTGTCTTTGTGAGAAAAAAGAGAAAAAAGTAAAATTATATTCTAGATATTTTACAAAACACATTTCTGAGTTGTTAACATTACAACAGTTACCTGGGGCAACATGAGGAGCCGCAAAGTCTGGCATGTCGGTATCCATGTTCGACACGCCCAACACCTCTTCATCCTGCACACACCACTGTGCCAGCTCCTCCAAATCCGTGAGCTCAAGTGACACAGGGGTGGGACCCCCACCTGTCTCCCCTGCATGCCTAGCCCTATCAGCCAGTTTTTGTTTAAGCCGATATTTGAAGTCGCTCCATCTGTTGGTTAAAAAGTTGGCATTATTACTGCAGTATTTGGACCTGTAAACACTTTTTAGTCAAATGTAGTTTTTACGTACCGGCGTTTGACCTCCCGGGTTGAACGTTCAAACTCACCCACACCATTGACAGCACTGGCTATGTCGTCCCACAGTTTCCATCTCTGGGTTGCACCCATATTCCTTGGTGCCTGTGCCAGGTTGTCGTTGCACATTTGCACCAAAACCTCCATCTCCTTCCTTGTGAATTGTGGCTGCCGTTTTTTTTTTGGGCCCTAGTTTGCCTACTAGGCCCAGCAGCCTCTTCCATGGAATCCTCCACACCTTTTTTTTAAATGGTTTAAAAATTTTTAATGTAAAATGTTTCAAAATGTAATGTTAAACATAAGCATTTTCCCATAAAAAACCAAATACTTACATGGCGCCTCTTGGCTAGTACTTTGCTGCTCTATACTCATTGTCTTTTCTCAATACAGCAGACCGATTTGGGCCTTCAGTGACGTTTTTATACATGCATCAGCATTATTCGGCCGCATCATTCATTGTGCGCTCCTATTGTCCGTCCTTAATTTGAGCGGGAAAATGTAGACTATTTATGGCTTGGTGTGACTCCATTCGAGGTGGCATTTTTTGATTGTTAGAGGTATTTCGGTGTAGAGTGGTTTGTTGTTTGGTTGTTGGAACGTGAAGGATTTTTTTTTTTTTTTTGGAAGTAGCGGTTTTTTATTACTTTCTTTGTTTAAGTTAGCATTTTTGCGTATTTTTATTTGCTATTTTTATTTATATGTTTGAGTAAGTATTTCAATAATTCCCATAAACATTTATTAATAAATTGTTTCAAAATTTTTATATTATTTGTTTTTTTATTTTTTTACAGTTATTTTGGCTGGAACCCAAGTGACCTTTTTTGATATTTGTCTGTTTTTGGTAAGTGTTTTTGGTTTAATTAATTAACAAATTAGATGTGTTGGTCTTAGCATATGTTTCGCTAAGTAATGTGTGCTTGTTCTGTGTAAAATCATGTCTTAAGTCTAAATGTAGCGTACTATTTTGCGAACTAATGTGTGCTTGTTCTGTGTAAAATCATGTCTTAAGTCTAAATGTAGCGTACTATTTTGCGAACTAATGTGTGCTTGTTCTGTGTAAAATCATGTCTTAAGTCTAAATGTAGCGTACTATTTTGCGAACTAAAATGTGCTTGTTCTGTGTAAAATCGTGTCTTAAGTCTAAATGTAGCATACTATTTTGCGAACTAATGTGTGTGGTTGTTCTGTGTAAAATCATGTCTTAAGTCTAAATGTAGCGTACTATTTTGCGAACTAATGTGTGCTTGTTCTGTGTAAAATCATGTCTTAAGTCTAAATGTAGCATACTATTTTGCGAACTAATGTGTGCTTCCTTCTCTAAATTTTAGTAAACTATATTTGGTTTAATGCCTAGTTTATAAAATTAATCTCAATTTTTTTTTATCCTTTTGAAATGTAGGTGGATTTTCACATGACACTACCCAGGCCTGTAAGATTCTTTGGTTTTCTTTGAAAAGATAAGTATATTTTTCTTAACACATTTGTCTAAAACAATAACTACCTGGCTTAACATTTCAGGTTGATGTTGGTCGTATTCTCTTGGCCATGGTTCCAGAACCCGACCAACCTCAACTTCGTCCCAGGCATAGGCCTCATAGGCGTGCAAGGCCCCAGATATATAGAACACGTGTCACCCTTTTTGGAATGCCAGATGATGAGGTGTTAAGGCGCTACCGTCTCCCTCCAAAAATCATCATAGACACTCTCTCATTAATAGACAGTGATCTTGAACGGCAAATTGACAGTCCTACAGCAATACCACCACTTACGCAATTCATGTCGGTGTTACATTTTTGTGCCTCAGGATCCTTTCAAACCACCGTGGGAATAGTCGCAGGAATCTCCCAATCCTCCTTTTCTAGGATCCTGAGGGCAGTGATGGATGCACTATTTAAACACCTCCATTTCCCTTAATGTGGTGAAGGATAAATTTTACCAAATTGCTGGCTTCCCACACATCATAGGGGTTGTGGATGGCACTCACATACCACTTCAGTCTCCAGCAAGGCTGGAGGCAATATTTAGGAACCGAAAGTACTTTCATTCGATGAATGTAATGGTGGCATGTGATGCCTCACTCCAGATCCTGTCCCTGAATGCCAAATTCCCAGGCAGTGCACATGATTCCTTCGTCATCCGGCAATAAGGGATTTGGCACAAATTAAACAACCTACAAGCTGGTGATGCGTGGCTTCTGAGTAAGTTGACACCTTCTGTTGAAACCAATGCAAAGCTTGGTACACAATGGTCCTTATGTTGTTTTTTATATTTTCACAGGAGACAGTGGTTACCCTTGCACGCCCTGTCTGCTCACTCCTTATTTGGTTCCCACACCAGGGCCACAAAGTCAGTATAATTCCGCACTTACAGCCACCAGGCAGGTGGTGGAGCACTTTTAAAAGGCCGATTCAGATGCCTCCACCGCTCTGGTGGCGACCTCATGTATTTGCCGGCTATGGTTTCCAAAATTGTGATCCTGTGTGGGATTTTTCACAACATCGCCATAAGGAGTGGTGTCCCAATGCAGCCAGAGGATGCTTTGCCTGAGGACGGCCCCCCCGAGGTTGGTCAGAGGTCAGTATGTGGGGGGGCCATACGCGATCAAATTGTTGACCGGTTTTTTAGGTAATTATTTCAACAAATTAATTTAATTGACACAATGTAGACATGTATTCTTTTAATGTACACTTTTAACTTTTTTTTTTTATTCCCTAAAATGACCATAAAAATCCATGCATACTACCTTATCAACACAAATGACTTTATGTGGACACATTGGATATAACTTCGGGAACAATGATTTCCTCTCCTCATTTGTGGATTCATGTTGGCATGCTACTTCAACAAACAGTTCCTGATTTTTTTTATATTTTGGGTTTTTGGAATTTTTTGGACTTTTGTGTGTGTTTTAACTGTGTGATTTTGTTTTGACAATTCACTTGGTGTTTATTATTTGTGTGCATTAAATTTTTTTTTTCAATAAAAAAACCATTTCCTTCGTAAATTACAAACAAGTGAAACCTGCTCAAAAAAATGCAAACATGCTTAATGCATAACACTGTAATTTATTAATTTCTAAACTTTTGTACCCTGCTTTGTTGCTAAAAACAAACACCAAAGGTATTATGGTGAATCAGTATGTTTACAATTCTAGGCCTAAGCAGGTTGCTTTAATTTTTACATTACCCCAAAAAATAATTATACTATTTTTGACGATAATTCTAAAAACCTATTGGTATTGTTATGTGTTTAATGTGCAAGCTTGCATACTTACTTGACCTTTCTACAAACAAATTGTCATTACTTAAAAACAGGGACAAATAGTAGACTTATGTAAGGTTCAACAAACTAAGATTTACAGACAAGGAATGAGACTTAAATAAATCAAAATAAACTTTATTTATTTTATTTTTGGGGGTATAACGCTAAAAACTTATTGCCGCAGGATCGCCAAAAGGTGGTCCAATGCCACCAGCATGCCAATTACATGGCCCCGGAGTTCCGCCAAGCCTCCTGCAATGGCCTCGTTACGCCTCTGGGCCTCTGTGGGGAAAAAAAATGTGAGGGTTACTAAAATGACACCTTCATTTAGAATGTTCAAACCCACAAAAAATTCTGTCTATACCAAAAAAAAACATCAGTTACAAAAACCTGTCCTTAAAAAATGGAATGCAAAACGAAAAGATTTACAACAAATAAGGGGCCAAAAAGTAGAAATAACCAAAAAAAACATGTCTTAAACCTAAGCAAAACTACGACATTTGTTGGTACCGTAAACAAGAAAGACACAAGTGAGAGTGTTTGGACATGTGTCATATGTGTAAGGGGAAAACATCCTTGACATTGTTTCACAAAGATATATCTAAAAAACATTTGAACTACTTTACTATTTTGAACTGCACAGGCAAAAGGACAACATCAACCAAATTAATTTACAAATTAAAAAACAAAAACAAAACATAGTTTACAATGTAAACATACCAGCCACACTGCGGACTGGGCCTGGAGCCACAAAATCCTCCTCATCTGAGGTGGGAAAGTGGGTAATTGAAGAAGGAGGGGTTATGGCTGAGGGAGTTGAGGGTGTGGAAAGGTGAGGTGGGGTTTGAGGGGAGGGGGAAGTTGGAGGGATGGTCAGGTGAGGAGAGGGAAGGGATTGAAGGTTGGCAAGGTCTGGGGTGGAGGGGGAATTTGGGGAAGAGTGGGCAGGGGATGTTTGGGTGGGAGTGGGGGATAGGGGACGAGCCACACGTCGGTGCCGTCTGACTATCCGCTCTACCCCTAAATGATGGACAAAAACAATTTTGATTACATTTTTTTTTATTTAAATTTCCATTAAAATAAAAAAAACAGGGATATACTGTAAACAAGCACATTTTGGTATGACCAAAAATTATAAACATACACATAAACACTTACTTTGGCCAATCCGGCGCCGCAAAAAGGCCAGCAGGCGTGGTGATCTGCGCCGCAGATCCGACCACCTGCGTTCCAACTGCCCTATATTTCGGCGATAGCCGAGGGAACGCAGGCGGCGGCGCACCTCCGCGTAGGCCCTACGTTTCTGCAGATTGGTAATGGGGAGCGGCTGGTTGGTAATGCGCTTGTCCATCACTTCTGTAAGCACCATTAGCTCCCGCCTACAGAAAGCGTTGGCTCTCATGATGGCAATGATTTTTTTTACACAAAACAGTTTTAATAAAGGACCTAGAAAAAATTTGATTGGCTAATGTACTTTGTAAATTAACAGAAACAATTCTATTGGTTAGTGTATGAGTCATGTGACCTACACCCTCACAAATATAATGCGAGTTATGATAGGCTTGATGCAGTGACATGCGTAAGCTAATTTAAATATTAAAAAAAAAAATGTGCATTTAAAAAAAAAAAACATTACTAGCATTCAAACAACTATCCCCTTGGTCAAACCGTACGTATTCTGCGGAAGAAATGACACACACTAACAAGAATAAAGTTTATTGACATTGAAAAAAAAAACAGGATTGCAAACATGTGAATAACAATTAAGGTAATTAATATAGTGATTGCCAGTAATCGATTCAAGTATGTTTGCAGAATGAAATAGCAGGCAATCGAAAAATGACAGGGCCACTTCCGGAATTGACTTGTGCGAGAGCTAGCTGCAACCAAAGAGGAGACGGACGCTCGCTATTTTGAACGATCGCTAGCTAGAGGAGGGGCTGGGAGAATATGGGGCGGAAGGTTAGCTATGAGCGAACATACAAGCGAGTGCTTGGATTTAAATATTTCCGCTCGTACGGCGGACGAGCGATCGGCCACTTGCGTCCGGGTCTGAATCAGGCCCTCTGTACTGGCTGTAACTCCCCTATTGCTGTCCCTCTCTCCCCTCAGCTAACTCTCTCTCTTCTCCTAAGTCAACCTGGGCTCCGCTGCTGTCCCTCACTCCCCCCAGCTAACTCGCTCTCTTCTCATAAGCCCCCCGCACTACTCATATAGCCCCCCCCATTTGCTCCTCGTCTGGCCCACCCAGAGAGAAGAGCTCGGAACATGTGCTCCAGCACAGCCCCTTAATCCATCTCTGCTCCAGTGCTGCCTGTTCTGCTGGAACGATCCATGCCTCCTTTCACGGATGTCCCAGCAGGGCAGGTAGCACCACAGCAGCAGTGTGACTGTTACAGACAGTGTTGCAACTGGAGGCAGCCCGGGCCCCATAGCAGCCGCACTCCTTACACCAATGGTAGTTACACCTATGTCTCTAATGCTAACACTTAATGAAATGGAACTGTATTTGCTTTTGTTCCAACAGAAGTACCAGTTGACTTGGAGCCCAAATGTGCCAGAATATACCTCCAAGTGTTATACTAGGATGTGAACTTTGGTATCCCCTTACTTAAGGAATGATCCCGATTTGTGTGCTTTTTTGGTACCCATTGTGTTTCAGATTTCTAATAAACACTTGGCATGGAGAAGGCCTTTAGCAAACCTATAAAGATGAAAATTAAACAACATTTGTATTACATGATGGTCATTCACATGCTCTCTGTATTATGTGGTGGTCTTTCACATGCTCTCTGTATTATATGGTGGTCAGTGCTCTCTGTATTATATGCTGGTCATTCACATGCTCTTTGTAGTGGTTCAAATACCGACAGTGGATGCCCGACGGAGGAGATCCCAACCACTTTAACCTATCCCTAACCCTCTCCTCCCCCTAACCCTCCCTTAGGGGTGCCTAAACCTAACCTCCCCCCCTCATACCTAACCCTAATACCCCCTGAAAGCACCTAAACCTAACCCCCCCTCCCTACAGCCTAAACCTAAGTCTCCCGGGGGGGTGCCTAACCTCCCCCCGGGGGTACCTAACCCTAACCCCCCCTTCCCCTAGCCAAACCCTAACCTCCCGGAGGGGGTGCCTAACCCTAAGTCCCCCCAGGAGCCCTAAAACCTAACCCTCCTCCTCGCAGCTGTCTGCGCCCGGCTTACCTTCATTTGGTATGCCGGGCGTCAGGCTCCCGGCGTAGGGATAATCACAGGTGTCAGTATTTTGATGCTTGTCATTAGTCCCCTGTCGGGATTAGACAGTCAGGAAGCTGGCGGTCGGCATTGCGACCTTCGGCTTCCTGACTGCATTCCTTCTATATCATATGGCAGTCACAAAAATGGTCTCTTTAGAGTATTGCATTCACAAAAATGCTCTCTGAAATGCATGGCAGTCACAAAAATGCTCTCAAGATTGTATGATGGTCCCAGAAAAGCTCTCAGGATTGCAAGGCAGTCGCAAAAATGCTTCTGGCTTGCAGGATGCCTGGAACGGCATCCTGCAGCCAGAATCATTGCAGCAGTGCTGTCCGTAGCGTCCGTTGGATGCTACAGTCAGGCACCCTGCCCTGTTGGCGCCCGGAGGCTCTCTGTGCACTGGTGCTGGAGTTCCGAGTACCACCTGGGCAGGGCTCCGTCCCCTATGTGCAACGTCATGACATCAAGCACAAAGGGACAGGGCCGGCACTGGACGGCCCAAGTACTAGTTACGCTGATGGTCAGTGCAGAGACAATATTAAGTGGAAGGACAATTTTTACAACACTGTCTAATATGTAATTTATCTCTTAATTGACACAATAACAATATATCATGCATAAGTGTCACATAATACTTGATTGCATTTCTAAGTGCCTTTCTAGGAGATCTTAGTAATGAGTGTGTGGACAATATCCGTTAAAGTTAATGGTAATCACACACCATACCAAAGGGAATTTTGTTTCCTTTAGAGAGCCTACAAGTCATACGTATTAAATTTATTTGGAACGAACTGCTGCCCACGGCTTTGCCCACGATGAAATCGCTTCTGCCAACTTTTTGTATTTGGGGTGTTCTAGTTGTATTGCTTTGCTTAGGGGCGCTGTCGTGGAAGTGGCCTACATGACCGGCAGCGCTATATAGACTGGTGGCAGCAGCGCTTTCAACCCTCAAGTACACACACACCAATGTCACTGTGTGCCCTGTGCACAGACTGTTATGTAGCCTATCCTAGTCACCCACCACTCACACCAATGTCACTGTGTGCCCTGTGCACAGACTGTTATGTAGCCTATCCTATTCACCCACCACTCACACCAATGTCACTGTGTGCCCAGTGCACAGACTGTCATGTAGCCTATCCTATTCACCCACCACTCACACCAATGTCACTGTGTGCCCTGTGCACAGACTGTTATGTAGCCTATCCTATTTACCCACCACTCACACCAATGTCACTGTGTGTCCTGTCCACAGACTGCTATGTAGCCTATCCTATTCACCCACCACTCACACCAATGTCACTGTGTGCCCTGTGCACAGACTGTCATGTAGCCTATCCTATTCACCCACCACTCACATCAATGTCACTGTGTGCCCTGTGCACAGACTGTTATGTAGCCTATGCTATTCACCCACCACTCACACCAATGTCACTGTGTGCCCTGTGCACATACTGTTATGTAGCCTATCCTATTCAAGTGAACTTTGGCCCAAAACACCTCTCTCCCCACCCCTTACCGGCTATGTGCATGGTACCACACCTATCTCTTGCATTGATGATGCCAATACATTTGTTTTTGTTATTGCTCAGCTTTAGCTTCACAGATTGAGTTGAAACAAAGCGCAGGTTATTTCTAGGAGTTTCCACTGCACAATGATGCAGTTTGAGGAAAATCGGTTTGGTCGTTTTTGAGCCAACCTGGAAAAGACATACACAACGTTCTTATAATATAAGTATAACTTATACTAGTTTGTACCACATCAATTACTTTAGTGGTAAACACACACAAAACTAGTGAAAAAACTGTTAATTGACAAACCCTGCATGGTACGTACAGTAGCAGTTCTCCACAGCAAGGCAGTCGCAAAAATGCTTCTGGCTTGCAGGATGCCTGGAACGGCATCCTGCAGCCAGAATCATTGCAGCAGTGCTGTCCGTAGCGTCCGTTGGATGCTACAGTCAGGCACCCTGCCCTGTTGGCGCCCGGAGGCTCTCTGTGCACTGGTGCTGGAGTTCCGAGTACCACCTGGGCAGGGCTCCGTCCCCTATGTGCAACGTCATGACATCAAGCACAAAGGGACAGGGCCGGCACTGGACGGCCCAAGTACTAGTTACACTGATGGTCAGTGCAGAGACAATATTAAGTGGAAGGACACTTAATATTGTAGCAGATAGCAATAATAAAATGATGGGAAGGAACAGCTCATTGCTGTATGCTGCCGAGCAGCTACTAAATACAGCCACATATCCTTTCTATTTATGTTAGCCACATTGAGTAACAATTAATGCTGCCCATGCACTGGGCGATTAAACCTAGCGATGGAGCGATAACGATGGTCGTTATCGCTCCATTGCTTGGTAATCGCCCACAAATCGGGCAGTAAAAGGTTAAAAATGACCAGCGATGTGCGCGCCCGCTGGTCGTTTTTATCATCAATCATCGCCCGAGCATGACGGTAAACCTGACGACCGCCTTCAGGTTGCCATGTTCGGGGATGATTGATCTGCATACACTGAACGTCTGAACGTTCAGTGTATGCAGTTCACCCCGCGGGAGACGACGGCATCATAATCGTGCCGTCGTCCCCCGCATCGTTAAGTGGATGGGCAGCTTTAGGGTCCCTTTGCAACATTGTCTATGAAAGACAGGAAAGTGCATTGACAGGTAAAAAATATATATTGTTAAATCAACTTTATATCCACGAGTCATTGTACATCTCATAGCAGGAACCCATATTTATCACTGAAACAGAGATGCACCAAATGACAGTTATTTGATGATCCAATCTACACGCAACCATTTTCATTATCACTTAGGGTTTTATATTGTGTAAATCTTTTAGTAGTATTAATCATTTCTAACTGTTTTGCTAAGTGAGTGCACCACTTTAGAATACTTTTTCCTTTTTTCTTTGCATAAAAGACCCTTGCAGAGCTGAATGAAGCTGAAGATGCGTCCATCTGAGCATGCAGTGCAAAACACATTTTTCTTTGGGATAATCTAATACTTGTAGGTTTTTATTTTGCGTCCATTTCTACATCAGAGCCTGTGTGTGTTAACCCCTCCTAGCCAACGGCCAAAAATGATCAGTAACAATATTCATTTGGGTACATTTAACCAACATCAAGTCTTTGTGTTTCTGCTACTGTCCTTGTGCTACAAGTGTTTCTGTGCTTTCATGAGTTGGCAGTATGAAATTGCAGTACACTGCATACAGTATGACACAATGAGGTAAATTTACTAATGGGAGAGTTTTTAGAAGTGGGTTTTAAAAGTGATGTTGCCCATAGCAACCAATTAGATTCTAGCTATTATCTTCTAGAAGGTGCTAGTCAAATGTTAAGTAGAATCTGGTTGCTATGGGCAACATCACTTTTAAAACTCACTTCTAAAAACTCACTTTAGTAAATTTACCCCAATGAGTATAACTATTAACTAGCAACATAAAAGTGCAGCTAACCACAGACAGCCCCTTATACAATTATGAAAGGCTGCCACAGGACAGAGCAGAATAACCAATCAGCTTCTACCTATCATTTTACAGAATGTACATTATAAGTAATAGGTAGAAGCTAATTGGTTGTTGTTATACACAACTTCTCCACTATTTTCACTGCTTGATACTTCTCCCCCTTTTGCCTTAAGTAATAGTCTGCAAGATAGGGTGCGTTTCCAGGGAGTCTGCCTGTATGTTTTTAAATTGCAATAATTTAAAAGGCAAAACCAACCTGGTTTTGCCTTTTTAAATTATTGCCGCTTTACAAACAAGGCCCTTTTATTTTCCAATTGTATGTTGCAATTTGTAACATGGTTGAAATATCATGGCTGTATTTCTTTCTTTTTTTTTCATAACAATTTTTGTGCCTCTTTAGCTGTTCCTTTTTGAATAAAAAATATAAAAACAAGGCCCAATAATTTCAATGAAATTGAAACTTACTGTATAAATGCGTAAAATGGTATTTGTTTGCAATGACAACGCAGTAGTTTATCTTTGTTAAATGAGCAGAGCTACAGGATCACTCAAACCTGGTAGAGCTGAGAGTTTTCAGCACTGGAGAACTGGCACTCCCCTGGGGATTCAAATCATTAGGGTCACACAGAAAATGTGTATTAAAAAAGCAACGTGCCATTGGATGGCCACATTCATTTCCTCAAGCCTGATGCACCCGACAGGAATTAGCCACAATGTCAGTAATATGTATCTGTAGAAAAACAATGTCAGTAAGGTAGCCAGCAACAGAGCAACAAGAAAGAAGATTACATTCTCTAAAGCCTCTCAACACTACTGTATGAGCAAGTGATATTATAGCGGTATCCAAATTTGTTTAGGTCTTACTGAGGAGTATTCATCATGCGGGAATGAAATATTCTTGATAATGCAGTATTCAACCAATAAAGGGCAACTTGCAGGTGGGAACCCCAAAAGAGGTCACAGAATCTGTGTTTTGGTTTCCCCAGAAAACTTTTATGACAGCTAATTCTAGAGAGCTGCAGAAATTTACATTGTCATTAACAAAGAGCTTTACTTGTCTCATTTCAGGAAAACCGGGTACAATAAGGGCATTCGCACACAATCAGAGGCGTCGAGAAGGGGGGGGACGGGTACTAATCATCCGGACCCGGGCTTGCTGGAGGGGTCCGGCGGGGTTCGGCACCACTCCCTCCCCATTCTTATATCACAGCAGCCCAGCACACGCTCTGGGAGACTGCTCGCGGCTGCTAAGTAGTAGCCACAGCAGTCTCCTATGCCTGTGGGAGAGCAATCAAGCTGATCACGCCCCCCACTGGTTATGTAACGGGCTGAGGGGGCTTACAGTGCCAAAATTTTTCTTTATTTTTTTTAACTAAGGGGGCGTGGCCACTCCTCCCGCGATTAGGCCACGCCCCATTTTATCCAGGCCCCGTGCAGCTCTTGACGCACCTGCACTCAAATACAGATATATTTACCATGGAAGTTACAAAAGGGAAAAGTTTATATCCGCACACATCTATTTGTTGTATATTACAACCCCATATTCAGTATTCAAATATTTATATATGGATTGGGGGTGCTGTCGGCAGACAAATGGTAATAAATACCTACATTTACAAATATATAGAGAAAGAGAGGAAATTCCTATAGTGAAAAATGTATTCTGAGTGAAAGATGATAAGCTACACATATACATGTGTCTGTTTACACATGTACTGTATGTATGTTTGTATATGTACACATGTATATGTGTATCTTATCATCTTTTGCTCACAATACATTTTTCACTATAGGAATTTTCACTTAAGTATTAAATTAATGCTTTATCTTAGATGACCAATTGTTCCTGTGGACTTGATTTAATACCGATTATTAAAATAATGTACTCAGTATCGATCGTTCCTTTTATCAATTAATGAATGTGTATAATGATATAATTTATGTGTTATGAATGGGGTATTAGTTAAACTACGAGATAGCCATAGGAGTATATGTAATGGGTATAACATAATTTAGTGATTGTCAAAATATTGTTGATAAGGTCATAAAAAGTTGTAATTATTACCGCAACTTGGAAATTATTAATATAGGTTCTCCGTTTTTTTCTCTATCTCTAATTTTTCATCTTCTTCCTCTATTTTACATGTCTTTTTGAAGTTAGGATGGGAATATAAATATATAACCTTAATATCTCCAGGATTATGCCACTGCATAAGGACTTGTTATTCGCATCCATATCAATAGGAATGCATAATTATAATAGACTGCGACATGATTGGTGGAAGGGAACATCTTAATACCTGAGATATGTGACACACAATTGGCTCAGACATGGAGTCTCCAATAAGAATGAGAGGAGCCGCTGGATTGGTCCCGACCAACATGTGACCTTAAGACGGGATGGGATGTTTAACATGTGTTGAACACCACAATATCGGAGTGGTTAAGTGTGAGCCACTACCGCATAACAAGCGCAATAGATAGGTGGTTTATGGCTACATAAGTTACCATCTGATTGTTATAGCAACATTGTTGCAAATATATCCTTGCTGCACAGACTGTCACTATATGCATTGAGGCTATGTGATATGATAATTATCTAATAGCAGCTTAGGGAGATGGAACATCTTAAATGAATAATTGAGAGACACTAACTAAATATCAATAGAGAATGAGGAAAAGATACAATATGTACTAAACCTCTGACAACAATCAGACCAGATTCACCCCGAGCACCGATGTTGGTTTCAATGTGTATTAACCATTAATAACCGAGTAAGGACAATTATTTCATATACATCTTGTGTGAGGTCTGGAACTGAGATATAGTGTGGCTATATGAGATCAGAAGGATTTTTCCCTTAATATATAGAAGATATATGCACACTTGCTAGTACAAGAGGACATTATATCCAATCCCTAGGGAAAAAAATTAATCAGGAATACTGATACCCACCAATATTATACCAAGTGGTTAGATAACTAAAAGCCACATATATCAAGTAGCTAAACGATCATATGCCATATATAACTGAGAGGTTTTAGTTGAATTGTCTCTTCAATTTTTTTCATTTTTGTAGCATACAACCACACTATAATATAATAATAAATAATGAGGACACACAGCGAAAATAACCCTTGATTTTATTGCACATTTCTGACTTTATACACATATTCTTCTGTTATTTTAAAACTATTATTTCGCTGAACATTGTTCTCCAATGGAACATTTTTAATGTATACCTAATAAAGAATTATAATCTTATTCTAAATAATACTTGAAAGTTCTCTATACATTTGTAGATATTTCTACCAAGCAGCTCAGATAGGCTGAATATTAGCACAACTAAGGTCATTCACTAATTAGTAAATTAATGAAAGTTTTTTTTAATATCATATAAATTGTTAAAATAACAATTTTCTTCTTTGCAAATAGGAGAAACAATGGTATAATAAATATTCTTGTTTTCTCTTGTGTCATATTTAAACCGTAAGCACTCATAGGCAAATGAAAATGCATATGATAAAGCTCCATGTATGAAGCATCTAGCCATACACATGCATGTTAAATATATAAATGCCATGATGATCTCTCTTAACCCTGTGTCGGGCGCAGCTGGCCTGACAGGGGCAGCCCCTCCTAGTACCTTCCTATCTCTAGGTGCTGTTTGAAACCCCCCTAGGCAGTTTTCCTGCTGCCTGCGTGGAGTGCAGTAGTGACTTTCCTGGCCTCTCAGGCTCATTGCGCCCGAACTCATCTGACTTTTGAAGGTACGTATTTCTTTTTATTTTCTCACAATTTTGTGTATTTTGCTCATTTTATTAATGACAATTACAAAGGTTGTGGATATTTTGCGGAAATATGTAGGTTTGTCCAGGGTGGCCTCTTAGGCACACTGCGCCCAAACTTGTACTCATGTTCGTGTTTTCCCCTGTTTTGCTTCAGATTTTCTGCTGAAATGGCCCGTACAACCTATTGTTTCCTCTTTGTACATCCTAATGAAGGTCACTGATCATTTTAAGAGCGTTAGAATTGAGTTAAATAGGTGCTAATGACGATTTTATAACAGGCGCCTGTCAGGCACACTGTGCCCGAACCGGTTAGTCCCAGAGGTGCGCCTGACGCAGGGTTAAAGGGGGCGTTCCTTTGCTATATATAACCTAATTGAGGCAATAGCTTCTTTATTTATTGAAGTGACTGATTGTCATTTCCAAGGTGAAACAAGTTTGTTGTTTGACCTTCATTTCATGTACTGTAGAGGTGTGTTTGACGAGGCAATCCTCCCATATCAGGAGCCTCACATCACTACTTTTCTCCCGAGTCTAACTGCTCATTCCACTCTCTGCCTCTCAGTCTGTGGCTTACCATTTGTCATCATTCTCTCCCTACAACAGGACACTACCTCTGTCACTGGCAGCCCTGTCTTCCCTTACATAATCAGGGGCAGGTCACTGGCTCCCACAAGACCAGCAAGTTCAGCATTGATATCTCCCCACATACTACTGTACTTGCTGTTCTAAAATATCCACTGATTTGACTACAGGTTACTCTATCAAAGCTTTTTTTGCCAAATGGATGAGTTTATTATTGTCAATGACATTGATATCTCTGTGTCTAATAACATTTGCTTTATCATTTGCACTTTGATTGAGAAAATGGTTCCCATATATTCCATACACAATCTGAGCCTTTTAAGTGGTGCAGCTTCCATGGACAGGGCACGCCAAACCTTCTAGCAGGCCCAGGTATTGACAAGTAATGTGGCTCAGGCGGGGGCAGGGCCGAATTGGCCATCGGCCACTTCTAACAAATGCGGAAGTGCCCCCACCTGTGGATTCACTATGTGAGCTCAGGGAGACAGAAGGGGTGGGGGCAGTGATGGGCTGGTGCGCTTGGCCGGGAAGAACAGGTGTGTGCCACGAGGCCAGGCCCCCGTGACTCGCGGCACGCCCCCTTCACGAGCGAGCGCACACAGGGCGTACTGCCAGGGCTGATCTACAGCCAGAGTCCATTCCTGGGCCATGGAGTGGCCATGCCCACTCCATCAATATGCACATATAGTGTGCACTACTGCAAAGCTGCATTGGTGGGGACGGGTAGGGGGTTACACCTCCCCTGCTCTTCTAGGCCCCTACAGAGGCACTGGTAATCCGTACCAGCTAACCCCCTCTCAGCGCCCCTGACCAGGGACACCTATCTCTTATCTTTGTACTGCAAGTGCTGGATGTTGGAGAAACTGAGCTAAAGCACTAAAACCAATCACATAGGTATGCAGGGGATATAACAACAACTGAATATCAGTGACAGGATTGCACTTTTACTGTATGGCAGCATTCAATGGGCAATTAGGAATAATTTACAGATGAACTGAGCTTTTTGATAATCATAATTAAGGAAAGACAAAATAGTTTATTCAAGAGCTTAAAATATTATTTCTGGGTTTACTTTGCTAGCTGTACAGCTACCAAAAATTATATAATACACCATTGTAATTTCTATACATAAATAAACTAGTTGTAAAGCTTTATCCATATCCGTGTATGTGATGGGTTGAGGAAATAAAATAAGGTATACTTTACTAGGTATTCACTGCTAACTGTGCAAGGCTGCAATATTTAGCAATGACAGAGATGTGACACAATGGCACTTCATATCCACGTCAAATTCTGATCCCCAGTGACCCACCATTTCTAGAACCAGAAGATGATATGGTCCCTGTGCTCCTTCGGTCCCCCTCTGAGAAGAGATCACCAGTCCTGACTTATGGTGCCAAATCATTTAATATGGTTTTGTGATGGGACTTAGTATCCGTCAAGGGACACCAAACTGAGACATGAACTTGATTCTTAGAGGGCTTGACCTGAATTCCCTGAAGTGAAATGCTGGTCTCTTACCCAGAAAGCTTGCCTCTTTTGTATTTAATCAACTACTAAATCCTCTGAAGTGAAAAAATGCACATCTTGTTCTCAGTCACTTGCTGCAGCTGAACGATTTGCACAAATAGAACTTCTTAACCGACAAGGGTTTATTTGGGTTGAGTGCGTCTCACACTTAAACTGTCTCTTAGGCCTAAAAACTTGGATATCACAGTCTGAGACTATTTACATCTTATATTTTACCCAACTTCACACGTACATATGTATTTACAAATACCACAGAAATGTGGGCTTTCACACAAGATAATTTAAGCACATATTTAGTTTACTGCTAAAAAAGAAATCAAACATTTAATAGAAATATGAGTCACTGTATTTTAAAGGAGATATAGGGGTCTATTTACTAAGCCTTGGATGGAGATAAAGTGAACAGAGATAAAGTCCCAACCAACCAGCTCCTAACTGTCATTTTTCAAACACAGACTTTGACATGGTAGTTAGGAGCTGATTGGCTGGGACTTTATCTCCGTTCACTTTATCTCCATCCAAGTCTTAGTACATAGACTCCTTAATACAGAAAAAAGGGCATTTTCTAGCAAATGCTAACCAGGTCACAGTAAACAGGACCATTGTGAATGAGAACATGGGAATTAATGAAGTAGACATAAGGCCTGATTCCGAGCAGCACACGCTGTGGAGTGATTTTTTGCTAATGAGCAAAACTGGTGGCTTGGCGCATGCATGGAGGTGGACCATCTTATGGGCATGTTATGGGAGTATCTGGGGGGGAGGAGGGGTTGTCGGTGAAAGTGGTTGCATATGCAGATGCTTATCCGCTCACAAAGGATGCCATACTCGAATGGAGAGACTGCACTTGTCAAAGGCCTGGTGCAAGTTTCCATGGTGCGACAAATGATGCATCTACAGATGCACTAATCAGCATTTCAGTCCCTATGGGTGTTTACAGTGGGCACCTCAGACCTTGCACATCGGACTCTTTGATGTACACTAAGGAAGGGATTTGTGGTAACAGTTTCACAATCCGCCAATGCGGCTGCGTCCAGCTCAGAATCAGCCCCTGATGGCTAATGCAGAGTGAGTACTGTGATAGTTGATATGCCGTATATTGTGCATGTTTGCAGTGCGTATTGCCAAAATGCAAATGCAACCACGTGATGATTGCAGTATTAAACACATTGTCCATGTAATCTACCAAAGAGGCAAAACAGATGCCTTGTACAGTAAGTGTGTTTATGTAAATGCAAACATTGCAGAGCAGCATTTGTGCCTGTATATATGCACAAATGTTGCAGCAAGATGAAGAATGGAAACATAACCTCATCAGTTCTCACAATGCCAAAACACAGACACAGTGGCAATGACACTGCTCTCATTAAGCACGCCTATATCAGAGGATTGCAGGTATGCCTGTTTGTGGCCATTCACAGCAGGAGCAAGCATTAATGCAGGTATGATCATGTGGCTTTGATTGGTTTACACTCATCTGCATCTGCATATGAGCTCGCTCACTGACTGTCCACAAACAGGGGCGACACAAACGTTTTTAGGCTGGGGGGGGCAAAATATAATTTCATTTTGGCACCCCTAAATCGATGAATGTCACCCCCCTGTGGGTTTTAAAAAAAATTACTTTAAATTTAATCCATGTATTAAAACCCACACTTTTTACTACATGGATTAAATTTAAAGTAATTTTTTTTAAAAAGTGCATACATTTAAGTAAACCATCTGAAGGAGGTTTGGTGTTCAAATCCCATGCTTGGTGTGTTATGTATTTTAATGCGGAGGGATTAAGTCATTTACTACATAATAATGGATAGCTCAACAATTAGATGTCTGACTATTGTGTCTACCCTACAAAAGTCCAGGAATGATGATGTTTGTCCATGCAAGATGACGTTTTGCCTCTTTCTGAGTTCCGTTTTTTTGGAGGGAAAAATCCGAACTCAGCGTGCAAACTCGAACCTATCCGAGCCTGCACATCCCTAGTATATATATATATATATATATATATATATTCTGTATATGGATGTTTTTTATTTTTTTCAGAATCGATATTAGGTTTGACTCTCCAAAGCTGACTCCATGTAGCCTGAACATGGGGGGCTTCAGGTACAGTTTTAGGTAGTGATGTCTCAGTCTTCTCTGGGACTGTTGCAGGGACAGGACCAGAGTCCGTGGGAACCAGACTATTCAGTATTGCCATGGTCACAGCAAGCTCTATTATACAACAGTTCCTTTAATTTATGTCCCCCATGGTGTTGATTAGGTTTTCTAAATTGCTGTTGATGGTTTTCAACATTTGTGTCATGATACCTGTTTCCTTTGTCTTACTACCCTCCAGTAGTTGCCTAGTTGGTGTCTGTTATCGAACAGCAGGTGATGAGGAGGCTGCTGTGTGTTGTCGTTCATACTCCTGCTCTTCAAACTCTAGCACCAGTGATGTGGGCTTAATGTCCTCAGGTTCATCTCATGTCGTGGTTGCTTCATCCATCCACATCTAGGATAAGTAACAACATGTAAGTAACTGTGTAATTGGTCCCACAAAAGTATTCTTAGTTCGTTGCTATCTTTTTACTTGTGTTACTTCGGTATAGTCTTTCTTTATAGAGAATTTATTATTCTCTTTCTCTCAACAAGAATAACAATTATTTTGCAAAAATGTTGGTTATGTGAAATGTAATATAGTAACAGATAAATAGTTATGCTGTAAATTAAAGCTGGATTTGATGACTTACATAATACATACTTATTTGCCAACCTGCCGATGATACTGTATGCATGGCAGCTCACACAATCTGACCAATCAGAGAGTTCCTATTCATTGCTAGGGCAATGCCCATTTGTGACCTGAAAGTACAGTCACATAGTTATATAGACTGCAGACACTAATACCAATGCATTTATTGAATGAAACAGTTATGTGTACATGGTTTTATGTCTTACATGTTTTTTTTTTATAGTTTTGTGGGTGGTGGGACATTCTTTGTCTTGCTAAGTAGTCTGCCTGATACTATTTCTGATATTGTTCCTCACACCCTCAGTTTGCAGCTGTGACATGTTTCCAAGTGTGCTAGCAGTGTTGACCATCCAGAAGTGCAAAAGAAAGGCTTAACATCATTATCACTGTTTTGCTTACAAAGATAAAACAAGTATTTGTACTGTGGTTGGATATTAGGGTCATAGACAGGTCTTTGTGGACCCCACAGCAACATTTTGAAGGGGCCCCACCCCAATGCTTATTGAGAGACACCTCTCCACAATAGTTGTTCATTTTATGGTCCATAATAATGCGTAGTTTATTTTAGTCACCATACAGTAATAGTGCTCTGGTTTATTTTATGCCTCATAGTAGTGCCTTAGTTCATTATATGTACCATAGAAGTGTCCTAGTTCAGATTATACACACAGTGCCACCAGTTCACATTATGCTACATTGTATTCACCCCAGTTCACACTATGTCACTGTAGTTGTCACGTCTGAGGGTTGATTTGGGTTGGAACAGGCGTGAAAGGTTGAAGAGGAGATTTGAGAGGCGTGAAGGAACTTAGGTGGCTTGAGCCAGGACTTCCTCATGTATTGATGTGAGGAGGTAGAGATACGGCATTGGATGATGGGCCAGAAGGCAAGTACAGAAATAGAATTACTTTATTGATCAGTAGGTTGAAATGGAACTGGATATATAATACTGAATGAATGAGCAGAATCGTATTGGGACCGATGATGCTGGATTGAGAGCAGGATCGGTTTGCGACCGATGTTGATGAATTGAAGAACTTAATGGATTTGAATCCAATGTTGAAGAATTGATGAACTTGATCGGTTTGAGACCGATGTTGAAGAATTGAAGAACTTAATTGATATGACTCGAATATTAATGAATTGATGAACTTGATCGATTTAGTATAATTTTTATAAATTTATGAACTTAATTGATATGAGTCCAATGTTGATGAATTGATGAACTTGATCGATTGGGACTGATGTTGATGAATTGAAGAACTAAAATAATATGAGTCCACTGTTGGAAACATTAGATGAGAGTGAGACCGATGGTTGGAGGTATCGTCTGGAACCGATGGTGGGTGTAAGAACAAGTCTCAGTGGTAAAACCAGACTTGTGTGCAAGATGGTATAGGAGGCTTGTTTACCAGATATAGGAACTGGATATAATGGACTGGGACCGTACGGATACAGAGTACCTGGGAGCTCAGCATAGAGCTGTAACTTCAGCAAAAAGCGACATTGTACTGGCAACAGAGGTCATTTAGGAAAGTGAATTTAAAGGGGAGGATCCCCTGGGATAGAATGATGCAATCAGCTGGTCTGGGAGCAGCACTACAAGTGGAGGAAGTATGTCAGGTGACAGAGTCCAACATGGCTGCGCTCATATTATGGTTTAGGAGTGAGCTCTGGTGTGCAGCCTGTGTGCCATCATACTGGGAAGAAATGCTGTGATTAAAGGAGCATGAGCAGACCTCTGTGCTATCTGGGAGTGATGCACAACATGAGTGGACCTCAGAACTAGCCTGGACAGACAACGGAGAGGTAAGAAAGTGTTTTTTAAGGGCCAGAGTGTGACAGTAGTGCTGCCAGTACACATTATGCCACACTGTGCCTCAGTTCACATTATGCCACACAGGGAAGGTGGATGAACCAGCTCCTTTCTGTAAGGGATATTTCCTAATCCAGGAGAATCCATATTGTTTGGAGATCTTCTTAATATAGGCACCCATGTCCCTTTCTGGGACAGTCCTAATCTCGGAGTTCAATTCCTGCAACCTAGCTTCACAAAGGCTGTAAACAAGGAGAAGCCTACTCTCCGATAGTGCTGATTAGCTCAGCTGTGTCTGTGAGCGTGAAACATGATTGTGGGAGGTGGATAATATCTGTGTGAAGCTTTACTGAAAGGGAGAGACAGAGATCGAATCTGACAAGTCCCCCATTTAAGGCCAAAGCAATGGAATGGAACCAACTTTTTAGCAGCCAATTTCAGAAACTTTGTAGACAACTACATGAGCTGGGTCTGGACCCCCTAAGCCTCTAGGCCCTATAGCAATGGCACCCTCTATAGCTACATCCATGGTTAGAGGCCATTTTTATGTTTAGGAGCAACTTGAAAAACATGGTGTGCCCTAGAGAAAATTTGCACCTTGTGTTTGGCTTTAAAAAATTAGACACTATGGGCTTTATTTACTACAATCCGCATATTGAATGCGGATTGCAGTGTGATATTACCGAGTGAATTCGCATTGCGAATTCAGGCAATATCACAGGGATTTACTATAAATCCCTTGCAGGGACAGAGCTTGTGATAAAGCTCTGTCCCTGCGGATCCCATCCGCACTCTAGTCGCGGTATTTTCAGAAAAAATACCTCGACTAAGAGCCCACGCATGCGCCGACCCACCGTCGCTGCTACCCCCCACAGATGCTAAGCCCTGCCCCCCACGATCGCGGACCCCCGCAACCCCCCCTCCCCCCCACAACCCCCCCTCCCTTCATTCACTTACCTGCATCCTCCTGGCCTCCGGTGATCTTCTCCGGGGTTCCCGATCAGGTGATCTCCCATACTGCACTGGGACCCGATCACCTGATGACCGGGCCACAGTGCACTATGGGAGACCAGCTGACCAGAGAGGAGCCATCACCGGAGGCCCGATCACCGGTCCCTGGATTCAGGTAAGTAAAAAAAAATGTTTCAATTTTTTTTTTCTTTTTTTTACAGCAATCAGCTTGCGGTCTGTTTAGACCACACAGCTGATTACTGGTACCGGCTCCCGCCTCTGCTCTCCCCGTTACAGCAGAGTGGGAGCCGGGGGAGACCCTGGATAACGCCACCTCCAGGTGGCGTTATTATCACAGGGCTTCCCCCGGTATTTTTTTACAATTTATTTTTAGTAACTCTGGTCGGATCACATTTCCCATTACAATTATTGGAAATGCGATCTGCTTTACTAAAAATAAGTGATACTAGGGGTTGGAGTAGAATTTTACTAATTCTACTCCAATTGCCCTGTAATAACTACAGGTGAAACTAAAATAATGTGAAAAGGGTGTGAAAACACCCTTTTTCATTTTATTTTAGTAAAAATAATGTTAATAAATAGAGCCCTATGGGGTCTATTTACTAAGTAGTGTGTTAGGAGACAGAGCGAAAAGTGATAAGAAAGTGATAAGGTGCCAGCCAATCAGCTCCCAACTGTCATTTTTCAAACACAGCCTGTGAGATGACAGTTGGGAGCTGATTGGCTGGTATCTTATCACTTTCTTATCACTTTTCACTCTGTCTCCTAACACTGCTTAGTAAATAGACCCCTATATATTTAAAAGCCTGTAGTTTTATTCCTAGAAAAGAAGTGTCAAGAATGTGACACCTATTATTATTTGCTAAGTGCAAAAATGATAAAATAACATCATACTTTGGCACATTTCTGTGAATCAGGGGTGAAGCTAGGCTTTCTCTCACCTGGGACAAAGACTCAGTTTGGTGCCTGCCCCTCTCAGTCTCAGAACTCAAAGGTAAATAATCCTGCCTGTACTACACTACCTCACCCACCACAGATCATCCTAGTACCAGCCATACAATACTGAGAGCACTACAGCAACTGCCATACAATTCACAGAGCATCACAGTGACTGCAATACAATACAGAGAACATCAGTGACCACCATACAATACTGAGAACATCAGAGACCTTCATACAATACACAGAATATCATGGGGACTGTCATATAATAGAGAGAACATCAGTGGCCACCATACAATACAGAGAACATCAGTGACCACCATACAATACACAGAGCATCACAGTTATCATCATACAATTTACAGAGCATCTCAATGACTGGCATATAATACAAATAACATAAGTGACCACCATTACAGAGGACATCACAGTGACTGTCATATAAATATAGTGAACAACACAGCCCTTGGAATAAGATAAGTCTGATATCAGTTTATGAGGCTGACCACCTGGAGCATGCTTTTCCCTGCTACACTCTCCTAAAAAGTAGCTGCATATTAACTGTACATTAAGGCTCTTTAAATGCAGAATGAAAAAACCGGTCCTTGCCCACCGTAATTTTGAGGAGGATTTTTTCAGAGACGGGCTGCTGAGCAGCCTATTGCTGTAGAACACAGCCCCTGGGAAGGAATAAGTCTGATATGCACCTGACAGCCCGGCCTCAAGCTCCCCCACACTGCTCCATGGTTAAATCACAGTTTAAAAAAACTGGTGAGGCAGTAGGAAAAAGAACATGAATCCCATCTGCTGGTTTACAGGAAATCAATAAAAATAAAACATACTTATTTTAATTTTAAATTTTGATCTGTGAAGCCCTTGCTTTGGTACAGTTCCTCAGCTTAATGATGCCTGAATAACACTGCATGCATGGTCCAGCCTCCCTCATCCTCCCGGCCAGCCTGTCTACTCTTCCTGGCCTACCTACCTCCTCCTGGCCCACCTGCAACCTCCTCCCAGTCCCACCTCCCTACTCCTCATGCTTGCATGCTTCCTCTACTGGGCTGGCTTCTTTAGAAGATGAAAATGTAGGTACATAAAATTAAATGGCATTGAAAAAAGTTGAAAAATCAAGTGTATGGTAACAAATGCCAGGTGTTTTACAAACAAAATTGATTAACTACAATATACTTAGTCCTGTTGAATGTGAATTACAACATAGAAACTGTATAAAAGTCACAACAGGGTAGTGAATGGGAAAGACAGGATAAGGTGGAGAGTGGTTTGGACATATGGAAAAGTCTTTTTAAGAGCTGCCCAGCAGGCAGCTATCTATAAAAATTCTGGCAAAGTAAGTCTATATGTATAGATATATACAGAGGTATATTTATTTAAATATATTTATAATGGGTGCAGGGTGTGCAGTGCACACAGTGCTCTGGTTACAGTGAGGCCCCATACCACACACCATGTGCCCACAGTACGTTTACTTTTTGCCGGCAAGCAGGTCCCTCCTCCCCCACGGCACCATCATCCCAGTGACACCTTCGGGAAGATGGTGGCACACAGTAAAAACAAAGACTCTGGAACTATGTCAAAGCCTCTGCTCTCTTGTGCGCATGTGCCATTTTCCCAAATATCATTGGGAAGATGGTAGAAACAGGAAAAAAGCAGTCGGCGCTAATAGGGAGGGTGTGCATCCACTAGCTGCTCTCTCGGGAATTATCCAACATTCCTTAAACTAATAAAACAAAAATGGATAGAGCGCTCCGTGGTAATTTGTTCTAATATAATGTATTGGTAATGTCTAAATAGATCTAACTAACAGTCTAAATGATGTACTGGTGGGCAATATCTTTGGGCTGGATGTTCAGGACAAAAATCCTATTGTTGTGGAAATAGTCCGGTATCCAAATGTAAAGTCCCAAATGATAAGATGATGTATATTTATCCCAAATGGGAATATTGTAGTCTAATCGTAATGCCTCACTGGTGTGCAATAACTTGAGGCTGGTTGTTGCCGGCAGATGATATATATAAATCAGGTTGGCAACATCTGTCGGCAGAATATTCGCACGTTTGAATATTTTTATGTGTATCAGTAAGGTCAGCAAAAACTGTAGGCAGATTGTTGCTCTAAACGAAGTCTGGGTATTTGTGAATGCAGTCTCCTTCTCCTCCACTTTCCTCACCACCTGACCTTGTAGTCTGCTGGTCCTGTATCAATCTTTGTCCATAATCACTGCATGTGAGTGTATGGGAGGAGACTATGTAGTAAGGATGACTGAGTAATTAATAATAACTGTTTATTCAACAGTATAACAAAGGAAGAAATACCCTTCAAACAGGGATTGATAATTAAAAATCACAAATGGGTATAGGTGAATGTCCCAACGCGTTTCATCTCATTATGAGACTTTTTCAAGGGCAAAATTTTCCCCTTGAAAAAGTGATTATGGACAAAGATTGATACAGGACCAGCAGACTACAAGGTCAGGTGGTGAGGAAAGTGGAGGAGAAGGAGACTGCATTCACAAATACCCAGACTTCGTTTAGAGCAACAATCTGCCTACAGTTTTTGCTGACCTTACTGATACACGTAAAAATATTCAAACGTGCGAATATTCTGCCGACAGGTGTTGCCAACCTGATTTATATATATCATCTGCCGGCAACAACCAGCCTCAAGTTATTGCACACCAGTGAGGCATTACGATTAGACTACAATATTCCCATTTGGGACAAATATACATCATCTTATCATTTGGGACTTTACATTTGGATACCGGACTATTTCCACAACAATAGGATTTTTGTCCTGAACATCCAGCCCAAAGATATTGCCCACCAGTACATCATTTAGACTGTTAGTTAGATCTATTTAGACATTACCAATACATTATATTAGAACGAATTACCACGGAGCGCTCTATCCATTTTTGTTTTATTGGGAAGATGGTGCCACAGAGTATAAGGGATCAGTTTGCTGGCACAGGGTAAGATGTAGGGCTTGGGCGGGAGGGGGAGGTCTGCACAGAGAATTAGGCTAGCTGCACATGAATCCGCTTGGGTGTTAATATGCCCCTGGAAATACAATACATACAAATAAAGATACCACCGTTTGGGGATTTTTTTTTATAAGCTACCTACTATGAACAATTAATAATGTGAAAATGAAACTAGTGATTAAGGAAAATAATATATTTATTAACCATACTGCATGCTCTCGTCTCATTTTAAAAATGTCCATAATTGTTCTGAGTATTACATCATGCAGTTCTTTGGCATACAACAAGTGACCAACAAATGGAGAACACGGTATCTTCAAAATAAATTATCTTGCACAGAAATGAGATCGTTCATGAATTAAAAACATTGGCCCTCATTCAGAGCCGCTCGCTATTTGCGGTCGTTCGTTCTAAAACAAGAGGTGGCTATTCAAATGAACCGTTCGCTAATTGCGGTGTGTTCACGCCTCTAAGTCTGAACGAGCGAGCAAAACTTGCGGTTGTAATTTTGAAAAATACGCCCCCTGGCCGCTCGCATCCTACGTCATGTCCGCTATTTATTAGATTAATCGAGTACATCGACCAGCGTATGAACTGCTCGCTATTCTTGTGGCTGGTTTTTTCAACCGCTATTTTGCGAGCAGTTCTGAGTAAAAAAAAAACAAGTGACTTGGGCAGTGACGCTGCTGTATTAATTATGCACTCCCTTAAAACGCCCGTTTTGACCTTTAAGCACGCCTGCGTTCGAATTCCACACCCCCGTTTTCAAGCACCTTCCCCTGTTACCACCCACATACGCCTCCTTCTGTCACTCAAAATAGCAGGCATTCGCTATATAGCGAACAAACGATTTTCGGCCGCACTGACTGGTTCGCGCATGCGTATTAAAATCCGTACGCATGCGCAGATGTGCGAACATCGGTCAGAACGAACGAGCGGCCGCTTACGAGCGGCTCTGAATCAGGGCCTTTGTGTCATATATTGGGATCTGGGTCCCCGTTACTGGGTCCGGCGGTGTCACCCTACTGCCATCTGTGTCCACACTGGCCACCTGCGTTATCCTTGAGATGTGTGTTCACTCATCTGTAAACGTGCAGTTCCTAATGTTCTGCGTCTTGGCCAGAATTACATGATCTGCCCTGATAATCCAGTCCCTAGCAACTCACATGATTCATCAGTGGCAAACGCAGGATTTCTAGAGGGGTGTTTCCAAATGCTTGATTTTAGAGTGAGTGTGGCCAGTCCATGAAGACGGTAGAATTAGCACTTAACCAGCTTTAATATGCGTTATACAAAGTACATTGTGTGTCATTATTCCAGCATATACAGGACCAGCAATCACAGTAAGCCATTAAATGCGGCAGTAGGGCCATCCTGTCTGAGCTGAATAGTTTTATTTTAGATGTGAGCACCATCCCTATTAGAGCAAGTCCAGGAATCTGGGGGAGCAGCAGAATAACCTAGCACTGCCCTGGACATATATGTACATATTGGGCTTTATAGCAGCACATCCCTAACAGTGAATGTTTACCAGATCTCCTAGTTGGTGCACAGGTTATTTATTACTGTCTGATACATGTTAAAAGATCCACAGGTGGTGCTAATTATATCATTTGTGATACTGAGAAGAACATGCAGCACTAGTAAAATTCTATTACATTACTATTTCTATTGTGGTCATGGTGTGGGCAGGGGAGAGGGGTTTCCAGGCAGACAGAAACCCCCCCCCCCTGCATTTGCCTATGTTCATTCAGCCTATCAGTTCAATTGGAGCCCTATTTAAACCAACAACTGCTGACAGCACATTGCCAGTATAAATTCTCTCAATATAGTTCAATACCTTGGGTCCTGGTTCTGTTTTGCCTTCCTGCATTCAATTCCAGCTACCTGCTTCAATATTTCCTTCATAGCATTCTGCATCTGTTCCAATTGCCTGCATCAGTATTTGCTTCACATCATTCTGTACCTGTGTTAGTTACCTGCTTCAGTGTTGCTCACAGCCTTCTGCTCCAGCCTGTTTCAGTTTCTTGTACCAGTTTGGCTCCCCAGCATTCAGTCCTGATACACTCCTGCAGCCTGCCTGAATTGTGCTCCCGGCACGTAGTTCTAAAGTTCCTGCAGCGTGCTTCTATTGTGCAATAGCACCCAGCTCCAATATCTTCGGAAGCCTGCTTCAATTGTGCTCCTGGCACCTAGTTCTAAAGTTCCTGCAGCCTGCTTCTATTGTGCAATAGCACCCAGTTCCAATATCTCCAACAGCCTGCTCCAGTTCGGCTTCTGGCACTTGTCAAGACCATCGCGACCATTGGGCTTGCGACGAGACCCTTGTGGTAGGGTCTCGTGGCCGCAAGCCCCAGAGAGTTTTCAGCTCTAACAGAGCCGAAAGCTCTCCCACTGACATCACTTGTGATGTCGGTGGGGCCGCCCCCAGATGGTAGGCGTTCTCATGGGAACGCCTCCATCTGGGCAGCCACCCCCCCGGCCCGCCCACCAAAGGGGGCGTGCTGTGACTCAACATCGACAGCATGCCCTCTTTGGTGCGAGACCCGGAGTGTCGGATTGCACATCGCTATCCGGGTCTCACGCATGCGCACGACGGAGCCGGCTCCGTCATGCGCATGCGCTCTGGGCCACCATCGACACGGTTGCGAGCGCTCAGGTCTGAATCATGCTTTTTACAACACATGCCTTTTCTGTTTTTTGTTTGTCTGTAGAAAGGAAAAAGGGGTGTCTGTAATTAGATAAAAAAATAAACAAACTTTATTGCACAACTTATTAAAATATTGGTTTATATAAAGAATCAATCTTTTAATGAGAAAACTGCAAAAAAAACAAAAACAAAAGTATATATGTGTAAAGAAGAATACAGAATGTATATTAAAACATATTTTCCTGTGTGTCTTATGGTGCTACAATAATAGCAAGAGTTTTTTGTGTTTTAATCAAATTTGTCTGAATGAGGTCTTTCATTTTTGTTTGTCAATTCGTACTGTCTAAATCCTTTTCTGCCCTCTATTAAAATTGGTCTTACTTGGACCTATCCTGCTGTTTTCCGACGTGCCAGGATCACTATACAATTTAGCCATACACATGAGTGGATAAGATGTATAAGCATCAGCTGTCCAAACCTTAGGCCAAGAGGATGAGTTACTTGCAGACTACACTGGAGCGATTGGAAGAAGGTTGCACACAAAGGCTGACAATGTCTCCTTCAAAAGCATTTTCCAACACGTCTGACAAGGATCCAGTTTCTAATATGTCAGTATGATGCTTTACACTTTAATTGGGGCCATACAGTATATACTACAATATATTGGCATGTGTAGTAAGCTTAACATGCTGATATTCACTAATATCTATGGTATATTAGTGCAGCTTTAGCTGAACCTTTGTAAAAGGTAAAATATTGCCTTGTGCTTAATTCTAAAATAAGAATTAAACAGGAGTTAAAAGCAATTAAGTCATTCATTTTTAATTAGGGTTTTAATATATGCTATTGCCTAAAGCAGATGTAATGTTCTTCACTTTCATCAGTATTCATTTTAAATGGTATAATGCTGTCTTCAATTGTTAAGTGTTAAAATATGAATTTTCACACCTCTGAATAATCAGTTTACCCAACTTGTGGCTGCAAGATAAAATAACTGCATTGCATGGTGTGGAGATACAGTAGCTGTTCTTTATACTTACTGTATAAAAACTTGTAAAAACTTGCATGCGGAATGAAGCAATTTAAAAGTTTGTATTTTTTTTTTAAACCCAGATTAAAAGAAAATGACAATGGACAAGAGGAACTGTAGCACATCCAGATAAGAGCAGTTGAGCCTATTTTTGTGGGTCAGGGCAGACGTGTGCCCTGGTTCATGATCATGGTTCATCATCAGCTTGGATGGTTTTACTCAAGTGAAAACATCTCTTTTATGTCCAGTTTCTTATCAAATGTAAACTTTTCAATGGTTTTTTTACAAGAATACTGCTTCTTTGACCATTTTTTATGTTTCACATAACCTTTGGCAATAAGCATACATCAGGGTTTTTTCCTGCAGCATACTTTCCCGTACATGGAACAAGGGAACTCCATGAAAAGTCCCAATTCTTCCATCTGCAAGGTAGTGTAAGTTTTTGGTCAAATAGAAAATCAAATATGTACTTTATAAATAGAACCAGCCAGGGCTGCCATCAGAAATTGTGGGGCCCCGTACTGATAAATTAGGTAGGGCCCCCCCCCTCCGCCCGGAGGTATGCATCAGAGGTGGTCGGGGCCATGGATAATGTGGGTGGAGATATTTTGAGGGTGGGGCATCAATTGGTGCATAAACCAGTTTCAAAATTCTCAAAGTTTGGGCTGTGGGGGCAGTTGTTAGAGAAGGCTACAATGGGTGAGGGGCAGGGTAGGCAAATTGGCTGGACTAGGGATGGCACAGAGAAGGCTGGCTGGAACAAGGCAGGGAAGACAGCCTGGATTGGAACAGAGCAGGGAAGACAGGCAGGCTGGACTGGGGCAGGGAAGACAGGCTGGCTGGACTGGGGGTGGCGCAGTGAAGACAGGCTGGACTAGGGAAGGGTAGGGCAGGAAAGACAGGTTGGACTGGGGTAGTGCAGGGAAGACAGGCTGGCTGGACTAGGGGGTAGGGGGTAGGGCACAGGGAAGGCTGGCTGGACTGGTAGTAGGGCAGGGAAGACATACTGGCTGAACTAGGGGTAGGGCGCAGGGAAGGCTGGCTGGACTGGGGCAGGGGTAACAGGCTGGCTGGACTAGAGTGCACAGAAGACTGGCCGGACTGGGGCAGGGCGCAGAGAAGGCTGGCTGGATTGGGGGAGGGGGTGCAGGCAGGCAGGAGAAGGCTGGCTGGCTGGCTGGTCTGGGGAGCACAGTAGGAAATGCTGGCTGGGCTACAGGAGTCAGTGTACCAGTTTTTTCTTACAAATGAGCACAGGCTCCAGCGTTTTCTGAGAGGGTTCCTAGGTGGCAGCAACGGGGCATACACAGGCAACAAATACTGGGCTGGCAGGGAAAAGGAGCACCGGATGCAGCATGGCATGGCAACGGCATTTGATATATGGAGCCGGCTGTGATTGGCTCATGGAATGACAGCCGCTCCTGATTGGCTGCCGTTCGCGAGCTGTGAGTGTCTCGCGGCTGGCTACATATTTCTAATGACGCTGCACCCAGTGCTCCTCCCTAAGTGTACCTGTCACCTGTGTCTGCCACTGCCCCCCGGGCCCCCTCTCTGTCCGGGCCCGGGAGTGGAGGCCCAGCAGTCCCCCCCTGATGGCGGCCCTGGAACCAGCATATTTGCAAGACATCATTACTTTTTCTCATGAGCAAAACAAGTCATTGCCATATTCTAGGAGATGTGTTTTCTTCCACAATGCTAAAACCTTATTCTATGCACATGTAAGAAATATAGAAGGGTCACTAATAAAGCTGATTAGTTGTCAGCATAACTGAACATTTTAACTTGCATTCTTGACATAAAAAAATTGAGTTTAAAAAGCAGCAGACCACCATAATCCACTTCCACATCTTGGCGGCCTGTTGCTTAGAGTCTGGGGCTGATTTATACACTGCAGTCATTGCCAATTGCTTGACTGTACACTCATGTGGAGGTATGAGTTTATTGGGTTATGGGAGTTTAAAAGGCAAGGAGGGAGTCACTTCCATTTTACACCTGAACTCGAGAACATAATAGCATCAGCTGTATTAACAAAAACTTATTTTTTGCCATCATAAGCCTCAAAGGTTCACGGTCTATCCTTTTGTTCCTTTTGCCATTAGGTAGATCTAGGAATGAGCACTCCGCTAGAAACTAATCCACTGCACCTTGCAGTAATCAACCCAGTGGTAAACAATCTAAGACCCCCCTAAGTCTACAGAAAAAGCCTCAACATGATGGCACTCCCTCCCACCCGGGGAAGCTCACTGTGGATATTGTCTGCTGGTGTTCAGTAACAGTTGGCTTAACACCACATGGGACATGTGGGTAAGATGAATTGTCACCAGAGGATATCTTGGGGATCTAAATGGCCCTACTTAAAAATATTTTTTTTCTATAGGTCATTCCATAGACCAACAAAAGTCTCAAGGAATCAATTCGAACTCTCTAATCCTCGAAAGTCATAGTCCCTGTCTTCCAGGATCAGACAGGATTAGGTTTTTATGCAAATCTTTTCCTAGTCCAAAAGCCAGACGTATCCTTCCATGCAATACTAAAAACCCTAATACTTATGTACTCACAGACAGATTCACGATGTAATCATTGAGATCTGTCTTAAGTGTTGAGGAAGGAGATTTTCTGATTTCAATAAATATAAAGGACTTTTTTATACTTTTTATTACTCTCTGAGGAAAGCGTCACATATACAGAGATGGAGAAACCAGTCAGGGCAACAAAAGGACTTTGAATTATCACACTGTTACTTCACCTCATTTACCATCTTTACTACAGCTTTTACAAGTGACCTTGACCAACCTGATTAGGTCAACTCAGCTTGTTCTAGTAATGGAGGCCTCACTTTGGTGGATTACAGCCAAACCGTCATACCTGCACTAGCTAGAACCAACGTCTGGGAACATTCCTCTTGCAATTACCACACTATCTGTCACCTCTTCAGGAAGCAGTTAAGAAATACCAGCATGAACAGACTGCTGTGTTACAGCTCATCAATTTTGGACCTCTGGGTGGCATATAGACCTATGAGCAATGCTAGTGGGGCTCCATTCCTTTACATGCATGCTGAAATCATTCAGTAAGCTTATCATCAATTGATCACCATCTCCATACTAGGTGAGACTGTGTGCATGTGCACAAAACACAATACCATTATTGGATTAGACCTTTATTAACCCTTATCTTCTTTTTTCGGGGAAGGGGGCCTGGGACTGCACACCCTAGCTCTTTCTAATGGGATGTGCTACCTAGCTGAGACTTAATACTACAACATAGAAAAAGAGAGAGACCAGATGCACCATACAATCATTAATAATTATACTTCATATACAAAGTTTTTGGCATAAATTTGGCCAAAGTTATGAGCTTTCCCACCAACATCAAGGTAACCTCATCGGGTAAGTCCCTAACACTATGGGGGTTCATGTCTGTGGCATGGGGTACCCCAAAATCATCCCAGCCAAACCACCCCAGGGCACCTCACCAAATAAATAAAAAATAGTAGTTAAGTGTTGAAGTGTTAGGTAAGTGAAAGTGGCTGCTTAGTGTTGTAAGTGTTAGAAAAATTAAAAATAAATATGTGAAAATGTAACAAATAAAAAACAAACAGAGTGCTATAAAGTGTTAAAAATAAGTGTCAAGTGGTGATGCCCCAAAGAAGTCCAGCCAGAGCAGTTCAAGCGGCCCCATGCCCCAAAATTCACCCCATAACTGACTTACTATATAGTTCTAAATGCATATACAGTAGGTCTTACCTGTGGCTTTGCTATACAGTCTGTACAGTCAGCAAATGCTGGGTCCCTAATTAAAACACCAGAGGCAGGTGGGCGGGGTGCTAGTCCAGATTGAAGGAGTCTCGGCCTTCATGTGTGTATATATACACATAATATATTAAATATTTTAGGGGAAGGGGGCCTGGACTGCACACCCTAGCTCTTTCTAATGGGATGTGCTACCTAGCTGAGACTTAATACTACAACATAGAAAAAGAGAGAGACCAGATGCACCATACAACCATTAATAATTATACATCACATACAAAGTTTTTGGCATAAATTTGGCCAAAGTTATGAGCTTTCCCACCAACGTCAAGGTAACCTCATTGGGTAAGTCCCTTACACTATGGGGGTGCATGTCTGGGGCATTGGGCACCCCAAAACCATCCCAGCCAAACCACCCCAGGGCACCACACCAAATAAATTAAAAATAGCAGTGAAGTGTTAGGTAAGTGAAAGTGGCTGCTTAGTGTTAGAAGTGTTAGAAAAATATGTGAAAATGTAACATAAACAAAAAAACAAACATAGAGTAATATAAAGTGGTAAAAATAAGTGTCAAGTGGGGTCAGCCAGATGATGACATTTAGTGACAAATATTGCACAAGCACAAGAGACCCTAAGGCATTTCTGATATGATAGAACCTTGCATTTATCTCTACCCTCCCATACCAATGTGTCCAACGGTATTGAAGAAGATAAAGTGGGAGGGGGGCAGAATTATCCTGATTGCACTGGATTGGCCTCAGGGATCCTGGTATTCTGACCTACTTGCTCTGTTAGAGGTGCCTCCCTGGCATCTGCCTCTGAGACCAGACCTTCTTAACCGGGGCCCCTTCCAGCACCTTGCCTTACCTTGCTTAGCTTTGACAGGTGGCTAGTGAAACAGCCCATCTTGAAGAAAAAGGGGTTTTCTAATTATGTCATTCAGAAACTCTGGGCCTGATTCAGACTCGGTCGCAAGCGCTGAGTGCTCGCAACTGGGTCGATTGTGGCCCAGAGCGCATGCACATGACAGAGCTGGCTCCGTCGTGCGCATGCGCGAGACCAGGATAGCGACGGGCAATCCGTCGCTCTGGATCTCGTACCAAAGGGGGCGTGCTGCCGATGTTGAGTGACAGCACGCCCCCTTTGGTGAGCAGGCCGGGGGAGTGGCTGCCCAAACGGAGGCGTTCCCATTAGAACACCTCTGTTTGGGGGCGGCCCCACTGACATCACGAGTGATGTCAGTGGGAGAGATTTTGGCTCAGTTAGAGCCGAAATCTCTCTGGGGCTTGCGGCAATGAGACCCTACCACAAGGGTCTCATCGCAAGCCCGATGGTCACGATGGTCTTGACCATCGCGACCATCTTCCTGGCCGCTCGCTATAGCTGTGGGTGGTCACCCACAGCTATGTGAGCGGCCAGGAGGCCGTTCTAAAAAAAAAATAGCCTAGCCCTGATTCAGAGCGAGTGCTCTGTCAGAGCATTTGGCTCTGAATCAGGGCCTCTGTGTCTGCCAGAATATACCACAGAGTCTGGAGAATTTATATTCAGTGGTGTGAAAGAAATTCTTTTTCCACAATTTCTTTTCATCTTTTTAGACTGCTGCTTTTTTTTAGACTGGTTTTGATTGTGGACTGAGGGCCTGATTCAGAGGTGCATGGTATTTGCGTGCGCTCGCTCTGAATCAGGGTGTCCCTATTTTTTTTTTCCTCCACTCACAGCTTTAACAAGTTGATGTGATAGACTTGTTCTATCCGCCTTCTACCTAGTTGCCGTACCTGATAATTTAAAGCTCCTACAGCCTCTATCACTTCATAAGGGCATTGGCGATGCACATACAATTTGCTCTCTTGGGTGGGCACCAGGACAATCACCTTGACACCTGGATTAAAGGTGCGTATGGTGGCTGGGGTGTCGCAACTCCTCTTTGGATGCCCCTGTGCTTCCTCTAGGTGTTGCTTTACCAATGGACCGATCTGTTGTAATCAATCACCCACCCCTTTTTGAGAATATCCAAAATTCCACTGGGTTTTCTCCAAAACAGAAACTCAAAGGGACTGAACCCTGCTGACACCTTGAGCACCTTCTTTACCACAAACATGATGCAAGGCAACAGGGTATCCCAGTCTTTCTTATCTTGAGCCATGGCTCACCTAATCATTTGCTTAAGGGTCCTATTAAACTGCTCAACCAACCCGTCAGTTTGCAGGTGATAGACCGAGGTTTGTAGCCTCTGTACCCCTAGCATGTCATTTTATTAATCAAGAAAAAGCCCTAGATGAAGTAACTCCAGCTAACCATCACACTCCACGTAGACTTAGTCATCAGCCGTGGCAATCGAAATTAACAAGGCACCTACAAAAACTCTCATGTAAAGTAGAATATCAGTGGCGTAAATCTCGTACTCCAAGTGACTTCCTCACATATATTCTTGGACACTGCCAAACAATCATATTTCCAATCTCTCATCTCTGCTCAAGCCTCTAACCCCAAGTGACTTTGTAATACATTTAAATCACTTCCTACCACTCCCTCATCTAGACAAACCATGCACAAGATCTTGCTTCCTTTTTTAAGGACAAGATTGATAACAAGATTGGTGCAAGATATTATTTCCTTTTCATTTGATATTTCATGTACAGTATGTACAAGACTTGGTGACTTTTTTTAGGTTATTATCTGCTGCCTTTCATAGCACCTAGGTTGGGTTTTCATATGTTTAGGATTTATCCATCTGCTATGCCTTGCCCCACCCCCCTTTGCTCATGTTGTTCCATTCTTTGCTGTCAATTCCCCCCTTCCACCCCCCATGTACCTCAACACACTCCCCCCTTTTTTGCACTCCCTTCTCCCCCCTCCCTTCCTCTAGTGCCTCTCCTGTTCATGTTTCATAAGTTTTGTTTGCAAGTTCGTAGGTCACCACAATTTTCCCGGAGTCAACTGGACTTCCTGTAATGTTGGTGAGTATGTGAGCAGGATGTGATGGATTGCATTCTAGTCAAGTTGCGCACCATGCATCAAGGGACATGAAGAAACATCTGCAGGCTCACTGCACAAGTGTCCTTGGTCAACTTGTTTGGGCCATACCCATTGGGATTTGGTGAGCATGTTAGCCCTTCCACACTATTGTCACCCTACGCTATTTTGCCAGTGTTTGCAGCAATTTGTCATGCTCCAGCGCTTGAAAAACACTTTCTTACCTCTCCAGTGTTTGTCCAGGCTAGCGCTGAGGTCCGCTCTCACTGTGCATAACTCTCGGATAGCACAGACATCTGCTCATTCTGCACATTGCTCCCGGCTGATACTGAGGTCTTGTCTGTGCTGCTCCTGCACTGTCCGTTCAGTGTCCTGTAACTGAGCATGGAGATGGCTATCCACAGCTCCTTGCTCACAGCGTGTCTTCCCTGCATGATGGCACACAGGCTGCATGCCTGAGTTCCCTCCTAAAACACAGTATGGGCGCAGCCATGTTGGACTCTGTAACATGACGCTCTTCACTCAGACCAGCTGATCGCAGCATCCAATCCCTGGGGATCCTCCCCTATAAATTATATTTCTTTACTTACCTCTGTTGCCAGTATAATGTCACTTCTGCTGAAGTTACAGCTATGAGCTGAGCTCCCAGGTACTCTGTAACTGTTATATTCCAGTCCCAAGTCTGGTTATTGAGTCTCCTATTCCATCTAACATTCCAGTCTGGTTTTAACATAGAGACTTGTTAACATTAACCTCCAACCATTGGTCCCATCTGATACTTCCATCATTCAGCTCCAAACTGATCCAGCACTGCAATTCATTATCATTGGTCCCAAACTGATCCAGTATTGCAATTCATGAACATCGGTCTCAAACCAATCTAATTTTTCAATTCATCAACATCGGTCTCACACCAATCAAGTTCTTCAATTCATCAACATTGGTCTCAAACTGACCAAGTTCTTCAATTTATCAACATGAGTCTCAAACCGATCAAGTTCTTCAATTAATCAACATCGGTCTGAAACCAATCAAGTTCTTCAAATCATCAACATTTACCTCAAATCGATCAAGTTCTTGATTCATCAATATTGGTCTCAACCCGATCAAGTTCTACAATTCATCAATATCGGTCTCAAACCGATCCAACTCTCAATTCAGCATCATCGGTCCCAGGGCCTGTTTCAACAAGGATCGCTATTCTGCTTATACGCAGGCAACTCAGTTGCTAATATCAGCAGTGATATGCAAATGTTTGCATTCGTGTTGTGATCACAGCCTAACATATGGACGCCCACTTCCCTTTACTCACATAGGTATACTTTGGCAACATAGCAAAATAATCGGTAACATTGAATAACATAGGACCCATGCGCACAGTTAAGGCAGGTCAGACCTCACTCAGGAATTGCTTAATTCAGCGCACGCTATGAGGACTCTCTCTGGTATCACAGTGACTAACTTATACATGCCCATGCAATGGCATTGAAATGCACTGGCACGCCTGCGTTTGCCCGACCACTCCCCCGTCACCACCCACAAATGGCACATCCTACCAATTACTCTGCGATGGGTCTGCGTGGTCACTGCAATCGGGACTGTGGCCGGTTCGTGCACATGCACTGCTATGCAATACGCAAAAATCAGCTGATTGCGTACATATAAGCAACTGTGATCCTTGCTAAATCAGACCCCCAATCTGATTCTGCCCATCTCTTCAGTATTATATATCCAGTTCCCATTCCAACCTGCTGTTCAATAAAGACATTTACTTTACTGGCTCATCATCCTCTACAGTTCATATTACTCCTCACATCATACATGCGGAAGTCCTGGCTCAAGCCACCCAGTTTTATCCACACCTCCCAAGTCTCCTCTTCAGCCTCCCATGCCTGTTCCCATCAACTCCTAACCTCAGACGTGACACAATTTTGTCATTGCTTTTTACAGGCCTTGTATATCAGTTGTCTATACAGCACTTTAGAGAGGATGGTCAAAGCACCTGCATGGTTGGTTATAGTCTGGGCTTCCATTACATGGCTTTAGTGGTTTTTCATGGCTTCTTAACACCAATTTTAAACAGATTGGAGTTAGATCGAGAAACAAGACATGTCATACACATTAATAAGGAGCTGGCACAAAAAGGAGTACTAGGGACTGTGTGTAAAGCCTAATATTTTAGAACACTCATATTGCTACAAGAAGGTTTATATAGGCTTAGTCAATTGAATGTCCAACCCAGTGATGTCAGTGTCTCTCCCTATAGGCAGAACACCTCCATAGAGCCCAGTCTATAGGTAGAAGAAGGGGTAGAAACAGCAGTCCAAAGCCACATTAAATAGCAGTGTTAGACCCAGTAAGCACACACCAGGATATGGCATTGCCTGACAGCAAAGTCAGCCACCAGTGGCAGCAGTTCTTGCCATGGTAAAAATAACTCAATTTTCATGCCCGGGCAAAAGAAAACAAAAAGCCACCTATTTTGTGTGGAATTATTTCTACACAAATCTTGTCAGCATTTGTCAAACCATCTGTACCTTTTGTGAAGCCAAAGTAAGTAGTGGTAGGAATATTAGCCATCTAGGAACCTCCTCCCTTTTACGTCTTTTGCAGTGAGTCCATGCAAAATTTTTGGAAAAATCTAAAAAATCTGGTAAAATAATAACAAGCAGTCCAGCATCAGCTATCTCTCAGCTCATCCAATCTCCACCAACACCTTTATCATCAAACTCCTCATTAATGATTGAAGGTAGTCTTCTTGCATCCAACTGACTCTTCCCCTATAGAGGATTTCCTAGAAAAATCCTTGCATGCTAGGGTTGCTGCTGCTGTTACCAGGGGGGGGGGGAGTGAATCTTCATCCCAGAATTGGACAAAGAAGACTAGTTTCAAACAATAATTGACTGTGAAATACTCAATTTCAAGAGGACGCAAGTATAAAAGTTGCCATTCAGTTCCACAGCGGATCACTGAAGCCATGTTTTCTATGCTAGCATTAGGTCTTCATCTAATATGTGCCATCAATGCATGTGGATGTATACAGTTAATTGAGGTCCTGTGTCCCTGCTACCAAATTCCTTCTCAATTCCATATTACAAGAACAGCAATGCCTCGCCTTTACCGGGACATTAAAGCAGCAGTATCTAACACACAATGCCAGCTCAAACACAGACAGGCTACTCTCTCTATCACTGGCTTCACTAAGAGGCATACTGCTGTAAACCTGTTAGAAAGACTCTCCTCTGGATTTGTCATTTCCGATAATGCATGTAACATTGTGAGAGCATTACAACTGGTTGAATTTGAAAATGAAAGGGGTATACAAGAGATTGTCTGTGGCCAGAAAAAATTCTGGATATTTTCTGCATTCAGCAACTGCATGTAGAATATTGCAGCAGCTGCAAGACACAGTTCAATTTGCCATGTCACCAACTGAAGCAAGAGTTAGTGACCAGGTAGAATTCCACACTTTATATGCTTCAGCAAATGGAGCAACAGCAACAAGCCATCCAAACCTACACAGGAGGAGGGGGAATGTACCTTAGTCCAGCACATTGGAGAGTACTATCTGTTTGATCCAAGCTACTGAAATTACTTGAAGTAGTAACTAATGAACTAATGAAATTAATTCAGACACTTCTAGCTTGAGTCAGGTGATTCCCTTAATAAAATGACTGGAAAAGCAGCTAAATAAACTGAAGGAGGAGATTAAATGAAGTGATTCCGTTAAGTATGTTGGACTTGTAGATCAATTTCTTTACACGGTTCTTAAGTGACACAAACAGCTCCTTGCCAGCAAATTGTCAGTTTAAATGACACATGACATGACAATGTCTCCTGCTACAATTTCTCCTGCAAATGCTGCTGTCAGGAAAAAACTGACCTTTTCCAAAGGACCCACTGGGGGTGTGGATGATGAGTCAATGCACCACAATTATTGATACCTCTACCGTGATTCATTCTGATACACTAAGTATCAATAGGATGGTGGAGGATTATTTTAATGACAATGTTCAATATAGCTTATCACAGAGTTTTTTTGAATACTAGGAGGAAAAAAAGACAATTTGGAGCCCCTTGTACAAACTACCTTTGATATGCTTACACTCCAACCTTGCAGTGTGTACTCGGAGTGTTTATCACAACTGAGAGCCTTGTGAGCGATTTGGCATAGGAGGCCTCTTCCTCAAAATGTGGAAAAACTCATGTTCATAAAAATAAACTACAAATTTTATGTGGAAGACCTTTGCCAACAATTGCAACAATGTACAGAGACTTCTGTTATGGTGGATAACAGTGGGGATGAGCTAATATTGTGTAATGATGATGTTAACACTGGTGAGGATGAGAAGGGTGACAATGATACTGACATCTTCTCAGTGTAGACATGATTACCAAGGCTGTTATCTGCCTTTGTGGGGACCCATACAAACCAAGTACTTCAGCCACAAAAGTTTTTAACCTGCCTTCCACTACATACCCCACTTCCATTTTCCTGTACTGCCCTCAGGCCTCTGAGCTAGTTCCACTCATACTCAGACTCTCTGGTGCACCTCATGAATGTATTACAGGGGTTGTTACCCATTTAGGAAGAAGGGAGGGGGTAGTATGGTCAGTTTTTCTTGCTGCCCTTGTTAGCAACATTGTATTCTTTTATGGAATTTTCTCTTCTCAGTTGCTGCAAAACAGATGTTGCGAGGTAATGTCTCAAATTAAATTTACTTAACTAATCAATCAGTGATCAACCAATGCTTTAGCTGCCTTTCACCACTTACTCCACTCATATTTCCCTATACTACCCTCGGGCCTCTGAGCTAGTTTCCCTCATACTCAGACTTTCTGGTGCACCTTATAAATGTACTACTGTTGATGTTACCTAATTACGAAGGTGGGGGTGTGGGCTGCAGTATGACCAGCTTCTACAGCAGGAATTCTTGGCTATATTAATAACAACATTGTATTCTTGTATGGCCTTTTCTCTTCTTAGTTGCTGAAAAACATATCTTGCAAGGCCACATCTCACATTAAATTTTCCTAATGAATCAATCAATCAATCAACCAATGTTTTACCTGCCTTCCATTGCATATTCAACCTCCATTTTCCTGTACTGCCCTCAGGCCTCTGATCTAGTTCCTGATTAATGAAAAACATTCTTTTAATGGAGTCATATAGTTTATTAAACTGCCATCCTGTCTGCCACTGCTGTGCCGCAATGTTTTATAAATGTATTATTAAAATAGCTGACACAATTTAATTAGACTAAGAAAATGAGCTGATAGTTCTCTTTTTTAATTTTCAGGTAAATCCTGACAGAAGTCTGTAAGGGAGGTTATGAGAAAAACTGCAGTGACAGCTACTATAGAGAACAACTGCAGAAATTGCTACAAAAGAAATCAACTACAGAGACAGCAGCTAAAGAGATAACAACTAGAGACAACAACTAAAAATAGATATAACAGGAATGAGGCATCACCTGAGACTTATCTAATACCTAAAGAAGGAAAATCATTTATTCCTCTTCAGAGAGATAAGTTCCAACAATATATGTACCTTACACTTACCAAATTGCACATATAAGCCTTGGCCAGTTAGATATATTGGGGCTGATGCAATGTTGGAAAAAAGGACTCATTCTGGAGTTTTATGAACTTTGAATTAGGAATGTGTGTGGATCCCCATACTTTGGTGTAGTTTTTGGCAAAACTACCCTCAAAGGTTTTTTTAGAGATGTGCAGTTCGGTTCTCCAGAATTACAAAGCCACCTGAATTTTGTGAATCCGGACAGATCCGAGTTGCAGTTCTGATCTGCTGAGGAAATCTGGACAGATCCGAGTTGCGGTTCTGATCTTCCCGTGGTCTGGAATTCGGATTTTAAATCCAATTTCAGGTTTTGGATTGCAAAAATGACATGATTTTAGTTGTTTTTAAAAACTTTTTATCAATTTAAAAGAAGAAAATCAACGCATGTCCAAACCAAAACAAAATCCAAAACACGAAGATGAATCCAGATCCAATAGCTAAACAAAGGGGTCAGCGCACCTCTCTAGTCTTGTTTTTGGCTTTGGCAAAATAACCCTCAAGTGTTTTGGTTTGTTTTTTTTATTTGGTTTATGATTTCTTTAAAAATTATAAAAATAGCTAAAATCATGTAACTTGGACCTGTTTTTGTTCCTTTGATAATATTAACATGAATAGCATTCATCTTCAGTCTTTTCCAATCACTTTTGATCAATTTTGACACATGAAATCACGAGGGAGGAACTTACATGCAATCAAAAACACGTGAAATACGGGTTTTACATCCAAAATCCGACTTGCGTGAAGACTCGAGCCGGAACTCGATTCTGCTCAGAACCCCAAAAGTGATCCAAGGCGGGGCTTGGTTTGACTTAGAACCCCAAAGTTCGGGTGTGTTCGGTTTTCAGCAAAACTGAATCGCTCATCTATATTTTGAATACCATTGATATTTTCAAGTCATATTATACACATGCATTTTAAAAGGGTATTCCATGAGCTACCATCTTACAGTGCTATCACTGTGGAGAGCAGTCATAATTGTAACAATTGTTTATTTTCTAATTGAGAATTTGTCTACATAATTGTGATCGAGCTCTATAATTGGTAATCTATAGAGATGGATTTCATTAATTATGTTTTTCTGCAAATTGTTTATGTGTATACACTATACTTCTATTTTAGCTTTACATATGCAAATATTTTATAGAATGTTATATTTGAATAAGATATGTATTTCTCTAGTTGACATATATAATTGGAATAGTTTTGTTAATTTAATATAAGCTTTAATACATTTTATTAACATACATTTACTGTATATTGTAAATGCAATAACAAAATGTATTATTCAATGAAGCAAATTATGCCTGTTTTGCAGCAGAATTACTAACTTGCATGAATCTTAAAGAGCATGGATCCTTTATCACACCTTCTGCTGTTTTGAACTCATTTCACATGCTAATTTATGCCTGTGTTTATTGAATGCTGTTTTAGACCAGATGTCTCTGCTGAACTTTTCTTAGCATGTATAATACTGTTTTTATTTATGCTTTGAGTTCTGACAACATAATCCCCATTGTTGTCATAATTATTGAAGAACATGGTGAAGTTCATAAAAAGAGGCAGAAGGCACCAGGTTTACGGCTGAAAATTATATAATAAATATACAGTTATACCATATTAATATACCATTGATTGTGAAGACAATCCTTGAATGGAGTATTCATTTTAAGGGGGCACTACTACAGGAGCATTATATGGGGGCACTATTACAGGGGCATAACTATGGGGGCACTACTACAGGGGCATTATATGGGGGCACTACTACAGGGGCATAACTATGGGGGCACTACTACAGGGCATAACTATGGGGGCACTACTATATGATTTGCTTCCTTTTAACTCAAGGGGATAACGACAGCATATCTAAATATATTTTGGGGTAAAAGGTAAAAAATTTCCCTGACCCCTGCACTAGAAGATCACGGTATTGGCGGCACACACTATACAATATATTTTAAATTGTGGCCAATTATTCAGCTCATGGAACGTTCAGAAAAAAATTGTGTTTACCACGTGCACATGTAAGGGCGTGCTGTTTTTGCTGTTGCTATTGGGACCATTTTGCATGACATGATTAGGAGAAGAAGAATTAGGAGAAGGCGTAGTTGGACCAGGGAATGGTTGTTAAAGAGAGATCCTTTTCACATATGACTTTGTTGCTGGAATTTGTGCCAATAACCTGGATGTTTTCAGAAATTATCTCTGGGTGGATAATGACTACTTTGTGGAGTTGTTGGAACTTGTGACCCCATACATACAAAAAGTAGACACTCACCTAAGACCAGCTATCACTGATGAGCAAATAATACTCTCTTATAATGAGGTTTTAGGATACTAGGAGGTCCCTGGAAGATCTGAAATTTAATAGCGCTATATCTCATCAAGCTTTGGGGCTCATGATACCAGAAACTTGTGATACTTTTATTGCTGCACTGAAAGCAGAATATTTTAAGGTACTGTTTAACCCAAAACATTTCTTATTGACATTATACCCTTCTTTTTACCAGAAATAAGTGCAACTTATCAACAAACATAACACCTTTATTAAATACATTACGACAATGTCAGCACAAACCATTTTTGAAATACTACATTACAACTGCATTTGTTTCAAATAACGAGAACACCCATCTACACTATAATTGCTGGTAAGTATAAATTTCCCAAATTTCTACTACCGTAGCACTGGAGATCATTATGGTGCTATCACTTGTTGCTGGCTGTGGACAGTATGGCTGACTTGGAGGGTGTATGGATCTATGATATGGCATGTTTGTTTGGTGCTGGTGGTAATTGGGCTGGTACATGTGTTGATGCATGGGAGGGGAAGATGAAGTGATGCTAGTGTTGGCATCAATCTCATCTTTACTGGCCTTATATAATACCACATATCTTTATGCATCCAATCTATGTCTTTCATCTACTTGTAGCATTTTTGTAGCTACACCTAATCTAATGGGCAAGGATTCACATCTGTGTAGATTGCTGAGTGTTGTTATGGTAGGTTCTTCCACTACTGTAGACAATGTTGCTCTAGGTTTGTCACTGAAAACTGCTGGCTGCAGAAGAAACATATTTGACATTAGTATATACTGTATGTGAGTATATAATAGTTTAACTAATTATTGTACTTTATGTCCCAACCGTTCCCTTCAACATGAGCTGAATGGCAAGAGCTTGTAGTTAAGTTTGAGCAGAAGTAGAATTTCCCAAACTGTGGTGGTGCGATTGATGGGAAGCATGTCCACATTGTGCAACCTGCAAACAGTGGTTATTACTTCTACAACTACAAAGGCTTTTTTCAGCATAATACTCAAGGTCATTGCAAATGCTAATTACGAATTCCAGTTTGTGGGCATTAGTAAAAAGGAATGGAGGTGGTTTGGACTAAACTAAATTTGCCTAAAACGTGGCACATTACATTTACCATCTCCTACTAAAACACAGTGTGGTGAATTTTGTCTTTGTGGCAGATGAGGCATTTGCTATTCAACCCAATATTTTGAAACCTAAACCCACAAAAGCTATTAAGCCCTGAAAGGCGCATCTTTAACTACCGTTTGGCAAGAGATAGACGTGTGGTAGAAAATGTCTTTGGCATAATGAGCAACATATTTAGAATTTTTCATCCAAATACAAATTTACATCTGGATTAAATAAATAAAGTTATTTTGGCTTGTTGTGCCCTTCATAATTATCTGCAAAGCAAGAGCAAGCAACATTTAGGTACCATAGATTTCGCTGATAATAATGATTTTGAAGAGGACATATACAAAAATGGAAGTTGGTGCTGCCAGAAGCTAAAGAAAACAGAAACAAGTATTTGGAATACTTCAATGGTGAGGGGGCAATTACAGTGCATCTAAAGTATTCACAATGCTTCACTTTTTCCATATTTTGTTATGTTACAGCCTTATTCCAAAATGGAATAAATTCATTTTTGTCCTCAAACTTCTACACACAATACCCCATAATGACAAGTTGTAAAAGGTTTTTTTGCAATTTTTGCAAATTTAATAAAAGAAAAAAAACTAAGAAATCACATGTACATAAGTATTCAAAACCTTTGCTCAATACTTTGTTGATGCACCTTTGGCAGCAATTACCGCCTCAAGTCTTTTTCAATATGATGCTACAAGCTTGGCACACCTATCTTTGGGCAGTTTCGCCCATTCCTCTTTGCAGCGCCTCTCAAGCTCTATCAGGTTGGATGGGAAGCGTTGGTGCACAGCCATTTTGTGATCTCTCCAGAGATGTTCAATTGGAGTCATGTCTGGGCTCTGACTGGGCCACTCAAGGACATTCACAGAGTTGTCCTGAAGCCACTCCTTTGATATCTTGGCTGTGTGCTTAGGGTTGTTGTCGGGCTGAAATATGAACCGTTGCCCCAGTCTGAGGTCAAGAGTGCTCTGGAGCAGGTTTTCATCCAGAATGTCTCTGTACATTGCTGCAGAATCTGACAGAATCTGTTTAAAATTAAATCTGCACAATGCCATTTTGTGAATGGCAACAAGACGCCATTTTGTGACTGGCCGCCCAGCGCCATTTTAGCGAATCTCACACATTATAAGTACATACAGCAATGCTATTACTTAGCCTCATGCAATTCCCACACAATAGAAAGATGTTAAAAGTCCTCATTATATAAATACAGAGTTACTAAAACATATAATATGATCAACCCTGCAAAACACATACCACGGTGTACTCCACAAACACGTAGTCGCACAACGCTAACTAGCATCTTTTCTTAATATCCTTACACTTACACACTGCACACTTACATAAAAAGGTACCCTAGCATAAAGGTTTATATTTAAGGTTTTATTCATTATTAGCAATGTTGTGGAATACAGGTTATTTGATATCTGAGGTTTAGTACATGATAAGCAGACAGTGTTTGGTGTCATTCTAAACCACTGTGTATTTGCAGATTTCCGGTTTCATCGGTGAGGAGATCGCAACATGTGTCTGCACGTTATGGATCACAGAGACTTAGACATTGAAATGTATACTGTAATGCAGCCAGTTTAGATTTGTTATGCAGCGGGAAAATGGACACAAAGAGCTGTTGGAGGCTGGAATGTGACCATACAAATTGACCTATGAACTGTACAGAAGAACCAGGAAGAAGAACCAATGGAATCATGCCAAACTGTTCTATTGTATTGCCTATCTCTGTAAGAGTATATATGCAGGCTCTCTGAAACTAGTTGCTAGTCTTCTTGCTTTGCTGTTGATGGAGGTTTCATCTTTGATGCCGGGATCTGGATTCAGAGGACGTGCGTATGTAACGACTGTACCTTGTGTCTGAATAATTTGTTTGCGCCTATTGTATCTAGATCACAGCATGTAACTATCTGTTTTTATTGTGAATAATAACTTTTTGTGCTTTGGAACCATATTCAAAGTCTGAAAGCAATTATTTCTTGTGTGACTCATAACGCTAAACAGCGACAATTTTAGAGTGTATAGATAGATAGGAATTGATAGTTGGGGGCTTGCAGTTTGAAATCACGCTACCGGTCACATGGTAACACTCGCAATCTCCCAGCAAAAGGGTGGAGGCGCCATAAGCAGGAAAGAACGCATTGTCCTTTAGAATACCTGCTACCACTTTGTTGCTGAGAGCCCACTAACCGTTATTGTGTGAGTTCAAGGAGCGCTGATTAGAATCCAGGGACAAGGAAGGAAAAAGTTTTTTTCCTTAGTTGATAGAATTTTTATGTTAAAGGGGAAGTCGCACAATAGCGTAAGGGTAATAATACGTTTTGTGTAGCAGTCGCATTATTGTGTATGTGACTAGTCGCACAATAGTGTATACGTATTTCCTGTATTGCTGCCACGTGTTTTAAACATTGAGATTGCATTGTGATATTGATAGATAGCATTGTTGTAAATATCTTAGTCAGTGTTGCCAAAATCTGGGAGAACGTTTATTTTTCTGCGCAGGAAAAGAGTGTGTAACAGTGAATGTGTGTGGGTAGGGGTAACATGTTCCCTAGTTAAGGGTATCGTAGGACCCTTAAGTGCTAGGCGCCTGGTGTCAGCCTAGTGGCTCGGTAGTAGATATCACAGTCTATACACATAAGCAGGTGTAGTTGTTGTCTTTGTTGTAGATATCGGCTCTCAATGTGATTGCAGCATTCACTGAAAAGGGTAGGTGTTATTGGAATGCCTAAATGCTAGCAGTGAAAGGTAGTCAAAAAGGGATTAGGTGCGTGGAAGCAGCCTGGTTATTATTCCATAGGTGTGTGGGCGCATCCTGTTAATATCATCCACAGGTAAGTGAAAGTAGCCTTGATGTTCTTTCACCGGTCTAAATCTCTATTGAAAAGTTTAGCATTATTTTCTCAAAGATGGGAGCCAAACAAATGGTAGAGATGTTAGATGATGTGCTGCTGTTGGAAGCGCCGCTTGGGTCGGCACGGCATATTATGCATACTAGGTACGGTGCTTATGCAACTAGGTACTGTCATGTATGGTGTAAAATGACGAGGAAAAGTGTAAAACCGTTTCCCAGAATTGGCAGCTTTGATAAGGAAGTATTGAACAATGGCCGTCATTCAGAGCCGCTCGTAAGCGGCTGTACACTCGTAGTCATCCGATGTTGTAAAACCACGCATGCGTCGGTGTAACAGTGCTCATGTGCGTACGGCTGATTTTTTCAGTCGTTCGTCGAATAGCAAACAGGAAGTGACATGTCAAATGTGATTGACAGCACTGTCCGTTTTGGGGCGGTGACGGGGGTGGAGATGGGAAAACGCAGGCGTGTCGAGGCGTTTTTTGGGTGCACATAAATTATCTGATGCGAACGGCCAATGTGAACGGAACAAGTGTTACGTCACTGTCTGATCCACTTTCCATTAAAACTGATCACTCAGCTTGTGGTCTGTTATTCTCTACCGCAATGACGATGGTCTCTTCGTTCTTCCCGTGGCTCATCGATGGTTTTCCGATTTATCAATTGAGGCCTCAAAAACAATCAGTTTTGAATTGCAAAAATGCTTGTAAGGTGTTTAGCCAATAGCCTTTTTTTACTAGCAAAAAAACGTACGCAGGTGAACTACTCAGCTGCTAATTTCTGGGTTAGACAATCAATTAGCTTACAAATTTATTTTACATTTGCGTGTTTTTGCCAAATTTTTTTTTTTTTTTTTTAGGGCAACAATATTGTACGCAGGTTTTTTCTTCATTTTTTAGGGGCCAAGAAAACAATCGTAGTTTTGTTTTTTGCTAAGTGTTAATTAAAACTCATAAATTGTTTTTAACCATTGGTTTTTTTTCTCAAAAATAATGTTTAGATTTCCGTTGTATTGTTTGTAATGTTGTTTGCGGGATTACCTTTTAACCAGTTTTTGAATAAATTAACAATAGAATTGTGCAGATTTTCAACTTTATTTTATTTTTTGTTGTTTTTTTTTTTTTTAAATTTTGGGGAAATAATAAAAACTTGATAACGTAAAAACAAATAACAAATGATTTTAGAGATACACAAACAAAATAAGTGGCATTTGAAATCCACAAACAAACACAATTAATAAAAAATTCACAAGAAAAGAGAGGGAGGTTTTGGGCATTAAGGAATATGGGGCAAACACTGAGAAGGCTTGTGGGAAAATTAGCCAGTGCTGTCATCGCCTTTTGGCCCGTTTGGCCGGGGTAGGGAGGGAGCCTGAATGGGTCTGGGATGTCCTTCTGCTGTCCTGGCCAGAGGCAGATGTTGTGGCCTCTGGACTAGGCATAGGGCTAGGCACATTTGGAGGGATGGCTGTTGTTGTGCCAGAGGTGGAGGGTCCTGATGTTCCGGCAGGAAGGGAGGCCAGCTCCAGGGCATTTGCTATTCGTATGTTGGCCCCAGTATTTTCCTCCAGGGCCTTAGCAATGGTCACGTTGGCCACAGCACTTTGCTCCAGGGCGTCCGCCACCCGTAGCAGACTGGCGTCCATCCTCAGCAGAATCTCGGTCTGCTGATCCGTTTTAATATTGAGATCAGTGAGGAGGCCCACTGCCTGCGAGGGGGAATGCCCTTGACTGTCTGCCACAGGGTCCCCAGCCAGATCTACTGCTTCCTCCCCTGCAGAGGCAGAAGAAATTCTAGATATTGTCCCAAACACATTTCTGAGTTGTTGACATTACAACATTTACCTGGGGCAACATGAGGAGCCGCAAAGTCTGGCATGTCGGTATCCATGTTCGACACGCCAAACACCTCCTCATCCTGCACACACCCCTGGGCCATCTCCTCCAAATCTGTGAGCTCCAGTGACACAGGGGTGGGACCCCCACCTGTCCCCCCTGCATGACTAGCCCTATCAGCCAGTTTTGCTTAAGACGATATTTGAAGTCGCTCCATCTGTGGGGTAAAAAGTTGGCATTATTCCGGCAGTATTTGGACCTGTAAACACTTTTTACTAAAATGTAGTTTTTACGTACCGGCGTTTGACCTCCCAGGTTGAACGTTCACAATCACCCACCCTATTGACACCACTGGCTATGTCATCCCACATTTTCCATTTCTGGCTTGCACCCATATTCCTTGCTGCCTGTGGCAGGTTGTCATTGCACATTTGCACCAAAACCTCCATCTCCTTTCTTGTGAATTGTGGCTGCCTTTTTTTTTTGTTTAGCTGGCCTACTAGGCCCAGCAGCCTCTTCCATGGCATCCTCAACACCTTTTTTGAAAATGGAATTTAAATTTATAATGTAAAATGTTCCCCAAATTATTGTTAAACAGAATCCTTTTGCCCGAAAAAAGACAAATACTTACCTGGCGCCTCTTGGCCAGTGCTTTGCTGCTCTGTAGTCATTTTGGACTTTCAGGTCTCACTACAGCAGACCGATTTGGCTTTTCAGTGCCGTTTTTATACATGCGTCAGCATTATTCGGCCGCATCATTGACTGTGCGCTCCTATTGTCCGTCCTTAATTTGAGCGGGAAAATAAAGGCTATTTATGGCTTGGTGTGACTGGAGTCGATGTGGCATGCTGTTTGTTGGAGGTTTGGAGTGGATTTGAGGCTTAGTGAGTAGAAGGAGGAAATTTTTGGAGCGATATTTTGGGTTTTTTCTAGCTTCTTTCTTTTCCGTTGGTTATTTTTTTTATTGTTTGGCTATTTTTTGGTGTTTTTTGGAGTAAGTATTGTAAAAAACCACCGTAAAAAAAATAGTAAATAGTTTTCAAATGTTTTTAATATTTTTTTTTGGTTTACAGTTAGCTTGGCATTGCCCCAGTGAAGTTTTTGAACTTTGGTATATTTGTCTGTTTTTGGTAAGTGTTTTTGTTTTCATGATTTTACAAATTAGATGTGTTGTTCTTAGCATTTGTTACGCAAAGTAATGTTGTTTTTTTTCTGGTAACAATCATGTCTTACCAGTAAATGTAGCGTACTATTTAGCGAAATAATGTTTGAGTGGTTTTAATTTTAAAAGTAGCTTACTATTTTGCGAACTAATGTGTCTTGATTTAACTGTAAAAGTAGCGTACTATCTTGTGAACTAATGTGTCTAGATTTAACTGTAAAAGTAGCGTACTATTTTGCGAACTAATGTGTCTAGATTTAACTGTAAAAGTAGCGTACTATTTTGCAAACTAATGTGTCTAGATTTAACTGTAAAAGTAGCGTACTATTTTGCGAACTAATGTGTCTAGATTTAACTGTAAAAGTAGCGTGCTATTTTGCAAACTAATGTGTCTTGATTTAACTGTAAACGTAGCGTACTATTTTGCAAACTAATGTGTCTAGATTTAACTGTAAAAGTAGCGTACTATTTTGCGAACTAATGTGTCTAGATTTAACTGTAAAAGTAGCGTACTATTTTGCGAACTAATGTGTCTAGATTTAACTGTAAAAGTAGCGTACTATTTTGCGAACGAATGTGTCTTGATTTAACTGTAAAAGTAGCGTACTATTTTGCGAACTAATGTATTTTTTAATTTTCAGTGTAAAATCATGTCTTAACACTAAATGTAGCGTACTATTTTCTGAACTAATGTGTGCTCCCTTCTTTATTTTTTCACGTAAACAATTTGTTTACAATCATATTTTATTTAATGAATCTTAAACATATTTTCTACTTTTGAAATGTAGGGTGTTCAGCACATGACACGTCCCAGGCCTGTAAGCATCTTTAGATTTCTGAGAAAAGATAAGTATATTTTTCTTTACACATTTGTCTAAAACAATAACTACCTGGCTTACCATTTCAGGTTGATGTTGGTCGTACTATATTGGCCATGGTTCCAGAACCCAACCAACCTCAACTTCGTCCCAGGCATAGGCCTCGTAGGTGTGCAAGGCCCCAGATATATAGAACTCGTGTCACCCTTTTTGGAATGCCAGATGATGAGGTGTTACGGCGATACCGTCTGCCACCCCAAATCATCATAGACACTCTCTCATTAATAGAGAGTGATCTTGAATGGCAAATTGACAGTCCTACAGCAATACCACCACTTACTAAATTAATGTCGGTGTTACATTTTTGTGCCTCAGGATCCTTTCAAACCACTGTGGGAATAGTTGCGGGAATATCCCAATCCTCCTTTTCAAGGATCCTGAGGGCAGTGATGGAGGCCCTTCTTAAACACCTGCATCATTTTATTCAAATGCCATTGGATATGGGTACCCTTAATTTTTACCAAATAGCTGGCTTCCCACACATCATAGGGGTTGTGGATGGCACTCACATACCACTTCAGCCTCCAGCAAGGCTGGAGGCTATTTTTAGGAACTGCAAGCACTTTCATTCACTGAATGTAATGGTGGTATGTGATGCCTCCCTCCAGATCCTGTCCCTGAATGCCAAATTCCCCGGCAGTGCACATGATTCCTTCGTCATCCGACAATCAGGGATTTGGCACAAATTAAGCAACCTACAAGCTGGTGATGCATGGCTTCTGGGTAAGTTGACACCTTCTGTTGAAACCAATACAAAGCTTGTTACACAATGGTCCTGATGTTTGTTTTTGTTTTTTCACAGGAGACAGTGGTTACCCTTGCACGCCCTGGCTGCTTACTCCTTATTTGGTTCCCACACCAGGGCCACAAAGTGAGTATAATTCCACACTTACAGCCACCAGGCAGGTGGTGGAGCGCTGTATCGGCCTTTTAAATGGCCGATTCAGATGCCTCCACCGCTCTGGTGGCGACCTCATGTATTTGCCGGCTATGGTTTCGAAAATTGTGGCCCTGTGTGGGATATTTCACAACATGGCCATAAGGAGTGGTGTCCCAATGCAGCCAGAGGATGCCTTGCCTGAGGACGGCCCCCCCGAGGTTGGTCAGAGGTCAGTATGTGGGGGGGCCATACGCGATGAAGTTGTGGCCAGATATTTTAGGTAATTATTTCCTCATAATGTTTAAAAATTCCACAATGTAGACATGTAATATTTTAAAGTTCACTTTTAACAGTTTTTTTTTTCTTTCTTTTTAATCCCTAAAATGACCATAAAAAACCATGCCTACTACCTGATCAACACAAATGACTTTATGTGGACATATTGGAAATAACTTTGGGAACAATGATTTCTTCTCCTCATTTGTGGATTCATGTTGGCATGCTACTTCTTCAAACAGTTCCTGATTGTGTTTTTTTGGGGTTTTGGGTGTGATTTTTAACTTGTGTGTGTGGTTTGGTTTTTTGAAATTATTGTGTGTATTCACTTGGTGTTATTTGTGTGCATTAAAATTTTATTTGAAGTTCACCAACCATTTCCATCGTAAATTACATCCAAGTGTAACCTGTTTCTAAAACTGCAAAGTTGCTTAATGCCTAATACTATAATTTCTTATTTGGAAAAGTTTAGTACCCTGCTTTGTTGCTAAAAACAAACACCAAAGGTATTATGGTGAATTCGTATGTTTGCAATTGTAGGCCTAAGCAGGTAGCTTTCAATGTAACATTACCCACACCAAACAATCTTCATATTTTGAGGTTAGTTCTCCAAACCTATTGGTATTGTTATGTGTTTAATGTGCAAGCTTACATACTTACTTGAGCTTTCGAAAAAACACATTTACATTTCTTTAAAAAACATGGACAAATAGTAGGCTTATGTAAGGTTCACCAATCTAAAATTGACACACAAGGAATGAGACTTAAATAAACCAAAATATAATTTATGTTTTTCAACATTTTTGGAGGTGTAAAATAAAAAATTAGTGGCGCAGGCGCACCAAAATGTGATCCAACGCCACAAGCAGCCCAACTACATGGCCCCTCATAATCTGCAATACTGCATAGATGTCTTCATAATGCCTCTGGTCCTCTGTGGGTCAAAAAAATGTGCGGATTACTAAAATGACACCTTAATTTATTTGTGAGAAAACAACTAAAAAAACAGACTATACAAAAAAAGGTGACACCAAAAAACAAACAAACAAAATGAATGCCAAACGAAAAGATTGTGGAAAAACAAAGACAAAAATTATTTGGACAAAATAACATAAAAGAGAGTTACACCTACGCAAAAATACTACATTTGTTGTTACCGTAAACAAGAAAGACACAAGTATGAGTGTTTGGACATGTGTCATATGTGTAAGGGGAAAACATCCTAGACATTGTTTCACAAAGATATATATCCAAAACATTAGAACTACTTTACAATTTTGAACTGCACAGGCAAAAGGACAACATCACCCAAAAATCAAAAAATGCAAAAGCAACCATAGTTTAAAAGGGAAACATACCGGGCCTAATGCTGCCTAGACCAGGTGCCCCGAAATCGTCCTCCTCAGAGGTGGGCCAGTGCTGCTCGGAGGGAAGAGGGGTGATCTGGGAAGACATTGAGGGAGAGGAAAAGAGAGGGGGGGTGGAGGGGAGGGTGAGGAAAAGAGAGGGGGGGTGGAGGGGAGGGTGAAGTTGGAGGGATAGGAATGTGAGGAGAGGGAGGGGCCTCACAGTCTGCAAGGTCTGGGGTGGAGGGGGAATTTGGGGAAGAGTGGGGAGAGGATGTTTGGGTGGGAGTGGGGGAGAGGGGACGAGCCCGACGTCGGTGACGTTGGAGACGTCGTAGTCTGCGCTCAGCCCCTAAATGATGTTGAAAAATGTATATTATTACATATTTAAAATTTTTAATCCAAAATTTAAACTAAAAATAAAATAAAAACAGGGCTATACGGGAAACATGCACACGCAGGTATGTCCAAAATAAAGAAACAGGGCTATACGGGAAACATGCACAGGCAGGTATGTCCTAAATAAAGAAACAGGGCTATACGGGAAACATGCACACGCAGGTATGTCCAAAATAAAGAAACAGGGCTATACGGGAAACATGCACACGCAGGTATGCTTACATTTTAAATATTATTTTAAAAAAAATTTACTTTCCAGGATTTGCTGACGCAAATTGTCGACAGGCGTGGGGATCGGCACCGGAGATCGGACCACCGCCTTTCCAACTGTCCGATATTTTGGCGGAATCCGATCCTATGAAGATGGCGCCGCACCTCCGCGTAGGCAAGCCACTTGCGGAGGTTAGTGATGGGGCCCGTGGAGTTCGTTAATCTCCGGTCCAGCACATCAGTGAGGACCAGGAGTTCTCTGTGGCAAAAAGCTGCGGCTCTCATGACGGCAATGATTTTTTTTACACAAAACAGTTTTAATAAAGGTCCTAGAAAAAATTTGATTGGCTACAGGGCTGGATTAAGGTCTGCGGGGGCCCCTGGGCAACAAAGTTGTTGGGGCCTCTATCAATAAAATTATACAAGTGATATATTGCTGATGTTTAAAAAAATATATAATGTACTGTGTGTGTGTATATATATATATATATATATATATATATATACACACACACTAATAGCAGGACCCAGCACTCTCTGTATCAAAACATGCCTCTGGTGCCCTTCCTGTCAATAAACACATGTCCAGGCCTAGGGGCAGCACTCTGCAAGACTCCACAAACAACAAATGATAGCACAGCAATACTTCGCTATAAGTTTTATATATACATATATATATATATATATATATATAAATTTATTTCATTTTTTTAAACACACAGTATATTACATTTAAAAGCACATGTAATAAACTGCAATTTTAAATAAAATATATATATATAATGAACAAGAAAAATCAGCGGCACTTGGAGATGTGGAAAATATTTAATGTGTACCCAACACATTAAATATTTTTCTTGTTCATTAAATTACTCACGGAAGGCACGGAGGCACACTGTTGCTAGTATAGCAGAGTGCCGGTCCTCCAGAATCACTATATATATATATATATATATATATATATATATATATATATACACACACATATATACACACACCTACATGCATATATGCACATACACACAATTACCTACATATACACACACACACACAATTACCTACATACACACACACACACACACACACACACAATTACCTACATATACATACACAGACAATTACCTACATACACACACACACACAATTACCTACATACACACACACACAATTACCTACATACACACACACAATTACCTACATGCACACACACACACACACAATTGCCTATATATACATACACACACACACTCACACACAATTACCTACTTGCACACAGGCTCTCTCCTCCTCTGCTCCATGGCTGGGTGACATTCAGAAGCAGAGTAACATGACACCTTGGAGTCTGCTCTGCCTCACGTTGTAGTCACACAGCCTGGTCCCAGGGTTGCTGCTTGGGCTCTGGTCTGATCAGCCACAGTCTCGTGAGATTTGGCATCATAATCTCACGAGACTGTGACTGTAATGAAGCTCCTCGCCGGCTGCTGAAAGGAAACAGCTGTGCTGCCGAGGAGTACTGCAGCGGAGACAGCTAAATGCTGTACTCCGGTTTGCAATAGAAGTAATGGCTGGAGGCAGGGGACAGTGTGTGGGGGCCCCTTATGTGTGGGGGCCCCAGGACGACTGCCCCTGTCGCCCTGCCTATAATCCGGCCGTGATTGGCTAATGTACTTTGTAAATTAACAGAAAGCATTCTATTGGTTATTGTATGAGTCATGTGACCTAACCCTCACAAATATAATGTGAGTTATGATAGGCTTGATGCAGTGACATGCGTAAGCTAATTTAAATATTAATAAAAAAGATGAAAAATCTGCATATAAAAAAAAGCAAAACAATAGTAGCATTCAAACCAACTTTTAATTTTGAACAACCATCCCCTTGGTCCAACCGTACGTATTCTGCGGAATCAATGACACACACTAACAATAATAAAGTTTATTGACATTTGAAAAAAAAAAAGGATTGCAAACATGTGAATACCAATTAAGGTAATTAATATAGTGATTACCATTAATCGATTCAAGTATGTTTCCTGAATGAAATAGCAGGCAATCGAAAACTGACAGGGCCACTTCCGGAATTGACTTGTGCGAGCGTTCCCTGCAACCAAAGAGGAGATGGATGGTCGCTATTAGAACGTTCGCTAGCTAGAGGAGGGGTTGGGAGACTATGGGGCGGAAGATTAGCTGCGAGCGAACATACGAGCGAGCACTTGATTTTACATTTTTACGCTTGTACGCCGAACGAGCGAACGGCCACTTGCGCCCGGGCCTGAATCAGGCCCAATGTCCGAGATAGCATCTGTATGAAGCACTCTCGAATGAAAAAGATAAAGTATAATGCTTGTTTAAAATTGTGGCAGTACGAGGGGGATACGTGGCTTAAGGGTGTGCATGCGATGCAAACCAGCATCGCGTGCACGATGCAAGGGAGTGCGCACGCAGCGCTAAACAGCGGTGCGGGCATGCCGCGAAATAGTGCGCATGCACAGCAAGGTAGCGTTGCAGAAGGTAATGTCAGTTCACGCGCACCACTACCGCCCTATGCGGATGGGGGTGTAGGTACAGTCGATGTAAAAACTCATAAAAATTTAACATGTAACTTGTACCCTTTCTTGAGTAATCACAAGGAAAATGTTTTTGATGCGGATGATGAACCTGTTGTTATGTCTGCCATTTTCCATGCTGTACATATGTTAGATGCTCTATCACGACAAGCACGAGTGGTGGCCCCATCTTCATCAGTGGTAGTACAGGAAGTGTTAATATCCACTGCACCCGTAGAGGAATTTGTTAACCCTATACGTAGCAGTAATAGGCTAAATCCCCAGTCAGGTAACAAGGTCGAAGGTAACAGTGTGGCTGGTCTCCATCCCATCCGGACAATAACTGTTCCCAATGAGAATCCGTATGCAAATTGTGTAGTGCCCACAAGGGATGTAGCAATGCATTGTCCTTGAACAAGAGCTGAGCTAAATTCCATAATGAATGATTTCCCTGACCCTAAGAAGGAATTAGCAAAATGCCAAAGATTTTTGAAAAATTTGGGTAATGCTCATGAACCAACCAATAAGGATTGGCGAGTGGTGTTAAGGGCGTGTCTTCCACACAATACCGATGTGAAAAAGTTTATCACGGATTGCGAATTGGAGGGAGATGGTCCTTTAACAGATGCGGATAACCAAGGTAACATTACCCGCACAATAACTCAATTGGGTGTATATTTAGTAGTTAACTGGAGTAATATTTTCACCATAAAACAAAATGAGAGTGAATCTGCAGAGGATTACTGTACCTGAGCTCTGCAGGCTATCACCCAGTGCACTGGGATAGAATATATTAAAGATAGCACTCACCATAGGGAAATGGTCATAACAGTGCTTATGGATGGTCTTAAAGACAATCTAAAAACCTGAGTCCAGACCTCTCTACCTGGCTGGAGAGGAGTTACTGTAGACACACTCAGAGAGTCCACTATTGAGCATAATAAAAACATCCACAAGAAGAGAGAGACCAAGAGTGAGAAGCTAATGGCTGTTAGTATTCAAGCTCTAGCATCTAACATCACAGCCACCAGACACACATACACCTGCACAGCTAAACACCCTCACAAATCCTGTTCAGCCACAAACACAGCCCTTCCCCACTTATCACACACAGCAACAAAATCCATACTATCCACAACAACCATATTACCATCAAAAGCCCTATCCACACCAACAATCTTTCCCTACCGCTCAACCCACACAGCAACCATTTCACCCACCCCACTCACGAAGGTGCTTTAACTGCAACCAAGTGGGACATGTAAGTAGGAACTGTAAGGTGAAGAATGTAGGACCCCCTAACCAGGGAGTACCTGGATAGTCACATAAGGGATATACACAGAGTGCAGGAAATTTCCCACAGTCACCAGCTCCAATTGTGGCCTTAAATGCTGTATTGGAGAACGAGGGTTAATGATAGGGGTAGTCTACAGATAGTCAGGTTAACTGGAAGTACTAGGGAAGAACCGGTGATGATGGTTGATGTAACTGGTACTAAACATCCTTTTCTTGTAGGCACAGGGGTGACCAGGTCAGTGATAAAATCTCCAGCTAATTTACAGGTGACCAGCAAGACAGTACCAGCAATGGGTGTAATGGGTAAAGTGCAACATTATCCTTTAACCAAATCCACATAGGTTACTATTAGGCCATTGCATACCATGCATTCTTTTCTCCTGGCAGCAGTGGCTCCTACTAACCTACTGGGAAGGGATTTGTTATGTAAGATGGGATGTGTCATATATTGTACCCCTGATGGTATATTCTTAGATATCCCAGAGAGAGTGGCACACGAGGTGAGGGATATATTGGACACTCCCCAAAGGTTAATGTATCACTCTACCGGTTCAGGTAAAAATCCATCTCAGGTAGATCAAATGTTATCCCAAATTCCAGATTCACTTTGGACCAAGGATGGACAGGACACTGGACTAATGGCAAATGTAGCTCCCATAATGGTAAATCTGAAAAGCGGTAGACAAGCTCCAAAAATTCCCCGGTACCCATTAAAACAGGAGGTAGAGTTAGGGGTTTATCCCATAATTGAGTGGTTATTACAACAGGGAATTTTAGTCCGTACAGCAAGTGTAGCCAACAGTCCCATCTTTCCTGTGAAAAAGAGTGGTGGGAGGGGTTATAGGCTGGTACAAGACCTTAGAGGGGTTAATAAGGTAATAGAGAGCCAATTTCCTGTAGTGCCAAATCCAGCTGTCATTCTTATGCAGATCCCACCAAATGCAACCCATTTCACTGTCATTGACCTCTGTTCTGCTTTCTTCTCTGTACCTCTTCATCCTGACTGTCAGTACCTAATTTCTAATACATACAGGGGTGTACAATACACATGGACACGATTGCCCCAGGGTTTCATAGACAGTCCCAGTATCTTCTCCCAGGCCTCACATGACTGTTTACAATCTTTTCAACCTACCAATGGATCCGTTCTAAACACAATATGTGGACGATTTACTGTTATGTTCTGATTCATTTATGTCATGTTTAAATCTACTAAACTTTTGTTGCTTCATCTCTCGCAAACAGGACACAAGGTTGCTAAGCACAAACTACAGCCATGCCAGACCAGGGTTAAATACTTGGGACATTGCCTAACTCAGGGGTTACGACATCTGACAAATGACAGAATCCAAGCCATACAGACCATGACACTGCCGCAGAACCAACAGCAAATTCGTACCTTCTTGGGAATGTGTGGATACTGCAGAATATGGATTCCAGGTTTTTCTATGTTGGCCTTACCATTACAGGACTTAGGGTCTCATTCAGGCCCAGTCCTTAACCTTAAGGATAGTCTGACAAGAGCACCAGCATTGGGAATACCTGAGTCTGAAAAACCTCTTGAATTGTATTGGACGAAAGCTAATGGTTGTGCAGCAGGTGTCCTCACACAAAAACATGGTGATGCCAGTAGGCCCGTAGCATACTACAGTGCACAATTGGACACTGTGGCAAGATCACTCCCAACGTATTTAAGAAGTGTAGCAGCAACTGCTCTTGGTCAGTAAGAGTGAGGATGTAGTATTAGGCCATGATATGATTGTCTATACTCCCCATGCTGTATCTGCTTTGCTGAATTCTGCCCAAACCAGACATCTCTCTTCGGCTAGGTTTACCAAATGGGAACTAGCCCTAATATCACCTGCAAACATCACCATCAAATGGTGCAGTACGTTAAACCCAGCAACATATTTACCATATGTGCAACATGATGCACAAAGGGTGGAGAGAGGTGAGTCGCTGGCGGAAGGTGGGTTTTGCAGGTATATTGATGCACAAGACTGTATGGAATATCTGAATCAAACCTTTACTGCAAGACCTGACATACGGGATACACCTTTAGAAAATGTAGATGTGACATTTTACATGGATGGGAGTTGTCATAGACAAACTGACAATGGAGAGCTATGTACATGTTATGCTGTGGTACATGCCAAAGATATCATAGAGGCCGAACCTTTAGGTCCACCTCATTCAGCCCAAGTGGTGGAGCTGGTGGCATTAAGGAGAGCGTGTGAGTTAGCAGAAGGTAAATCTGCTAATATCTACACTGACTCTAGGTACTCCTTCGGGATGGCACATGATTTTGGGGCTCTATGGCATCTGAGAAATTTTATGACAGCAGCAGGCACACCAATCGCACATTCCAGACACATAAAAGGACTACTGATAGTGATCCAATTGCCTAAGGCAGTAGAGGTAATTAAGTGTAAAGCCCATACATGTGAGAATGATCCGGTGTCACTGGGCAACAACAGGGCAGACGAAGCTGCCAAATGGGCGACAGGGTTAAAAGTAAATGTGCCAATTAACCAAATGATGTTTCAAATGATTGACATGTTGAAATTAATTGAGATGCAAAATTGATGCAAAATTTGTGTTTCATTCAGGAAAAGGCAGTCTGGAAGTCCAAAGGATGTGGGCAAGAGTCCTCTGGCCTCTGGAGAGATGGAGAAGGTAAGTCAGTGGCTCCCAAGGCATACTACCCAAGCCTGGCTGAGGCAGCACAAGGTCTGACTCACTTGGGAAAGCAAGGTATGTGCATATTGGTGAGAGTATACTGGTGTGCACCAGGTTTTTCTTCTCAAGCAGGAAAGAGAGCAATGTCCTGTCTGACCTGCTTGAGGAAAAACATTGGGAAAACGATCCCTACTGAACCATCCCACATTCCTCTGACTGACAGACCTTTTCAGGTGATACAAATTGATTTCATCCATTTACCACCCTGCAGGAATCTCAAGTACATATTAGTGTGCACTGATGTGTTTTCTAATTGGGTTGAGACATACCCAGCTGCCACTAATACTGCTACGTTTACTGCTAAGAAAATTGTTCAGGAATTTGTATGCAGATACGGTATCCCTAGAATTATTGAAAGTGATAGGGGTACTCATTTCACAGGTGATGTGTTCCAAAACATGTGTAAGTTGATGAGTATTAATAGTAGACTTCACACCCCCTACCGACCGCAAGCCAGTGCCAAGGTGAAGAGGATGAATGATACTATTAAAAATAAATTAAGTAAAATCATTGCAGAAACTGGACTGGGTTGGCCAGAAGCACTACCACTTGTCCTTCATAGTATCAGGACAACTCCTAGACCCCCTCTCAATCTGTCCCCCTTTGAAATACTGTTTGGTAGACAACCTCATTTGATTGTAAGCCCACAGGAGGATTTGAAAAGTAACAACAAGGTAACTGTAAGGTATCTTATAACAATGAGTAAACAGTTAAAACAGCAACAGCAGAAACTTAAATTGTTGTCACATGATATACCTGAAACAAACTGCCATGATGTTGAACCTGGAGAATTTGTTATGATCAGAAATTTCTTGCATTCAGGTTGTCTGATAGATCGGTGGGAAGGTCCATATCAGGTGTTGCTGATGAGTACAACTTCATTGAAGGTGGTGGAGAGAGATACCTGGGTCCATTCCACTCACTGTAAGAAGGTAAACCAACCGGTGGAGAGACAAGGCAGAATCGAGGCAGATAACATAAACCTGTCACTTGCAAGCCTGTTCCGGGAGGGTTAAAGCTTACAGTGAGATACCTGAGCTAAAGAAATTTGTAGATCCTTGTTTTCAGCAATGGATTGGTCTGCTGTGGTTATCTTTGTGTTTTCTCCCAGAGTTCTCATTATCTTGAGGTGTTTCGGGATCTCTGGTTTCTGTGATGGAGGACAGAGGACGGAGAGGGGAGTTGATGGTGATATCAATGGAGTGGAGTCGGGAGAAGGAGTTCTAAACCAATCAGGGGAGTATCTGACCAAATCCAGTACAGTAATTGCTAAGAGATCTGCTATTCTGGATACTCGGGGACAGTGCGAAGGTCTATCGTCTGAGGATTATTGTATGTGTTAGTTCTGTGGGTCCGTAGTCGATGAGAGATGCATCCAACAGTGCCAACTTAAGTATAACCAGTATTGGGGTGGGTATCCTTTAAAGGATTATCATACCATGGTGGGCAAATTTTTAAACCAGACCGACTGTTGGGTGTGCTCTCACGTGCCTCAAGGACAGCATAATGTAGAGTTAGTGCCATTCCCATTGAATGTCTCTGAAATTTTTGAATTGCAAAGAGGGCATGCACTGGATGGAAAATGTCTTAAGCCCAAACCACCTCATTTCAAACTTCACCAGTACCAAGTAGATAAATCACTTTTATGTTTGAACATCACCAACTCCAATGAACCAGGAAGTTGGGAGGTGACGGGGAATAACCAGACGATGACCTTTTCACTAAGAGCTGATCATGAGCCTATGAATTATGAACTGTTATTCACAATTGGGCAGAGCAGAAGACACTTCTGGTATAAATATACAATAAGTAATATCAAAGAAATGATTGGTAGGGTACCAGAAGGGTATTGTGCCAAGATATTACAACAGGATACTTGTATGAGTCAAATGGGAGAACCTGAAGTAGGATCACTTGCTAGGGAAATGTATGGGTTACTGATGTTTACTATCTCTTAAGTTCTCCCTGACGATGTATATTTTATATGTGGAAGGAAAGCGTACAAGTGGCTCTCTCCGAGTTCCGAAGGTTTGTGTTATCTGGGATGAGTAGTCCCAGAGGTTATGACTCTTACACATGGTGAAATGCTTGGTATCCATAAAAACACACCATCACCATATCTTCACACACAGTATGAACATAGAGACAAAAGAAATATGATACCTGGTGACGTACATAAAGCCACACAGTTAATTAGTGAAACAACTGGCTTTCAAGTTTTGGTAGCATTGGACCCCACCAGGATCACTCGGGGTACACTAAATTTTAGATATATCCAAGATCTTGCTAAATTAATAGATAATATCACCGAGATGTATTATGACATGTTTAGGTATACAGGTAGGGAGTTGCAAGCTTACAAGAAAGAACTGGTGCAACACAGATTAGTATTAAATTATTTAACAGCTGTCACTGGAGGGTATTGCGTAACTTTGGCCACCCAATTTGGTGTAAAGTGTTGCACATATATTACAAATAATACTAGTGACCCCAAGGAGGTGATAGACCGGAAGATGGATGAAATTCTACAGCTGAAATGGGAATTTCAGAAGAAACATAATGCTTCAATGGCTGAAGTAGAGGAGAAGGTAGAGGAATGGGTTTCATGGCTGAACCCAGTGAAATGGTTCTCCGGTCTAGGAGAGTGGGTCCAGGAAATGGTTGCTAGTATAGGTAAACTCCTGATCCTCATCCTGGTTGTCATCATAGTAATTGGCTTATGTGTCAGGTGTGTTCCTACTGTGTTGAAATATGGAAAATGTAAAGATAAGGTAAACTGAAAGAATGAAATTTTGATGGTGTGTAGAAGTAACAATGTGAATACTGAGGTAAATGTAGGACTGCATTACAACCCTGAACTAGAAGGTACCATCAGATGATGTATAGATTTAGACATGCATGAAATGTGTTATTAAAATGTTATTTTAAAACATCTCAAATAATGTAAGTCCCTATCCCCTTCAAGACTTCCTTTATAGGATTGGTGCATCCCCACATCTTTCCCATGATCTCCCTAGATCCGTGGTGTGCATATAAGGGTAGTTTTATGTCCCTCCCTAGAGACACATTATTGATGGTTTAATAACCACCTTGTGCCATCCCATAATATAACATTAAATGATATGTCATAGTGTAAGCCTAAATTTTATTGTGAAATCAGAGTGTGATAGCATATTGTTTGCTATCAAAGGGTGGACTGTCAAAGCTGGATAATTGGCTGAGACAGAATCTGTTTAAAATTAAATCTGCACAACGCCATTTTGTGAATGGCAACAAGACACCATTTTGCGACTGGCCGCCCAGCGCCATTTTAGCGAATCTCACACATTATAAGTACATACAGCAATGCTATTATTTAGCCTCATGCAATTCCCACACAATAGAAAGATGTTAAAAGTCCTCATTATATAAGTACAGACAGTTACTAAAACATATAATATGATCAACCCTGCAAAACACATACCAAACACGTAGTTGCACAACGCTAACTAGCGTTTTTTCTTAATATCCTTACACTTACACACTGCACACTTACATAAAAAGGTTCCCTAGCATAAAGGTTTATATTTAAGGTTTTATTCATTATTAGCAATGTTGTGGAATACAGGTTATTTGATAACTGAGGTTTAATACATGATAAGCAGACAGTGTTTGGTGTCATTCTAAACCACTGTATCTTTGCAGATTTCTGGTTTCATCGGTTGAGGAGATCGCAACATGTGTCTGCAAGTTATGGATCATAGAGAGTTAGACATTGAAATGTATCCTGTAATGCAGCAAGTTTAGATTTGTTATGCAGCAGAAAAATGGACACAAAGAGCTGTTGGAGGCTGGGATGTGACCATACAAATTGACCTATGAACTGTACTGTAACAGAAGAACCAGGAAGAAAAACCAATGGAATCATGCCAAACTGTTCTATTGTATTGCCTATCTCTGTAAGAGTATATATGCAGGCTCTCTGAAAGTAGATGCTAGTCTTCTTGCTTTGCTGTTGACGGAGGTTTCATCTTTGATGCTGGGATCTGGATTCAGAGTGCGTGCGTATGTAACAACTGTACCTTGTGTTTGTATAATTTTTTTGCGCTAATTGCATTTAGATCACAGCGTGTTACTATCTGTTTTTATGGTGAATAATAACTTTTCGTGCTTTGGAACCACAATCAAAGTCTGAAAGCAATTATTTCTTGTGTGACTCATAACGCTAAACAGTGACAATTTTAGAGTGTATAGATAGGTAGGAATTGATACATGTGATTTCTTAGTGTTTTTTTAATTAAATTTGCAAAAATCGCAAAAAAACTTTTTACACGTTGTCATTATGGGGTATTCTATATAGAATTTTGAGGACAAAAATAAATATATTCCATTTTGGAATAAGGCTATAACATAACAAAATTGGAAAAAGTGAAGCGCTGTGAATACTTTCCGGATGCACTGTAATTAGAGGTGGTGGCCAACTTCTGGTTCCTAAAAAGCTCAGGTCATAATACCAAAGCTGTGGGGTGTAAACTTGGTCTGTACCTGCTTCAGACCTTTTGGACTCCTGCACCTTATTCAGTTCCTTCTCACAGTCAGTGCACAGATTTTGTTCCTCCAAATTCAGCATTGGCTTGCAGGTGTTATGGCTTGCTGACATCTATAAGGGCTAATATTCTGCAGACTTGGTTTGCCACAAACAGGAATGGGCTTGATATGTCTCAATAAATAGGAATTCCATATTCTCCGCCTGAAGCCATCGTTGATTTGTCTGTTGAGAAAATGAAAGAATAATTAATGCAAGATAACCACACCTACACTCAAACATAAGCCCTTCCAACAGGTGACCAATGTTCTGGCCCAGATTTTCCCATTTCATTTATAAATAAATTCTATCTCACTTATTGAGTATGTTAACACAGGTGGGTGCAATAAAAAATCAAGTGTGAAGACCAGAAACAGAGCATTTTGAACTAGGTATAATGGGTTTTATGTGAGACACTCAACACACACACACACATACACTTCATCTATGGCAAAGCGAGACCCTCCAACATGACCCCTTCCATCATGTACTAAATGCTTGTTGAGTTGCCTGTGTAAAAACACCTTTCTCAGCAACTAGTTCAACACAGGTGTCAGAAATCATTAATTTAGAGGGTACTGAGGGTCTGATTCAGAGCCGGACGCTATTTGCGAACGGTCGTTCAGAAAAAGGGGCCGGCTATTTGAATTGAGTGCTCGCTCTTAGCGGTCTGTTGACGCCTCTATGTCTGAGCGAGCGAACGCAAACATGCGCTCGCTATTTTGTAAAGATGCCCCCTGGCCGTTCGCATCATACGTCATCTCCGCTTTTTATTAGATTAATCGAGTACATCGAAAGGTGTCTGAACTGCTCGCAGTGCTTGTGGTAGGTTTTACTTCCCGCTATCACTGCGAGCAGTTCAGGCTAAAAGACAACCAAGTGATGTGGTCGATGACGCTGCTTTGTTAATTATGCACACCCATTAAACGCCCGTTTTGACCGTTTGGCACGCCTGCGTTCGGATCTCCACTCCCCGTTTTCAAGCACCTTCCCCTGTTACCACCCACAAACGCCTCATTCTGTCACTCAAATTAGCAGGCCCTCGCTGTTTTGCGAGTGCACGATTCCGACCACACTGACTGGTTGGCGCATGTGCATTACGACCCATACGCATGCGCAGATGTGCCAACATCGCTCAGAGCGAACGAGTGGCCGCTTACGAGCGGCTCTGAATCAGGCCCTGAAGGAGCAGAGCATTTAGTACATGATGGAAGGGGTCATCTTGGAGGGTCTGTAAAGGCATTACATTCCACCAACAGTTGTACCCAAACACATAACATCTTAGGTAAACTATTACTTGTATACATTTATACATGGTGTAATGTTGGACTAAACTAAAAATATGTGCAAGCAAATATTTTAAAAATACAGTTGCAAAAAATATAATGACATGTTAGTCTGCAATTGCATGCTGTATTTAACACACAACATATACTTTAAAGCAGGGTGGCAATAAGGGGCCCTATAGATGCTGTAAAACTACACATCCCAGCATGTCCTTCCAAACTTTCAGCCTGACCAAACCTCAAAACTGTGGCAGGGCATGCAGGAGTGTGTAGTCACACCACAGCTGCACGCCCTCTATTGCCGACCCCTGCATGCTGATGGGTGAAGTTTTAGTGTCATGTTTATAAATTGTCATAATATAACATAAATATACTTTACAAAAAATTGGGAATAATGATATTGGATCATTTCAGAAAGATCACACCCAAACACTATCAAGTAGGAAGTTAGCATGCCCACCACTGAACACCAAAATGCAAAACATAATATGAGGAGACATAATATGAATGAGAAATATCAGCAGAATAGAATATCAAGGTACCACCACAATTTTCCCACAAAGTTCTTCCAGATTTGTATATCCTAGTACCTTCTGAAAAGTCAGAATAAATACAAACACAGGGCCTGATTCAGACCCACTCGCGAGCGGCTGTCCGCTCGCAAGTGGGTCGATGGTCTGCACTGAGCATGCGCACGACGGAGGGAGCTCCGTCGTGCGCATGCGCCAGACACGACGAGCGAAGGACTTTCCTTCGCTCGTTGTGTCCGATCAAAGGGGGCGTGCTGTCAATGTTGATTGACAGCACGCCCCCTTTGGTGGGCGTGCCGGGGGCGTGCCTCCCTGATGGGGGCGTTCCCACGGGAACGCCTCCCGTCAGAAGCCGGCCCACTGACATCACTAGTGATGTCAGTGGGAGTGATTTTGGCTCTGATAGAGCCAAAATCACTCCGGAGCTTGCGGTTGAAAACCTCAACCGCAGGCTCCGGCTCGCAATTTCGATGGTCGCGATGGTCACGACCATCGCGGCCATCAAAATGCACGCTCGTATAGCCTGTGGGTGGTGACCCACAGCTATACGAGCGTCCAGGAGGACGCTCCATGAAAATGGAGCCTGGCCCTCATGCAGAGCGTGCGCTCTGCTCAGAGCGTACGGCTCTGAATGAGGGCCACAGTTCTCACAAGAAGTTCCTCCAGACTCAAAAATCAAATTACCTTCTTAAAACAGTGAAAAGTTAAATTTTTTTCAAGAGTTTCCTCCACAATCGAACAATGAAGTATCTTCTGAAAAATCATTTAGTCCCACCACACCACTCCACGAGCGCAGACAACCAATCATACAATAGAGACATTGTTTTAAAAGAGAAGCTCTGTTTTTCCCAAACCCTTGATGAGTGTTTACCTCCACATCAGCTAAATTCATGGCTTACCTCAATGTCATGTGTGGGGAAGCTGCCAAAGAACATTCTGAAGAGTATGGTGCAAGCAGAGCAATACCAATGAGTGTCAGTGAAATAGAGATACATGGGATTATTATTGTACAAAAAAATCCACATGTCCACTATTGTGTTGTATTTAATCATATACAGTAGTGACAGAGGCTGTAGATATCACAAGCCTGGAAAGTGTCTCACCCCTGCAACATATAAACAGCCTCAAACTGAACTGCCTACTTTTTTATTTCCTCTCTGGGATGGCAGCTGGCTGAGCTCTCACGTAATTAGACCCTACCCTGACATGATTCGTGGGTCTGTGTTGATGGGCAGGGCTAAAATGACATGATTTGTGTCATTTTAGTCCGACCATCTCCATATGGACTGTGATTCATGGTATTATTTCCCCATCCTGCCCTTTAAAACATCGGCCAGTCTTGCATCCAACTCACCATTGCCTGTGGTCCCTAGGCTATTACAATTACCCCTTTCTGTTCATACAACACCAAGGCATTCTCAAACACAATAGAGCAGAAGAGATTGAAATTTTGGGAAAATAATGTATGTCATGCCTTCAGCATAGGGTTTGTTATGTTGCACTAATTCACATTAGCAGCCCCACCTAGTGGTAAGGACAGCAGCAGTTTAAATCTGATCCATTTGACCTTCTTAACATTCCATAGCAGTCTAGCAATGCATTCTGGGCTAAAGGAGCTGTTAGCAGCCATTTTCCTTTTCACATGGTCCCAGACAGTCATCATTACATATGCTCAACCTGGTACAGCATCCGATGGTGAGTTCTAAGCTTCAACTGTGTCATCATATTGTAGATCTGCTTAGTCAGTAATGCATGTAAGCTGTACTATGTGACACTAAAGTCTATACTTTGCATACTATATGTTTCATGTTGTTTGCATATCCCATGTTATGTATATGTTTGCCTTGCATTCCCATGTACATATAGTAATCACTTTTTATTGTTTGTTTACAGTTTTACCATCACTTATCATCACTTATCATTACTTATAATCGCTCATCTCACATCACATGCGCACACACGTGCACACTTGTTTATACGCATCGATCTGTGCACATCCACGCAAGTTCCTCTATCGAATAATAAACTCAGTTCTTCAGATCACATCTGAATAGATTTTCGGAAGATAGAGTATTGGTTATACTGGCTGCTCAAAATTTGTCAGACACTTAGTGCGGGGCAGTACAGTAAAACATCGGGCTCCCAGCGTGTGAGGCATATATCTGACTTCGTCAGCAACAGTTTCTGTCAACAAGTGGGACACATACTGACTCACAGATCTGTTACACTGCCAGCCAGAGCTATTTGTATTTGACAGCACAAGAGTTTCTATACAGTCTAACCGTGGCAGCTCAGCAATAGGAGTACCGCCATTGATTGCACAGGAATTTCGCACTGTCAATACAGCCACCTGCATATGGCAAGACAACAGTCCCTGCACAGTCAAACGACCTAACAACAGTCTCAAGACCCTGATTACTCAGAGACCTGCTACAGTGTCAGCTCAGTTATCTGCACATTACAATACAGCAGCCTCTACACAGTCAAGCATTTCCATTCCATCATCATGTCACAGAAAATGACATCTTCATACAAAACAAGGTCCCAAGTCTCTAGTTCCTACAAATCTTTATCTGTCAGCAACCATAATGGCACGCGCAAAAGCAGAAGCTGCAAAAGTGCGGGCCACCTTTGCTGAACAAGAGATGCAATTGAAAATAGAGAGGTCACGTCTGGAAGCAGAAAGATCACATCTGGATGCAGAAAGAGTTATGGAGAAACAACGCCTAGAAGCAGTTAGTGAGAAGCTCACTGCAGAGAAGGAGGTATCAGCTGCTATCGCGGAAGCAGCATTCTTAGAGTCTGTAGAACTTCTTAATATAAGGAAGATCAATGTGCTTGATGCAGAGCTTAGATCGCAGAATTCATTGCAACGCACATCAGAATATGAAAATTAAGCATCCAAAGTGGACAGCAAACCTCAATCAGTACAAAGCATGCATTCAGGTTTTGTCAGTGAAACAAGCCAAACACACAATGCAGCACCCCCACTAGTCAACAGTGAACTGCAAACTTGCAAACAAGAGAATTCTAGACACAGGGAACCCATGAGGGACAACCTTCCCCCACACAAGTTGTCTGAATCTGCAAACTACAACAAAGGCACAACTACCCACACACAAAAGTGGTATGATACAAGCCAACAAGAACCATACAATCCTAACAGGTATGACCACACACCATTTACTCACCATGTTAATGCACAAACAACATCTCCTAGAGCCAATCAAGACACATTAGACTTTGCCAAGTTTCTTGCTCGCCATGAGCTGGTCACAAACGGACTCTCAAAGTTCAATGATCGCCCTGAGAGCTTCAGAGCCTGGCAATCCTCTTTCCAAAATGTAATCAGAGGGTTAGACCTTTCACATAATGGAGAGATAGACCTTTAATTAAATGGCTTGGAAATGAATCCGCTGAACATACTAGAAGGATAAGAGTGATCAATATTAACCACCCTGAGAATAGCCTTAACAAGATCTGGGATAGATTAAATGAGTGCTACGTCTCACCAGAGATAATAGAAAGTGCACTATTCCAAAAGAATTGATGATTTCCCTAGGTTACGTAACAAAAGCTATCAGAGACTAAGAGAATTAAGTGACTTACTAATGGAGCTTCAAGTAGCCAAGTGTGAGGGAGACTTACCAGGACATGCCTTCCTTGACAGCCAGAGGCATTAACCCTATAGTGCAAAAGCTACCTTACAATCTGCAGGAGCAATGGCTCACCCATGGTTCCAAATATAAGCAGCGGCACAACGTGCAATTTGCACCATTCTCTGTTTTTGTGTACTTCGTGCACCAATAAGCTAAGACCAGGAATGATCCTAGTTTTGCCTTTACCCTGACTAGCTCAACCCCTATTCCACCTAATCCCTGCAAAATGTCAGTCGCAGTTCACAATACTAATGTGCATTATACAGATTCTTCCCACAGGTCTACCTATTCTACTCGTCAAGAGAACAAAGATAAAGATCCTGCCAAGCAGTGTCCCCTGCATAACAAACCGCATCCTCTCCTGAAATGCAGAGCCTTCAGAGAAAAGTCCCTGGAGAACCGCAAAGCATTCCTAAGAGAAAACGGCATCTGCTACAAGTGCTGCTCTTCTACAACCCACCTTGCCAAGGATAGTAAGGTTAGTGTTAACTGCATAGAATGTCACAGCACAGAACACAACACAGCTCTACACCTTGGACCTTCCCCATTGACTTTACAACAAAGTTATGGTGACACAGAGCATGGCGGGGAGCTCAGTGTGGAGCAAAGAGACACTACTGCAGTCATACCAGAGATAACTTCACAATGTACTGAAGTCTGTAAAGACACTATTAGTGGCAAATCTTGCTCCAAAATCAGTTTGGTCAGAGTCTACCCCAACGGCCAACCAGAGAAAGCCGTCAAACTTTATGCAATCGTAGACTACCAAAGTAACAAGTCCCTAGCCAGATCAACCTTCTTTGAGACCTTTAATATCAAGGGACCCAGCACTCCAAACTCCTTAAGAACTTGTTCAGGGAGTTTCGAGAACATGAGTTCCCTTACCCACTATCACTGAATGCAATGAGATCCCTGATAATAGGTCTGAAATCCCTACACCAGATGCAGCTATCCATCATGCACATTTCAAATGTATAGCACATCTGATACCAGAACTGGACCCACTAGCCCAGATAATTCTACTCATTGGGAGAGAAATCTTACGAGACCACAAAGTCAGAAGTCAGATTAACGGTCCACACAATGCTCCTTATGCTCAAAGATTAGAAATAGGATGGGTCATAATAGGAGAAGTATGTCTTGGAAAGGTGCATAAACCAGCTACCGTCTACAGCATGCTTACCTGTACTTTAGAAAATGGACGCCCTTCTCTATTTCAACCATGTCACAATCACTTCCTCATAAAGGAACTACCACACTGCACTGTCATAGACTTTCCTAGTGACAACCCCATCTGTGACAGCTACCAAGAACATTTGGCTTGCACAGTCTTCCCAAGAACAAAAAGGAATGACCAAGTCATAATGTCCATAGAGGACAATCTATTCCTGGAAATAATGAAAAAGGGACTAGTCAAAGATGATGCCAACAGCTGGGTTGCACCTCTACCCTTTAAAACACACAGACGGCGCTTACCAAACAACAGAGAATAAGTATTTAAATGCTTCTCTTCACTAAAACGCAACTTCCACAGGAAACCAGAAATTAAATTTCAGTTCTTCTCTTTCATGGACAAAATATTTGAGAATGGTCATGCTGAGATAGCTCCCATTCTTAAAGACACAGATGAATAATGGTACTTACCTATGTTTGGAGTATACCACCCAAAGAAACCAGGTCAGATCAGAGTCGTGTTTGATTCCAGAGCCAAGTTCGAAGGCATCTCCTTAAATGATGTTCTCCTGACAGGACCAGACCTTAACAACAAACTCCTTGGAGTACTCATACGTTTCCGCAAGGACTCTATTGCCTTCACAGCTGACATTCAACAAATGTTTCATTGCTTCCTCATGAGGGAAAGTGACAGGCATTTCCTAAGATTCCTTTGGTTCTGAGACAACGACCCCTCTAAAGATATTGCAGAGTACCGCATGAAGGTACACATCTTTGGTAATAGCCCTTCCCCTGCAGTTGCCATCTATGGACTCAGACGTTCAGCTGAAGAGGGTGAGCTAGAGTATGGTTCTGATGTTAGACAACTTGTGGAAAAAGATTTCTATGTAGATGACTGTTTAAAATCTATGCCAATGGATGAGACAGCAATCAGCCTCCTCAAAGGAGCTCAGGAAATGCTTGCCTGCTCTAATCTCAGGCTTCACAAAATAGCTTCCAACAGCAAAAGAGTGATGGAAGCCTTTCCTTCTCAAGATCATACCAGTGACTTAAGAGATTTAGATTTAGGAACTGATTCTCCACCCGCTCAATGTAGCCTTGGACTCTTATGGGACTTAAAATCCAATTCCTTTACCTTCCAAGTGAACAGTGAGGAAAGACCCTACACCCACAGAGGTATCTTGTCTGTTATAAACAGCTTGTATGACCCCTTAGGATTTGCTGCTCATGTCACTATCCAAGGTAAAGCCTTGCTCAGAGACCTAACCTGCGAGTCATCCAACTGGGATGTGCCACTGTCTCCTCAGAAAAGAGATTTGTGGGAGGAGTGGAAAAGTTCTCTGTCCACCTTAACCAACCTTTATATTACACGTTCATATGCTCCTGTGCCTTCTACAGAAGTACAAAACCAGAGACTGTGTATTTTCTGATGCTTCAATCCAAGCAATTGCCGCTGTTGCATATCTTAAAACTGTGGATATTAGAGGCCAGTGTCATATTGGGTTTGTCATGGGCAAAGTGAAGTTAGCACCACTTCCAAAGCATACCATACCCAGGCTAGAACTTTGTGCTGCAGTGCTCGCTGTGATAACTATCCATACCATGATCTCAAATTGTCGACTTGAGCCACACAGATTCCAGAGATTCTCTACTTGGAAATCACTTCTTAGAGTAATTACCTGGCTAAGTCATATAGCCCTTTCATTTAAATGTTCCACATTTCTAAGAGTGACTGAATGTAAAGGTTGGCATCACTGTCAAAATATTTATGCAACCAAAGAACTACAAATTCACTCAAACATCAACACTAAAGGTATAGAGAGATACCTCAGTGAGCAAAGTTGTACATGGACTTTCAACCCACCTCATTCTTCTCATATAGGTGGTACATGGGAAAGGATGATTGGCATAATACGCAGAATCCTTGATTCCATATTCCTACAAGTAGGTACTGCAAGACTTACTCACGAGAGTTTAACAACTTTCATGGCTGAAGTCTCAGCTATCGTCAATGCCAGACCTTTGACTTCAGTTTCTAATGACCCAGAAGATCCACTTCTGCTTACTCCTGCTACTCTTCTTACTCAGAAGACCGGGACTATTTATGCTCCTTCTGGACAGTTCTCCAACAAAGACTTATTCAAACGAAAATGGAGGCAAGTTCAAAGCCTAGCAAACACCTTTTGGGACAGGTGGAAAAGACAATATATCTCTTCCCTGCAGCCAAGGACCAAGTGGCAAGTTGCCAAACCCAATCTAAAACCTGGTGACATTGTGCATGTCAGAGATTGTCAGTCTTGTCAGTATTGTCACCAAGACGTTCCCAAGCAAGGATGGGAAAGTTCGTAAGGTCGAAGTCAATATCTGTAAGCACATAGAGACTAAGTTGTTTCTCAGACCAGTGTCTGAACTGTTTTTACTGTTACCTACTTAGAGTTTAAATTTGTGGTATCAACGATACCAGACGGGGAGTGTCATGCCTTCAGCATAGGGTTTGTTATGTTGCACTAATTCACATTAGCAGCCCCACCTAGTGGTCAGGACAGCAGCAGTTTAAATCTGATCCATTTTGACCTTCTTAACATTCCATAGCAGTGTAGCAATGCATTCTGGGCTAAAGGAGCTGTAAGCAGCCATTTTCCTTTTCACATGGTCCCAGACAGTCATCATTACATATGCTCAACCTGGTACAGCATCCGATGGTGAGTTCTAAGCTTCAGCTGTGCCATCATATTGTAGAACTGCTTAGTCAGTAATGCATGTCAGCTGTACTATGTGACACTACAGTCTATACTTTGCATACTGTATGTTTCATGTTGTTTGCATATCCCATGTTATGTATATGTTTGCCTTGCATTCCCATGTACATATAGTAATCACTTTTTATTGTTTGTTTACAGTTTTACCATCATTTATCATCACTTATCATTACTCATCTCACATCACATGCGCACACACGTGAACACTTGTTTATATGCATCGATCTGTGTACATCCACGCAAGTTCCTCTATCGAATAATAAACTCAGTTCTTCAGATCACATCTGATTGGATTATTGGAAGATAGAGTATTGGTTATGCTGGCTGCTCCATTTGTCAGACACTTAGTGCGGGGCAGTACAATGTATGTGTAAAATAAACATCATAAAGAAAAACACACGTGTGCTAAAAAATTTAAATAGTTGTTAATGTGACTGTGCACATGTTGTTTCATGTTAGTTAACGTATGTACACTGATAGCACGTACTTTTTGAATTTGTGTAATTTGTAAATAGTCATTCTGTTTAAAGAATGTCGCTTGTGGTGACTATAGGCCAAATAACATCAGCAAACTCTTAGTGACTTGAGGTGGTGTACACTTTGGTGGCCAGACCAATTTTCACATATTTGTAATGTGTGATGTGTTGGGTATACCATGAAAAATGTTTATATATCTACCTAAGAGATATATAAAAAAATATTTTTAACTGCTGCCAAAAAATAATTTAATATTTTTATTCACTGTTGCCAAATGTTTTGCTTTTAAAACAAAACAGAAAAAAAATTGGCTATGCAGTCACAGACGTGCCCATAAATAAAAAAAAATTAAAACTAAAATACAGTAGTAAAGAAAACAAAACCATAAAATTGTATGTGGGACAATTTTTTTTATTAATTGTAGTAAAGTTATTTTTCTTGAAAAAGGAGATTAATGTGGGAGACGCGCTGATGTCACTGAACTGTAAAACAAAATAGTGAAACAGGTGCCGAAAGGGACTTTACCTCCCCTCATTGTATAAGAAAGAAAGATGAGGGCATCCTGGTTTGAAAGAGTGGAGACCTCTCTTTCCAACTGTGTGAAAATAGAAATGTATGCCCAGTGATCAGTGTGATCACCAGGCATTAACAGCAAAATGTTGGTGACCAGAGATAGGAAAGCTCTCCCACCAACTGGCATCCATAAAATCAGGGACAGCCACATTTGACATGACCACTCACCCCCATAATGACATCAGTAACTGTGTGTGCACCTATGTTTGAAAGAGAGTCCCCTCAAAATTATGTTGCCAACCTGTGATTACCTGATAATATTACCCTGCGCTACATTAAACAGATGTATTCCATATATGGATGGGAGGGCACTACCTGCCTTATATAGTCCATAATTACATTTGTAAATGTGGGTTCATCTACATATGAAAGAGAAAAGGCCCCTTTTACACATTATGTGGCCTCTTTAGCAGCTATTGTCTGATGATCAGATCACCTATGACTACCAGACAGTAGGCCTCATTCAGAGGCGGTCGTTAGATGCAAGCGGTCACTCTGAATCAGGGTGGCTGCTTGCATCCTGAATGGCCGCCTCCTTGTCGATCATTAAGCTGTGGGTTAACACCCACAGCTCTAATGACCGACATGGATGATGGTCACAATGGTCAAGACCGTCGCGACTGTCAGGGCTTACGACCAGACCCTAGGGTAGGGTCTGGGCACTTGTAAGCCCCAGGGAGCTTTCTGCTCTGTTCGAGCAGGAAGTTCCCCAATGACAACAGCAATGATGTCAGTGGGGCCGCCCCCACATGGCAAGCGTTCCGACTGGAACGCCTCCATTTGGCCGGGTATGCCCCGACCCACCCAGCATACGGGGCGAGCTGTCACTCAACATCAATAGCTCGCCCCGTCTGCTACGAGACCCCTAACGATGGAGTGCCCGTCATTAGCTGGGTCTCACATATGCGCTCGACGGAGCCGGCTCCGTCATGCGCATGCGCTGTGGGGCAACATCGAGTCGGTTGTGAGCGGTCAGTGCTCACGACCAACTCTGAATGAGCTCCAATGTCATCACTGTCTCACTGACTTATCAATGCCCAACCCAAACTCCTGGAGCTAGAAACATGTAATTCAGGGAGTATATGATTTCCATGGCGTAGGCACCAACTAAGCAGGGATTTTTCGAAAATCGACTCCTAAAGGGGGTGAAAAGGGCTAAAATGTTTCCTTACCCTGTGCAATGTCATGACTGACTGACTCATCAGCTCCCAGCCCAAACTCTTTGACCTAGAAACATGAAATTCGGGGAGTATATTCCTTCCATGACCTAAGCACCCACTAAGCAGAGGTTTTTCAAAAAGTGGTAAGATGTTTCCTCTCAACCAAGGTGATTGGGTGACTTGTCCCAATTGCTGTGGGACTGTAAGTTCATTGGGTCGAATGGCAGCTTCAGAGGTGGTGCTGCAGCGCAGTCCAATATTCAAAAAGGGGAGCCACACCAAATACCAGTGATTTTTGGCAGCATTTGGGTTGACAGTTGGTGTGGCTCCCCTATTTAAATATTGGACTGCAATTGAGTTTTTGAATGTTAAATGGGGGATATTGGCTATGGAGGTGCATGAACTAATTGTGAGTCACATGGTGGACAACTGGGAGGAGTTATCCATCATGTCCCATGACAGCAAGGGGGACAACTATACCAGCTCCGCTGATTACCTCCTTGACATTTCCCAAACCTTTTTTTATGGTGGTTTATGCAAACTGGTGGTGGCTGGTCAACTGTTCGAGTTCGTCTTTGAGGTTTACTGCACTGGTGAGCTCTATGAAAGTTTTGGTGCTGAACATCACCCCATGAGGAGGCTACACTTTACCTCTCTAGGGGCCATTGTGATGCATAGCTGCCATGTGAACCTCAAAAAGTGTGCACCACACCATCCCTCCTCCAGCCTGACTCTGCATCTAATCTCTCACAGGCATCACCTCTTCATGTCCCCAAGAAGGCTCCTGCCAAACATCGTGCCAGATACACCCATGCTAAGAGGAGGAAGCAAGTTCAGAATGAAGCAAGGAAATATACACAGATTAATCCTACTACCACGCTCATTTACACCAGAGGCATAAAATAAACTAAGCATATAAGTTCATTTAAGATGGTATGAAGGAAATGAAAATATCTAAGGTCTACCTGGGTGAAACCAGGTACATCTGCTAGTCTTAATATATAAAAAGGAATGTCCTGACTCACTGACTAATCAACTCCCAGCCCAAACCCCTGAACTTACAAACATGAAATTCAGGAAGTATATGCGATTCTAAATCTCAGATCTCTGGATTTTAGAAGCAACCTCACCCTCAGACCCGTCAACAGTTCCTCAATAGTATTTGGTTTGTAGCCAAAATGGAGCATATAACAAGCCTCCAAAATAACACAGTAGATAAGTTTTCTGCAGTATGGTTACCATGGTATAGGTCTCAAGGTGTGACTCTCCCTGGTCTTTCTTGACCTCTCGTTCCCTGCATCCAGCACCTGCTCCTTCTGCTGTCCCTCCTCTTCCTCCTTCTTTTGTTTTTTTTTGGGCTCCTCTCTTTGTCTCCCCCAGCTTGCTCTCTCTTTTTTAGCTTTATCTCCTTATATATTTTCTTTTACTCTCTACTTTTATTTTTGGTTTTACCCCACCCCTTTTTTTCTACTCCCTTTTTTGACCCTGCCCCTACTACCCTTCTGGACCTTTGAAGATTAATCATAATATATTATATGCAATTGTGCATTGTGATCCTCTAATTATCTCTTTCCTTTATGCTCAGCAACTTCCACCCCTCCTTTTCTCTATTTCTTTTTCTTTTTGAGAATTTTTTTTTTGTTGAAACAAGTTATGTTTCATTATTCAGGATGTTATTCTTTGTTTATCTGTAGGATGTTTAATATTGGCTCTGACATCTATTATCTTATTATGATTAATCCTATATTATTTATGTATGCTCTTCTTTGATTCTTTAATAAAAAATATATGATCAGAAAAAATAAGAAATTCAAGGAGTATATTCTTTCCATGATCTAAGCACCCACTAAGAAAGGATTTTTCAAAATTCAACTCCTAAAGGGGTGAAAATGGGTAAAATAATTCCTCCCCCTGTGAAATATCCAACACCGAGCCCAAAACCCTGGACCTATAAACAGTATAAAGTACACACTAAGCAGGGATTTTTCAAAATTCAACTCCTAAGGGGCTAAAAAGGAATTTACTCTTGACCAAGGTGATTTGGTGACAAAGCAATTTGGCCCAAGTGCTGCAGAACTGTAAGCTCATTGTCTGGGACAAGTGGCAGCTCCAGAGGTGAAAAAATTGAAATTTAAATAGTAAATATCTAAGGTCTACGTGGGTGAAACAGGGCACATCAGCTAGTGAGGGACACCTTGGAGAGAGTAAAAGTGGAGAGAAATAAAGTTCCAACCAATCAGGTCCTAACTGTCATTTCACCGACTGAGGGCCGTATTCAATTAAATGTGAAAAGCCATTTTCGCATGTTTTTTTGCGATAATTTCACAGGTTTTTTTACTCCATATTCCATTCCATTCCGTTTCGCCTATGCGAAAAGTCAAGGCACTGAAATAGGCAATACTTTTTCTCCACAGAATAGCAGGAGGAAAAAGTGCAAATTCTATATTTTGGGGTGCAGATTTCAAAACACCTTTGAAATTTAAAGCAAAAATGGCAAAAGTGGGGGGACAACTTCAGAAACTAGCAAAATAAGCTTCTAGGGTGCTCTGAGAGGGGGCCAATTGATTTTGGGATTGCAGGTGCTTGTATGACGGAGGAATTTCACTTTTTCTAAAACATAATTTCAACATGATTTCCAAAGTCAGGCCATCTTCTTCTGGGGTACACAGTGATTCCCCCAATTCAATCTGCACTTTTTGCCTGTTTCACATTCGCAGGGGTGCCGTTTTCACCTGTCGTTGAATTGAATACGGAGTAAATCGGGAATGCGCACGACATGTTTTTCGCCTCCAAACCACACGATGTCGGCAAAATGTCCGGCAGGCTAAACTTTTTTGCGGAGGCGAAAATAATTGAATACGCCCCTGAGTTTGAAAAATGGCAGTTAGCAGCCGTTTGGCTGGTACTTTATCTCTTTCCACTTTATCTCTCTCCAAGCTTTTATACATCACCCACAATATCGGCAGGTACTTCTGTAACAAAGGGAGGTGTATAATGGATGACGTGTACAAGCACATGTCATCCATCACCAGTACTTGATGCTTGGTGACACACCCATGGCTGTAACAGCAAAATAGCAGAGCAGCTCTGCTATTTGGTGTCACCCCCTCGGATGGTGTCACCAGGTGTGGCCTGCAACCCCCTAATGACACCACTGCTAGGATGTATACAATTTAATATCACTGCACCCATGGCACCAGTGGTGCTTAGAAGAACCTTTCTCGATTTTTTTACATCCCCTTTCTAAGCTTTTATTACAAAATTTATATTGTAATATTTTGAAAATGTTGCTGCAAAGTTATTTATCTGTTTCAATATCTACACACAGTGGAGTCCCTCCCCTGGTGACACCTGGTGCAGGGGGCAAAAAGGGGCCATGGTCTCGCAGACAGGGGGCATGGCCTCGCAGGCAGGGGGTGTGGTTTCGTGGATCGAACCCCTGTTTTAGTCAATCCAGGAGACCCAGAGATGCGGACTGCCCCCAGGGACCAGTCTGTGTGCACTTCTGGCTCCCTCACTGTGTCAGGAGCTATTATAGCAAGTGATCACGGTCTTGTCATTACTGGGAATTGTATTGTGCAAATTTCCCATTACAGTTAAATAAAACAATGATTGTTACAATAAATGGTTGTACAGTGATTGTGGGGTCTATTTATCAAGCAGTGAAACGTGTGGAGAAGTGAACCAGTGGAGAAGATGCCCATAGCAACCAATCAGCTTTTAAGTAGCATTTATCAAGTACAGTGTATAAAATAACAGGTAGGAGCTGCTTGGTTGCTATGGGCAACTTCTCCACTGGTTCACTTCTCCACACTGTTCACTGCTTGATAAATAGACCTTTAAGAGTGATGATTCGCGACTGTATACCTCACATCTCCATCACACCTTCTAGTAGGAGGATTTCATATGTTATAAAACAACATTTTATATTTAGCAAATACACAATAAAAATGTTTTATACACTTACACTTATCCTGAATATAATACTATTTAGATCATTTACACATTTCCATTACCAATTGTTTAAATGAATGTATCTTCCATTAACAAGTGCCTAAAATAATTGGATGCGATATGTTCAGACTGTACAAATATATATACAGATAATTAAAACAGAGGATAATAAAGCAATGCTAGCACAGACATAAGTGTGATTATTTGCTAATTACTATACAGGCACTAGGGAATAGAAAATGCTATTTAAAAAAAACATGTCTTTAATGTACTTGGAATTTATGTATATACTTTACAAAATGAAACCTTTGATGCTGCTAATCTAGTACATGTAGCTCACTTTCTGTCTGTGGGGTGGTGTAGGCACCTGCAGACCCTATTTCTCACAACCAAGGTCTTTCTCTATTCTCTTCATTCCAGGCTCAGTTGGCAGTCAGATGTCACTACACATGCAGTTTTAGTAACAAATGCGCTTTAATAGCACAGACCAAGGAATGGTCACCAGGCCAACTCTCAAATGAGAAAAAGTGTAATTTCTCTTACACCCTTTCCTGTTACACAGCAATCATTTACGTGGATCTCAACAATGTCATTCTACAGAAAAGCCCTAGAGCTAACACTCACTCATGCTGGGATTTCTACTCTACCTCATACTCTCCACAGTTATATCAGGGTTTATTTTCTTCAACTAACTACTCGTTTCTATGTTTCCCTCTAGCTTTTCCTAGTCATGGTACTCACAAGAGAACAATCTCTCAATTATGCTCATCTTGAAGTGCTACCCAGAGCAATCACCCCCAGCCCTGCATTCTTGACTCTCTAGAAGTGCAGGTTGACATCAAGGACTTGTCTTTGTTTATATTTGTACACTGTAATTATCTTTGGTTACACCACCTCCTTTCTCTATGTACCCCTCTGGCTTCCAAAACTCTCATCTCTGAACTCAGGCTCTGACTTTTAAAAACTTCACTTGCTACTCTGAAGATATGAAGTATACCCATGCTTACAGGCAGCCAGCACACATGGCTGTCACTATACCTGGGTCCTTTTGTATCAATATGGCACTGCATAGGAAGGGCTGTAGCACTGAAATACAATTACACTGGGGAAACAAGGGGGATTCACCAGTGGGGTTTTCAAGAGGGGGACATGTATCAGTGTTGGATTAACCATTGGCCACTGGTATGTGGTCACACGATAGGGGGGGGGGGGCAAGACGGTATCAATGCTGTGAGGCACGGTGTAACACATAAGTTACTGCAAGCAAGCCTGCATTAACACAGTGTCACAAGGGAGGTCCCTGCCTAAAACTAACCATCCCCCCACAGTGCCTAACCCTAACCCTCCCTTTAGTGCCTAACCCTAACCCCTATGCCAGCGCCGGGATTCTGACAGGTGTGGGGATTTCAGCAACGGCATTCTGAGCACTGGGACCCCAGTGGTCTGTATTATGAATGCATCCCCACATACTGTATATGCATGTTTATCTCTGATTATATTAGTATTGTATTTCTACACCCTTAACCCCATTAATCCCACTATCAATACACTTTTGTAGTTGTACATAGAATCTTACCTGCACTGTTCTTTGACTTGCATTATTCCCTATTTACCTTCACTGTATCTGGGGCTGATTCAGCATTACACGTATGTGCAATGCTGAACATAGATTCCTGATTAATGAGAATCTGCTCATCTGCAGGACCAATTCTGCAAATGTGCCTGCCCTATTTTCTGGACACAGTTTCCTGGCCTCGCAACTCGGCCAGCCTGAGTAAGCTGGCACCATCCACCATCATGATTTAGGTCAAAGTGCTGTGATCGCAAATGCAGCAGGCCGTGTCATACACCATCTGCTGCATTTGCATGTTTGCAGAGATGGAATTCAAAGCTGCTTTCATTGCAGCTTTGCAATTCCGTCCAGTACCGAATCCCTATCCACTGTACACACTACAACTCTCCCTACAGCTTACCTTTGAGTAGCAACCTTGATTGTGCTCGATTTGCATTACTGTTTGCAGTATTTTGCTCCCTTTAACTTATCACATTCTCCACTATTATTTACTGCAGCAATGTGTCCTCGCTACCATCCAATACCCATTCTTACCACCTGCTCTTACCTCCCTCCCAGCCCACCACCCCACAGCTGCAACCATGCAAATCTCATCCATATCTCCTCACTTACCTCTTTCTCTTTTTCCTGTGCGCTCTGGAATTCCAGGTCCGTCCATAACAAACTAGCCACTATCCCTGACCTCTTCATCTCTAGCTCTCTTAACCTTCTTGCTATCACTGAAACCTGGCTTTCTTCACTGACACTGCATGCTCCGCTACTGGCTTTCTGCCACTGACACTGCATCCTCCGCTACTGGCTTTCTGCCACTGATGCTGCATCCTCTGCTACTTTCTTCTATTGGGTCTCTCCTTCACCCACTACATCAGACCTGATGACCGCCTGGGCAGCGGAGTGAGCACCCTCCTATATCCCAGCTGTACCTTTCATGTTATCTCCCCTAAGAACCCCTTTCTTTCTCCTCCTTTGAAGTCCACTCTATCCATCTTTTCTACCCCATCCATTCCCGTGTCTCCTTCATCTATCATCCCCCTGGCCCCACTTCCCAATTCCTTGACCACTTTGCTGCCTGGTTTCCCAGCTACCTCTCTTCTGACATCCCCTGCCTCATCCTAGGTGACTTCAACATCCCCACTGACCCAGCTTCAACCAAACTTCTTGCTCTCTCCTCCTCTTTGGCCTTTCTCAATGGACCTCCTCCCCTACCCATTGCTTCTGCCACTCCATTGACCATGTATTCTCCCATCTCTGCACTCTCTATGACTTCTTCAACTCTCCATTCCCATTCTCTGACTACCATCTTCTCTCCTTCAATCTCTCCTCTTCTCCTGCACCCCTCCTCATGCCCAAATCTACCATCAGCAGATGCAATCTCGATGATCTTGACCTGCTCTTTCCTTCTCTTTGCTTGATACTCTCCTTGCCCCTCTATCCACCCTTGCTTGCCCCAACCAGACAGCCTCCTTCTATAACCTCACCCTTACCTCTGTGCTTGACTCTGTTGTGCCCCCCTCTCTTGACCCCTTCTCACTTTAATTACCGCCCCATTTTCCTTCTCCCTTTTTATCCTACTGGACCTCTCTGCAGCTGTGGACAATGTGGATCACACGCTTCTACTATTCACTCTTCAGACCATGGGTCTCTCTGACACTGTCCTTTCTTAGCTCAACTCCTACCTCTCCAACTGCTACTTCTCTGTCTTTACTTCTGGTTCTACCTCTCCCCATCCATCCTTCCCATGGGCATCCCTCAGGGTTCTGTCCTTGGCCCTCTACTCTTTTCACTGTACAACTTCTTACTGGGTGAATTCATCAGTTCGTTGGCCTCCAATATCACCTCTATGTTGATGACACTCAACTCTACATCTCTTTTCCTGATCTTTCCCTTCCCTTCTCTCTTGGGTTTCTTTCTGCCATCTCCTCCTGGATGTCTGAGTGCTTTCTCAAACTAAACATGGCCAACACCGAACACATTGTCTTTCCTCCATCTAGAGTCTCCCTCTCCTTCCGAACTCTTTATCATTGTCAACAACACCACTATCTCCTCTGTTCCCCAACTCTACTGCCTGGGAGTCATTCTTGACTCTTTCCTCTTCTTCACCACCCAAATTCAATCTCTTACCCTATCCTATTGTTTCCAGCTCTGCAAATTTTTTCAAATCAGACCCTTCCTCTCCCAGGATGCCACCAAAACCATTGTATACTCGCTGATCATCTCTCGCCTTGACTACTGCAACCTTCTACTCACTGGACTCCGCAGCTCCAATCTTGCTCCTCTCCAAACTGTACTCAACTCTGCAGCTAGACTTATCTTACTCTCCCACCACTCCACATCTGCCTTTCCTCTCTGAAAAGCTCTTCACTGGCTCCCCTTCCCCTACAGAATCCTTTTCAAAAATCTAATTTTTACGTACAAGACCCACTCCAATTCCACAGCTCCCTACATCTCCATCCTCATCTCCTTACACACGCTCTCCTACTCTCCCCAGTCGACCAATGACCACCGCCTTTCCTCCCCTCTGCTTACCACATCTCACTCCAGAATTCAAGACTTCTCCTGAGCTGTCCCCCACCATTGGAATGATCTCGCTTGTTCTATAAGACTATCCCCCAGCCTGCATTGCTTCAAACTGGCACTGAAAGCTCACCTGTTCATAAAAGCATATCCGTCTACCACTTAACCATGTCACCACGTAGGCTACCACTTAACTTCACTTACACTGGCTCACTCCTTATGCATGTGCTGGGCTGAGGAGAGAAAATGCTGACAGGGATCCGAGTAATTAGTACCTGCCCCCCCAACTCTATATGGCATTAGTGTTACATAATCTTATTTTTACTAGACAAAGAGCAATGACAATGTCCTGTTCTGTCACAGACACATTGCAAAACGCACAGGGAGGAGTTGCACACAGTTCCGAATGCAAACACAAGATGTGATTCCTAACAAACTACACCATTGTTGTGGGCTTCATACATATCTTTAAGTACTTATTAGCAGTGGCGGCTCCTACCTTTAGACTACCTTTAGGGGGCTGCAATATTAATTGTAGTGTAAAGTACATTCATTTTTCATATACTCATATAATCATAATTGGTTAGTATTATAAAATGATTGTTGTTCATAATGTTATAGGATTCATTTTTCACCTGTCGGAAACAAAACTTGAATATTTTAAATGGCTTAATTATAATTTATAATTAACTGTCTTAGAGTTCAAAAGATAAAGCTTTGTCTCAGTCGCTGACAGGTGGAAAATGAATGCTATAACATTAGTAAGGAAAATCATTTTAGAACACTAAACCACTAGGATTAATTATATAATTAATGTATGTATTTATAACACTACAGTTGAGTTTTACTTTATTAATTGTACTTGATGGAGCATACCTTGGGGGTCTGATGTTAATGTTTGCTGCCTGACCATCATTCACGCTGACGTCGGATGGCTGCCGCACTGCCAGTATGTGCCTGACAATGAATTTTCATGCATGCGCAGTAGTACTGAAGAGGCTTCTCTATGGATTGCATAGTCTTCAGACCTAGAAGCAATGCAAGGGGTGTGCTTCCTGCTAATCGCACTCCAGACTGCAGTGTCAGGAGGAGGAGTATCCTCCCCCTGGGACTGTTAGCTCTGCGTGAGATTAGCATTAAGAGTTTCCAATGGCAAGCTCAAGACATTACACATCCCTGCAACTCCGCCACTCCTTACGAGCAATTTTGAGACGTACACATTTTGATCGCATCTTAAGGTGCCCACACACATAGCGATCTGCACACGGTCCCACGATGTGTGCTATTTCCCCTGAAATCTCCCCCGGCAACCCTACACACGATTTGGAGTAAAAAGCATTCAATCTGACTTAAGATCTATCTTGTATCTTAACTTTTTTTTTTTTCCAGTGCATTGTGTCCCAGATTGTCAGATCTGCCCTACTGCATGGCAGATCTGACGATGCGATGTGCAACCAGCGGGGACGCGCATCGCATCATGATCGTGAGTGGGGACTCACGATTTACTCTCAATTTGGCCATATTTTACACGATCTGTCGTTCCAATGTGTCAGAATCGGCCAGATCGGATAAAATATCGCTATATGTGTGGCCAGTCTTACTTGCGGCTGGATGGAGATTACTGTTTAGCAACGGGGCGGTAATGGGGCATACGCACATAGTATAAACTAGCATGGGAGTGTACAGAGTCGCATCCTATTCTGAGCTATGCATATGCACAGATTTGTCCGAGTTCAGTCTGATCTGCTGCACCAAAGATGGAACTGGTGCAATGCTAATGATAGTGATGACGGCTGTTCTTGCTAGCAGAGGACTGGCAGCAGTGTGGTCACATAGATGCATCTGACTCAGAATTCCCATGGATGTTAACATGGAAAGTTCAATTGTAAAAAGCGCCCAGAATTGTACCTGCGTTGCATAAATCAGACCCACAGAGTGCATTTGTAAACTCATTAAATCCCATACAAATAAGTATCAAAAACATGTCAAACACATTACGTTTTCACCTGTGTATTCTCTAGCTTTTGTAATGCAAATCCAAATAAAAAATACCAGTTAATTTGACTTAACTATATAAGATCTGATTTGGAATTCTAGAGAATAAGTCACAGTGTAATAAATGATGTGAAATTCTTTTTCACTACTGGTCAAGTTTTATTGGCTATCTGGAATTTTTTCATAATAGGATTTGATTTTAACACTCTTGGGCGAAGTCACACAGAAAGAGCAACTGGCATTTGTATCTTCAGCATGACTTATTCCTTTTCCCTAAATATGCCTGTTTTTAATTTCCTTCAGCAATTTTGCACCTCTCCAGGAGTCACACATAGACACCCAGAAATTCTTTTTAACACCCCTGCAGCCAATAAGAAAAGGATTAATATGTCTTGTATCTCAGCACCTGCAGCCAACCCTACTTAAAGATCACCCAAAAACATAAGAATAAGGTTAACATTTTGTCTTCTGCTTTCTTATGCATGTCTAATATTATGACTACATTGACCTGCCTGTTTGAAAAGCAATATACAGACGCTTCATAAAGGTTAAACAATCCATCTGTCTTACCAGTGCGACATTTAAATACATCATCCAGATCCACAACTCTTTTCAATGGGTGACAACAACAGATGTAGAAAAAAGTGATATATGAATTGCTACGGCTAAACACAGGATAAGTAAAATATTTTAAATAATGAGGCAGCAACTAAGAATATAGACATTTGTTATTGAATATACTTTAGTGTAATAATCACTTTCTAATCAAATTCTTTTCAGGCTGTCTGATGAACTCTTGTTCTAAAAGAAAATGCAATAAACGGTTCTGTAAATGTTACAGAATGTTTTGCAATTTATTCAGCATATTCTTGAAAATAGAACACTTACCACAATTTCAAGCCCCTTCATTCAGTTTTGGAGAAACAATATCCAAAATTGTATTTTAAAATGGTATTTCAAATAAAACTATTTTAAGCTATTTTAATTTTGTTTAAAAATTAAAAAAAATATATTACAGTATTAACAAATAAAGTATTAATTAAAGTATTAATGTGTATACTCTTAATTATTATTATTTTTTTTAACCATTAGTAAATTAATCAATTATTCAAAATGAAACTAATATAATAGCTACGGTAGTACTATGCCAAAGACCGTCTCGTTTATCTCTATATGCAAAGAGAAAACCAATAGGAAGAAAGGACATGGGAAAAATATGTATAATTAGCTTTACAACTGCCGGGTCTCCCATGGATCTGATATTTCATGACCAACTGCTGACATAAGAATAGTGAGGAATAGTGAGGAATTGGGGGACAATGTACATGGACTGGCATGAGATGTCATTAAATTGGGATCAGAGAAAACCTGGTCCTTGTTTTTTAGACATACCAGGCAACAACTAATATATATATATATATATATATATATATATATATATATATATAAAGAGAGAGAGAGAGAGTGAGTGGTCCTTGGTTAATTTTTATAAATATATGGCCTAGTTATTAACTTATACATGGGGCAACAGTGACTACCAATGCTAACAATTTTTTAATTAAAACGTGAAATATTTTATGTAAAGTATCCTATTTTGTCAGATGTAACTCATTTCAATTAAAAAGTTTGGTTGGTACTTAATCTCTTTCCACTTTATCTTTCTTCACGGCTTGATACATCTCCTCCTCCTTCCTTTGCCACAACTGAGCCAGAAACGGCTTTACCATGAGCTAAACACCGATGCAATGACTTCCACAACACTTCCACAAAATTCAAGCAGAAGGTAAATCTGACATTACACAAAGTATAAAAAGTATAACATTTGGAATAAGATGTGGAAGTCAGTCTATTTACAAGGATGCCTCCACATAGTCACACATTAGCATCTGAAACATTACAGTGTCTCCATTCTCTAGAACAACTCCCTTGCTGAATATTGTTTTTAAAATATAATTTACATTTATAATCAAGTAGAAATATAGTAAAATGTGAAATTAAGAAGTGCTAAGCAGACAGTATAGGTCTAAAACAAACAACATTCACATCAGATAAAGACATTTTCCAAGATACATAAATGTAAATTTTAGGCTCTAGTCACTAAATATGCAGATAAAGTAAAGCAAGTATCTCACAAATGTGTTCTGGTGATGCAACCAACAACACTTAATTATCAGGTCTGCACGCAAATTAGGTGAGAAAATTACTTGTCTTTTTATATTTATTTTATTTAGAAAGAGAGAGAAGTAGATGACGAAAATTCTCTAACCATATGTTACATGTGGATGACTGTAGCGCACTTGTGGGTGGATGTGACTCTCTTAATCAGTACACCCTAGTGGTTACAGATATAAAAACGTGTTACATTTTACTCCAACAAGTAGTCATCATCCTTCACAACAATACTTTAATGTCTGGTGAGGAACTCCCAGCTGACCAAAGTTTTTGTTTCCTACCAGCTTCTAGAATACCCATTTACATATATAACAAAATATCTCTCTTGAAGCATCTAAACAACAGCTTCTCAAACTCAGTCCTCAGGACCCCAAATAGTGCATGTTTTCCAGGTCTCCCCACAGAATCACAAGTAAAATAATTAGCTCTACCAGTGGAACTTTTAAAATGTGTCAGTGATTAATGAATACACCTGTGCACCTGCTATGTGACCTGAAGAATGTGATCTGTGTGGGGTCCTAAGGACCGAGTTTGGGAACCACTGATCTAAACAATAATGGGAAAGTGTTTATCACAGTACACTGGAGGTCACACTTCCCACCAGGGGCAGATTTTACCTAGGAGCTTCAGGTTTACAGCCCCCTCCCCCCAAATAAAATCCACTAACGGCAGGGACTGCCTAGCGTGATAGTGGCTTCCCACTGGAAGCGCTTCCTGCTAATCACAGCTGGACAGGCAGTCCCAGAGGAGGCATTTTCTCCCCCTGGAACTGCCAGTCTGGACTCCAATTAGCAGCTAGAGCACATCCAATCGGAAGCCAGTCCCCTGCTTTAAAGTCAGCCCAATCTGACTTTAGGGGCTGCAGTCAATGCAGTCCCTAGAAGCCTGCTTGTTGATGTGTACACACTGTGTGTGTGTGTATATATATATATATATATATATATATTAGGGATGTGCAGGCTCGGATAGATTCAAGTTTGCACGTGGAGTTCGGATTTTTCCCTCCAAAAAAACGGAACTCAGAAAGAGGCAAAACGTCATCTTGCACGGACGAACATCATCATTCCTGGACTTTTGTCCAGGAATGATGATGTTCGTCCGTGCAAGATGACGTTTTGCCTCTTTCTGAGTTCCGTTTTTTTGGAGGGAAAAATCCGAACACGTGCAAACTCGAACCTATCCGTGCCTGCACATCCCTAATATATATATATATATATATATATATATAGGGAAATACATAAAAAGGAGATAATTTGGGGCAAAGGAGGTGAGACAAGAGACCAAGGTTATAGTAGGTGAGCATCATTGTGGGAACGAGGAATAAAGTTGGAATGTGTATCCTGTGTGATCAATTCAACCACATGGAGTTTGTGTGGTTGGTGTATTCTGCAGCAAAAATAGTTACTGAGTGTAGACGATTAGAATCATGGTACAATGTTGCTTGTAGTGTTCTTTGTCTGTACTGTATATATTTTACTTACACTCAGTGTCGGCTTAACAACAAGGCAGACTGGGCAGTTGCCATGGGACCTCCACACACTAGGGATCGACACACAAAGCTACATTATCAGCGTGGGGTACACTGTGGCAAAGTGAACTGGGGTTTCTGTATGGCATAATGTAGACTGGAGGCACTACAGTGTGTTTAACACATTTGTGTTCCATGGAGTATTCACACCTTATACTTTTTTAACATCACCAACATATCACTTTGATTGACAATTTTATTATCAGGGACCCTCACAAGTTAGTTGCCCTGGGGCCCACACAATCCATAATCCAACCCGCCTTACACTGCAAAATATACTCTCATATCACACTGCTTATGGACATCATGGTGGAACAGTGGTCATCATTTCTGAATCACAGCACTAGGATCATAGATTTGAACCAGGGCCTATTTGTGTGGAGTTTGCTTGTTCTACCCATGTTTGCAAGGGTTTCCTCCAGATATTTTGCTATCCTCCCATAATCCGAAAACATATAGGTAGGCTATATGTGTGTGCATGTGGTAGAGAATATAGACTGTAAGCTCAGCTAGAGCAGGGACAGATACAAATGAGTAATGTGAAGCACTGCATAACATGTGTGCACTATATAAAAAATTGTTAATAAATAATCTTTAATATATAAGCTCAGTACACTATATATTGAGGGGGGGTCAACTGGGGCTCATGCCCTGGGCACCGTCGAACCGCCGGCCGTGATCTAGGTCCATTTCAGTTAGTGCAGTGCAGATCGCAGTGAGTGTATTCCGCACCACACAGTAAAACAATCACACCCACCGGCACTCATACTACCCGGCGGCGGTGTGTTTGTTTTACTTTCCCTTCACCCGGCTTCCGCAGTGGGTGAAGGGAAAGACATCACAATATCATATCGTCTCTCCCACAGTGCCGAGTGGGCCGGGAGGATGGAGGAACGGATGGCAGCAGGCGCAGGAGCAGGGATTCAGGTAAGTATTTTAGTGTTGTTGTCTGTGTCTATGTAAGGGATACTATATAATGGGGACCACTACTGGGAGCACTGCATAATGGGGACCATTACTGGGTGCACTGCATAGGGGGGACCACTACTGGGTGCACTGTATAAGGGGCACTACTGGGGACACTGCATAATGGGGACCACTACTGGGGGCTACTGCATAATGGGGACCTCTACTGGGGGCACTGCATAGGGGGGACCACTACTGGGAGCATTACATAAGGGGCACTTCTGGGGGCAATACATAGAGGGGACCACTACTGGGGGCACTGTATAAGGGGCAATACTGGAGGCACTGCATAGGGGGACCACTACTGGGGGCACTGCATAGGGGGGCACTGTCTAAGGGGAACTACTGGGGGCACTATATAAGGGGCACTACTGGGGGCACTGCATAGGGGTACCACTACTGGGGGCACTGCATAGAGGGGCACTGTATAAGGGGAACTAGTGGGAGCACTATATAAGGGGCACTACTCAGGGCACTGCATAGGGGGACCACTACTGGGGGCACTGCATAGGGGGTCACTGTATAAGGAGCACTACTGGGGGTACTGCATCTGGGGACCACTACTGGGGGCGCTGTATGTCGCTCTGCATTGAGGGGACCACTACTGGGTGCACTGTATAAGGGGCACTACTGGGGGCACTGCATAAGGGGGACCACTACTGGGAACACTGCATAGGGGAAACCAATACTGGAGGGACTGTATAAGGTGCACTACTGTGGCCACTGTATAAGGTGCACTGCATGGGGGGACCACTACTGGGGACACTGTATAAGGAGCACTACGTGGGTCACTGTATAGGTGGCACTATTGGGGGTACTGTATAAGGGGCACTACTGGGGGCACTATATAAGGGTGCACTACAGGGGCATTGTATAAGGGGCTCTACTGGGGCACTACTACATGGGTCATGTTGACACGCCCCAATTTTTCCGTGGCCACGACCCTTGTGGCATGTGACCATGTCCAAATTTTTGGCGCCCATGCAAATAAGGGAGGTGGCTCCAAATACCTGAGTTATGCCACTGCACTGGCACCATTGTGTTTAAATTCTAATTATGTCCCGGGTATTGCACCACATTTCTTTTGTTGGTTATTGTGCTAGATGCTATTCTCAGAATCTGCAAGTGTTAAGGGTTTACAAGTAGTACTGTATAGGCACATTTATAAATTTACATTGCAGCACCGGATAGGGCAGTTGCGGTTGTTGTACCAGCCATGGTTCCTGGCATATAATTTATTTTATTTACTCGCTTGTGAAATGTAATAAACATTTGTATTTACTAGGGGTGAGCGGGTTCGGATTTCTGAAATCCGAACCCCCCCGAGCCCCCCCGATCCGAGGCAGATCCGAGTCAGGCTCGACTTTTCCCGCCTGACCCGGATCTGAAATCGAGGCAAAACGTCATCATCCCGCCTTCCGAGTCTCGCGGGTTTTGGATCCTATATAAGGTACCCGCGTCGGCGCCATTTTCTCACTCGGCTGTGGACAGTGAAGAGGGAGGGTGGGAGTTAGGGCTGGCTGGGCTGTTTAGTGTAGTGTAGTGTAGTGCAGAGCAGTGTTGTGCTGTGCTGTGCTGCGCTGTGCTGCTGTTGTCCACTACTTCAAAGTCCATAGGGGCTGGCTGTGTTGTGCTGTGCTGCTGTTGTTAATAAGGGCTGTGTCCACTACTTCAAAGTCCATAGGGGCTGGCTGGACTGTGTTGTGCAGTCAGTTCTCCATAGGGGCTGTGTCCACTCCAAAGTCCTGTGCAGTGTCCCAGTCCTAAAGGGGTGCTGTAGTGTTGTCCAGGGGGTGCTCTGTCCAACAGGGGTGCTCCCCCCAAGTGCTAAAAAAATAATATTTTTTGTGTGTTTGAGAATTGTGTGCGCAGTAGCCGCACGTGCATCAACAAAGTAGTGCCAAGCGTGCGCCTGTGTCATAAGTAAAGGGCCAGCTGGCTTGACCGTTAAAGGATGCTGTAACCCCCAAAGTACACTCCAAACCAAACCAAAAAAAAAATAATTTTCTGTGTTTGTGAATTGTGTGCGCAGTAGCCGCATGTGCATCAACAAAGTAGTGCCAAGCGTGCGCCTGTGTCATAAGTAAAGGGCCAGCTGGCTTGACCGTTAAAGGGTGCTGTAACCCCCAAAGTACACTCCAAACCAAAAAAATTATTTTCTGTGTTTGTGAATTGTGTGCGCAGTAGCCGCACGTGCATCAACAAAGTAGTGCCAAGCGTGCGCCTGTGTCATAATTAAATGGCCGGCTGGCTTGACCGTTAAAGGGTGCTGTAACCCCCAAAGTACACTCCAGTCCAAACCAAAAAAAAATTATTTTCTGTGTTTGTGAATTGTGTGCGCAGAAGCCACACGTGCATCAACAAAGTAGTGCCAAGCGTGCGCCTGTGTCATAAGTAAAGGGCCGGCTGGCTTGACCGATAAAGGGTGCTGTAACCCCCAAAGTACACTCCAAACCAAAAAAATTATATTTTCTGTGTTTGTGAATTGTGTGCGCAGTAGCCGCACGTGCATCAACAAAGTAGTGCCAAGCGTGCGCCTGTGTCATAAGTAAAGGGCTGGCTGGCTTGACCGTTAAAGGGTGCTGTAACCCCCAAAGTAGACTCCAGTCCAAACCAAAAAAAAAAATATTTTCTGTGTTTGTGAATTGTGTGCGCAGTAGCCGCACGTGCATCAACAAAGTAGTGCCAAGCGTGTGCCTGTGTCATAAGTAAAGGGCCAGCTGGCTTGACCGTTAAAGGGTGCTGTAACCCCCAAAGTACACTCCAGTCCAAACCAAAAAAAAAATTATTTTCTGTGTTTGTGAATTGTGTGCGCAGTAGCCACACGTGCATCAACAAAGTAGTGCCAAGCGTGCGCCTGTGTCATAAGTAAAGGGCCGGCTGGCTTGACCGTTAAAGGGTGCTGTAACCCCCAAAGTACACTCCAGTCCAAACCAAAAAAAAAATTATTTTCTGTGTTTGTGAATTGTGTGCGCAGTAGCCGCACGTGCATCAACAAAGTAGTGCCAAGTTTGCGCCTGTGTCATAAGTAAAGGGCCGGCTGGCTTGACCGTTAAAGGGTGCTGTAACCCCCAAAGTACACTCCAGTCCAAACCAAAAAAATATATATTTTCTGTGTTTGTGAATTGTGTGCGCAGTAGCCGCACGTGCATCAACAAAGTAGTGCCAAGCGTGCGCCTGTGTCATAAGTAAAGGGCCGGCTGGCTTGACTGTTAAAGGGTGCTGTAACCCCCAAAGTACACTCCAAACCAAAAAAAAATTATTTTCTGTGTTTGTGAATTGTGTGCGCAGTAGTCGCACGTGCATCAACAAAGTAGTGCCAAGCGTGCGTCTGTGTCATAAGTAAAGGGCTGGCTGGCTTGACCGTTAAAGGGTGCTGTAACCCCCAAAGTACACTCCAGTCCAAACCAAAAAAAAAATAATTTTCTGTGTTTGTGAATTGTGTGCGCAGTAGCCGCATGTGCATCAACAAAGAAGTGCCAAGCGTGCGCCTGTGTCATAAGTAAAGGGCTGGCTGGCTTGATCGTTAAAGGGTGCTGTAACCCCCAAAGTACACTCCAAACCAAAAAAATTATTTTATGTGTTTGTGAATTGTGTGCGCAGTAGCCGCACGTGCATCAACAAAGTAGTGCCAAGCGTGCGCCTGTGTCATAATTAAAGGGCCGGCTGGCTTGACCATTAAAGGGTGCTGTAAGCCCCAAAGTACACTCCAGTCCAAACCACAAAAAAATTATTTTCTGTGTTTGTGAATTGTGTGCGCAGTAGCCGCACGTGCATCAACAAAGTAGTGCCAAGCGTGCGCCTGTGTCATAAGTAAAGGGCCGGCTGGCTTGACCGTTAAAGGGTGCTGTAACACCCAAAGTACACTCCAAACCAAAAAAAATATTTTCTGTGTTTGTGAATTGTGTGCGCAGTAGCCGCACGTGCATCAACAAAGTAGTGCCAAGCGTGCGCCTGTGTCATAAGTAAAGGGCCGGCTGGCTTGACCGTTAAAGGGTGCTGTAACCCCCAAAGTACACTCCAGTCCAAACCAAAAAAAAAGTTATTTTCTGTGTTTGTGAATTGTGTGCGCAGTAGCCGCACGTGCATCAACAAAGTAGTGCCAAGCGTGCGCCTGTGTCATAAGTAAAGGGCCGGCTGGCTTGACCGTTAAAGGGTGCTGTAACCCCCAAAGTACACTCCAGTCCAAACCAAAAAAAAAATTATTTTCTGTGTTTGTGAATTGTGTGCGCAGTAGCCGCACGTGCATCAACAAAGTAGTGCCAAGCGTGCGCCTGTGTCATAAGTAAAGGGCCGGCTGGCTTGACCGTTAAAGGGTGCTGTAACCCCCAAAGTACACTCCAGTCCAAACCAAAAAAATATATATTTTCTGTGTTTGTGAATTGTGTGCGCAGTAGTCGCACGTGCATCAACAAAGTAGTGCCAAGTGTGCGCCTGTGTCATAAGTAAAGGGCCAGCTGGCTTGACTGTTAAAGGGTGCTGTAACCCCCAAAGTACACTCCAGTCCAGACCAAAAAAAAAATTATTTTCTGTGTTTGTGAATTGTGTGCGCGGTAGTCGCACGTGCATCAACAAAGTAGTGCCAAGCGTGCGCCTGTGTCATAAGTAAAGGGCCGGCTGGCTTGACCGTTAAAGGGTGCTGTAACCCCCAAAGTACACTCCAGTCCAAACCAAAAAAAAAATTATTTTCTGTGTTTGTGAATTGTGTGCGCAGTAGCCACACGTGCATCAACAAAGTAGAGTCAAGCGTGCGCCTGTGTCATAAGTAAAGGGCCGGCTGGCTTGACCGATAAAGGGTGCTGTAACCCCCAAAGTACACTCCAAACCAAAAAAATAATATATTCTTTTTTTGTGAATTGTGTGCGCAGTAGCCGCACGTGCATCAACAAAGTAGTGCCAAGCGTGCGCCTGTGTCATAAGTAAAGGGCCGGCTGGCTTGACCGTTAAAGGGTGCTGTAACCCCCAAAGTACACTCCAGTCCAAACCAAAAAAAAAAATATTTTCTGTGTTTGTGAATTGTGTGCGCAGTAGCCACACGTGCATCAACAAAGTAGTGCCAAGCGTGCGCCTGTGTCATAAGTAAAGGGCTGGCTGGTTTGACCGTTAAAGGGTGCTGTAACCCCCAAAGTACACTCCAAACCAAAAAAATTATTTTCTGTGTTTGTGAATTGTGTGCGCAGTAGCCACACGTGCATCAACAAAGTAGTGCCAAGCGTGCGCCTGTGTCATAAGTAAAGGGCTGGCTGGTTTGACCGTTAAAGGCTGCTGTAACCCCCAAAGTACACTCCAAACCAAAAAAATTATTTTCTGTGTTTGTGAATTGTGTGCGCAGTAGCCGCACGTGCATCAACAAAGTAGTGCCAAGCGTGCGCCTGTGCCATAAGTAAAGGGCCAGCTCGCTTGACCATTAAAGGGTGCTGTAACCCCGAAAATGTACACTCCAGTCCAAACCAAAAAAAAATTATTTTCTGTGTTTGTGAATTGTGTGCGCAGTAGCCACACGTGCATCAACAAAGTAGTGCCAAGCGTGCGCCTGTGTCATAAGTAAAGGGCCAGCTGGCTTGACCGTTAAAGGGTGCTGTAACCCCCGAAAGTACACTCCAAACCCAAAAAATTGTATTTTCTGTGTTTGTGAATTGTGTGCGCAGTAGCCGCACGTGCATCAACAAAGTAGTGCCAAGCGTGCGCCTGTGTCATAAGTAAAGGACCGGCTGGCTTGACCATTAAAGGGTGCTGTAAACCCCAAAGTACACTCCAGTCCAAACCAAAAAAAAAATATTTTCTGTGTTTGTGAATTGTGTGCGCAGTAGCCGCACGTGCATCAACAAAGTAGTGCCAAGCGTGCGCCTGTGTCATAAGTAAAGGGCCGGCTGGCTTGACCGTTAAAGGGTGCTGTAACCCCCAAAGTACACTCCAAACCAAAAAAATTATTTTCTGTGTTTATGAATTGTGTGCGCAGTAGCCGCACGTGCATCAACAAAGTAGTGCCAAGTGTGCACCTGTGTCATAAGTAAAGGGCCGGCTGGCTTGACCGTTAAAGGGTGCTGTAACCCCCAAAGTACACTCCAGTCCAAACCAAAAAAAAAATTATTTTCTGTGTTTGTGAATTGTGTGCGCAGTAGCCGCAGTGCATCAACAAAGTAGTGCCAAGTGTGCGCCTGTGTCATAAGTAAAGGGCCGGCTGGCTTGACCGTTAAAGGGTGCTGTAACCCCCAAAGTACACTCCAAACCAAAAAAATATATATTTTCTGTGTTTGTGAATTGTGTGCGCAGTAGTCGCAAGTGCATCAACAAAGTAGTGCCAAGCGTGCGTCTGTGTCATAAGTAAAGGGCTGGCTGGCTTGACCGTTAAAGGGTGCTGTAACACCCAAAGTACACTCCAGTCTAGACCAAAAAAAAAAATATTTTCTGTGTTTGTGAATTGTGTGCGCAGTAGCCGCACGTGCATCAACAAAGTAGTGCCAAGCGTGCGCCTGTGTCATAAGTAAAGGGCCAGCTGGCTTGACCGTTAAAGGGTGCTGTAACCCCCAAAGTACACTCCAAACCAAAAAAAATTATTTTCTGTGTTTGTGAATTGTGTGCGCAGTAACTGCACGTGCATCAACAAAGTAGTGCCAAGCGTGCGCCTGTGTCATAAGTAAAGGGCCGGCTGGCTTGACCGTTAAAGGGTGCTGTAACCCCCAAAGTACACTCCAGTCCAAACCAAAAAAAAAATTATTTTCTGTGTTTGTGAATTGTGTGCGCAGTAGCCGCACGTGCATCAACAAAGTAGTGCCAAGCGTGCGCCTGTGTCATAAGTAAAGGGCCGGCTGGCTTGACCGTTAAAGGGTGCTGTAACCCCCAAAGTACACTCCAAACCAAAAAAATAATATTTTCTGTGTTTGTGAATTGTGTGCGCAGTAGTCGCACGTGCATCAACAAAGTAGTGCCAAGCGTGCGCCTGTGTCATAAGTAAAGGGCCGGCTGGCTTGACCGTTAAAGGGTGCTGTAACCCCCAAAGTACACTCCAGTCCAAACCAAAAAAAAAATTATTTTCTGTGTTTGTGAATTGTGTGCGCAGTAGCCGCACGTGCATCAACAAAGGAGCAGTGCCAAGCGTGCGCCTGTGTCCCATAAGTAAAGAGCCGGCTGGCTCATTTCTTAAAGGCTGGTGTAACCCACAAAGTGCACTACTCTCCAGCAAAAATAAAAAAATATTTTCTGTGTTTAGCCGCACGTATATATCAAATCGATATAACATAAATGGGGGACCAAACTTTCTCCGATAAAAATAAAATAGAGAAAGATCAAGAACCACTTCCTCCTAGTGCTGAAGCTGCTGCCACTAGTCATGACATAGACGATAACATGCCATCAACGTCGTCTGCCAAGGCCGATGCCCAATGTCATAATAGAGGGCACATACAATCCCAAATGACAAAGTTCAGGAAAATGACCTTGAAAAAAACATTTAAATCAGCTGAAGACAAACGTAAACTTGCCAATATGCCATTTACGACACGGAGTGGCAAGGAACGGCTAAGGTCGATCCCTAGTATGTTCATGACTAGTGGTTCAGCTTCACATGACGATGGAAGCCCTCCTCCCACTAAAAAATCAAATGAGTTAAGCTGGCAAAAGCACAGCGAAGAACTGTGCTTTCTAAGAAGATATCACAAATCCCCAAGGAGAGTCCAAGTGTGGTGGTGGTTGCGATGCCTGACCTTCCCAGCACTGGACGGGAAGAGGTGGCTCTTTCCACCATTTGCACGCCCCCTGCAAGTGCTGAAAGGAGCACCCACAGTCCATTTGCTGATATGCAAATTGAAGATGTCACTGTTGAAGTACAACAGGATGAGGATACTGGTGTAGCTGGCGCTGAGGAGGAAGTTGGCGAGGAGGATTCTGATGGTGATGTGGTTTGTTTAAATCAGGCTCCGGGGGAGACAGTTGTTGTCCGTGGGATGAAAAATCCCATCACGGTCATGCCTGGGCAGAAGACCAAACATTCCACCTCTTTGGTCTGGCAATATTTCTATCCAAATCCGGACAACAACTGTCTTGCCATATGTACCTTATGTAAAGGTGGAATAAGTAGGGGTAGGGACGTCAACCACCTAGGAACATCCTCCCTTATACGGCACCTGCAGCGCGTTCATTATAAGTTACTGTCAAGTTCAGAAACTTTGGCTAAGACCGTAAGCAGTCCAGGGACACCTAAATCCCGTTGTCCTGTTGTATCCAAGCGCCTGCAAACCACACCGTCAACTCCCTCCTCGTCAATTTCCTCCTTAGTCAGGATCGGAAGTAGTCCTGCAGGCCATGTCACTGGCATGACTGACTCTCCTATCGGGGATTCCTCCGGAGGATCCTGCATTGCTACGCCTCCTGCTGCCGCTGCTGCTGTTGCTGCTGCTGGGAGTCATTCATCATCCCAGAGAGGAAGTAGGAACACCACTACTTTTACTAAACAATTGACCCTCCAACAGTCCTTAGCGTGGAGGATGAAGTACGACAGCAGTCATCCTGAAGCAAAACGTATAACTGAGGCCTTGACTGCTATGTTGGTGTTAGACGTGCATCCGGTATCCGCCATTAGTGCAGTGGGATTTAGACAATTGATGGAGGTAGTGTGTCCCCGGTACCAAATCCCGTCTAGATTCCACTTCACTAGGCAGGCGATACCGAGACTGTACAGAAACGTCAGAAAAAGTGTCCTCAGTGTCCTGAAAAATGCCACTGTACCCAATGTCCACTTAACCACGGACAAGTGGACAAGTGGAACAGGGCAAACTAAGGACTATATGACTGTGACAGCCCACTGGGTAGATGTATCACCTTACGCAGCAACAGCAGCAGCATCACCAGTCGCATCATCTCAGAAACACCAGCTCGTTCCAAGGCAGGCTACGCTGTGTATCACCGGTTTCAGTAAGAGGCACACTGCCGACAACCTCTTAGAGAAACTGAGGGAAATCATCGCCCAGTGGCTTACCCTACTTAGACTCTCCTGGGGATTTGTGATATCTGACAACTCCACCAATATTGTGCGGGCATTACATCTGGGCAAATTCCAGCACGTCCCATGTTTTGCTCACACAATAAACTTGGTGGTGCAGAATTTTCTGAAATGCGACAGGGGCGTGCAGGAGACGCTTTGGGTGGGCCGAAAAATTTCTGGCCACTTTCGCCATTCAGCGACTGCGTGCCGAAGACTGGAGCGCCAGCAAACACTCTTGAACCTGCCCCGCCATCACCTGAAGCAAGAGGTTGTGACGCGGTGGAACTCAACCCTCTATATGCTTCAGAGGATGGAGGAGCAGCAAAAGGCCATTCAAGCCTATACATCCACCTATGACATAGGCAAAGGAGGGGGTATGCACCTGACTCAAGCGCAGTGGAGAATGATTTCCGTGTTGTGCAAGGTTCTCCAGCCCTTCGAACTTGCCACACGTGAAGTCAGTTCAGACACTGCCAGCTTGAGTCAGGTCATTCCCCTCATCAGGCTTTTGCAGAAGCAGCTGGAGAAAGTGAAGGAGGACCTAAGATGGAGCGATTCCGCTCGGCATGTGGGACTTGTGGATGAAGCCCTTCATTCGCTTTGCCAGGATTCCAGGGTGGTCAATCTGTTGAAATCAGACCACTACATTTTGGCCACCATGCTCGATCCTAGGTTTAAAGCCTATGTGGTGTCTCTCTTTCCGGCCGACACAAGCCTGCAGAGGTGCAAAGACCTGCTGGTGAACACACTGTCAGCTGAAGTGGAACGTGACACGTCAACAGCTCCTTCTTCATTTTCTCCCGCAACTGGGGCTGCCAGGAAAAAACTTAGGTATCCTAAGAAACCCGCTGGCGGTGATGCAGGGCAGGCAGGACCAAGTTTGGACATCTGGTCCGGACTGAAGGACCTGGCAACAATTTCTGACATGTCTACTGTCACTGCATATGATACTGTCACCATTGACAGAATGGTGGAGGATTACATCGGTGACAGCATCCAGGTAGGCATGTCAGACAGTCCATACCTGTACTGGCAGGAAAAGGAGGCAATTTGGAGGCCCCTGTACAAACTGGCTCTATTTTACCTGAGTTGCCCCCCCTCCAGTGTGTACTCCGAAAGAGTGTTTAGTGCAGCCGGGAACCTTGTCAGCGAAAGGCGTAGGAGGTTGCTTCCACAGAATGTGGAGAAGATGATGTTCATCAAAGTGAATTATCAGCTCTTCCAGGGAGACCAGCCTCCAGAACGTACAGAGGGACCTGTGGTGGTGGATTCAAGTGGGGACGAGTTAATACTTTGTGAGGATGAGGATGTACACACTGAAGAGGGTGAGGAATCGGTGGATGAGGAGGATGAGGATGACATCTTGCCTCCGTAGAGCCAGTTTGTGCAGGGACAGATTAATTGCCAGCTTGTTTTGTGGGGGCCCAAACGAACCAATCATTTCAGCCACAGTTGTGTGGCAGACCCTGGCGCTGAAACGATTGGTTTGTTAAAGTGTGCATGTCCTGTTTATACAACATAAGGGTGGGTGGGAGGGCCCAAGGACAATTCCATCTTGCACCTCTTTTTTTTCTTTGCATTATGTACAGTTTGGGGCCTAGTTTTTCAAACTGCCATCCTTTCTGCCACTGCAGTATCACGCCTAGATGGGTCACGTGTTTGTGCCGCCCACCCGTGTCGCTTAGCATAGTCATCCAGCTACCTCGGTGCAACCTTTTGGACATAAAAACACTATTGTGAGGTGTGAGGTGTTCAGAATAGACTGGAAATGAGTGGAAATTAAGGTTATTGAGGTTAATAATAGCATAGGAGCAGAAAAACCTACAAATTCTGTGATTTTAGCTGTTTTTATGCTTTTTTTTCAAAAAAATACAGATCCAAAACACAAAACCCAGAACCCAAAACACGGAAGGGTGGTTTTGGCAAAACCAATCCAGATCCAAAATACGAAGAAAGATCCAGATCCAAAACCAAAACACGAAAAGTGGCCGGTGCACACCCCTAGTATTTACTCACTAAACAGGGATGCCTGCCTACAATTTCAGAGGGGGGTTCCAGTTGAATACTAACCCACCCCCCCACACACACACTCCAGGCCAGTAGGTCAAATCAACACCACAACACAATAGTTATATTGTATAATATGATTTACTAGAGCTGTGGCTACAAAATTCAGTACAAGGAACTGCGTGGAACTGAGCACTCCATTAGCGCACCAGGCCAGATTATATCTTGTTAAGTGCTAATTATGCCCCCTCCATGGGCTAGCCACACTCTAAAATTAAGCATATGGAAACCCCCCCTTGAGAAATCCTGAGTTTGCCCTTGGAAATGTATATATAACATCTTATTGTAATGCTTAGTTAATTGTTACATTACTGCAAATGTTATAAAATGAAGTACAACTTTGTCATGAGCGTGAAGGAACATAAACACAGTATTACATGTACATGTTTGGCTCATGGGCCGTCATTTAACTATTTCCAGTCCTAACCCAACCACACCACAGAACTGAATGACATAACCTTTGTTATCCTATATTTATTCATAAACTACAGATTCTGCATAATGCACATTTAAAAAAACAGTGCAGAATGCGATTATGCACAGTGGCAAAGCAAAGTGGAACTCTGAGAGTGTGTCGCTGGGGGATGCAGTCCGGAAGCTGACGGTCGAAATGCCGACCGCCGGCTTCCCAACTATGCAATCCCAACAGGGGACTAATGTTAGGTGTCGAAATCCTGACACCTATCATTGTCCCTACGCCGGGAGCCCGACGCCCGGCATACCGAACGAAGGTAAGCCGGGTGGTGGGCGCAGGGGGGGAGGGTTAGGTTAGGGGCTCCAGGGGGTGTTAGGGCTAGGCTAGGGGAAGGGGGGGTTAGGGTTAGGCACCACTGGGGGGAGTTTAGGGTCAGGCACCCCCTGGGAGGGTTAGGTTTAGGCTGCAGGGACAGGGAGGTCAGCTTTAGGCACTTACGGGGGGGGTTAGGGTTAGGCACTAGGGGGAGGTTAGGGTTAGGCACCCCTAAGGGAGGGTTAGGGTTAGGGGTGGATAGTTAGGTTAGTTAGTATACTTACACGTCGGGAACTTCACTGCTACCTGTCTTCCGGCGGTCATTCATACCGATCCTGTTGCTGGAGCTACAAGAGTAATTGCACTAACATCACAGCTCCAGTGTTGTACAATCTCATGATAGAAATTACCATTACTCTCACACACTGTTCCTACATTATTTTAGGTCCACTCACTACAAAACTGCTTATCTATACAGCAAATAATTCAAAACAATAGGCACTCACATCCTAATGAATTATCCCTAAACATTGCTACCAGCAAGTCATAACATTCACTACAAAGTTCTATATTTGTAATGAGAATTGTTGCTATTTGTTGCTTATGGTAAATTCATGACTACGGCTCTTATGATCAAATTAATCCTAAGTATTTTTCAGTCCATACATTGCCTCTACAAACACACCAAAAGCCGTTTTATATCCTCCATACATTTAGAAACTGTGGCTAATGCTGTATTTAAACCTCAATAACTTGTTTAATTTATTGTACATTTATTTAGAAGTAGGAATTGTGTTAGTTGGCTCTCACGTCTGTGCAGAGCTGGTTCACACCGTCAGCTGACAGCACTTATAAACAGATTTGTGACACCTGAGACATAGCAGATTTGTTTGACATGTGTGAAAGGGATAAGAGAGATACTTGAGAAGTATATAGAGCTAGATTTCCTTATAATATATATGTGAAGCATAGAAAATATGAGGTTTATGAATTTGGTTATTGATCCAGATTCTAAGTTCGGTGGGTTAAATCAATGTCAGGCGTATTGAACCAGCTTAACCTGTCTGCTGTGGTGGCGATAGGCAGCACAGAAATGAATTGGGTTATTCCCTCAAATTAATCTCGAAGTTTAACTTTTAAGTTTGTAGTTTCCTCGTCAATGTGAATGTAGTTACATCATTCCAGGAGATCCATGAAAGACACATGTATAGCTATTGGTCACATGTGTGTGGTTGAGGCCAAAATGCTATATAATATTGGTTCTGATCAGGTCCTTATTTGCGAAATACAAATGGTAGAAGGCGCATTAAGTAAACAACATACATTGATATTGCAGACCAGTGAAGGTTACTTGCCTACTCTTCTGTAATGTTCAAGAGACTTCAGAATCTTGGGTGGCTCTCCTGGATGCCCTGAAGAGTAATCAAGTCTCCCGGGGGCTGCACATGGCCACATACTTCCCGAGTGAAATGGGTGGTCTTGGCAGCCGATGATGCAATTTTGCTGAATGGCATCATCATATCCCAGCCCACCACTTCACAATGCCAGTAGTAATTGTGACACTGTATTGCAGAGGAGGGAGTCACGATGACATGGTAGAGCCATCAAACACCCACATGCCCCTGCCACTCCCTCCTCTCCCACACTGCCGATCTGGCTGCCATCTCACAGTTTGTGAGTTATATACATTTAAGGAACTGATACAGAGATGCACTCAAGTCAGCTGCAATTGTATCCACATTGCATGCACTGTAGTAAGTTCCAAAATGTGCCTTTTGCATGCACCTATGTGTCTGGACCTCCATTATCTATATACTTCATCATCGCCATAAGTGCACATTTGCACTAGCCCTATACCTGGTGCAAGAGATCCATCTAAAATCAGAGAGGAGCAGTTCGGTTTTGCTGAAATCCAAACACACCCGAACTTGAGGTTTCCGAGTAGAGCCGAGTCCCAGCTCGGGTATTCCCACAAGGTTTTGTTGGATTGCATATAAGAGTCCCTCTCTCATGATCAGGTGTCATTTCACACAGGAGAGTGTATGGAGAGGGTGTGGGCTGTAGTTACTCTTTAAAAGACACCATTAGGATGCCATTAGAATATAGAGTGTTGTAGTAAGTAAATGCAGTAGGTGGGAGGAGGGACTGAAGGCATCTTTGTCACTGTGTAATGTGTGTGTCTGTCAGAAACACTGGCTAGCAACTGCATTCCAGTGCAAACTGCAAACAGGCTACTGTGTGTTTGTTTGTTTGTTTGTTTGTTTGTTTGTTAGACATAGTAGCACCTGTAATCCAGTGCTGCAAACAGGCTCATGTATATATTTGTTATAGTTTGTTAACTTCTAGCACTTGTTGTTTTCAAAAGATTATCGAATCTGTCTACATTGCAGTATATAATTGATATTGTCACTTATGTACGAGGGTAGCGAGACAGTGTGATTTCAAGATTATATGTTTAAAAAAAGGTCTCTTTTCATGGTATAATAATTGCAAAAAAATACTTTTTCATCTAAAATCTTTTATAATTTAATTTAAGTAGTATTTCAAAAGTGGGTATCTTGAACAGGCAGATTATATAACTGTGCTTACTGTGGGTAATGAGTCCCCATTAGCTGCACAGAAAATAATTAGTGGAAAAAATATATTTTTTTCTGGTTTCAAATAAAATCTGCAGTATTATAATTCAATTTAAATGGTATTTCAAGAGTGTGTGTCTTCGAAAGGCAATGTATATTACGGTACTTACTCTGGGAGTTGTTCTGTCCTTGTTAGCTGCATCCTCAAATAATTAAAGTTAAAAAAATGGTGTCAAAAAAAGTCTGCAGTCTTTTATAATTCAATGTAAATAGTAACTCAAGAGTGTGTGTCTTGGAGAGACAGAATATATTACTGTACTTAGTCTGGGTGTTATGTCCCCATTAGCTTCTCCCCCAAAAACAAACGAAAGTGGAAAAAAAATTGTTTCAGGTGTCAAAAAAAATTGCAGTCTTTTAGAATTCAATTTAAATAGTATTTCAAGAGTGTGTGTCTTGGAATGGAAGTCAAAGTACTTCAACATTTACGTTAAAGGAGGTCACGCTGAAAGTAAGTGCAAGAAAGGGCACCTCAAATCTAAAAAGTATTTCACAAAAGTCAACATCAACTATGAATATAAAAGTTACTGCCAAGAAACATAACATTGCCTACATGCCATACACCACACGCAGTGGCAAGGAAAGACTCAGATCATGACTTTTCTTTGTGAGTGGTGGTTTACATGCACTAGAATGACTATTGCAAAAGCTAGGGCCAAATACAGTCAGGCATCTTTTCTAACATTGCATGCACTAACTTCTCACTCTGGGCCTCAATTATCAATGAGATTTATCACTCAAAAAGAGTGACAAAACTCACTGTGCATGATAAATGGTGCTCCAGCCAATCAGCTCCCAACTGTCATTTTTCAAACAGATGACAGTTGGGAGCTGATTGGCTGGAGCACCATTTATCATACACAGCAAGTTTTATCACTTGTTTTTAGTGATGAAACTCGTTGATAAATGAGGCCCTTTGACTAGTAGTTTCAAACTACAATTGACTGTAAAACACTCATTTGCAAGAGGAACCAAGTGTGACAGCCGCCATCCTGTTGCACAGTAGTTCACTGAAGCAATGACAGCTATGTTAGCATTAGATCTACATCCAATACCCACCATCAAAGTATCTGCTTTTAGCCAAATAATTGAGTTAATTTGTCCACACTAGCAAATTCCATCTCGATTTTATTTTTTCAGAACAGCAATTACTCACCTTTACCTTGAAGTTAAAAAAGTTATTATTTACCTACAAAATGACATTGTACAGACTATCCACTTAAATAAATATATGTGAGCAAGTGGTACTGGCCAAACTAAAGATTACATGACTGTGACTGGATGGGTGTGTCACCTTCAGCAGCAGAAGCAGTATCTAAAACACAATGCCAGCTCATTCACAAGCAAGCTACTTTCAGTATCACTGGCTTTAATAAGAGGCATACTGGTAACAATCTGTGTGAAAACTCAGTGATGTGATAGCAAAATGGCTTATCCCACTAAGACTCTCCTCAGGATTTGTCATTTCCAATAATGCAAGTAACATTGTACGAGCTTTACAACTGGATCATTTTGAACATGTACCATGTTTTGAGCACAAAATAAACTTGGCGGTTCAACATTTCTTAAGAACTGACAGGTGCATGCAGGACATGCTGATTGTGGCCTGAACATTTTCTGGACATTTTCAGCATTCAGCGAATGCATGCAGAAGATTTCAGCTGCAACAGTTCCATTTGCCATGCCACCAACTAAAACATGAGGTAGTAACCAGGTGGAATTTCACCATTTATATGCTTCAGTGACTGGAGGAACAGCAACAAGCCATCCAAATGTACACATCAAACCATGAAATAGGGAAAGGGTGGACAAATTACCACCTTACTGAAGCACACAGAGAATACCCTTGGTTTTAAACAAGCTATTGAAACCAATTCAAATTGTAAACAATGCCACAAGTTTGGACACTGCCAGCCTGAGTCAGGTCATACCCTTAATTAAAGTACTGGAAAAGCAACAAGAGAAGTTGAAGGGGGAGAAGAAATTAAATGATTCTGCTAAGTATGTTGGACTTGTAGATTAAGTTCTTTATTCACTTCAAAAGGACTCAAAGGTCTGCAATATCTTCCAATTGGATCACTACATTTTGGCAACCATGCTTGATCCTAGGTTAAAGTCCTATGTAATGTTTTTCTTTCCAACTGACAAAATTCTTAAGAGATGCAAAGAGCTCCAGGCAAGTAAATTGTCGGCTTAAGTTGCTTCCGCAAATGTGACTGCCAGGAAAAAAGTCACCCACTGGTGATGATAATGAGTCAATTCAACGCAACAGAGTAAAACATTGTGACAGTTTAAAAGATTTGACCACATATATAGACACCTCTACCATGACCATGCTGATACAGTAAGCATCAATAGAATGGTGGAGGATTACTTTAATGATAATGTACAAATTAGCATCTCAAACAGTTACTTTGAATCTTCGGTGGAAAAAAGGGAATTTGGAGCCCCTTGTACAAACTAGCTATAGTGTATTAAGCTGCCCACCATTGAGTCTGTCTACTCAGAAAGAGTGTTTAGCATAGCTAGAAACCTTGTGAGCAAGCAGCTGCTTCCAAAAAAATTTTGAAAAACTGGTGTTCATCAAAATGAACTACAAATTATATGAGAGCCAATATGTAGCTAATTACAACAAAGTACTTCAATACACTACAATAGTGGCAGTCCCTGATGCTTAAGTGCTTAGTTTGTTAAACTGTGCATGTCCAACAAAAGTGGTGCAGTCGGAGTGAGGCCCCAAGACAATTCCATCCTGCACCACTTATCATTTGTAAGGTGGTAACTTGTCCACCCTTTTGTGTGTTTTTGAGAGCCAGCATATATTTTTGTATTTTACTGGGGCTTTGATGTTCTGTATCTTTGAAGAACATCTTTTTCAGTCTTTGAATATTTTAAGAAATAATGTAGACAATTTAACAAAAATCCCCACCAATTCCAATACAACTTAGACTTTTCTCCTCTGATCAAAGAGAATAAAAGCAAATAACATAGAATAGTGTACTTAACATTGTTACTCTTTCATTTTTAGGTATAATGTGACAGTGCAAAGACAATTTTGTGTAAATGTACAGACTGATGACAGAAACAATGTACAGCTGTCTACACTCTTTCAAAAGGTAGAAGCAAAGGGTCAAACATGACTGATTGTATAGGACTTTCAGGGGGAGGAACTGGTTGGCCTAAAAAATGTAAAGGTCTAATAATCATGTGCTAACAATTTGCAGGTTACTTAATTGAAAATGACATTAGCAACTATCATTTTCAGGTCACTCATTTTGGATGGAACAGTGCTAATAATACCTCTTTGGTATCTACAAACACTAAATAATCCATAACAGCAGTTAAGCCTAATTTTAGTTACTTCTTAAGGCGGGTATCCACTTGCCGATTAAAATGAGCGATTGAACGATAACAATTTAGTTATTGTTCAGTCGCTCATTAATCGTGCACAAATCGGGCATGAAAATGTTGGAAACGATCAGTAATGTGCGCTCCCACTGGTCGTTTCTGACATCAATCATCGTCTGAACCTGCCAGTCAATCTGCCGATAATGACAGATTGACCATGTTCAGGGATGAAGGAGGGTGGCCACACTGAACGACATATCGTTCAGTGTAGGCACTGCAGGGGAAGAATGTCGTAATCGTACTATCATTCCACTAGCTGCTAGTAGATAAGCACCTTTACTGCTGATTAGCTGTTAATTTATTGCTAGCAGAGTCAGACAACGCAGCATTATTGGATGTAATAAGTCTAACAAACTTTTATGGAGCTAACATTACTCTTATCTAATAGGAAATATTAGGGACATATCCAATTAAACACCGCGGCTAATTGTCGCGCTGGACTGAATTCAATTAGCCGGGATTCCACGTGCGGGTGTCCCTGAGACCCCACGCGCGTGTCCCCGCTGATTGACTTTACCTCGCACCTCATGTAGGAGCGAGGTAAAATCAGCGTGAGGCCGCCCTATTCGGCCTTGCGCGAGAGGGTATTACACACTGATTCTGCAGTTCTCGCGGAATCAGTGTGTTCTTGCGCGGGAGTCCCGGTTTAATGACGAAATGGGAAATAGCTATTTAATTGAATAGCTAAACCCGCGTCGCTGGACTTTTGTCTGTCAATTAAACGCGAGTGATATCCTGCGGATAATTGGATATGTCCCTTAAAGTGACCAAAAATATTCATGCAGACAAGTACTCTAGATTTCTTCTTTTTATTAAAACTATCAATTTCTATTGTTCTAAGGCCTGTGATATTCTGGTTGAATTCAGTGTGTTTGTAAACCCATGCCTGTTTTTGTTTTGTTATTTTTAATTCAATGTCTCTGAAGTACTTTTCTTTAAGGTTACAACTAAGAATCATAATCAACCAATGCTTTGACTAAATAGTACTCCATCTCCAATCACCTGTACTGGCCTTGGTCCTGTGATTTGCTGTTTGGAGTAAGGGCCTGATTCAGAGCCGTATGCTATTTGCGGACGGTCGTTCTGAAAAAAGGGGCTGGCTATTTAAATGAAGTGCTCGCTCTTTGCGGTCTGTTGACGCCTCTAAGTCTGAATGAGCGAACAAAACCTGCGGCCGCTATTTTGAGAAAAACGCCCCCTGGCCGCTCGCATCATACGTCATCTCCGGTATTTATTAGATTAATCGAATACATCGAACGGCGTATGAACTGCTCGTTATTCTTGTGGTAGCATTTTCCTACCGCAATCATGCGAGCAGTTCTGGCTAAAAGACAACCAAGTGACATGGTCAATGACGCTGCTTTGTTAATTATGCACTCCCGTTAAATGCCCGTTTTGACCGTTTGGCATGCCTGCGTTCGGATTTTCACTCCCCCGTTTTCAAGCACCTTCCCCTGTTACCACTCACAAACGCCTCATCCTGTCACTTAAATTAGCAGGCATTCGCTATTTTGCGAGCACATGAATTTCGACCGCACTGACTGGTTCGCGCATACGTATTATGACCCGTACGCTTGCGCAGTTGTGCGAACATCGCTCGGAACGAACAAGCGGCCGCTTACGAGCGGCTCTGAATCAGGCCCTAAGTTTGATGTTGATCTAGTTTTTTACTAGATGTTACTCCAACAGCAATCACCTGTACTGGCATGGGGCTTGTGAATTGTGTTGGCAATATATTATATTTTCTTCTAGACTTTCACTTGTAGACTATTAGTACTTGATTACTAAAAACATTCTATAGGGTTGTATAATTTATTAAACTGCCATCCATTCTCCCACTGCTGTGCCACTATGTTTCATAGATTTGCTATATTCTTTTAAACTGCCATGTGCTTTTTGCGTTGCTCTGTCACTTAGTTTAGCCAGCCAGCTCACTACAGCCTTTGTGATGTGGTCAAAATTGACTAGAATTGACTGGAAATTAATATTATTGATGTTAATAATACTGTAGGAACAAAAACAGGTCCAAAGACATGATTTTTAGCTGTTTTATCAATTTTTTTAAAGAAATTCAACACCAAAACATGAGGGTGGTTTTGTCAAAACCAAAACACGATGAAGATTTAGAACCAAAACCAAAACATGGGGTCTGTGCACATCTCTATCTTAAAGTAGATAGATCTCTACATATGCTCAGTTCAGCCCACAATTTTGTCTACATGGCCACAACATGTCATCAGTACTCTTACCCATTGTGTAAATGCCCCTGTTGCACTGCCCTCCAGAGACCCGAGCCACAAACTCCGACACTTTCCTTTCTGGATGCTGTCAGGTCTTATCCGTGGTGTGTGGGGGATTTGCCAGCGACTGTCCTTGGCTGCCACTGCTGCTGGTTTTCCTGTCTCCCCTCCAGTTCCAGCATCCTGAGAGTGTGGCTGGTTCTGCTGTCTTCCATGCAGGAATTCCCCACCAGCTCTGAAATAAGGGCACAGCCATCTTCCTCTGGGTCAGCTGACTACTGCTCTACCAATTAGAATCTAATTCCTGACTCCTCTGAGAATTCAGCTAATCTGCAGCAAACACTCACTATAAAGGGAATTCCTGACAAATTGCCAGTGCAATGTTTTTCACAGCAGGCAGCATGAGTAGACCCTCTGTGCTCCTCAGTGTAATTACTTGAGACTTCTTCTGCTACTTCTTGTTCCTGTCCACTGTCCAGCTCTTGTTCCACTGGTACCATCCTGGTATCCGGCTCCAGAACCACTGGTCCAAGTCCAGTGTCACCGGTTCCAGTCTGGTGTCCAGTCCTAGATTCATTGGTCACAGCCCAGTGTCAAGTCCCACCAGTGCCAGTGAAGTGTCCAGCTCTCATCCCACTGGTATTAGCCAGATGTTCAGCTCCAGAACCACTGGTACTAGTCCAGTGTAAGCTCCACAGAATTTCTGCATTCACCAACAACTGAACCTCCTGCATTTCCCTTGTGCTTCCAAAGTAACTCCAGAGTTCCAGTCCATGCACAGGAACTTCATGAAACCACCTACCTTCCTGCATACAACCTCTCCTCCTACTCCAACCCTAGACTCCAGGCAGGGAACATAAAAACACCCAGTTGTGACAGCCCCATTGAGACCCAGTTATGCCCTTTCAGATGCAAGCGAAGCAAGTGAGGATGCATAGAACTTGGAATTGCCTGCAGCTGCACACAGCACACTAAAATACAGAAATATTATATTGTTATTTTAGCTACTGATAATATATATTAATTTATGTCATGCAACATGACAACTGCAGTGTCAGTTGGTGGAGGGATGCAAAGCATGAAAAGTGGTTCTAAGAGGTTCTTTATGAAGTGAACTTAATGGAGATACACTATTTCTTGGTTTTGGATCAGATTCCAAGCATACATGAAGGACTTAGGAAAACACTTTGGCAACCTAAAAACTAGAGATGTGTGAGTTCAGATTTCTGAAAATTGAACATACCCGAACTGAGGGGTTATGAAGAGTTGAACCATGCCAGGGCTCTGGTCTTCCAGCCTTGTTCAGATTTCAAAACAAGACAAAATGTCCACATTGGATCTAGCGTGTTTTGGATTGCATATTAAACTTCATCCCTCATGATTGGGCACCATTTCATACTGAAGACCAGTGGGAGAGTGTGTAAGTAGTATTGGGGTACATCATTTGTACTAAATTAAAAAACAATTAGGAGCACTGAAGGCAGGGACACTGTATACTGTGGGTTGGCTGCAGCACTCTGTGAGGCACATAAAAACACCGTAGGAGAGAACTGCAGAACTGTGTTACTTAGGGCACTTCAAGGCACTGTGTTGTGTGTTCAGGCACTGTTATCAAAAAAAAATTATAAAACTTGTGTGCTAAAAAATATAACATCAGTAGGGTGCCACCATTACTAGGGGTGCTGTAAGGCAGTTTGTTCTGTGTTCAGGCACTGTTATTAAAAATTAAAATGATAAAACTGGTGTGCTAAAAAATATAACATCATTAGGGTGCCACCCTTATCTAGGAGCGCTGTGATTCGATATGAATTAGTTGATAGAAGAGCAGGAGCAGCAGCCCAATACTAGTGCTGTGGCTGCTGCCAGCAGTCATGGTAGAACTTCAACATCTGCTAAAAATGTTCCAGGGGAAATAAAGTTTAAGACAGGGCATCTGAAGTTTAAAAAGTGTTTCACAATGTTAGATAAAACATTATTTCTAATAAAAAATGAAAAAATTACTGCCGAAAAATGTAAAATCACCAACATTTCATACACCGCACACAGTGGCAAGGGAAGACTCAGGCCATGACTTTCCTTTGCAAGTGATGGTCCTGTACTGATGTTTCATGCACTAGAATGCCTATTGCAGAAGCCGGTGCCAAACATAGTCAGACTTCTTCTGAAACCTCACATGCAACACCTTCTCACTCTTAAGTCTACATGCGTCACCTTTAGAACAGGCAAATCAGTCCACCAAACAAAAACAAAGGCTGATGAACAAACTTTGTGTTCACAAACCGCACAAATCCCTGAGGAGAGTCTAAGTGTGTCCATGAGTGCTATGTGTAAGTTTGACATTTCTGACACTATACTCTTAGCAAAACTTCCTTCCACCATTTCTGCACCCTCTACAAATGTGGGGATGAGTATTACAAGTAAGATGGTGACATAGAAATTTAAGATGCTACTATGTAAGTGCAATAGTGTAAGGAGAATAATTGTGTATTTGACACTGATGAGAATGTTGATGATGAGGATGTTGATTGCATCAAAGTAAGTTTGCCACCAGTGTCAGCAGTTCTTGCCTGTGATAAAAAGAAGGCCATTGTCATACTTGGGCAAAAGACCAAAAAAGCTTGTGTGGAATTATTTTTACCCAAATCCTGACAACATTTGTCAAACCATCTGTACAGTTTGCAAAGCCAAAGTAAGTAAAGGTAGGGACAGTAACCATCTAGGAACCTCCTCCCAGTTACACCATTTGCAGCAAGTTCATGCAAAGTTTTTGGAAAAAGCTGAAAAATCCTGTAAAATATAACAAGTAGTACAGCATCAGCTAGCTCCCAACTCTCAGCTAGATCCCAGCTCATGTAATCTCTACTGCCAACACCTTCATCATCAATCTCCTCATTAATGATCAGAGATAGTCTTCCTGCATCCTATTTGCTAAAGCTAAATGACTCCTCCCCTATCCAGGATTCCCCACAAAAATCCTTGTGCACTGGGGCTGTTCCTGGGGTTGACTCTTCATCCCAAAAGGGGACCAAGAAGACAAGTTTCCAACTACAATGCCCTGAAATATAATACTGCAAGAGGAAGTAAGTATAAAATCTGCCATCTAGTTGCACAGCGGATCACTGAAGCCATGACAGCTATGCTAGGATTAGATATGCATCCAATATTTGCCATCAATGCATGTGGTTTTAGTCAGTTAATTAAGGCCCTATGTCCCTGCTACCAAAATCCATCTCAATTCCATTATAAAAGAACAGCAATTCCTTGCCTGTACCGGGACGTTAAAAGAAAACTAGTTCTTGACCTAGAAAATGTCATTGCAACCACTATCTATCTTACCTCAAACATTTGGTATTGGTCAAGAAAAAGATTACCTGACTGTGACAGCCAACTGGGTGGGTGTATTGCCTTTAACAGCATCACCATGTAACACACATTGGCAGGTCATTCACAGTAAGGCTACTTTCAGAGATGTCATAGCAAAATAGCTTACCCTGCTAGGACTCTCCTCAGGATTTGTCTTTGCCGATAATGCATGTAACATTGTGAGAGGATTACCACTGGGGGAATTTGAAGATGTCCCATGTTTTGCCCAAACAATAAACTTGGTGGTTCAACATTTTTAAAAAAAAAATTAAAATTCTGGAAATGTTCAGCATTCAGCAGCAACAGCATAATGAAGATTTCAGTGGCTGCAAGAAGAGTTCAATTTACAATGCCACCAACTGAAGCAAGAGGTAGTGACCTGGTGGAATATGCTTAGGTAATGGAGGAACAGCAACAAGTCATCAAGACCCACACAACAACCCATGACATAAGGAGAGGGGGGGCATTTACCTTAGTCCAGCACACTGGAGAATACTCTCTGTTTTATACAAGCTACTGAACCCATTTGAAGTAGCAACTAATGAAGTGAGTTCAGCCACTGCCAGCTTGAGTTAGGTGATTCCATTAATAAAACTACTGGAAAAAGCAGCTAGAGAAAAAGAAGGAGGAGATGAAATTAAGTGATTCTGCTAAGTATGTTGGACTTATAGATCAACTTCTTTATTTGCTTCGCCAGGACAAAAGGGTTGTCAAGATCTTGAAATTGGATCACTACATTTTGGAAACTATGCTTGACCCTAGGTTTAAGTTGTATGTAATGTCTTTCTTTCCAGCTGAAACAGATCTTAAGAGATGCAAAGAGCTCCTTGCCAGCAAATTGACAGCTCAAATGGCACATGACATGACAATGTCTTCTGCTTCTGTTTCTTCTGTAACTGCGGTTGACAGAAAAAAAATTACCTTTTACAAGAGACCCACTCGGCATGTGGAAGATGAGTCAACTCAGCACACCAAAGTGAAACACTATTTTGACATCTGGTCAGGCTTAAAAGCATTGCTCTTAATTATTGGCACTTTTACCATGATTCAATCTGATACACTAAGTATCAATAGGATGGTGGAGGGTTATTTTAATGACAATGCACAAATTAGCATATCACACAGTCCATTTGATTACTAGGAGGAAAAAAGGCAATTTGGAGCCCCTTGAACAAACAAGCTTTGGTGTGCTTAAGCTGCCCACCCTCCAATGTGTACTTTTTGTTTAGCACAGCCAGGAACTTGCGAGCGATCAGCGTAGGAGGCTACTTCCTCAAAATGTGGAAAAATTCATGTTCATAAAAATAAACTACAAATTGTAAGAGGAAGACCTTTGGCGCCAATTGCAAGTTCAGAGACTTCTATTACGGCAGATTAAAGTGGGGATGAGCTAATACTTTGTGGTGGTGATGTTAAAACTGATGAGAAGGAGGATGATAATCATATCCTCCCAGTGTAAAGATGATTAACAATGCTGTTAGTCGCCTTAAACCAATATGCATCTTGTTTTGTGGTGCCCAAACAAAACAAACACTTCAGCAGCAAAAGAGGCAGTCCCTGTCGCTGAAGTGCTTGTTTTGTGTGCATATCCTTTTTAATATACAATATAAGGGTGGTTGGGAGGGCCCAAGTACAATTCCATCATGGATTGCTTTTTTTTCATTATAGGCTGTATTTTTTAGGGACATTAGTGATGGTCCTTTTTGCATAGACAAACATTTTATTGGTTATTAATTTACAGCACTTTTTAACCAGAAATAATGTGGTGGCTCACAAAACATAAAAAAAAATTAAAAGAATAATGGAGCAGATTTAGTATTATTTAGTAATTTGAACAAGAAGATACAATGCCAGATCTCAATTTTTTTAACTAATCAATCGATAATTTTTTATTACCCAAACAGCTTATTGGAAATCTTATTACCCCCCCCCAATAAGGAGCATTATTATTGACGGGACTTGAGTGCAATATTGCTCTATTTGGACATAATTACAACCTTAAAGGAGATCAATATACTTATTTATACAAGTGGACCTTTGATTGTTCACACACGCTATTATTGATTCATTATGATGGCTATGCAAGAATGGCCATTTAGATGCTGATTTATAAATATTTTTTATATGTTAATACTGTGTAATTTTAATAAAATATTTTATTGTATTATATGTATCATGTCTATGTGAGCGCACCCTGAGGTGAATAATTCCAGATACCACCTCTTATTATTTTTTTATTATCTGCCTTCCACTACATACTCTGTCTCCATTTCCCTTCACTGCCTTCGGGCCTCTGAGCTAGATACTTTCATAATTGGACACTTTGGTGCACCTCATAAATTTACTAAAGGGGTTGTTGCCCAAATAGAAAGGAGAATGGGGGGAAGGGAGAATGGCCAGCAACTCTTACAACACTTGTCAGGAATCCACAACAGCATTGTATTCTTTTATGGCTTTTTCTCGATTCAGTTGCTGCAAAACAGACTTCGCAAGTCCATGTCTCAAATTAAATGTTCTTAATCAATCAAGCAACCAATGCTTTACCTGCCTTCCACAACATACTCCAGCTCCATTTACCTATACTGCCCTCAGGCCTCTGAGCTAGTTCATCCCCTCATACTCAGACTCTTTGGTGCACCTCATAAATGTACAACAGGGGTTGGTACCCAATTAAGAAGGAGGGAGGGGTAGTATGGTCAGCTTCTCTTGCAACCCATGTAAGGAATCCATGACAGCATTGTATTCTTTATGGCTTTTTCTTTTCTCAGTTGCTGCAAAACAGATCTCGCAAGGCCAAGTCTCAAAATACATTTTCTCAATCAATCAATCAATAAATCTATCAATGTTTTACCTGCCTCCCACTACATACTCTATCCATTTCTCTCTACTGCCCTTGGGCCTCTGAGCTAGTTCCCATCATACTCAGACTCTCTGGAGCACCTCATAAATGTACTACAGAGGTTGTTACCCAATTAGGGGGAAGGGGGGGGTAGTATGGCCAGCTTCTCATGCAACCCTTGTCATAACAGGAATCCTTGGCTATATTAACAACAATACTGTATTTTATGTCTTTTTATCTTAGTTGTTGAAAAACAGATCTAACAAGGCCACATCTCAAATTGAGTTTTCTTAATTAATCAATCAATCAACCAATGCTTCACATGCCTTCATTACATACTTCACCTCCATTTCCCTGTACTGACCTTGGGCCTCTGATTTAGTTCTTGATTAATAAAGACATTCTTTTTGTGGGTTCTTATAGTTTATTACACCGCCATCCTGTGTGCCACTGCCGCGCCACATTGTTTTAAAGATGTGCTATATTCTTTTAAACTGCCGTATGTTTATGCCACTGCTCTGTTGCTTAGTTTAGCCGGACAGTCTTTAGACAACATGGGTGAAAACAATATTGTGAGCTGTGAGGTTGTCAAAATTTACTGAAAATGACTAGAAATTATTTTATTATAGTTAATAATACTGTAGGAACAAAACAGGTCCAAATTACATGATTTTAGCTGTTTTTATAAAAAAAAACAGATCCAAAACACGTGAGGGTGGTTTTGGCAAAATCAAAACACGATGTGGAATCAGAATGAAAACCAAAACATGAGGGTCCGTGCACATCTCTACCAGAAACACACATGTGGTGCGAAAATTTTCAGATGTGTGCTTTGCTCACCCTCCTAGAACATTAGTACCTTTTTAATAAAATAAATATTTTTTTTTCTACTAAAATATTGTAAAGCATCATATATGGTTGCAAAATTTGGACATTGCTGTGGCTACTCTGTGTTTTGGTAGAAATGGCTTCACACCATCCAACCCCTCTACCTAGGCAACTGTCTGCTCTTCTTTAAACTCCTCTATCATTCTCCACAAACTAATCTACCTTAGGAACTTCTATAGTGCATTCTCTAAATACAGTTGCAGAGTAGATCCAAAGCTGGTTTTGAACTGAACAACAGACTTTCTAGGCTTCCTTAATGGCCTGCTACATTGTCAAAAACATTAAACCCGTTTCTCTTTTGTGTACTCCCCTTATCTACTCACCTTTGTTTTCCATATTTGTCTTCCATTCAGTTTCACAAATATAATAAACTAAAGTTTCTATTGTAAATTCTCATGGGAGTAACCAGTCTTATAAATACTCCAATAAGTGCTGGTGATTCTTCCAATATGTATAGGAGGAGGTCAAGCAACCATATGTATCTATGGTTGCTTGACCGAGCGAGCGGACCTGATGCAGAGCCGCTCACTAGATGCGATCACTTGCCCCTAGCGTATGCAAATAATGCAAAGTGACGGCATGGCAGGTGCTTGTTTGGAAAGGCATAAGCACGCCCAAGGCATAAGCACGTCTGGACGAGCAATCACTTTGTGTATGCAGACGCCCATTAGAGTATGTAGAGACACCCCATAATCTCCAGGAAGTGTATTAAACATTGGTACATCGTTTACCGCAAGCACTGCGAGGATTTCTGTGTAAAAAAAAGGCTGGTGACGTGTACTGTGATGCTGTCTGTTAATTATGCATGCCTCAGAAGCGGCGTTGCAACACTCAGGCACACCTGTGTTCGCACCTCAACTCCCCCGTTATTAGTGTCCTACCACCCACAAACGGCCTCTCCTGTCACTCATTACACTGGGCTGTCTTTGCTTTGCGAGCGATCGGATTCCGATTGCTCTGAGTAGTTCGCGCACGCGCAGTAACAAGCGTGCACATGCGCGGTCACTTAACATTGGCCACGTACAATCGAGCGGCCGCTTGCGACCGGGTCTGAATGAGCTCCGTAGTCCCCATGAGCCTCAAGTGTCTGCTCATTAGCTAGTTGGGATCTGTTTCTATAGCACTGTTGATTAAATGATTTCAGGTGGCATATTTGTATGTTGGGACACATACTGCCTGTTGTCTCAGAGAAGCAGTGCCTTGCCAAGTGCATGACAAACCTCTCCTGCACTTCCCCTCCATTCTCCTACTCCTCAAATCCTATGAATGTATGTAAAGTGGGTTTGCTGCCATGAACAGTAGCAATACTGTATGTTGAATCATTGTAAGCATGTCACTACCCTTCCTGATGCTACATTTCTGTTCTTGCACTCTATTTATTGGATTCCAAATATAAACGTAATCTAATTTGAATAGCAAGACAATCTATATAAAACCATACAAATATAATGTTGTTTATGAAACATCACTTTTTAGTATAATTACTCATTGGGAATCATTTATACAGAAAATAAAAAATGGAAATCCCAGAAGCAGCTTTTTACATCTTTTGTTAGTTTTTCTGTGACTACAGATGTGGGCTCATAGGGCACTGACTGTATGCATAGCAAAGAGTTTGTTATTCACATTGCTGCTGATACATCCTAGTAATGTGCCATTTTCTACACTCAGGATTCATTTTGCAGGTCAACAAAATGTTATGGACATAAAGTAGATGAAAGTGGACATTTTGGGATGTGTTTCTGTCTAGCGTTGGGGTAATTTTAGTCAATTAAATGATCAGTGCTCAATGCCTTTTTAATTTATACAGTCAAAATGGGCAGCTTTCTACACTACCTCTAAGATGAGGGTAATAGGTCCTCACTATCATTGGAATGCTTCTTTTGATACCAAGTTGCACTTCACAGTGGAAACAAATTCATATATAATGAAGTAGAAAATATAATATTGTGGCAGATAAAGAAAACAATGATTGGCCCTGATATGTAAAGCACATTAGATGCACAATGTCATGTTTTTGCACTGTTGTAACTAGGAGGTTGATTTACTAAAGCTTATAAAACAAATAAGTCTAGGGGGTATATTTACTAAAGTGAGAGTTTTAGACGTGAAGATGTTGTCCATAGCAACCAATCAGAATCTACCTATTATCTTTTAGAAGGTGTTAGTTAAATGTAGAATCTGATTGGTTTCTATGGGCAACATCTCCAATTCTAAAAACTCTCACTTTAGTAAATATACCCCTAGGTGTTGCAAATAGCGACCAATCAGTTCCTGTCTATCATGTTCTATAATGCAGTAGAGCAGAGGTTCCCAAATGCAGTCCTCAAGGCTCCCCAACAGTGCAGGTTTTAGAGATATCCATGGTTGAGCACAGGTGGTTACATCAAATTGACTGAGGAAGTAATCAAGTCACCTGTGGTCAACCATGGATAGCTCTAAAACCTGAACTGTTGGGGAGCCTTGACGATCGCATTTGGGAACCTCTGCAATAGAGAATTGATAGCTAAAATGTGATTGCTTGCAATGGCCAACACCTCCACTTTCTATTTTTAGAAGTTTCAGTAAATCTATCCCTAGGTGTCTAGTTGTGCATATCTACTCTTCACTCTTGGAAGATTATGTCATAGCATAGCAAAAGCCAATACTCCTATCACTGTCAAGCCATTATTATAATGAAATTATTATTCTGTACTTCCCACATCATTCCATTTAAATGCTAGCATTCTCTATATACACAATGCTAAAGCTAATACATACACACAGCTTGAAGGTAATTTTATACAATATATGTAATAATTGTGTGCATCAAAAAAAGTTTGTGTACATACATAAAATTAATTTAGGTTTCATCTACACCTTATACACACAGCCTGAAGGTTCTTTAATAATATATTTTTAATAATTTTGTTCTTTTAACAAAAGTTTGTGTACATTGAACAATTATAAAGCAAAGGTTTCAATTTCTGAGTTATGCTAAAAATATTCAGTTTTTCGGAATATTCCGTATTTCGGAATATTTGGATATGGGATCCTCAACCTGTATGAATGTAGAAAAAATCTCGTACACAAAATAAACCTCACACATCACAGAATGGTTTACACAGCATTTTTATATGACTACAGTGGTTATTGAGCTGATGGATGTGATTTTAACACAACTGTGATAGAATTAAATATGCTTGAAAATGACAAATTTAAATCACACTTTTGGCAAACTGCATCTATTATAATTACAATGTCTGCAATTAGCAGGCAGTGCAATACTATGTCACTCCCTGCAGTGTAAACATGCTGACACTGACATCGCCAGAGTCTATTGCAATGTCCATAAACGGGATGTAGTCAAAAGGTCGACAATCATAATGCTGACCCAACAATGTCAACAATTGTGATGTTGACATTGTCAAAATGTTGACATGCAATGTGCCATTATGCTCACAATGTTGACATGTGGGTTAGTCTGCGGGAGGATTAGGGTTAGGCTGTGGGCAGGAAGGCACTAGAGGGAGGGTTAGGGGTAGGGATTAGGGTTAGGAATAGGGGAGAAATTCTCACCCAAATGCCGGAGGATCGGAGGTCTGACCTGGAAGCGATGGCCACGCGACTGCCAGGGCCCTGAAGCCGAGCTGGATCCGATGCAGCTGTCCGAAGCAGCTAAGTCACCACTGGGCCACCAGTGACAGTATGTCGACATTCTAACATGTTGACATTTTATCACTGTCTATATGATGAATGTCGACATGGTCATTGTCTTCATTAAGATCATGTCAACATACATTATGACGGCCGACATATCATACAACACCCTCCACAAACACTTTTAATCAGTTATTAAATTGAGATCATCAATTCTCAACATTTCATACACAATTTTATACACAAAGTTATAAATAAGACTTTAGCACATTCATCACAGGTGCAGAGTGTAATTCACAAAAACCCAAGGGTCAAGGCAGCCCTGTGCCAGGCCCTTCATTTAAGGTCTCACTCTGCACCCACCTGTACAGCCCTTTACCAACTGTTTTCATAGTCTACCCTGATAAGTCCTTCCCTGATAATTCCATCACTGATAAATCCTTCCCTGATAAGTCCTTCCCTGATAAGTCCTTCCCGATAAATCCTTCCCTGATAAGTCCTTCCCTGATAAATCCTTCCCTGATAAATCCTTCCCAGATAAGTCCTTCCCTGATAAGTCCTTCCCTGATAAATTCTTCCCTGATAAGTCCTTCCCTGATAAATTCTTCCTTGATAAATCCTTCTCTGATAAATTCTTCCCTGATAAGTCCTTCCCTGATAAATTCTTCCCTGATAAGTCCTTCCCAGATAAATTCTTCCCTGATAAATTCTTCCCTGATAAGTCCTTCCCAGATAAATTCTTCCCTGATAAATTCTTCCCTGATAAATCCTTCCCTGATAAATTCTTCCCTGGTAAATCCTTCCCTGATAAATCCTTCCCTGATAAGTCCTTCCCTGATAAGTCAATCTAATTCTCATAAGACTATTTCTGCATGTCTGCGCATACATTAATTTAGTCACATTTAATATACACATTAGACCAGTGCTTCTCAAATGTAATCCTCAGGACACTCTAACATTGCATGTTTTCAATACATCCTTGCTGAATGACACATTTTAAAAGATCCACAGGTGGCTCTAATTATTATTTTACTTGTGATTCTGTGAGGAGACCTGGAAAACATGCACTGTTAGTGTATCCTGAGGACTGGATTTGAGTGGCACCTCCTTAAATGGTGGCAACAATGATGACTTTCGTATAATGACTTTTGTATGTTGTGTGGTTGCTACAACATATTGCAAACACACTGCATCACATCCAGCACCAACCTCATTCTTCCTTATTGCATTTTTTGTGTTATCTGTCTTTTTGTAATAAAACATTTTTTAATGTAATTGTGGTGTGTAGTGAAAAAACACTGAGCATTAACTTCCAATAGTAAAACCCAGATTGCTGGTATTTCATGCTACAATTCTCATCATGCAGCTAGAACCAGGGCTGCCTTTAGAAATTGTGCGGCCGGTACTGTCAAAATAGGCAGGGCCCCCCGAGTGGGATGGGGCAGAGGTGGGCAAACACCAGGGGTGGGACATCAATTGGTTTATAAACCAGTTTACAAATTCTCAAATAATCTAAAAATATAGGGAACTCAACATTGATTCTACACTATATATATATATATATATATATATATATATATATATATGTATATATACATATATATAAAGCCAGAGTCACATAATACACTGAAAAAGCCGGTTCCACATAAAAAGCCAAGAGGAAGGGAAAATGCAGGACACAGGGCAGAAAAAGGCTGGCTGGACTGTGTGGGAAGACACAGGGCAAAGAAGACTGGCAGGACCGGGCGGAGGAGGGGCCAGGGCATGGAAAGCTAGCTGGACTGAGGGGACAGGAAAGGCTGGCTGGATTGGGGGGGACAGGGAATGCTGGCTTGACTGGGGGGAACACGATACGCTGGCTGGACTTGGGGGGGACAGGGAACACTGGCTGGCTGTACTAGGGGGAGAAGGCACAGGGCAGAGAAGGCTGGCTGGACGGGGGGGGGACTAGGCAGGGAAGGCTGGCTGTACTACGGAGAGACAGGGAAGGCTGGCTGGACTATGGGGGGGGCATAGGGCAGGGAAGGGTGGTTGGAATGGGGGGCAGGGCAGGAGAGGCTCACTGTACTAAGGGGGAGCACACGGCAAGGTCAAGGAGGTTTCTTCAGCTGGCGCAGGTAGAAGACATGAGGGCCCGGGTGGCAGTGGCAGCCAGGGATGGTAGAGGGAATAGCTATACATCGCCGGCAGCATTTCAACTATAGTGCGGGCCGTGAGCCAATCACAGCTCGTGAACTGGCAGCCAATCAGGAGCGGCTGCTCCTGATTGGATGCTGCTTCGCAAGCTCTGGCTGGCTTGAGGTCAGCCGTGGCACCTAAAAGTCGGCAATGTATAGCTATTCTCTCTACAATCCCTGGCTGATGCTGCCACCGGGCCCCCCTCTCTCTCCACTCTCTCCGGGCCCAGGACTTTTTCCAAAAATGAAACCTTTTCTGCTGCAAATTATTGAACCAGAGTTTTACAAACGCGGTCCTCAGGGCTCCCCAACAGTAGAGGTTTTAGAGATATCCACGGTTGAGCACAGGTGATTAAATTACATTAACTGAGGTACTAATAAAGGGCATGATTCAGCAAGGAACGCAGTTGCGTATATGCACGCAATCAGTCGATGAATCCGCACTGCGCATGTTTATGCATCGCAACGTGCGTGTGTGAGCCAGATGCTGCAGTCAGAACAGAGGCTACACAGACCCAAGGCAGAATGAATGAGAGGAAGTGCCGTTTGTGGGTGGTGATGGGGTGTGGCCATGCGAACGTAGATGTGCCAGTGCTTCTCAACCCCATTGCATGGACGTGCATAAATTATCCACTGTGATACCAGATGCTTCCTGAGTACTTCTAGCATGCGCAGAACTTATCAATTTCTTAGTGAAGTCTGGGCTTCCTTAACTGTGCGTATGGGTCCGATGTTACTCGATGTTGCTGATTAATTCTCTATGTTGCCCTAGTATACAGATGTGAGTAAGGGGAACTGGGCGTCCTTATATCAGACTGCGTACGCAATGTGAATGCACACATTTAAATAGCACCGCTGATTATAGCAACTGCGGTGTGTGCGTATATGCTGAATTGCGTTCCTTGCTGAATCAGGCCCGAAGTCACCTGTGATCAACCATGGATATCCTTAAAAACTGGACTGTTAGGGTGCCTTGAAGAACGAGTTTGGGATCCTCTGTATTGCGCTATAAAAAATATAAAACTCATCTATACCACTCACAAATGCTCTTGTTTTTAACTTGAAATTTGATGTTTTTTACACATCCTAGGAGCACAATGCCTTTGGTACAGGTTGAGTCTCCCATATCCAAAATGCTTGGGACCAGCATTATTTTGGATATTGGAATATTCTGTATTTTGGAATATTTGCATACCATAAGAAAATATCTTGGGAATGGGACCTAAATATAAACACAGAATGCATTTATATACACCTTATACACACAGCATGCAGGTCATTTTATACAATATTTTTAATAATTTTGTGGCTCAAACAAAGTTTGTGTACAGGAATTAAATTAATTTATGTTTCATATACACCTTATACACAGAGCCTGAATGTGATTTAATACAATATTTTTAATAATTTTGTGCCTTAAACAAAGTTTGTGTACATTGAACCAATCAAAAATCAAATGTTTCATTATCTCAGTCATGCCAAAAATTGTCCGTATTTCGGAATATTTGGATATGGGAGACTCAACCTGTACAAAGTTACAGTGAGCATAGAATATATTGATGACACACAGAACACGTTAGTAAATAAGACTACAGCCTTTGGGGGAGAGAAGGAGCTCCAAAAATAATGAGAAATATGCAAATAACAAATATTCCCTGACGCTGTCTAAAACACTAATAAAAGTCAAATTTCAAACCAACTATGGAATATTAATTTACTCACATACTATCTTGAGCTATTAAGCAAAAATAAATGTTCCCTATTTTAAGTAAGGATTGAAATGCTCTTTATTAAATGATAAATGTTTTTATCTCCATGTCCTAGAGTGTTAATAGTCCGATAAATGTACAGTATCAGTAAAAATGACTTTATTTAAACTGAACAAACTGTAAAATATATATACTGGTGGGTCCAATATACTGCCTAAAGAAGTGGACTGTGATCTGCAAAACGTGTTGGTTTTGGACACCACACTGTGAGATTACTATTGCATTTAAAAATCTAATTTTATTTATGTTTTCTTCTTATTGTTTTAAGTATATATGTTATTTTATCATGAAATTGCTATTTTTAATATTATTATACTGTGAAGTTTTTAGTGTATGCTGTTTTGATCATCTGATACTAATTATTTGTACTAATAAACACGTGAGTCCATTAAAGGGGCACTTCACTCTAGAACCTACCAGTTAATATATTCTACAAATTGTTCATTTTAGACTGTCCCATCCTGTGCTATCAAGGTGTTCACATACCCTCTGCTGTCCAGTGATGACTCCTTAACTTAGAAGTATGCTAAGTGCAAAGTCCCAACTCCCACCCCTCTCATTAAAATAAACTTATATTTTTTACTCAGTTTAACCTCATTATGCTTACATGAATCATGAGACAAAGGATATGATGTCTGTCTTTATTGAGATAATTATGTGTGTATATAGCATATTATTACATGGCTCAGACCATGCCTGAAATAGCATTATTCTACTGAAGGGACGATGGAAGGTAAAATGAGTAACAGAATAAATATAGATATAAGCCAATGACTGCCATCTCTGAGCTGCTTAAGAACACCAGTGAGATAGATGGGTGAGCTTACGCCCTATTGTGCGACTTGTATGCTGCTGCTGAATGTATATGTCCAACCATCCTGCTAAAGCAGGGATGGGGAACCTCAGGCCCGGGGGCCATATAAGGCCCCCAAAATCATTTTGTCTGGCCTCTGGAGCTTTTTTCTGCTAGCCTCATCTGGATTATAGGGTGCTAGAATGGCACACTGCAGCCAGAATCTATGAAGCAGTGCCACCTGGAGCGTCCTTAGGAAGCTTCAGATGGCCACACCACTGCCCCTACAGCTCCCCAGAGCATCCTCAGGATGCCCTGGGCATTGCTGTAATCACTAGAAATTGTGACCCCGTCCCGTGTGACATCACACTGAGGGGGCGTGGTCTGCAGCAGGCCCGCAAATAATGTTATATATATCAAAATGGCCCTCGGTAGAAAAGAGGTTCCCCTGTGCTAAAGGGACAGTCCCAATTTTGAAGCACTGTCCCACCATCCCTTTATCAGAACATCCCAACTTGGCCTGGCTGGAAGGTGTTCTACTTCCTCAGACTATGGACATAACAAAAGGGTGGAATCCTTGAAAAAAGGGACTATGGGCCTGATTCAGAGGCGCTCTCAAAAAGCGAGCGCTCGCTCTGAATCAGGGCGGGCGCTGTTTTTTTTAGGAGTGGCCTCCTGGCTGCTCGCATAGCTGTTGGTGACCACCTACAGCTATAGCGAGCGGCCATGATGATGGTCGCGATGGTCAAGACCATCGCAACCATCAGGCTTGCGACGAGACCCTTGTGGTAGGGTCTCATGGCCGCAAGCCCCAGAGAGCTTCTGGCTCAAATCGAGCCAGAAGCTCTCCCACTGACATCACTGGTGATGTCAGTGGGGCAGCCCACAAACGGCAGGCGTTCGCATGGGAACTCCTCCGTTTGTGAAGCCACCCCTCTGCCACACCTACAAAATGGGGCAAGCTGTCGATCAATATCGACAGCCGCCCCTTTTGTAGTGAGTCCCGGAGTGAGCGCTTTTTGCACTCGCTCCAGGGCTCGCGCACGCACAGTGCGTACACTGCGCATGCGCACTGGGCCACCATCGACCCGCTTGCGAGCGCAATGTGCTTGCGAGTGGGTCTGAATCAGGCCCTCTGTTCCTGTCACGCTTTACTGACCTCTGATGTTGGGAGGTATGTGTACGTTGAGCTTTGTGTAAAGTGTATATGTGTTGATGAGCAAGGAGTTGATGGAGTGGGTGGGTATGGGGTACCATAAAAGAACTACCTTGATAAATGGAGAGCCTTTACCTCACTCATGTGCCTTTTTTTATGCAACAGTGCAAACATGAGATTAAAGAGATTGTTGTAATTATATACAGAGATAAAATGGTCCCATTTGTAGGAGAAGCCCTCCAAGCAGCCATTGTTACTTAAGAGAATGACATTTTTGCACCAAAGATTAGTCGTTGTCATTCTATACATTCAGTGGTCCATTATTTGTGCCTTCCAGGTGTAAAACAAATATGCAATAAAGGGAGTCCTGGCGTCCCTGCAACTCATCTCATATAAGCTATAAATGTAGTTACATTTAGTGATACAGTATTTCAGAATATGCCCATGGTTTATGCCACAAGATGTGACATCTGATTAATTGTAGTAAATGCGAAAATTGCAAAAACACTATTCAAGAACAGTACCTGAGTGAACAATGATATAACTTTAGCTGTAATAATATATCACAGCTGCCACATTACAACAAAATTAGCATAAGTAGGAGGGATTCACAGGCATTCAGCCAATCAAAAGCGTATGCCAATTGTCATTATCAGTTTGTATTTTTCACTGAGGGACGAGTACTCACAAGTGATCAGCCTCCAAACAGGCACAATTGCATCTTTGTGGTCATTTTTGGACACATTTTGCGCAATCACGCTGTTACATTCAACCTCTAGTCCCATATTCCACTTCCCTAAGTCTAAGGTATCGTAAGCACATATTTCATCTCAGTCAGCATGGGAAAAGATGCATAAGTATTTATGGTGGGAATTGCGTTTGCGTCCATCTCAACATGAGTCTTTACGTGCTTTTTGTAATACAAGATCTCTGATAAAAACAAGGTGCGTAAAATAAAATAACTTTAACTGATCAGTTGTTTGTGAGAACTCCTTAAATCCACTTGTTTGTTTTAAAATTGTTAAATAATAAAGCATTGGCGTCTGTTAGTTACACATATTTACATACTGTGATTTCACTTTCTTAAAAGACACATTGCACATATTTTTTGCTTGAAAAGCATAATTTGGCTTGGTAAATAATGTGATCTCCTAGGAATATAAAACATGGAATGTTGTGCGAATAACTGTAATTAATTAATTAACATTTTAGTAAATAAAGCTCTATGCCTGATGCAGATGGAACAAGCCATATGGCGGTCTTTCTTTACAAAAAATTGCACTACAATAATTCATATTTTGTGATCACATAAGGCACCCAACATGCTCTGTAGAAAACAATATGCTATCTCATGTTAATGTGTTCAATATACTGTTTACATACTGCTGGCAAAGATATGTTGCTAATGACTAAATAATTATGGCTCCAGCAAATATGTTCTTTTTCCCCATATTAATCAGAAAGTTTTACTGCTATTTCCAAGGCAACAATACTGCAAGTCTCTCACTGCTTTTTAAGGACGTGTAAAATTGTGTTGAATTTTCGTGCTACAAGATAAACAATTAATACTGCCAAGAACAGTTTTCAGAAGTACATATTAGAAAAAAGCATTGTATGCAATTATGAATACAGATAATAAAGATGTAAACTAGGGATGTGCAGGCTTGGATTTGTTAGGATTTTCCAGGCAAAAAGTCCATGAAAGATGTTTGTCCATGAAAGATGACGTTTTGCCTCTTTCTAGGATCTGATTTTTGGCGGGAAAAATCCAAATTTGGCGGGAAAATCCGAGCTAATCCAAGCCTGCACCTCCCTAATATAAACACACATTTTTGAGAGTTGCACACTAAAAGCGAACTATCCCCCGGATGTATTAAAGGGGGTCCAGCAGCAGATATCACCCACAAAAGCAGCCCCCACAAGTTTTTATGGGGGCTGCTGAATTGTGAAATTTACCAAGCTCTGGGCCTGATTTAGAGATGGGCTCTAATGTGATCAAAGCTGATATTTCGCAAGGAACGCAGCTGCGAAAATATGCTAACAGTTCCAAGGCTTACCCGGGCATAGGGACACCCACCGCTGCCTTCTCATATGTGTACAATGTTGCTTACCTGTGTAAATACCGGTAACATCAATGCACATCGAGCGGCCATCTTGCCCTTGCGGAAGATCTGACCAACCACAGACTCGGCAGCTCTCCTGACATGCAGGGGGTTATAATGATGCATAGGAGATCGCAAGGGCTGATATATGCACGCCCATGTAACGTTGTCTAAACTGTCAGACACGCCTGCATTTTTATGACTATCCCCCGTTACCTCCCCAAATGCTGACTATTTGTCACTCACTTTGGAAATGGGTTCTCTGTGTGTGCTGAGTCGCAAGATAATCACAGCGTGTGCGCAGTGCAGCTTATACGCATGCGCAATGGCAGACAATCGCTCGATCTGCATAAAAATCGCCATTGCATCCATCTCGGAATCAGGCCCTCTGTAATGAGAAGCATTCTTCAGATGGTGTTAGCCCTTAGTAACTTATGGGGTTCTCTTCCATGGGTGATTTTTTCAGAGAGGGATCAGCCCATACTGATGCATGTGCAGTTGTTGAGCTCAGCGGGTCCAAACTCAGAAGCAAAGTGATAGAAGTAGCTATCGCTTTGCTTCTAACCCTTCATCTGGAAAGGGCTTTTTCAGAAGCTGTGTCCTGGCATCCCAGCAATAGTAAACGCAAGTGACAATAAGCGAACAACAAAGGGTGCAAATTTAATAATAAAGTATTATTATAAATTTTTACATTTTTTTATTGTATTTTTTTTTCCCGCTTTCTGTTACTATAATATTTTTGGAGGTCTAATAAGAAATATTATATTTTGAAGATACAATATAATTCTCCCAGGTTTGGCAGCTGCAATTGTCGCTTTTCGCAACTGAAATGCAAATACTGGGAGTGGAATGTATGCACAGAAGAGCTTACTGTGCAGATTGGAACGCCTCCCTCTTTGGCCTTATAAGGTAGCTTCATCTAACAGCTGATATTAGGCGATTCATTTTCCTTCTGGACCCGTGTATAGCTCCTGTTGTTACACTAGCTCTCAGAGTGGATTTGCTGGATACAGATGTGTCCACATACACCTTAGCTCCAATCACACCAAACAGCCCGATTGGCAAGCTACAGAGTTTGTGACTTAGCTGTTCCAAGTGTCCTGCAAGAGATTTTTTCTTAAATTACACTCTACAACAAATTAATACTTTTAATTTGTTTCCTTTCTAAAAATACTCATACATTACTAATTTGAGGTCAAGAAAAACTAAAATGATTTCAGAATGTTTTTACTAGCTCTATTTTTTGAGCTACACTACTTGAACTATACTGTACGTACATTAGTAATATAGTCATAGTGAAAAGCTATTTTAAAATAATCTGATATATTGATAGAAAATAAATAACAGTTGTTTTAATTTAATCAATCACAAATAAGAACACAAAACAAAAATTCAGCATACGAAACAAACATACCGTATACAAAAGTACTATCTAATATAGTGGCCTATTCATGGGGGTGCTTTCTTTTTGCTTGTCGCTTGTACTCCTCTTCTGGGGCATCTCTTGTCACTGTCCAACAGTAGTGATTCACCTACCCTGATATCTTTGTTCCATTGCTGAAATGTCTTGGTGGAATCGCTCACTATGCTTGTCACTCAGTGCACCACAGTTATCTTGTATTGGTAATCCCATGAATCGCATATATTTGAATAGGGGAGAGGACAAATAACTGATTCATTTAATTGGGTCATTAGGTCCCGCCCCCTCTGCGCAGAACGCAGATTGCTGGTAAGATTCTCTCCATTCTGCCCACTTCCCTAGGAATACCCCTACATCGTCATCAGTGAGCTAACTGAGAGTTTTAAATGTCATATTCATTCTTAGCATGCTGAAATCAATTAGAAGTAACTATTTTCAAATGGGAAACATTTTCATTGTTGTGCAGTGTTATGCATCTTATTTGAATCAATAATGCAACAATAGTACAATGCACAAATACATTGTATACAGACAATGGCATTTCATGTACTTCTGTGTACTTGTCAGATGCTAATCTGGGTAAAAAAGGAAAAAAACAGGTCTCCTATATGAGGCATATGCAATTCGGTGCGAGGTTTAGCGAGCTTAAAAACCTTGTGCCCAATTTTGAATTACTACGGGTATGCGCGCTGTATCCAATAAAAAAAAAATGGTCGCGGGGTTCTCAGCTCTGAAAACTTTGCGCTGTGTAAAAAAAAAAAATTACACTTACCTGTCTCCGGTGGTCTCTGCGGCTCCAGATGTCCTCCCCTCTTTCTTGTCACCGGGGAGGGAGCTGCTGGACTGGGAGTCCCAGGGGCTGCTGGGAGGCTTCGGGGGTGGTGGCAAGACCAAGGGCTGCTGGGAGATGTAGTTCTTTCAGCGCCGGTACAGGGGGGGTTTCACACACGCGGGGGTCACTCATACATAAGCACACACACACACACTCATATACACCCACAAACACTCACACACACTGACATACTCACCGCTGCTGTAGGAGAACGGGCCCCGAAGCTGGAGGGAAAAGACAGATTATTATCAACAACAGTATTGGATTAATAGATTGGTTTTTTTTCTCTGTCGTCCAGATTGTTTGAGAACATAGTTTTCGCTTGTCCATACAGACTATTATTGAATACACATGGAAGTGATTTATCTCTAGGAACATAAGAAATCACAGCGCTGTTTTTGTGACACAGTGTTTACTCATGTTTTCTATATTTACAGTCAGGTGCATAAATATTGGGACATTGTCAGAATTTTCATATTTTGGCCTCTATTCACCACCACAATGGCTTTGAAATGAAACAAACAAGATGTGCTTTAATTGCAGACTTTCAGATTTAATTTGAGGGTAATTACATCCAAATCAGATGAACGGTGTAGGAATTACAACGGTTTCTATATGTGCCACCCACTTTTTAAAGGGCCAAAAGTAATGGGACTATCAACTCAAACGCTATTTCATGGACAGGTGTGGGCTATTCCCTCATTATTTCATTATCAATTAAGCAGGTAAAAGGTCTGGAGTTGATTCTAGGTGTGACATTTGCATTTGGAATCAGTTGCTGTCGACTCTCAATATGAGATCCAAAGAGCTGTCACTATCAGTGAAGCAAGCCATCATTAGGCTGAGAAATCAAAACAAACCCATCAGAGAGATAGCAAAAACATTTGGTGTGGCCAAATCAACTGTTTGGAACATTCTTAAAAAGAAAGAACGCACCGGAGAGCTCAGCAACACCAAAAGACCCAGAAGACCACGGAAAGCAACTGTGGTGGATGACAGAAGAATTATTTCCCTGGTGAGGAAAAACCCCTTCACAACAGTTGGCAAAATCAAGAACACTCTCCAGGAGGTAGGTGTATATGTGTCAAAGTCAACAATCTAGAGAAGACTTCACAAGAGTGAATATAGAGGGTTCACCACAAGATGTAAACCATTGGTGAGCCACAAAAACAGGAAGACCAGATTAGAGTTTGCCGAACAACATCTAAAAAACCATTACAGTTCTGGAACAACATCCTATGGACAGATGAGACAAAGATCAACTTGTACCACAGTGATGGGAAGAGACGAGTATGGAGAAGGAAAGGAACTGCTCATGATCCAAAACATACCACCTCATCAGTCAGCATGGTGGTGGTAGTGTCATGGCGTGGGCATGTATGGCTGCCAATGGAACTGGTTCACTTGTATTTATTGATGATGTGACTGCTGACAAAAGCAGCAGAATGAATTCTGAAGTGTTTCGGGCAATATTATATGCTCATATTCAGTCAAATGCTTCAGAACTCATTGGACGGCGCTTCACAGTGCAGATGGTCAATGACCCGAAGCATACTGCAAAAGCAACCAAAGAGTTTTTAAAGGCTAAAAAGTGGAATGTTATGCAATGGCCAAGTCAGTCCCTTGACCTGAATCCGATTGAGCATGCATTTCACTTGATGAAGACAAAACTGAAGGGAAAATGCCCCAAGAACAAACAGGAACTGAAGACATTTGCAGTAGAGGCTTGGCAGAGCATCACCAGGGATGAAACCCAGCATCTGGTGATGTCTATGCATTCCAGACTTCAGGCTGTAATTGCCTGCAAAGGATTTGCAACAAAGTATTAAAAAATAAAAGTTAGATTTAGGATTGTTTAGTTTGTCCCATTACTTTTGGCCCCTTAAAAAGTGGGAGGCACATATAGAAACCATTGTAATTCCTACACCGTTCACCTGATTTGGATGTAATTACCCTCAAATTAAATCTGAAAGTCTGCAGTTAAATCACATCTTGTTTGTTTCATTTCAAAGCCATTGCGGTGGTGAATAGAGGCCAAAATATGAAAATTCTGACAATGTCCCAATATTTATGCACCTGACTGTAACTGAAAGCATCTGGCTGATAGGTGCGGGTGTCAGGTGCAGCAGCAGTGAGGAGTGCTCTATTTGAAACCTAATTTTTTAGTAACTCTCACACACTGACATACTCACCGCTGCTGCAGGAGTCCGGGTCCCGATGCTGGAGGAAGAAGTAGTCAGAGCTGCAGTAGGTAAGTAATTAAGAACTAATTAGGCTAATTGGAAACTTCCAATTGCTAAATTTTCCTTGGGGGGGGGGGTTGCCGCCGGGGTCCCAGAGCAAGTCCCGCTGATTTTTCCTAAACTTAATGATTTTAGGAAAAATCAGACTTGCTCTGGAAATGCTCAAAAAAAAACCTCAGGTGCTCAAAATCTAAAAAATTGTGCACTTGATTGAATAGCAAAAATTTTTGCTATTCTCACCCCCAGTTGTTTATGCCCCTATGAATGATCTGTGTCATGCCTCCAACCACACTTTGCTATGCTTAATATGCAACTTTACACAAATTCCTTTGCATGAAAAGTACTAATCTAGTGTGCATGGTACTCTGTAAGAGACTTTGTATGTGGCTATGATCAGGTCCGTAGAGAGGGGAGGGGTGAACCCCTCGGCCTGGCGCAAATCCAGGGGGGTGCAAACAGTGTGACTGCTCCCCCCCACAGGCAGAAAAGAGGAGACTGCTGCTGCTCAGCAGCAGTGAGCAGTCTCCCCCTGCAGCCCAGCACACAGCAGCATGTGCTGGGCTGCTGACAGGTAAGAAGGGGGGCTGCATCGGACCTGTGCTCCCGCCAGGCCCCTCCAACAAGTCTGGGCCTGGGTAATCAGTACCAGCTCCTCCCCCCCTCTCAGCTCCCCTGACTATGATGCGAATAAGATGTAAAAATAAGATCTGTCTAAGTTGCACCATTCGTCTCGCACCATATGGCACAAAAATGCTAAGTGAATGGGGGCTTGTCTGCACTAGGAAATTTACTCTTGGACTATATTTGACAGGAGAGCAGTTTTCTGTCTGATAAATTATCCAGTTGCTCACTGCACATGCCATATTGTGAAGAAAGTATGCCATGACCGAGTTTATAGAGTTAATATCGTTTTTTTCTGTGGCATAAAATGCATTTAGAGAGCTTGAATGTAGTATTATTCGTGGACATTTACATCCCTTTATCTTTCCTTTTTTTCTTCTTATCAATTTTTTTTCCTAGGAAACAAATAGGGGCATATACAATATAATTAACAGAGTACATGATTAGAGCAGCATCGAATACACAAAACATATGCAACAAGAGTCATGTTAAAAACTATTTTATTTCAAAATCCAAATTCATGACAATGTTTTTAAATCATAAATCACCGCATTTCTGTTTGTGCTCATTTTTATCCATATCCCTTGTACTCCAATTTGGTTTAATTTGTTGTATCCCCCAAAAAAGTTTGATATCAAATTCTGAGCACTGACATTTATTCTTAAAGTGCGCTGACACTGAATGGGTTTCAAGACTTTTGCAGACGGCATATACATATTCAATTTCTAGTTATTAAAAGTCTGATAGTTCCCACATTAAACAAACCACATTTGCATTCTAAAACATAAATAGTATTTTTAGAATTGCAGGTTTTTAAATCTCTTACTGGGAATTTTGTATTTTTCACTTTCAATTGCACAAATTTGAAAAAAAAAACATTTCCCTGTTTTACACAAAAAAACACATGCCACACCTGTGGAATTTCCAGTATTTATGCATTCTCTTTGTTCCTCTTGTAAAGTGCTGTGAAGCAATTTGTCTATAAGAGATGGTGTTGTCTTCTATATAAAAAAGTTGCCTTTTTGGAATATTATTTTTTTTTAAACTGATATATTTCACCCATTCTGTGTCAAAAGAGCCCATTCAAAAGATCAGATAGACATATCTTTTTTCTTCTTTAATTCTTAATAAGTCATCTCTGAACATCTTTTATCTTTTTTCCTGATTAATTGTTTATTAATTGTTTATGGGTTAATTATCAGCGTTAGCCAGGAGATGGGAGGGTTAGGTTTAGGGACCCCTGGGGGGAAATTTGAGTTAGGCACCCCCCGGGGAGGTTTAGGGTTAGGCTGCATGGAAGGGGGTTAGGATTAGGCAACACCGAGGGGAGGTTAGGATTAGGCACCCCCAGAGAAGTTAGGGTTATTCAGACGCAGTTATTTCAAACCAATTCCATCTATGATGACAGGTTAAACAAAATACTATTTGAACCTGATATTATTGGTGTACCGGGGAAGTTTCAGGGGTTCTTTGTGGACCATTAGTAAAATTTAAACATTTGGAGTAGTGGGGTCTTTGATGTTGATTACTTTAGATTCTTTATTGGTAACCACTCTTTTCTCTACTGCCTTTATACCGAATCATTTAATTTATCTGAAATTGTAGTAGTTGGGTCACTCCTTAGCTTTTTATAGATTTATCCCATTAATTTTGTCTATGTAATTATCTTTAGTCAATAGTATGATCCACATTTATCTGCTGGTTTGATTATGAGTTGTATCAGTTTGGAGCTAATCTTTATTTTGATAAAATGTACTCTCTGTTTCAATCTCTTAAAATATGATTTTAATAAAACAATTTATATGACTACCCTTCATGTGTTGTGGATAGAATGTAGATTTGTTTTAAAATTTTTGTCTTGGCTTTTATAACTTCCTCTTTATACAATGTTTTATCTTGTTTTGATAAGAATTGTTTATTTTTTTACTGTAGGTTTCCTTAGAAATTTTTGTAGCTCTTCAAAAACATCAGTATATTTGTTCTTTTTTGTGGGGGAAAACTTTAGACCCTTCAGTAGTAAAGTTTGTTCAGGGTCTGTCAAAACTGGAAGTTAAATTAAAGATTTTTCCTTTTTCCCCAGATTGCCATCTTTGAGATGATTCTCTGAGCCTGGTGGCGTTTTGTCCATCTTCGACATCTCAGATTAATACTAGAGGAACATCTCAAAAGACAGCAGTCTAGAGATCATCTCAGTTAGTTTCCGGGACTAACATGCTTGGAACTTTTTTTGTGCCATTTCATGCTATCAACCGGTAGACGCTCTGGTGGAAATGATTTAGGATTGCCTCCTATGTTTTATGTTTGAAGCTGTGCAATTATTTTATATGGGAGTGTGACCATTAACAAATTAACTTTTGTATGTCAAATGGAGGTGCACTATGTCTCTCTCCTGTTTCTCCCCATGTGATGAACAGAACAACTGGGTTAATTAAGAGTGTGAGAAAAAATGATTTACTGGAAGAATAATAAAGAATAATAAAGTAAATTATGATGTTCCCCTAATAAGTCATTTTTTAGTAGGAAACACACAAAGGGGAAATTTATCTTTGGTGAAGGAATCTACCATTTCAACTGGGACTCGCCTGATCTCCCTTAATTCCCTAATTACACTGAAGAGTGTGAATTTATTAAGAAAAGAAGAAAAAAATGATTTTCTCAGATAGCATTAAGTATGTCTACAACATTTCTATCCCAATACATATTTACAATCAGAAGACTCTATCACAGCCTTATATATTTGTATATAGAATATATATATATATATATATATATATATATATATATATATATATATATATATGGTAACAGTGGAAGTGGGTCAGAGCACCTAAAGTGTCACAAAAAAGATTGCATATAAATACAAAGTGCAAGTGCTAACTGTGTATATGAGATGAATGACCTACTGTAAAAAGAACTGTTACATGCAGAAAAACTTGAGAATAAAATGTACAATTTATTTATAATACAATAAAAATGGGAACCTATTGACAGAGAGACAGTATGAAAACAAACAACAAAATCAGACAAAAAAAATAATAAAAACATAGATAAGAACATAAAAGCAATATTGATATTAATATTAAATGGATGCTAAAAATAAACAATAGATATCTTATCTTGTTTTTAGTTGAAGGAGTATATCAGTGAGGTACAGGCTTCCAATGTGTTTTGTCTCTTAGTGGACATCTTCACGGGGTTGGTGTGCCTTAGAGATGATCAGTTGTTTATACTCTAATGAGGGGATGAATGTCCCGCACTTTACATTTTAGCACAGTGTCACTTCCTGTGATGTCACTTCCCGGTTTCCTCCTCACAGTAACCAGACTGTACCAGTAGCTCACCTCCTCTTAGTAGTCAGACTGTACCTCCTCACAGTAATCACACAGTCTAGGACTTAACACCGACTTAACATCGATCACCTTCATTTTTACCCACATATTTACACGTACCACACTTACTAGCACTCTAAAAATCTACTAGCTATATGTGTGTGTATATATATATATATATATATATATATATTACCGTTCAAAAGTTTGGGGTCACTTAGAAATTTCCTTATTTTTGAAAGAGTAAATGACTATACTAGCTGCAAACGTCTGTTTTTTAAAGGAATATCTACATAGGTGTATAGAGGCCCATTTCCAGCAACCATCACTCCAGTGTTCTAATGGTACATTGTGTTTGATAAGCGCGTTAGAAGACTATGGGATGATTAGAAAACCCTTGAAAACCCTTGTGCAATTATGTTAGCACAGCTGAAAATGAGTTTGCTCATTAGAGAAGCTATAAAACTGGTCTTCCTTTGAGCTAGTTGAGTATCTAGAGCATCAAATTTGTGGGTTTGATTATACTCTCCAAATGGCCAGAAAAAGAGAACTTTCATGTGAAACTCGACTGTCTATTCTTGTTCATAGAAATGAAGGTTATTCCATGTGAGAAATTGCCAAGAAACTGGACATTTCCTACAATGGTGTGTACTACTCCCTTCAGAGAACAGCACAAACAGGCTCTAACCAGAGTAGAAAGAGAAGTGGGAGGCCCCCGGTGCACAACTGTGCAAGAAGACAAGTACATTAGAGTCTCTAGTTTGAGAAATAGATGCCTCACAAGTCCTCAACTGGCAGCTTCATTAAATAGTACCCGCAAAATGCCAGTGTCAACGTCTACAGTGAAGAGGCGAGGCGACTCCGGGATGCTGGCCTTCTAGGGAGAGTGGCAAAGAAAAAGCCATATCTGAGACTGGCCAATAAAAGGAAAAGATTAATATGGGCAAAAGAACACAGACATTGGACAGAGGAAAATTGGAAAAAAGTGTTATGGACAGACAAATCGAAGTTTGAGTATATGAGTATATCATATTGATGATATATCAATAAATGATAATAATAATTAATGGATACTTGGGAATGGGTACATGGGTAGGGCTTTATGTTTTTTGCTGGGAAGATGGCATTGGGGTTAGGGAAAGTGCATGGTAGCAGAGAGAAACTAGGCTAGGGCACCTAGAATCATTGCACCAGCCCTAATCACACAATAATGCAGACAAACTCCATTTGTTTTACATACAAGTTACATCACAAAACAGTGAAAATGGGATGGTATGGGATGCCGGGGTTCAGGATGCCGGGGCTTGGGATCCTGGCAGTCAGAGTCCAGATGTCAGCATCCCAACAGGGTTAGGATAACGACACTTGTCTGTCAGTATCCTAACCCACCCCCTCTCCCTACACTAACCCTAACCCTCCTTCCAACAGTATCAGAAAGGTCAGGGTTACACATCACACTCGTGGACACACATAGACTGTCCTCAGGAATGTGACATTTCTGTTTCTGAACGCAGTTTTTTCTACTGCCTTATTGGTTTTCATTTTTTTACACTTCTTCTACACTATGATAAGACTGTGATGAGGTTTTGCATTGTCATGATAGGCAAAGGAAGATGCCTCACTGACACTTGCAGAACCACCACTCTTAAATAAAGGACAAGGCCCCAGTCTTTCCTTACCACTGTGGTGAATGGCATGTTGGCAATTTTATGTTTTTCTGCACCACACTTTCCCTTTATTAGATGTGTTTTTTCTTTAGCACTGCATATTTTTTTATTTTAGATGCCCTGACATAGACCCTCTATGTCCTTGAGCATCGGCTTTAATAGATGGCGTTGAAGGACTAGCATCGTCATCATGCCTGGTGGCAGCAGCTGCAGCAACAGTATTTGATTGCTCTTCTGTAAACGGATTTGAAGTTCACTGCATGGCTTATATATGCACGTGAACAAAGCACACCAAACAGTACAAACAATACAATTATTTAATTTATATTTTTGATGTCACAGTTCTATTCCTGCGTGTACTGGAGCCACAGGTCTTGCCTTATATATGCACATGAACAAAGTGCACCAAACAGTACAATTATTTGATTTATTTTTGTGATGTCACACTCATAGCTCTATTCCTACTTAGACTTGAGCCACAGGGCTTATATATGCACGTGAACAAAGCACACCAAACAGTACAAACAATACAATTTTATAATTAATTTTTTCAATGGCGCAGCTCTATTGCTGCGTGGTCTGGAGCCACAGGTCTTGCCTTATATATGCACATGAACAAAGTGCACCAAATAGTACAATTATTTAATTTATCTTTGTATGTCACAGCTCTATTTTTGCATGGACTGGAGCCACAGGGCTTATATATGCACGTGAACAAAGCACCCCAAATAGTACAAACAATACAATTATTTAATTTCTTTATTTAATGGAGCAACTCTATTCCTGCATGGACTGGAGCCACAGGGCTTGCCTTATATATGCACATAAACGAATTGCATCAAACAGTACAATTATTTCATAAATTTTTTTGATGTCACACTCACAGCTTGTAGAGGACGAGAGTTGTGGTATTATGTGTCTGAGGTCCGTGTGTGTGAAGAGGTAGTAAGCTTGTAGAGGAGGAGATATGTTGTATTATGTATCTGAGGTCCATATGTGTGAAGAGGTAGTCAGCTTGTAGAGGAGGAGAGATGTGGTATTATGTGTCTGAGGTCCATATGTGTGAAGAGGTAGTCAGCTTGTAAAAGAGGAGAGATGTGGTATTATGTATCTGAGGTCTATGTGTGTGAAGAGGTAGTCAGCTTGTAGAGGAGGAGAGATGTGGTATTATGTGTCTGAGGTCCATGTGTGTGAAGAGGTAATCAGCTTGTAGAGGAGGAGAGATGTGGTATTATGTATCTGAGGTCCATGTGTGTGAAGAGGTAGTCAGCTTGTAAAAGAGGAGAGATGTGGTATTATGTATCTGAGGTCCATGTGTGTGAAGAGGTAGTCAGCTTGTAGAGGAGGAGAGATGTGGTATTATGTGTCTGAGGTCCATGTGTGTGAAGAGGTAATCAGCTTGTAGAGGAGGAGAGTTGTGGTATTATGTGTCTGAGGTCCATGTGTGTGAAGAGGTAGTCAGCTTGTAGAGGAGGAGATATGTTGTATTATGTATCTGAGGTCCATGTGTGTGAAGAGGTAGTCAGCTTGTAGTGGAGGAGAGATGTTGTATTATGTATCTGAGGTCCATGTGTTTGAAGAGGTAGTCAGCTTGAAGAGGAGGAGAGATGTTGTATTATGTATCTGAGGTCCATGTGTTTCAAGAGGTAGTCAGGTTGTAGAGGAGGAGAGTTGTGGTATTATGTGTTTGAGGTCCATGTGTGTGAACAGGTAATCATCTTGTAGCGAAGGAGAGGCTTACTCAGCTGACCAGGGGCCCGGCACCGTCCACTATCGCGAACATCAACCACTGATTATTGCAATGGTGATCCCAGCCTGCACCCTCGTCGCAGTTCTGGAATCGCAAATGCAGCAGGGGGTGTCATACACCTCCTGTTGCTTTTACATAATAACAAGTTTTGCAATTGCAAAGCTGCCTGCATGCAGCTTTGCAATTGTGATCCTTGCTGAATCAAGCCCAAAGCCTTCATTCATGCCAAAGCTCATCTTGAAATATGCTCTCTTATGGCCTCTTAAATCTGCCTCTTACGTATGCTTCCCCAGGGGCGTTTCAAGAGAGGAGGGGGCCCTTGTGCAGACTCAGTGTGGGCCCCCTCCTCTCTCTGGTGGTCCTGCAGCACAGCACTGGCAGTAGATGCCAGCTTAGTGCCAGAGCAGCACTATGGACAGGTAAGTATAAGACTCTATGGGTGCAGGGTGTGCTGTGTGGCCCCCCCTGGATGCAGGGGCCCATTTGCACTGCACACCCTGCACCCATTATAGATACGCCCCTGTGCTTACCTTCTCTCTGAGAATATTCTATTCCCCCTATACTACTCATATTGTTACACCCTTGCTCCCAAACTTCTCTCTGAGACACACACACACACCTCTTGTCTGGGCTTTATAATGTTCTCACTAATGAGCAGGGCTCTTCCTATCCTTTGTTTACATATCTGTATGTATATTGTCTTCTTTGCATTGTGAAGTACTGTGGGTCTTATACATTAATCACAATAAAAATAATACTCACTCCAACAGTATTACAAACAATATTTGTTGATGCTTACAAACAATTTTCATTGTAATATTATAAGACTGCAGGGGTTTATCTAGGGGCCCCTGGCAAAGTAAGGGACTGGTGCCCCCCTCCTCCTCTCACAGCTCTCCCCATCACACATCTCTTCCCCCTCACAGCCCCGCCATCACACAGCTCCCCCCGATCACACAGGTATCCCTCCCTCAAAGCTTTCAGTCTTCCCCATTGCCATCACCTGAGTGCCTCTTTCTTCCTTCACACCACCAGGGCTGACCCCAGGGTTACCAGCACCATGTGCGGGAAATTTTGAAGCTCCCCCCATCCAGCTATATCTACATTTGATACTATTATTATTATTAATAAAATCACACACAAACAGTAGCCTACAGGAAATAAAAGACACACACATTGGCCCTGATCAGAAAAAAACAAACACATTGGCACCCACAGGAAATATTCAAACACATTGGCCCCAGAGGGAAAAAAACATTGGCCCCCACAATAAAAAAATAATACACACATTAATTGTCCCAGCCCCCCAGAGAAGACTGACCTGTGCATGGCAGAACAGAAGACAGAGAGGTATAATGGCTGCAGCCAGCTGGCAGCCATGAGGTTCTGCAGGAGGTGCTGGCTGTGGTTGGAGAAGGGCTCTGTTGCTGGGGGTACCCATGTTGCTGATGGGAGTACCCCCTTTGGTACTTATGATGAGAGTTATGATGCTGGAAGTACCCCCATTGGTGCTGATGCTGGAAGTACATCACCCTTGGCCTGCTCGCAGCAGACCTGCATTAAAACAAGCAGCAGAACAGGTAGAAGCAGAGCAGCAGGCAGTCAGTCTCCAGTGGTGGCATGTATCTCTGCACCTTGGCCGGGTACAGAACCTAGTGAAGCTGCTTCACCTTGGTGGCTATTGCGGGCAGCGGGAGGGGCAGCTGGACTGGTAACTGTCACAGGTGCTGTAGAGGGGACATGGAGCATAGGGTGGGCTGCTGCTGGCAGCGAGACTCTATGCACATGGAGGGAGGGAGGAAGGGAGGGAGCAGGGAGCAGTATTATAATGATTCTGTACTGTCTGCTCTGGGAGAGACTGAGGGGTCTATGGGCTCTATTTATTATCATTATTTTTACTAAAATAAAGTGAAAAATGGTGTTTTCACACCCTTTTCATATTATTTTAGTTTCACCTAAAGTTACTAAAGGGCAATTGGAGTAGAATTCGTAAAATTCTACTCCAAGCCCTAATCACTTATTTTTAGTAAGCAGATCGCATTTCCCATAATTGTAATGGGAAATGTGATCTGGCCAAAGTAACTATATATAAAGGGAAAGCCCTGGGATAATAACGCCACCTGGAGACGGCGTTATCCAGGGTCTCCCCTGGTTACCGGACTCCTGCTCCACTTTAACATGCAGAGCAGAGCCCGGAGCCGGCCCCAGTGATCAGCTTGATACACTGTAAAAAATAATAAAAAAAAAAACTTACCTGAGTCCAGGGCCAGTGATCGGTGCTCCGATGATGTCCTCCCTCCGGTCAGCTGGTCTCCCATCCTGCACTGGGGCCCGGTCATCACCTGACTGGGTCCCTGTGCAGTATGGGATGTCAGTATGGCTGATCGGAGCCACAGAGGACATCACTGGAGCACCGATCACCGGAGGTAAGTGTAATTAAGGGAGGGTCGCGTTCGCAGGGGCGGGGCTTAGCGGCAGTTGCGGGGCTTAGTAGCGGCCGATCGGCGCATGCTCGGGCACTTGTCACAGTATTTTTTGCAAAAATACCATGATAAGGCTGCGGACCTGATTCGCAGGGACAGAGCTTTATCGCAAGCTCTGTCCTTGCAAGGGATTTTTAGTAAATCCGTTATATTGCCTGAATTTGCAATGCGAATTCAGTCAGTAATATCACACTACAATCTGCATTCAAAATGCGGATTGTAGTAAATAGAGCTCTATGTATCAATCAGTGAAAAGAATGGAGAAGTGGACCAGTGGAGAAGTTGCCCATAGCAACCAATCAGCTTTGAATTAGCATTCATCAAGTACAGCCTATAAAATAATAGGTAGGTGCTGATTGCTTGTTATGGGCAATTTATCCACTGGTCCACGTCACCACGCTTTTCACTGCTTGATACATTGGACCTCATTCAGAGTCGGTCGAAGCGGCCTCACGGTCGTATAGAAAAAGGGGCCGGATATGCAAATGATGCACACGCATGTTGCGTCCCTAAGGTCAGATCGTTAGCTGGCCGACCAAGGGGTGGATGCAGTCGGATCATTAAAAATACGCCCACATCTCGTACGCATAGTGCGTCATCTCTGGCTACATAAGGATTAATCGCGAGCATCGTATGCCATTGGAACTGGTCGCAAAGCTAAAGGTTGACCTGACCCTCTCTTAAGCTGTACGATCATGTCAGTGTAAAACCTCCCCTGTCACGTGTGCCATGACACTACTTTGTTAATTATGCACTCCCATAAAACGCCGTTTGCATAATGAGGCACGCTTGTGTTTGGATCTCCACACCCCCGTTTTCAAGCACCTTCCCATGTTACCACCCACAAATGCCGCAATCTGTCACTCAAACTACCGACCTGGCGGTGTTCAAGGAGAGAGAAATTTCTGATCGTAGCCGCTAGCCGCGAACTTTACGCATGCGCAGTATAGCGAACATTGGTGGCGTACGACCGTGCGGCCGCTTCGACCAACTCTGAATGTGGTCCATAGACTCCTGAGTGCTAGGCTGCCTGGAAAACACTGCACGGTAGCGCCCCTGTTCTGCCGCTATGCTGAAATGACCTTCGAGCCCACTATGCACACTCTCACTGCTGCTGCTCCATCCACACTGAGTAGGGCGCTACGGTAGAGATTGGTGGCTGGCGCTGGAGAGGACCATGGGGTCCTGGCACCAGCCGCCGATCTCTACAGGATGGATTCTACCACTGGCCACAGGTGGCACCTCTGGACGGCACCCCCCTTCAACCAGCGCCCCTGGTGGTTGCCATCTTCGCCAAGGGGTAGATGCACCCCTGCAAGACGGTAGACTTATTTTAGATGGGGCTAAGAAGAGTAAAATAAAATAAAACTATTAAAGATTAGTTTCTTAGTAAGATTTTCAACTGTTTAATTTAAATATTTAATTAAATTGGAGTTATTATCAGTCATTTTAGGCACTGAAAGGCTCTGATGCAGATGAATCTTACGTTATAGTAATGAAGAAATCTTGAGCATAGAAAAATAAATATTTCACCTTAAACACAGACTTATCATAATTATTATTGGGGTTGGACCCGGCCTAATAATGTCTGCCCCGACGGTAGACTCTACCTGGTGGCTGTACCAGTCTCCTTATTACATGTGCTGCACAGATCACTCCGTCCTCTTCCTGCTCCTTCCTTCCCTCTTCCCTCTTTGGTAACAAAATAGCTTCCAGCAACCTGGTTGTGTGATATCAGGTGAGCAGAGAACTTCTATTTTATGACTTGTGCTATAATTATCCCATATGTAGGAGTTTGAGTAAAGAACAAAAACTCAAGAAAAAAGACAAATATGTCTATATGGGCGCACTCTTGATACAAATTATGAAAAAAATAAAGAATATTAAAACTTAACTTTTATTAGTTAGTTGTTTTAAATGAGATTCTCTTCATTAAATATAGCATCTAGTAAAATAGATCAAATGCGCAAATCAAGTACTGATATACAGTATTTATACCTAATCAATGTTTATATATAGAATGCGAAAAAATTGGCGAACATAAATACTAAATTAAAGGATCGCTAAGGTCCTGTTACTATCATAGAAGTCCACAATGGACACAGGAACACCATACACAGCAAATACAGAATCTGACTGACAAAATGAAAAAAGTATCGAATGAATATCAAAAGGACTGATATGGAGATCTCAGTCAATCTGACAGGTATTAATCACAAACCTATTTTCCACTCTCACAATGTTGGTTACTGATATCATGAATAAAGGCACACTTCAGTGTAACACATGCATTTATAATTAGATCCCATCTGAAGGCAAATCAGTGCAGAATGAGTCCAATGGATGTATGGACATAAAATGACATGTGATATCACAAGATAAAAGGGAAAACAGTAAGATCTGAGATATAGAAACGCACTGAGACACTTCTACTGTTGCCAGTCAATCAAACTGGAAATGAGAGAGTGATAGTAGCGTGATCTCAGATGAAACAACAGAAAGGCACTTCTGCTTTCTGAGATGTAGCTGCGTCTGAGCCCTGATACCAATGGGGCATTGCAGGGAAAGTCACACGCTAGGGACTCAGATGAGAGAGCGCATCTGGAGCTATAGTGAGAGTATCTATGTCAGAATTGACAGTGCTGAGATGCTGTGTGTGTGAGGTCCTAGAGCTACATACCACACATAGTAAATACAGACTGACAAGAATAAATATAAATATAAATAAGTATCAATTGAATATCAAATAGGGCTGATATAGAGATCTCAGTCAATCTGACAGGTATTAATCGCAAGCCCAGTTTCCACTCTCACAATATTGGTAACTGATATCATAAATAAGGGTACACTTTAGTGTGACATATACATTTTATCACAAGATAACATCTGGAAACAGATCAGTGCGGAATGAATCCAATTTATCTATAAAGTAGTGTGTTGTGTCACAGGATAAGAGGAAAATAGTAAGGTCTGAGGTATAGAAACATACTAGAGCACTTCTACTGTTGTCAGTCAATCAAACTGGGAATGAGAGAGTGATAGTAGTGTAGTCTCAGATGAAAAAACAGAAAGGCACTTCTGCTTTCTGAGATCTAGCTGCGTCTGAACCCTGATACCAAATGGGGCATTGCAGGGAAAGTCACACGCTGGGGACTCAGATGAGAGAGCGCATCTAGAGCTATAGTGAAAATACCTGTGTCAAAGTCAGCGGTGCTGAGATGCTGTGTGTGTGAGATCCTAGAGCTGCATGCTCTCACAGACGCGCGTTTTGCCGGAAGGCTTGGTCACCTGATCTTGGACTGCACTGCTATCTTTCGTAATTAAGGAGCAGGCGTCCAATCATAGAGTTAGAAATTCGAGTGACTGCCATCGCAGCCAATCATGGCTGAGTATAATCAATAGAGGCTAGCACAAACTGAGTATAGTGAATGTTAGCCCAAATATAAAATTAAATGAAAGTATATCAATATCGAAAGGCATTTATACAGCTCCATGATTGGATTTACCCACTGTTAATTTAATAACACGGGTTTTCCTTAGTGAGATATCCAGTATCCCTTCTTTATATCTTTCTTATGCCTTTCGATATTGATATACTTTCATTTCATTTTATATTTGGGCTAACATTCACTATACTCGGTTTGTGCTAGCCTCTATTGATTATACTCAGCCATGATTGGCTGCGATGGCAGTCACTCGAATTTCTAACTCTATGATTGGACGCCTGCTCCTTAATTACGAGAGATAGCAGTGCAGTCCAAGATCAGGTGACCAAGCCTTCCGGCGAAACGCGCGTCTGTGAGAGCATGCAGCTCTAGGATCTCACACACACAGCATCTCAGCACCGCTGACTTTGACACAGGTATTTTCACTATAGCTCTAGATGTGCTCTCTCATCTGAGTAGCCAGCGTGTGACTTTCCCTGCAATGCCCCATTTGGTATCAGGGTTCAGACGCAGCTAGATCTCAGAAAGCAGAAGTGCCTTTCTATTTTTCATCTGAGACTACACTACTATCACTCTCTCATTCCCAGTTTGATTGACTGGCAACAGTAGAAGTGCTCTAGTATGTTTCTATACCTCAGACCTTACTATTTTCCTCTTATCCTGTGACACAACACACTACTTTATAGATAAATTGGATTCATTCCGCACTGATCTGTTTCCAGATGTTATCTTGTGATAAAATGTATATGTCACACTAAAGTGTACCCTTATTTATTATATCAGTTACCAATATTGTGAGAGTGGAAACTGGGCTTGCGATTAATACCTGTCAGATTGACTGAGATCTCTATATCAGCCCTATTTGATATTCAATTGATACTTATTTATATTTATATTTATTCTTGTCAGTCTGTATTTACTATGTGTGGTATGTAGCTCTAGGACCTCACACATAAAGCATCTCAGCACTGTCAATTCTGACATAGATACTCTCACTATAGCTCCAGATGCGCTCTCTCATCTGAGTCCCTAGCGTGTGACTTTCCCTGCAATGCCCCATTGGTATCAGGGCTCAGATGCAGCTACATCTCAGAAAGCAGAAGTGCCTTTCTGTTGTTTCATCTGAGATCACGCTACTATCACTCTCTCATTTCCAGTTTGATTGACTGGCAACAGTAGAAGTGTCTCAGTGCGTTTCTATATCTCAGATCTTACTGTTTTCCCTTTTATCTTGTGATATCACATGTCATTTTATGTCCATACATCCATTGGACTCATTCTGCACTGATTTGCCTTCAGATGGGATCTAATTATAAATGCATGTGTTACACTGAAGTGTGCCTTTATTCATGATATCAGTAACCAACATTGTGAGAGTGGAAAATAGGTTTGTGATTAATACCTGTCAGATTGACTGAGATCTCCATATCAGTCCTTTTGATATTCATTCGATACTTTTTTCGTTTTGTCAGTCAGATTCTGTATTTGCTGTGTATGGTGTTCCTGTGTCCATTGTGGACTTCTATGATAGTAACAGGACCTTAGCGATCCTTTAATTTAGTATTTATGTTCGCCAATTTTTTCGCATTCTATATATAAACATTGATTAGGTATAAATACTGTATATCAGTACTTGATTTGCGCATTTGATCTATTTTACTAGATGCTATATTTAATGAAGAGAATCTCATTTAAAACAACTAACTAATAAAAGTTAAGTTTTAATATTCTTTATTTTTTTCATAATTTGTATCAAGAGTGCGCCCATATAGACATATTTGTCTTTTTTCTTGAGTTTTTGTTCTTTACTCAAACTCCTACATATGTGTACAGCACAAATCTTTGTGGGCGCACCACCAACCTAGTGTCATTTAGAATTTATCCTAAGGATAGACCATTATGTTGGTACATAATACTTAATTGTGACTTCTTATGGATTTGACATTACTTGTGCGGACTCTTTTCATTAATTAGTATTGCTATAATTATCCCACCAGAAATAGGTGGTGGTGGTAGTGGATGCACATGTCCACATGTAACCAAGTCTAAAACAAATGCAAATTGAAACTACGCAATTGTTTCATGACATGACCTGTTTATTAAAAATAAATTTTACCTTTAAAAGGGATGCACCACTTAATCCTTTTTGGACAGAAGATGGTAATAACATTGTATTTGAATAATATTTCTTATACAATTATAGGCTTTAGAAGGTTTAGGAGACAAAACAAAAGCATGCAATGTTTTTAATGAAAACCAACAACACTGATATTGATGATTGCAAAAATCAGAATAATGGGCAAAAAAGAAGTTAATGATATCTGAAAATCGGGAGGCGGTCAGGATTCTGGACGTCAGTATATCCCAGTACCTTTCAGAATGCTGACACCGCCATCCCTAAGACATCAACATGCCGACCGCCGGCATCCCGATGGTAAGTATGCAGGTTAGAGTTAGGGTTAGGCCAGGGAAGGGTGGTTAAGGCTAGGCACCGACCAGAAAGGGTTAGGGTTAGGCTGCGGGGAGGGGGGGTTAGGGTTAGGTACCACCGGGGGGAAGGTTAGGGTTAAGCACCACCCATAGGCAAACGCAGGGGGGGGTTCCGTCTGCCTGGAAACCCCCCTCCCCAGCACACACCATGAACACAATAGAAATAGTAATATAATAGAATGTTACTAGTGCTGCATGTTCTTCTCAGTATGACAAATGAAATGATTAGCACCAACTGTGGATCTTTTAAAATGTGTCAGCCAGTAATAAATATACCTGTGCACCAACTAGGAGGTGTGGAAAACATGCACTGTTAGGAGTGCACTGCTATAGACCATCAATAGGGTTAATAATTAATACTGCATAATTATACACTATCCAGTACATAAGGAGACCGATATGTACATACAGTATATGTCCAGGGCAGTACTAAGTTCTTCTTCTGCTCCCTCAGACTCCCGGACTTGCTCCAGTGCTCAAGAATGGTGCCCACATCTGAAAAAAACATTCTGCTCAGACAGGATGGATGTACTGCCGCATCTAATGGCTTACTGTGATCGCTCGTCCTGTATATGCTGGAATTATGCAACACAACATACTTTGTATGTAACATTTTTAAGCTGGATAAGTGCTAATTATGCCCTCTTAATGGACAGGCCACACACTCTAAAATCAAGAATTTGGAAACCCCCCTCTAGAAATCCTGCGTTTGCCACTGCCACCAGTGGAGGGTCAGGGGGGGGGGGAGGGTTAGGCTACTTACCAGCCCCTGTAAGGATTCTGAACATCGAGATGCCATTGTCGGTCTTATGACCGCCGGCATCCCAACAATTAGTAAATCGTATGTATTCCCTGAAAATCCAGTGTCATAGATAATTCTCAACATTATCAAAAACAATCCATGTACTGTATGTAAAAATAATTGCAATTAACCTACTGGCTAAAGGTCACATGGAAAAATAAGAAAAAGGTAAATATGCCACAAGGTTACCTTTCATTAAAGCACAACTCCGGGAAGTTTTATATGTGTATGTTGATTATTGATGTGGTGTAGAGTAGTATTTCTGTAAAGTGGAGGGGTTGAGTCACATTGCTATTATATTGGGGAGGGTATTGCTGTAATGTTGGGTTGATATAGCAGAATTGTGTAATGTGTGTTGGGTGTTGCTGATTGTCATAATGTGTATGGGGGTGTTGCTGATTGCGCAATTACACATTATTTCATATTTACACATGATTTAATATCAATTAGCATAAATATTGAGTAGCTGTGGTGTGTCCTTTACTAGGGAGACAATAGAAGGTGGATTGGAAGCAGATTGCTGGTCTGTTCTCCAAGAGCTGGATTCTGCTGAACAGAAGCTCCAAAGAGTCCTGTATTACTGTGAACCAGGACTGCTTCTCTGGCCAGTGGAAGACAGGAGGAAGTCCTATATAGCTGAAATCATGTTAAGAAATCACAATGACTTGTTGAGGACGGACTTCAAGAACATTTTTTATTTTGATGCTACATTAAAAATGGCAAGTGGCTCAGCTGTCCACTTCATACAGATGGGCCAAATATTAAGGAAGTACCCTATATGGTAGCATAGGTCTTTATTGTTTTCATGCAATCAGTTCATTGTTGCCAAAATTACTGAAGCTGATTAAAACTTATTTATTGTAAAGACTTTGAACCACCTGGTAGTGACCTCTATATTTACCACTATATAATGCATCACTGACCAAATGCTGCAGTATTTGAGACAATTCCTTTCATATGTATATAAAATGTTTATTATGTAGCATTCCTAGAATATTTGTAGTATGTGCATATTCAATACATAGCATATATGATGAATGGCAAAATTGGAATCCTATCCCCCCCAATGCCTTTTCATCTGTTTTTGATGTAAACTTTCCTCCATTAATTGAACTTTTGTCTAGCTTTACTTGTTCTTGGTTATCCTATGAGATCTCATGGCTGGGACAATTGGCAGCATTTAAAATTACCCTTCACCCTAAACTTATGTATCTCTTTCGTACTATTCCCCTGGTGTTCCCTAGTAAGTACTTAGATAAACTCAGTTTAATTTTATCACATTATCTTTGCAAGAGTCACCCCCTGAAACTTGCAAGGTCCCGTATGATTCTTCCAAGAGACCACTGGGGTTTAGCCTTACCTGATTTGGTTCAGTATTAAGAGGCATGCTTAATGGCTCAACTTCAGGATTGGTTTCATCTACCTCTTAACTGCTGGGTTCCCCTAGAACAATCCTGCTGCCCTGGTTTCCCATTAGCAGATTTGCTATGGACTCCTCGGCACCTATGTCCTTCTGCTTTGCTACTTCCTTCTATGAAAGCCTCACTACAGGTTTGGGATAGGTTGGTTTCTCATAACCCTGCAATTTCTCTCCCATCTCCTGTTCTTTCCCTTACAGCAGTGGATAAACTAATTCCTGATCTTAATATTTATTTGTGATACAGTAGGGGTATACATACGTTGGGGGATCTGATTTAGGGAAGTGCTTTTATTTTTTCTTCTTATCTGCAATCCCGATATTCACTCATCTGCAATCCCAATATTCCCTACCATCTACAGAAATATTTAATTATATGCAGATTGATCATTGGTTTAAGACTGTGACCGGTTCCTGTGGTCCGATACATACCCCTCCCAATAAACTTCTCTCACAGCTAACGAAAAGCGTGACTATGGGCGGTTTACTCTATGTCCTTTCGTATGTCGCGATGTCTGAATCATAAGGAGATGCAAGTCAAATTATTAAATAGACTTTACCTCACACCAGATTACATACCTTTTGGCCCTTATGTTCTAAAGGCCTGATTCAGAGCGCTCGCTAGATGCGATCGCTCATACGTTGTGTATGCAAATTGCGTAGGCAGTGCTCCCGCACAGCAATGCATTAGCACGCCCAGTATTTCTTAAAGAGCGATCACATAGTGTATGCAGACACCCACCAGCCTGTTTTAAGATGCCCACTTGTGCATGTCATGTCCAAGAAGTGTATGCAACCATCAGTACATCGGTACATCTGGTAACATCGGATGCTATTGCAGCGCTTGAGGTTGACCATACCCTGCCGCAAGCACTGTGAGCACTTCAGTGTAAAAACAAGCCAGGTGACATGTACTATGATGCGGTCTTTTAATTCTGCACCCCTCTCAAACGCCATTGAGATGCTCAGGCCAGCCTGCGTTTGCACCTCCACTCCCCCATTTTTAATGACCAACCCCTCTTACCACCTACAAATGGCTTCCCCTGTCACTCACTCTGCTGGGCTGGCTATGTGCAGCGTGCAAATGCATTGTAAACTTTTGCTAAGGTATACACATGTGCACTGGGATGCATACCAACGGCAGCAGCGAGAGTATGCATCGTAATGAGCTGGTCTGAATCAGGCCCTAAGTTCTGTTGGAGTAACTGTGGTGAGGTGGGTCACATTTGCCATGCTTTTTGGAACCCTAACCCAATATTATATACTTACTGGTTAGACGTATTCTCCTTAATTCATAAAGTGTTGGGTGTGCATTTGTCCCCTTCTCCATCCCTAGCCTTGCTTCACATTTATCCTACTTCAATTCAACCCCATCAGAGGTATGTGTTGGGGCATATTTGTATTACAGCGTTAGCTGCTTTGGCCCAATGCTGAAAACAACCCTGTCCTTAACCCTTACTTAAAGTATTTAATAAGGTTCATTTTCATTTCTTAATGGAGACAGATAATATAGGGTAACATTCTACCTCAGCCTCCTCTCCGATCATAAAGTGGATGGCTTAGCATGGATATGTGATGAATAGGGAGAGTGCTAAATTTATCTATAAACCAACTATGAGCCTGATTCACTACCAATCGAAACTGCGATTACGCACGCAATCGGCCGATTGTTGCATTCTGCGCATGTATCGCAGTGCACGTGCGCGAATCGGCCACTGTGATCAGGACTGCGATCGCAGTGACTACACAGACCCATTGCAGAATGATTGACAGGAAGTGCCGTTTGTGGGAGGTGATGGTGGGTGGTTGGCGAAACGCAGACGTGCCAGTGCGTTTGAACACCTTTGCATGGGCGTGCATAAATTAACCACTGTGATGCCATATGCAGCTTGAGTACTCATAGCATGAGATGAAGTTAGCAATTCCTGAGTAAGGTCAGAGCTTGTACAAGTGTGCGTGAGGCTGCGATGGTACTCAATTGTACCAATGGTTTTGCAGTCTTGCTAAACATTACACATGTGTGTAAGGTAAAGTGGGCATCCTTATGATGTGCTGCAACAGCATAGCGATCGAAATGGATTAGCATACTATTACAGTGAGACTGCATGCGTAATCGCTATTGCAGTCGCAGTTGTGATCTGTAGTGCATCAGGCCCTATGTCTGATCCTTTGCAGTTTAGTTTAAATTAATCTGATACTTCTAATTAAGGAGTTTTGATTTTCTCTTTTCTTACCGTGCTATATTTGTTTTCGACAATACGGTTTCATTATGTTATATTGTTTTTTATATTTTATTGGTTATGTACCATTCTGTGTGTATATTGTTATTTGTTGTTTATATTCCTTTCAATGTTCCCCTTCCCTCCCTCTTCCCTTTTTTTATTTTATTTTTTTGTTTCCTTTATTTTGAAAATTTTCAATAAACATTATTGATAATAAAAAAACATTTGGAATATTATTTTGTAATACTGTAAATGTTGAAATGTCTTTTCGAAGTTCTGCCTAAAATAGGATACTTTTAAAAGTGGAAATACAATTTACAAAGTATTTTGTTATGTTGTACAGGAGGTTGTAATGTCCTGCTTTTGTCAAATCAGCTTTGGCAAAATGTATTTTAAGTTTCATTGACATTGTGTTGAACATTCCAAATCACTGACATGCAGAAGATCAGTGGGTACAGTACATCAAAAGCATTTTACTTGTCCTATAATTCCCCATGCTTTTAGCATGCATAGTACAGAAGTGCCCAAATTTGAAGACTTCAGCATGGCAACTCCCATTCTAGAAAAGATGAGAGTGTAGAAATAAAATCCAGTATAATAATATAGTTATAATTTTCACATATGAGAGAAGATGCCTCTTACATCAAGCTTTAAGAAAAGTGTTTTTCTATTAGGAATTAAAGTAATACTTTGAACTTAATTATAAATGTGTGAAACCTTCAAGAGAAAAAAAGACCAATTTAAGACAGTAAAATGCATTATAAATACTATACAACCCTAGCAAAACAAATTAACTCTTTATACATATGGAACACTTTAAAATAATTCTAATTGCTTCCATATACTATATATTCCATACAATTACACAATTCTAAATCACAGTATTATCTAAATTCCATAGAATCATACCATGACCTCAAGAGTCTTTTATGTGTATTTATGACATTTTATACAGTTAAGTTTTGGGAATTGATATTAAAGTTTGTATAGACTATTTGAAAAACAAACAAGAATATGGTGTTAGTATGCAGTGCACCCGTTGTTAACAAGTGGCTTATTGGTCTGGAATGTCCAAACTATAGAAAGAATAGAGACATCTTGCCACTTTTCAGCCACTCCTTTGAGGATAAGGAGTAAGGAATAAGTGCTTCCCCAGTGAGCTTCCCCTTAAGAGTTTAAAAGCAAAATATTGATTTTGAGTTACCCTGCCTCAACTCTCATATCCCTTAAAGGTTTCGGAATCCATTTGTAAACAGAAAGGAAATCACTGGTAATACTGTGGCATGCCCATGTAACTTTACTGCATCTAGATCATGGTCCATTGACATCTTACTGGTTCCTAAGCAACTGTGACCATTTGTGATATTTTTGTTGAATGGTCACTGTTCTCAAAATACCTAAAGTGAATAGATTGATGTTAGGTTTAGATAAATCATAACATCTATTCTCCTGGTGTATCTGAAATTATATGAGTGATCTACTTTTTTTTAGTTTTTAGTTAGTTTGGATTTTTTTTACTTTTTCTTTTTTAACTTATGTCTTAATGTATATACTTTTAAGCTCAGGACAACTAAGATTTAGAATTATATAAACCAATTTGTCCCAAAGATCTCAAATAAGATTAAGTAATTGTCCATTCTTCCAAAGCTGATATGTTCTTAAGAGATACGTTCTTCAGTAAAAAGCAATAACGAAGAAAGCTCAATTACCGTGACTAAGGCTATTGTTCACACCAGCAAACTGTTAAAATTCTAAATGTAGAAGCATGTGCTGTAATGGGTTTCACCAGTGGCAGAAGAAATCCCAGATTCCCATTTCTTCCTTTACAAGAACAGAAAGCTCTTGAGTCCCAAAGGTACAGGTGATGTGATTTACAAAGGAATGGTAATGATAAAAATAAGACAATAGATAATACTTTGATACGAAAGGTGTTAGCATGGTGTGTTAGCTACTTATTGGTCTTGATGACAACACTAACTAATCAGAAGACATCAACACTTTGAAAGATCATCTGCTGAAAGCTTTTTAGTACCAACCCATACAAGTACAAGAATCACAGTAGCATGTGGCAATTACCTTCTAAACTTTTGGTTTTATCTGCTTTTATGCAAAATGATTTATACTATAATCTAAGTGTCTAAAAAGTTCAAAATCTTCAACCTAAAGATATCTTAAATTGTTATATTGTTTGAGTGAAGCAATTGCATTTAAAAAATATGTATTCATTTATGTAATTAATGTCAAAATGTTTGTTTGCTATTAAACATATATTTTTTTCTTTATTTTTGCGATTAAAAAATCTTTTTTATTTATTTTTTATTTTCCTGTATATGTTTGTAACCTAATATGAAAACTTTTTGGATCTTTTCTTGCATTAAGAATCCAATACATTTAATGCATTTAGCAAAGTCACTGCACAGTTGAGCTTTCCAAATGAAAGACGGCAGGACATATCTGGAGGTGCAGTGAATGCGTCATTTGATTGGCTTACATGTGTTGCCTTCTTCAAGCAGAAACTTCTCTCTGTTTTAAGACTAGGCGGTGTCTCTAGACTTTAGTGTACCTTTTCTTTATACTTAAATGTAAAACGCCTATAGAGTCTATTTACAAGTTACTGTCAATGCCTATGTTACTTTGTTAGCATGATACTCAGACTACTAAGGGTAAATTTACAAACCTTACGTTTTGGTTTTTGGAGCGATTTTCCATTGGTTTTGCAAACTGCGCATCTACTAAAGTCAAAATTGATGGAAAACCAAACAAATGACCGACTTTAAAGCAATTTAGAACATCGGACCAACTATTGATTATTTAACATAAAAAAAGTATACAAATTGCAGATTTACTAAGCATCAGTTTGCAAAATGACCAATAACAGACAGCCAACTCACCCAAACTATAAACTAACAACTGCCAGGCATGTTTGAGTTTTAAAACACATTTTATTGGACAAAGCTTCATCATGATTCCTATAAAAAGGGACACAACTATGTGGTGTACTGTGCCTGTAGGAATTATGGCCTTTCAGGGGTCCTCTATACTTAGCACATATCTCAGATTTGCAGCACACCACCACCTAACTGGAAGGAGCCAGGAGGCAGAAAGAGAGAACCAACAGCAGCTTTATGAGGTACCGCAGAGCCTATGCAGACCTAGTTACTACTGTGAGAGGTTAAATCTCAATGTGGTGTCTGTTGGTGAGTTCATACAGGTGTTAAGTCTCAACCATACCAAATTAATAAACCTGTATGACCTCGTCAATGATCAGCTTGAGCCAGACATTGCATGGTCACATGTCGTCACATGTCATCACAGGTCTGCACAAGCTGCTGTGTGCTCTGTAGTTTTTGCCACTGGCTAACAACCAACTTTCACCTGCATTTCAGCCAGATCATGGCAGCCCTGATAACTCTTTCCCATACCTACATCTGTTTTCTCAGCCAGGAGTCACAGTGGCATCAACTAAGGGTAGCTTTCTATAGTCTCGCAGGCATGCCTGATGTCATAAAAGCTATACACTGCACACACATTGGACTGAGACCAATTGCACTCTTCTGCCATTTTTGCCTTCACTTTGCACTTGTCAGAGAAGCGCTTGCCACACTGGGACCTGCTACTTTTTATATGGCCTACAGAATGATCAGCATCCAATGCCACCATCCATAGCTGTTTCTTACATCTACATGTAGTGCATGAAGAATGTCTCCCAAAATATGCCTCATAATTTGGCACTTATGCATCCACCAGGGCTATATTTTCCTCATAACAAAATAGGACATTATGTCAAGACTTGGTTTTGCCACAATTAAAATATTTTAATATAAAACTTGTTTTAAAAAATATAAAATCATTATTAGGGTGCAACCAGGATTATACTAGGGGCACTGTGAGGCAGTTTGTTGTGTGTTCAGTCACTGTTAAAAAAAACAAAAAAAACAAACTTGTGTGTTAAAAAATATAACACCATTACATTAGGGTGGCACCCTAATACTAGGAGTGCTGTGAGTCAATAGAAGAGCAGAAGCAGCAACCCAGTACTAGTGCTGTGGCTGATGCTAGCAGTCTTGATAGTATTAGTACTTCAACATCTACTAAAGGTGGTCCAGGAAAAAGAAAGTTTAAGAAAGGGCACCTAAAATCTAATTAATATTCTACAATGTTAAAGAAAATACATCACCTCTTGCAATAAAGAGGAAATGTGTTACCGAAAAACATAAACATTCCATACTCCAAACACAGTGGCAAGGAAAGGCTAAGGGCAAGGCCTTCCTTTGCTAGTGGTCATCCTGCGACTGATGTTTCATGCACTAGAATGCCTATTGTGGAAGCTGGAGCCAAAGACAATCAGGCATCTTCTGAGATACCTCACATGCAAAACACTATCACTCTAAAAGTCTAAAAAAGGCAAATCAGTTTACCAAAACAAAACTAATGCTAAATAAGAAACTGTGTGTTCACTAACTTCACAAATCCCTGAGGTGAGTATAATGTTTATGAGTGCTATGTGTAATGGTGAGTCTGAATCTGACATTTCTGACACCGTACTCATAGAGAAACCTCCTTCTATCATTTCCACACCCTCTGCAAATGTGGGGATGAGCAACAGTAAAGATGGTAACTTAGAAATAGAGGATACAACTGTGGAAGTGCATCAGCAGGAATAGGAGGTTATTTTTTCATTTGACACTAATAAGGATTTTGATGATGAGTAGGTGGTTTTTGTGTAAATGCAAATCAGCCACTAGTGGCAGCAGTTCTTGACCATGATAAGAAGGCCATTGTCAAGCCTAACACTAAGACCACAAAAGCCACCTCTTATGTGTGGAATTATGTTTACCCAAATCTGACAACATTTGTCAAGCCATCTGTACCATTTGTGAGGCCAAAGTAAGTAGCAGTAGGGACCTTAACTATCTAGGAACCTCCTCCATGTTACAACATTTGTTTGCAATGAGTTCATGCAGTAGTAAATTTTTTAGGAAAATCGCAAAAATCCTGTAAAATAATAACTAGCAGGACAGCAACACCTAACAGCAGCACATGCAATCTCCACTGGCAACACTTTCATCATCAATCTCCTCACTAATGATCGACAATAGGCCTGCATCTAATTTGCTAAAGCCTACTGACTGCTCCACTATTCAGGATTCCACAGAAGAATCATTTACATGCTATAGCTGCTGCTGCTGCTGTTGGGCATGAATCTTCATCCCAGAAGGAGACTAAGAAACCTAGTAGTTTAAAACAACAATTGACTTTGAAACAATCCTTTGAATGAGAAAGCAAGTATGAAAGTTGCCATCCAGTTGCACAGTGGATCACTGAAGTCGTGATGGCTATTCTAGCATTAGATCTGCATCTGGTTTTAGGCAGTTAATTGAGGTCCTCTGTCCCCGCTACCAAATTCCATCTTGATTCCATTTTACAAGAACAGCTATTTCTCGCCTGTACCAGAACGTTAAAAATAAATCTTGGCCTAGAAAATGCCATTCTAACGACTATACACTTAACCAAAGATATGTGGACAAGCAGTACTGGTCAAATTGAAGATTACATAACTGTGACAGCCCACTAGGTGGGTGTATCGCCTACAGCAGCAGCAGCAGTATCTAACACACAATGGCAGCTCATTCCCAAGCAGGCTACTCTCTGTATCTCTGTATCACCAGCTTCATTAAGAGGCATACCGGTGTCAATTGGATAGAAAAATTAGAGATGTCATAGCAAGGCTAACCCCGCTAGGACTCTCCTCAGGATTTGTCATTTCAAATAATGCAAGTAACATTGTGAGAGCATTACAACTGGGGGGATTTGAACATTTCTCGTGATTTGCCACCACAATAGGCTTGGTGGTTAAGAATTTAAAAAAAAAATAAAAGGAGCATGCAGGAGATGCTGTCTGCTGCCAGATAAAATTATAGACATTTTCGGCATTCAGCAACTGTATGTAGAAGATTGCAGCAGCTGCAAGAACAGGTCAATTTGCCATGCCACCAACTGAAGCAAGTGGTAGTGATCAGCTGGAATTAGATCCTTTATATGCTTCAGTGAATGGAGGAAGTGCAACAAGCCATTCAAACCTACACAAGAAGCTATAACATAGGGAGAGGAGGGGGAATGTACCTTAATCCAGCACACTGGACAATGCTCTCTGTTTAATGCAAGCTACTGAAACCATTTGAAGTAGCAACTAATGAAGTGAGTTAAGACTCTGACAGCTTGAGTCAGGTAATGCTTGTACAGTACAGGAATTTCCCTAGCGCATAAATGGTGCCTTTTAAACTTTGTGATATGTCAATAAAACTTACAGAATTATAAATATATTGAATATATATATTGTGTATATTATATACATATAAATACAAATATCCAATTTCAGGGATATTCTTGATATAAGAAGGTTTATTGAAAATGTTTATTTACATATGTAATAATTAAAAATACAATGTGGTAAATGTAATAGGATGCAAGTGTTGTGGTCGGGACAAACTCAGACCTTCTCGCACATTTAAAGGTCCGAGTTTGTCCCACAACTAGCCAAATGTAATAGCCTGCACACTTGTGAGTTCGAGGCTATTACATTGTGAGAGTCCATGTGAGTTTTTTCATTTGAAAACTCGGACCTTATAATACGAGTTTCAATACAAGGTCCAAGTTACAGAAAAACATGCACAGATCCGTGAGATCCGTGCATGCTTCTGTGTTAAAAAAAAGTAATAAAAATAAATAAAAAATGACGTGGGGTTTTCCCCTAAAAGCACAAAGATCACTAGGCTTTTCTGAGCCATTCCTGGTTGTGAAAATGCAAGGTAAAATGTAGGGTTTCCCTGTATTTTCATCAACCAGCACTGGGGTACTCTTTCTCAGCCAATAAGCTGTTCCCACGATTGACTTCAATGCTGGGAACTGCTACTGTAGGTAACCTTTAGTAACCTAGCTGTTCACACCATTGAAGTCAATGGTGGGAATTGCTCATTGGCTGAGAGAGGCAGAGGCTCGCCACTCCTTGGCCAATGAACTTAGAAGAACGGCTTAGATGAAATGCCCACAATTATTGACACTTCTTTCAAGATTCAGGGGCCTATTCATCATATGATAAATGGCCCAGTAACCATGTGGAAATGTTGGTTTCTGCATATTTAGGTTACCAAGTTATTCATCATTAGGGATCCTATAGGACCCCTCCGGTATTCAGCAAACTTGCTAGCGAGAACAAGCGCCATCTTCAGACAACACTTGTTCTCAGATCCCTGCTCCTTCCTATGGGAAGGAGTTCCGGGGATGCGAAGAGGGATCCGACCTGAGGTCACGCATGCATAGCCATGCGTGACTATGACTATGGGAGCAGGTAAATAATGCAGCTACAGAAGTAGCTGCAGACAACTGCTTTTTGGAGCAGTTGTCTCCTCACCGGAGCAATGATGAATTGCTATGGTGTCACGCTTGCCCCGCTGCTTGTTGGATACTTAAGCATCCCTCGCAGCGAGTTCAACTCTTCATCATCGGAGGCCATACGGCCTTCGATGATGAATAGGCCCCGTAATCTGATACACTAAGCCTTAATAAAATAAGATATTTCCTCAAAATGTGGAAAAACTTATGTTCACAAAAATGAAATACAAATTTCATGAGCTAATATTGTGTGATGATGATGTTGTTAACACTGGTGAGGGTGAGGAGGATGAGGATCATAATGATGACATTTTAGAGATTAATAACTAACTAACAACACTGTTATCTGCCTTAAGTCCATTTGAAGTTTGTTTTGTGGGGGCCCAAATAAACCAAGCACTTCAGCCACAAAAGTGACAGTCCCTGTCGCTGAACTGCTTGGTTTGTTAAACTGTGCATGTCCTTTTTAATATACAACAGAAGGGTTTGTGGGAGGGTCCAAGGACAATTCCATCGTGCACCACATTTCATTATGGGCTTTGCCAAGACAGGCAGTGTATTTTATGGTATTATACTGGGACATTGGTGTTCTATACCTTTAAAGACCATCTCTTTTATTTCCGGTCTCTGAGTAATTAGTTTTTTTATACGTTTTTTTGTGTATACATTTAGTTTTATTATAACAAAGCAACGTTTCTAAGATCTAATAAATAATCAATGTGTTCACAATTTGCAGGGTACTTCATAGAAGGTTACATTAGCTACAATTTTCAGGTCTCTCAATTTAGATGAAACAGTGCTAATAATCCTGATTTAGTATCCACAAACACTAGAAATGCCATGTTTGCATCAGAACAATGTGTATGTCACGCCCACTCCTGTTGCTGACCTAATCGGCCAGCTAGCTTGCTGCAGCCTTTGGCCAGTAGTGGTGAAAACAATATTGTAAGCTGTGAGGTGGAAATAACTGGAAATTAATGTTATTGAGGTTAATAAGACTGTAGGAACAAAAACAGGCCCACATGATTATAAATGTATAAGTGTAATTTGCAAGACAGAATAATTATTCAAGTGCTGTTTCATATTATATCCATTTGCCTTGATATTTTTGTGGATCTGGTTCCCTAAAACAAAGCAAAATAGAGTGCAAACCATCAGAAAAAAATATAAAAAAACCCTTGTAAAAAGTTAAAGAGGTATGGTGAATTGTTCTGCATTAGTACAACTGTACATAACAAATAATGTCCTCCCAGCAAGAGCTGAAATACATAATAAATCCCTGCATAAACCATTAAGTACACCAGATAATCATTATCTAGAGCTGAAATTAATTTAAAAAATAAACTTTTGTGACCTTTTTTTTTTTTTAAATCTGTTCTTTTGCCATTTTACAAATACACACATGTGCTCCTTTCTACACAGCGGAGATGGTTTGCTTGTTTCTTTCACTGGATATTTTCCATTTAATCAGGAAACTATAATGAGGACTGTCTCTTTATTTTAGGTATTTGTGAAGTAGGACTAAGGTGCTGCTTCATCAATAGCTGGCTTTTGAAAAAGAATGAGATGTTCCTCATTTGTATTGTCATTCATATTAATATAATACATAAGCTGTCTTTTTTGTTCACTTTAATTTATATTCAGCAGTCTATACAACCCATGTAGTACGGGGAAACCAATTTTTTTTACCATTTTACCTAAGGCAATTAGACTAATTAGCAGGATGAACAGTAGGGTTACATTGTTGACGTTCTACCTGGGTATAGAAATGAAAGACAAACCATATGTATATATGTTTATTTCTGTAATTCTGAGATACTACACAATTGATTCTAAATGACACAAAATGATATAGAAAATATTAAATAGCTATTTTAATGAAGTGTTGTCTGGTCTCTCAGAGCTGTCACTCTCTGCCACATCACATATTCTTTCAGACAGAAAAATAATTGGCCATTTTTATCTTGCTTTCAAAGGGGAACTCCACAGGGATTTGCAGTTTCCATAAATCTGGAACATTTTCTTTTCAATCAAAAGACATTAACAAGTTTAACTTTAGATTATTATATTTTATTTTATTAAAGAAGACACTGGCCCAATAAGTATGTCCTTTCGTTAATTCTAATTGTGTCGATCCAGAAGAAGGGAAAGCCAAACCTTTAGTTGCCAATTTAGTCTCACAGGGAAAAAATCCTCATAGGCCCAAAAACAGGCAATCAGATAAAGTCCCTGGATCAATCATCCCATGAAAGTCTTCTACTAATTATAGCTACTATTTTCTGTAAGAGAGGAATCTAATCCATATTTGCATAATTACTGATTTCTATCACCATCTCACATAGTATGGAATTTCACAGCTTATGATGCTATATGGTTCATGGTATAAAAAGTTATCTACTTTGGATACATTTATGCATAACATTGAGATCACATCAGGGGTGAATTTTTCCCAAAAGAAAATAAGCCTGCTTTTTTAACCTTTATTTATATATTAATCCTTCCATTTCTATTATTATAGAGGTTGTCCACCTCTGAATCCATTCACAACTCATTCAAGGTCTTTGATTGCCTTCAAAGAGTGATGCACCCAAAGCTGAACCCAATATACAAAACTTATAAATGAACCTGGCATATGCCAGGTTTCTACTCTCCACCTCCCTCTGTGCTGCATCACGTTCCATCCCTACTATATTACTTACTGGAACAGAGTAGTCCTCCTCTCTGACTGATCTGTGCCATCACTGCCATGGGAGCGGTTGGGGGGAGAGTCGCACAGTCTAGCGCCCATGTACATGTTGGCGATGGGACAGACATTAGCCGATTATCATATAATACAGCTAAAATGTATTGTTTTGCCATTTTTTTTCAAATTGGAGTTTTAGGTGTTAAAATACAATTTATATGCTAAACTGAGTGGAGTATAGTTATTGTGGAAAGTATCTTTAGATAGTGTCAAAACTTTAATTCGCTAAAATTGTTATTACCAGATTTTAACACAATACTATAGTTTATGATCTGGTCAAATATATTTTTACCTAAAACAGGCTACATTTGTAAACATCTGCTAAAACATTGAGTAGACATTTCTACATATACAATTTCTCATATTAGTTCACAGACAGGATTGCCTCTGATTGCCTCTGAATTGGACAGAATAAGAGATGATCAGAAGCTAGAAACAAAAAAAGATTCATTAAAAAAAGCAGATCTATAGAATCCATAATAGACTAAGTTCACTGCTTGAAAACTTACTGTAGTGTGTAACACTACAGTACAATGAAACAAATGTGATAGACTGGCTTCTTAAGATACAAAATAAAACCTTAATAGTGTCTGTATTTTAACGTGGATTTTTCCTAGTAGCTCCTGAGGCTGTGACAAAAAATCCACCCTCTGGGGCTTAGTGCGCAGTGCGTTCAATTAGCTGAGGGGTAAACCCCATAGATAATTGAATTTCTCCCATAGTTTGGAGTAATATAATGTAAGTTTGGTACACAGCTAGCAGGGATCAGCAGACAGTGGTTATTAGCAACAAAGTCCAATAACAGGTAGAATGGTTTGGTGCACAGGAAGTCAATGGTTGCAGACTGTGATGAGACAAGGGCATGATCCAGGAATAAGGCCAGTATTCATATACAGTAGTGGTAATAGCAGCCCAAGCGATAAGCAAGCATGGTCAGATAACAACCCAAGTCAGCAGAAGTCACTGCTTCGGGAAGTCCCACCAGCAAGGACGTGAGCATATCGGACCACAGTAGATGACTCAACTTCTGATCTGGCAGACAGGCACAGGACACAGGAGAAATACTCTCAGCATGCAGGAACTGCAGAACAAGGTGAGACAGGCTAAAATTAGGATTCTGAGCACAGGACAAACACATACTCTGGAAGTCAGACAATATCTCCGGCAGGAAGTGTAAGGCTGGCTGTAATTTATCAGAAGCAGGGACAAATCAGTGAAATCCTTGTAGAAAGCCTTCCTAATCACAGAATAGTATGCAGCTGATCTCTGCACTCAAACTTACAGAGAGGAATGCAGCAATGAGCTGCACACTGACACAGACAGAGTTCCAGCTACCTGTAAGAGCCAGAACTGGAATCAAGGCATGATGCAGTATCCCAGAGACCTAATACGCCCGGGACCTGCCACCATGTTGATCATATTAATCTATATATATAAAATCAGATGTTCTGACTGACTGACTGACTGACTGACTGACTCATCAACGCCCACCCCAAACCCTAGAAACATGAAAATCAGGCAGTATATTCCTATCATGAGGTAGGTGCCCACTAAGGGCGATATTCAATTAGTTTCACACCTGCCCAAATTTTCAACGACATCGTGTGTTTTGGACACGATAACTTATCGTGCGTTTCCCCATTATTCACCGTATTCAATTACAGAACACGCAAAAACGGCAAGTGATGAATTCAGAACAGGCGGAAAGTGCTGTCAGAATTGGGGAAATCAGCCTGAGCCCCCCAAAAAGATGCACTAATATTGGGAAACAATATAGATGTGTCCAAATAGCCCAAATAAAACTGGGGTACTTAAGTTGTTTCAATAGCTTCTTATTAGCATCTTTGCACAAGTGGTGAAGAATGGTATACTATTATGTAGTGTTTTTTGGTGACAATAAGTAGTCCTGTCCAATTTGGGGTACTTTAAAGTGAAGTTTGATAAAGCTGCATCAGAATAGCAGCAAGATGCATCAGGGGTGGACTTTATACCTACCAAGAACCCAATTTACTACAGTGGAAAACGCTTTAACCAGGACTGGACTCTTCATCATAACGGCCATTACTCGAACATCTATGGACTTATGCTCATCTGCTAATGACCAAGGACTTTACTAACAAGATATCGTATACTGGTGAGAAATCTACAACCCCCTTTTCCTATTGCGATAACAACCACTATTGATTACGGGACTGTTCCTCCAGCGTTGTGTTTTGGGACACCCATTACACGGACTAAGCCCCTTATGCATACTTGTTTATAAGTCCTCAATGAGTAGCCACATTAGAGTCCAGCATTTTGAATAGGAACGAGTGTTTCCACTTGCATTGGATCTTGTAATACAAAGTTGATGTATTAATTGATTTTAAACCATTCATATTTATGTAATAAATGTAAGTAGTATTGTGAGATACTTTGTTGTAATATATTATTATAGCACTGCTTTCTTTTCTATGTGACAACAATTTGCATGTGGAGGTGACTTTTCCCATTTTACAGCAGCTGCTTTTAGAAAAACATCCCCAATCAGCGCCCAAATATACCCAATTCGTAAATTTTTATTACTGAACCCCCCAAAAAAGATGCACTAACATTGGGAAACAATAGCCCTAATAAAACTGTTTGGGGTACTTAAGTTGTTTCAATAGCTTTCAATAGCTTCTTATTAGCGTGTTTGCACAAGTGGTGAAGAATGGTATACTATTAAGTAGTATTTTTTGGTGAAAATAAGTAGTCCTGTCAAATTTGGGGTACTTTAAAGTGAACTTTAAAAAAACATGAAAAACCCACCCTCATACATGCACCTGAATCGCAATAACACTTGGCCTCTCCTTACTGCACCCCAAGAAGTCTATTTCGCTAGTTATGTTTTTTCTCAGGATTTTTTGACACGGTTGTCATTTGGGGGGGCTGTCCCAAGGGTTCTGAGTGGTTTCCTCACGTTTGCACCTGAAAATAAAAATTTTGCACACTATTCTTAGGCAAATCTGTTTCGCTTATTACCTTGCAATGACTTTCTGCGTAGGTGAAAACCGTCTGGAATTGAATTTGGAGATAAGTTCTGACCACACGAAAAGCCCTGATCTGCGATACTTTTTCACATTAAACGGCATTTCGCTTCTAATTGAATACAGCCCTAAGAAGGGATTTTTCAAAATTCGACTCCTAATGGGGTGAAAAGAGTTAAAATGTTTCCTTCCCCTGTGCAATGTCCTGCCTGACTGTCTCATTGTGGCTATAGCACAGTTCATATTCAAACACCAACTGTCATCCCAAGTGCTGCCAAACATACACTGGCAGTTGGTGTGGCTCCCATATTTGAATAGTGAGGAAAGGAAATGAGTTACTACACAGGTGAGGGAGGGGAATGTCAAATGTGTTACTATAGGTTGAAGGAAGGGAATGTGTTACAACATGGACGAGGGAGGGGAATAAGTTACTGCAGGTGTGAGCAGGGGTAATGTGTTACTACAGAGGTGAGGGAGGGCAATAAGTTAATACAGGTGTGAGTGATGCTAATGTGTTACTAGTTGTGTGAGGGATTGTATTTCTACACGGGTGAGAGAGGGGAATGTTGAATGTGTTACAAGTAACACAGGCGAGGGACGGAAAGGTGTTACTACAGAAGTGAGGGAGTGGAATGTGTTAGTAAACAGGTGAGAGAAGGTAATGTATTGCTATATCAGTTATGCTTTACTGTAAAGGTGAAGGATTAATTTGTTACTGGAGTGGTGAGATTGAAATGGAAACAGTAAATATCTAAGGCTAGAAACAGTAAATATATAAGGTCTACCCAGGTGAAACAGGGTCCATCTGCTAGTGGGTAAACTATGAGTCAATGATAATGTCAACTCAAATTTTTGCCTATTATCACATAAAAATCATCCATTTAATGAATAAATGACATCTCCACTTTGTCATACATCACTGCTTGTTTGGCCTTTATTAATGTATTAGGTAACTCATGACATCAAGAAACACTTCAGGTGTATTTTATATCAAATGTCACAATTTTAAATTCTATTTATCTATTCAATCAATTGATCTGGTCATAAACACATGCATCCACTGCAAATTGAAAAAAGGGCAAATTATAAGTGTTAGTGTCTTAGTCTTGGTTACCACATAAAATTTGTGTCGATGTTGTGGCCCTTTTTTGGATCTGCAGACACCTACAGTATTTGGAATAAATTATTTATAGACAAAGCACTTTCCCATACCTATGGCACATTTCATATAGAATTCCTCAATCTACATAGTTTTGCCATTTATATTAGACAAAGAAAATCTTCCAGCTATAATTGGCTCCATATCATCGTGCTAATTACCACATTATAATAACTAAAAATATTTGCCACTTTATGACAGGCCAGTGTTTACTGTTTATGAATTGGAGATGTGCCAGTGTGACTGGTGAAATATATATTTTTTGTCTATCCAAACATTTTTGTGGGTGGGGGTGGGACATATAGGCATGGGTGTACCTACAATGGGTGCAGGGTGTGCAGTGAACACAGGCCCACATCGCACATACTGAATCCATACATTATATTTATCTCTCTGAAGTCCACACAATATTCCCAGAGACCTGTGTGTCACGACCATGTTTTCTCGGCATGGTGGTCGGCGGGTGTTACCTGTGCGGATGTTATGGAGGGGGGCATCTGGTGGTGGAGCATTGGCTGTGCGTGGTCCTGTGTGGGCATATTGTCACTCTGTGCTGGGTAGGCCTGGCGGTGTTTCCGTTCTGCTTCGGCATGGGTGCCGCCATCTTGCTTTCGGCCATGTGACCTAGTGCCCCAATCCTTCCACTGCCTTCTCCCACTGCCTCCTCCTTTTGCATTCCCCATTGCCTGAGTACCTGTGTCAGAGGTTACCCTGTACCTTGCCTCCACTTGCACCTTCCTCTGGATATTATTCCTTCAGACACAATTCATTGCAGCCTCACAAGACCTGGAATACTGGACTGCCTTCTGTTATCACTACTTGGACTTTTTCCCATTGCCTCACTACATTTCCCAAGTGCACTTTAGTGCTATACCTGGACTTTCTGTTTTACCACATTCATGTCTGTTAAGCCACTCATAAAAACTCCATGTTTATTTTTAAATCTGCTTCAGTGTCTGCTCCTATTACCACCCCGGGTCCACAACAAAACCAGAACCTCACACTGTGCATGCACAGTACAGAAATCACCAGGAACATGGTGCAGTTGGCATGTTACCGAAGACCTGCTCACACAGTAGACACTGGCACAGTTCTAGAGTCCACCTTGCAAAAGTGCCATGAGAAAGGGGGAGGGCTTTATGGAATCTGTGCACAGGCCCCCTCTCTCTTAAACTGCCCCTGCATATGGGGCTTTCTTTTATAGCATATTGAATGATTTATATTCTAATACTTACAGTATATAGGGAAATACTGGCAAAAATTAAATCAATATGCATATTTAAATATTTTTTCTAGAGATGAGCGGGTCCAGTTCTCAGAGAACTGGACCCGCCCGAACTTTGCAATCTGAGCTCGGATACGAGTCCGGCTCGGGTTCTCCCTCCTGCCTTATCCTCCCGCTGTTGGATTCTTGTGGGTTTTGGATTCTATAAAGGTCCCGGTGATCAGCGCCATTTTCACTTTGGCTGTAGAGAGTGTGCAGAACAGACGTGTTCTGTCTGTGCTGCTGTTGTTAAAGGGTGCAGTGTTGTTGGGCTGGGGGTCTGTGCTGCTGTTGTTCAAGGATGTAGTGTTGTCGTGCTGGGGATGCAGTACATAAAGGGGGGCTGCAGTACATAAAGGGGTGCTGCTGTGTTGTCCTGTCCATCAAGGGGCTAGGGTTACAGATTATAAACAAGTGCTGTGTCATCCAGGGGTGCTCTTCCCCAGTGTTAAAAAAATAAAAGTTAAATACAATTATCATTCCACAAAAAAAAGATATGTTTTTTTTTGTATGTGTGTGCTACTGTAGCTAGTAGCTACGCTACTATAGTTCGGTGACACTGCCGGCCAGGCCGCAGTTTATCATCCACGTATTTGTGACTCTGCAGGTGGTCCTTCTGCACTCCGCTGCTCCGCCTGGGGTCCTTTGTTGTCCATAAAAGGGTGCTGTGTTGTTCATCAAGGGGCTGCTGGCTCGTCCAGGGGCGCTCTTCCCCAATGTTAAAAATATAATCGTTAAATAAAATTACCATTCCACTAAAAAAAAAATCTGTTTTGATTTTTTTTGTGTGTGTGCTACTGTAGCTAGTAGCTACGCTATTATTGTTCAGTGACACTGCTGGCCAGACCACAGTTTATCATCCACATATTGTGACACTATAAGTTGTAGCACAGTGTGTTATTCTTATTCATAAAACATATTGTGACACTGTAAGTGGTAGTGAAGTGTGTTATTCTTTTCTTCTTATTCATAAAAAATATTGTGACACTGTAAGTGGTAGCACAATGTCTTATTCTTATTTATAAAAAATCTTGTGACACTGTAAGTGGTAGCGCAGTGTGTTAATCTTTTCTTTTTCATAAAAAATATTGTGACACTGTACAGTAGGTCATTGATACCACAGTGTAATATTTTAAATTGGTACTAATTGACATGTGTGCTGTAACCCACTTCAATCTGGTTTGTTGATATGGAGAACAATCAGTTGAGAGGAGAGCAGGAACCACATACTAGTGCTGCAGCTGCTGCCAGTCCCACCAGTCATGATGATGACTAATGGTTCTGCCTCTTATGATGATGTAAGCATAAGCGAACATGCTGACATAGAAAACAAGGAAGCTTCTGTGGAAGTGCATCAGGATGAGCAGGATATTTGTGCAGCTGACGCTAATAAGGATGTTATTAATGAGGATGTTGTTTGTGTAAATCAGGCACCAGTGGAAGAAACAGTTGTTACCCATGATAAGGAAAAGCCCATTGTTATTTCTAACCAAATCCATACAACAGTTGTCAAACCATCTTTACCCTTTGTAAAGCCAGAGTAAGTAGAGTTAGGAACCTTAACCATCTAGGAACCTCCTCCCTGTTACGTCATCTGCATCCATTCAAAAATTATTTTTTTGAAAATTCAGAAACATTGGCTAAAAAAGTACCAACAAGCAGTCCAGCTTCAGCTACCACCTTTCTCTCTGCTAGATCCAAGCACCTGCCATCTTCACCACCAACACCTTCATCAACAATATCAATCATGAAGTGAATGGTTTGTTTGGGTCCCCACAAACAAGCTACCAATTGGCAGCTGACATTGCTTGCAATGATCTTTATGTGCACAAACTGGCTTTACAGAGGCAAGATGTTGTCACCATCATCATCCGATTCCTCACCCTCATCATTGTGTACATCATCTTCACACAATATTAATTCGTCCCCATTGGAATCCACCATTACAGGTGCCTCTGTCATTTTTGGATGTAATTGGCATAGAATTTGTAGTTCATTTGTAGTTCATTTTGATCCTACGCTGATCACTGACAAGGTTCTTGGCTGAGCTGAAAACTCTTTCTTAGTACACACTGAAGGGTGGGCAGCTCAAGTAAAACAAAGACAGTTTGTGCAAGGGCCTCCAAATTGCCTATTTTTACTGCCAGTAGTCAAACGGACTCTCTGACATGCTTATTTGGACGTTATCATTAAAAAATGTAAAATAGTCCTCAACCATTCTTTGAATGGTGACCGTATCAGATGGAGTCATGGTAGAGGTCTCATTAATTGTAGGCAATTCTTTTAGACCCAGACAGATATCAAATCTTTGTTGTGTTGACTCATCTGCATGAATGAGCTGGTGTTTCTTAGAACCTGTGCTGCTGCTGCTGTTGGTGCCACTGAAGGCGATACACCACCCATTGGACTGTTACAGTCATGTAATCTTGCATTTGCTTTGTGCAGCTTGTCCATACATCTGTGGTTAAGTGGATAGTGGGTACAATGGCATTTTGGAGGCCACTAATTAAGTTTTTTTTAACATCCCTGTACAGGTTGGGAATTGCTTTTCTTGTGAAGTGGAATCTAGATGGTATTTGGTAGTGGGGACACAGGACCTCAATTAACTGTCTAAAACCCACTGCATTATAGGTGGACTTTGGATGCACATCTAATACCAGCATAGATGTTATAGCATCAGTGATCCGCTTTGCAACTGGGTGACTGCTGTCATACTTGCTCCCACTTACAAAGGATTGTTTAACCATCAATTGTTTTTTAAAGTACTACTAGTAGTCTTCCTGGTCCCCTTCTGGGATGAAAATCCACTCCTAGCAGCAGCAGCAGCAGCAGCAGACATAGCACTCAAGGATTATTCTGGGGCAAGGACTGGTGTAAATGATTTATATATTTTTGTAAAAGCCTTCCCCACTCCCTCAAATTTGCTTCAGAATCAAAAAATTAAATAAAATTTACTACTAATCAAATCTTCCTTTCCCTGCCTTCAACTACATACATACTCCAACTCACTCAGGCCTCTTCAATAATAAAAACATTTGTTTTCCTGATGTGCCATGTTGGAAGTTGAACTGCCACAGCTTCTGCAATCTTTGACATGCAGTTGCTGAATGCCAAAAATGTCCAGAAATGTTTATGGCCACAGACAGCATCTCCGGCATGCCCCTTTAATTTAAAAGAATATTCTGAACCACCAAGTTGATTTTGGGGGCAAAACATAGGACATTTTGTTCACCCATGCTCTCCCCTCCTCCCTCATAAATTTGCTTTGGAATCAAAAAAATTAAATAAAATTTACTACCAATCAACCCTTCCTGTCCCTGCCTTCAATTTCATACATACTCCATCTTCCTCAGGCTTCTTGATTAATGAAAACATATGTTTCCTTATGTGTCATGTTAGAAGTTGGTCACCCACAGCTATACGAGCGGACAGAAAGCTGCTCTAAAAATCAAGAAGGATGACCCTGATTCAGAGAGAGCGCTCTGTCAGAGCGTACGGCTCTGAATCAGGGCCTCAGTGAAGAAGGAGGAGCCACATCATCTTTTTAATTTTGGTGCTGTCCATGAGGTAATCACAGCTTGCGGACCATCAACCAATCAGGAGCAGGCACAGCAAGCCAATCATGGCTCACTACATCATCACACTGCCCAATCACTAAAGTTTTTATTAGCCATTGCGAGCAGCACTATGATGGCGAAGGGGGAGCATACAACAGGCCCCGAACACACATGGAAGATGTTGCTTAGAAGGGCCAAACCAACAGGAAGAAGACCAAAGGCACCAGAAGACAGAAGACCAGAATAGGTGGCAGAAGGAAATTAGAAAACACTGGGTCAATCCAGAAAACTCCAGAATGCCTAAGCCCTGGCAGCAAGGGAGCTCTTGCAAAATAACTTATACCGGTTGCTTGCTATTAAGATAAAGTCCAGCAATTGTTGAGTAGCTCGCAGAGTCAAGCCAGTGCTGAGAGGCAAGAGATGATTTGGCACTTGGCAAGCTGAGGAGCTGTGCTGACCCGTGCAAGGAAGGGCCTATGCAGAGGTAAGATCATCAGACCAGGTGAGATACCAGTGGGACAACCTTTCCTCATTACCACCCTAGACAACCAGGGTGTTGGGTGTTATGGCCAATGTCACGCAGTCGGATGGTAGGCCTGCAAGCATAGTAGGGGGGGCACTAGCTAAAATCTAGCCTAGGGCACCAAATTGATCAGGTCTGGCCTTGGCTATGGTTCTAGTGCTTATTTGCTCTTTTGAGCCATATATATGTCTTCCAGTGAATCTTCAATCCTGTATTATTCTGTAGTTAAGTTGATGAGGGGGGATGGTTTTGTCTATAATAGTGGACACTTGTAAGCTAAATTATGCCATTGTTCAACACATGCCGTTTGCTGCATTTGGAAGGGAAGACACTAAAGCTAGCAGCCTGCACAGACTCCTACATGTATTTGAGAGTCTTAGCTGTACTTATTGCATACACATTTGAAGGATATATATCTTGTGCATTAGGAGCAGAGACAGGACTGTGATTGCAGGCTTAGCTGACCAAAAATACTGTGCATTGTCTGAGTGAGCTGCAACCCACAGAAAACATCTTTTCTGGTTTAAGAAAAAATATCAAGTCTTTCAAGGGAAGAATGTGTCTGTGTATTTTTAGGCATCATATATTACTGTACTTACTGGGTATGGTGTCCCTGTCAGCTGCACCCCAAAATAATAAAAGTTGAATTTTTTTTTGTTCTGGTTTAAATAAAATTCTCATGTATTTTAATAAAATTGCATGGTAAAGGTAACAACCCCTCATTGTACACACACATTGTACACACACTTGGGGTGGTAGCAGTCACAAGTTCAAGTATAGTATCTTTACTCCTGGTCTTGTGTATATAAATCATGAACCAGTATATAAAAGAACAGGAGCAACCCAGTACTAGTGCTGGCAGTCATTGTACTTCTTCAACATCTAATTTTAAAGAAGATCAAATCTAAACAATGTTTGACAATCTTTAAGAAAACATCACATCTAACTATAAAAAAAAGTTACTGCGGAAAATACACCATACACAGTGGCAAGGAAAGGCTTGGCATCAGACCATGGCCTTTATTTGTGAGTTGTGCTTCTGCTACTGCTCTTTCATGCACTAGAATTCCTAGAGTGAAAGCCAGGGCCAAACACAGTCAGGCATCTTCAGTAACTTCACATGCACCGCCTTCTCGCTCTGAGTCTAGATGTGTCACCTCTAAAACAGACAGATCTGTGCACACTAAGGCTGAAGAAAAATATGTGTGTTAACAAACTTCACAGATTCCTGAGGAGAGTCTAAGGGGTATATTTACTAAAGTGCAGGTTTATAGAATTGGGGGTGTTGCTCAAAGCAACCAAACAGACTCTACTAATAATTTATCTAGCACCTTCTACAATATAATAACTGGAATCTGAGTGGTTGCTATAGGCAATGCCTCCACTTTTATAAACCCGCACTTTAGTAAATCTACCCCTAATGATGTTAACGAGCATGAGTCTGACATTTCTGATTCTGACACTGTAATCCTAGAGATTGATAAGCACATTGCCAATGCATTGTCTGGCCAAAAGACCAAGGAAGCCACCTTTTCCGTGTGGAAATATTTTACCCAAATCCTGACAACATTTGTCAAGGCATCTGTAGCATTTGTAGTGACATAGTAAGTAGAGGTAGGGACATTAACTATCTAGGCACCTCTTCCCTGTTACATTATTTTCACACAAGTTATTTACCAAACTATGGAAAATCATATATAACAAGAAGTCCTGCATCAGCTACCAGTAGCATGGATAGAAACCAGCGCATGCAATCTCCACTGCCAACACCTTCATCATCAATCTCTCTCATTATTGATCAGAGGTACAGTAGTCCTCCTGCATCCATTTTGCAAAGGAAACCTTACTCCACTAATGCAGTCCACAATTTTACCAATCCGCAATTCCTCACCTGTACCGGGATGTTAAACAAAAAGTAATTTTTTGCTTAGAAAATGCCACTGTGGCTATCCATTTAACTACAAATATGTGGACAAGCAGTACTGGACAAACTAAAGTTTACATGACTGTGACAGCCCATTGAGTGGATGTATTACCTTGAGAAGCAGTATCTGACATACAACACCAGCACAGTCACAGGAAGGCTACTCTGTGAATCATTGGCTTCACTAAGAAGCGTACTGGTGTCAATCTGTTGGAAAAACTCAGGGATGTAATCAGGGTCGGTGCAAGGCTTCCGGGTACCCTAGGCAACATTTCACCAACCGCCCTTGCTCCCTCCAATTCATAATATGCCACGCATCAGTCTCCCCAGTTCAATAACATGCCACACAACAGTGTACCATCCATAATATACTATATAGAGTATTACACACAGCAGAGCGCCAAAATCCTAATGTACCTTATAACACTGCCATAAATTCATAATATGCCACACAGCTGTGCCACAAATTCATTATATGCCACTCAGCCATGGGTTATGTGATTCATTTTTTTTGTGGCCTAAGCGGTGCCCTCCAGTGGCTGGCACCCTTAGGCAGCTGCCTAAGGTTGCCTAATGGTAGCACTGGCCCTGGATGTAATAGCAAAATTACCTACCCCGCTAAGACTCTCTTCAGGATTTGTTACTTCTGATAATTCAAGTAACAATGCACAAGGATTACAACTGCATGAATTCCATCACGTACCATGCTTTACACACACAATGGTTCAGAATATCTTTCAAAAAAATAACAAGTCTGTGCAGGAGATGATGGCTGGGCTTTTTCAGTATTTAACAACCAAATGTAGAAAATTGCAGCAGCTGAAAGAAAAGTTAATTTTGACATGCCACCAACTGAAGCAAGAAGTAGTAGCCAGGTGGAATTCCAACTTTTTTATGATTCAGAGACTGGAGGAACAGAAACAAGCCATCAAGAAGTACACATCAAGCCATGATATTTGAAGAGGATGGACATGTTAAATCTTACTGCAGTGCATTGGAGAATACTCTCAGTTTTATGCAAGGTGCTGAATCCATTCAAAGTTGTAACCTATGAAGTGAGTTTAGACACTGCATGTCAGGTCATACCCTTAACTAAACACTATAAAACAGCTAGATAAGCTGAAGGAGAAACAAAGTGATTCCACTAAGTATGTTGGACTTGTAGATCAAGTTCTTTATTCACTTTGGCAGATCGAAAGGGTTTGCAACATCTTGCAATTGGATTGCTATATTTTGACAGCCATGCTTGATCCTAGGTTTAAGTCCTATGTAATGTCTTTTTCTAATTGACAGATCTTAAGAGATTGCAAACAAAAAATATGGTAGTTGCTCAAATCAGCTTAATGACATACCACAGGTGCTTGTAAAGGGCAGGGTTTACACTGAACACAGAAAAAAGGGATTTGCCCTCCAGCACACTGTAGCAAAATAAAAAATAGGTGTGATGCCCTGGGGATGGTCCTTGGCTGGAATTTTTTGGGGTGCCTTGCTTCTCGGACGTGAACCCCTTAATGTTAGGGATGCCAGTATGGCATCACCACTTGATTCACATACAATATTTTTATCACTTCACTAATTGTTTGTATATTATTTATGTCATTGTAATTCTTTTACATTTCATTAACAGTTATTGATTTATCCTTACACATCTATCCTTTACACTTCACTATCACCTTTTTTCCCCTTTTCGTGTGATGCCCTGGGGATGGTCCTTGGCTGGAATTTTTTTATGGTGCCTTGCTTCTCAGACGTGAACCCCTTAATGTTAGGGATGCCAGTATAGAGGAGCCTTGATGATTGGCCTGGCGCTTATTCATATATTTGCAAATGTATGTAACTAATACCTCTGAATCTCTATTATCATGTAGGATTTAAGTATTTTTGATTTTGCTACAGTGTGCTGGAGGGCAAATCCCTTTTTTGTGAGATCTTAAGAGATGCAAAGACCTCCTTGCAAGCAAGTTTCAGCTCAAGTGCACATGACACAACATATCCTGCTTTAGTTTCACCTGCAAATGCTACTGCCAGGAAAAAACTTTTACCATGAGACCCCCTGATGATGATAAGTTAACTCAGCACACCAGAGAGAAACATTTTGACATCGGGTCAGGCTTTAAAGCATGACCACATATATTGACACCTCTATGTGACTCAATCTAATATTGTAAGCATCAAAAGAATGGCAGAGAATTATTTAATGATAATGTACAAATTTGCATCTCACACAGTCCTTTTGAATACTGGGAGGAAAAAGGGCAATTTGGAGCCCCTTGTATAAACTAGCATTGGTGTACTTAAGCTGCCTACCTTCAAGTATGTACTCAGAAAGTGTATTTAGCACAGCCAGGAGCCTTGTGAGCAATCGGCGTAGGAGGCTACTTCCAAATAATGTGGAAAAACTGATGTTCATCAAAATGAAATACAAATTCTATGAGGAATACCTTTGCCGCCAATTGCAAACAATGATTGTACAGGTGGATTTCAGTGGGGATGAGCTAATATTGTATGTTGATTATATTAACACCAGTGATAATGGTGGTGATGTTTAGGATGATGATATCTTGAACTTTGAGGATTAACACTATTAGCCTTAAGATCATTGGAAGCTTGGGTTAACCAAACCACCAATTTTTTTTGCTGTTACACATGATACATACCTTTGTATTATGCTACTTGTTCTACCTGAATCAATGAATCTAAGAACTAGCTAAACTGTACCACGTGTGGACTAACCACCACCATCACCAACAAATACATTACATATGCAACACCACATGCGCCTTGGCCACACTCCATTTAGATGCCCCCAAGCCCAGCCCATCCCTGTTCAAAAGCCCCTAGAACCGTGGGGCCCTGGGCAGCTGCCCTGTGTACCTATAAGATGGCCCAGGTCAGATGAGGCCTATTAGTGCTGCTGATAGTCATCATCATCATGAGTTTATACCAGTCATCAATGCAGATCTAAGGGTGCAACCATTTCTAGTTATTTGTACAAATCTAGATACAGATATCTACATACAGAATCTAGGTGCACATCCACAGTACAGAATTGTGTAACTTAAGCCAAAATAATTGTCAGACAGCCATCTCTAAATGATGCCCAGCATGCTCAAGTACAGAAGATCAATTTACCATAGACATAAATGATCTCTATAATAACACACACTCCAATGGCATTGTAGATGCCTATATTTGTATTACATTTAAAGTGAAACTGTTTTACAAAATGTGTATGAGCCCTGTGACTGTCCAGTGTTGTGGAAATTGTGGTGCCTTATATAAAAATTGTTAATGATGATGATTATGATGAACTAACATGTATTTGTAGACTCAGATCGATATGGAATACGAATGAAAATGATAGTAGTTGAATTAAAGGAAAATTTAGTAATTTTATAGTGATCTGGTACCAATGTTAATTAAAATGGAAAGCTGAGAGTTGAAACAGTTAGTTCACAGGAAATGTAATACCAGGTAATACCAAAACCACAAACCCCCTCTTCTGGCAATAAAACTCAAGAAAGAGAAACCTGGTATCTCTGTGAATGTTTTCACACTGTTTTCTCATGAAATTTCAGAGTGACTTACTCTCCATTTTTGATGAGAAATATGTTTCTTGGAAGACACTGCACGTTTGTAGGTTATTATACACAATCAAAACTCACAACCCTTCTGACTGTTTAGATTTTAAGCTGGAGGTATCAGAAAAGTTACTACTTCAATTCAAGATTTTGCTTATTTTAATGCCCTTATAAAAAAAATTATTTATTTAAACAAAATATAGAATAATTTTTTCACATTTCAAAAGCAAGTAAATCAAGAATATGAGTGGTTTCAAGGCTTGCAATTCTTAAGTTTGTGGATTTAGACACAGTCAGGATGGGTAATGACAAAACAGATTGACTGAATGTAAGCCTAATGACACAGAATCATTAGGATGGCATCCAAAATCAATGCTGTCACTGGGATTGGTGGCACCCAGTGTCCCAAATAGACCCTCTGTGTGCACCAAAGGGAGCATGGCCTCACAGGGAAGGGGTGTGACATTGCAGCATGCCACTTATTTCATCACTTGGGGGTATGCCCAGCACTCCTGGAGATGCCGAGCTGCCCCCAGACACACTACTGCACATATCCAGGGGCTGGCTAGCAAATCTTAGCCAGACGTGCATGTACCCGGTACTAGCCCACCAACAGCAACCTGTCAATCAAAAGTGTTAGTAGCAATGACAAAGAAGGCATCTATGACTACTAGTAGGGAAACAGACATACCTGTTTAACTTTGGGCTGCCCCCTCAAAGGCATAGCAGGGGGGGCATGGTGCAGCAGAAGTGGGCAGCATGGGGAGGGCATGATGACACAATTGTGTCATCGTGACCCCTCAACCACTAAACAATGTTGTGATTACTGGCATTTTTGAACCAGGGGCAACACGAATTATGTCATCAGAGCTGCCAGGACTGCCCACTTCACTTGGAAAGTGGGAGGTCATGGCCAGGTTGAGTGTGAGTCTGGGAGACTTGCCCATTCTTACGGGCATCAGGGAGTGCCCCCTGATTTTTTTGAGCCTCCTGGACTATCCAATAGGCAAGTATGGACACAGATGACACCTGTTGCTGGCAACAAGGGCACAGATGACTGTTTGGATGTAATAGCAGTGACACACATGACAACAAGGGTTAGTGGAAGTAACTGTAGTGGCAGGGATTGGGTAAGTGTAATATAAGGAACACATATGTCAGCTGAGGGTGGCATTGGTAGTAGTAGTAGTAGTAGTAGTAGTAGTAGTAGTGACACATACATCAGCTGGGGGTGGTGGGTGAAGTAGTAGCAGGGACTTGATAGGAGTCTAGTAAAGACACAGATGTCAGCTGGGGATAGTACAAGTAGTAGGTAGGGTCAATCAAAATGACAGGGGAGTATACTGCTAACAGTTAGTATCTGCACTGCTTCTTGAAGCCATGATGCACAGTCCTCCATCAGGCTACATGAGCTCAGTAAAGACAGCTGAGCTTGCTCCTCTCTCAGCCTCTCAGGATCCTCTGCAGCTTCTCTCACCAGAGGAGTGGCATTTCTACCTATGTGTTCTGGGTCGCGATTCAGATCAGCAAGTTGTCTGTCACTCTATGAGTTCCCGCTCTCGACAAAATAGGCTCTGCCACCTGTACCTACAGGAGGTGGTAGGACCAATACGCACCTGACTCTGCTTTTATGTAAATTTATAGGTCACATAGGCTGCACACAGTCCCAGCTCACATCTACCTATACTGTTTAGACATCTGATGGCCCAAAACAGTACATGTAGTGTGGCCTGGGGCATGTGCTCCCCTGCCACCTGGTGCAGTCCACCCCAGGACATATATTTGTCTTTAATGAAAGTAGAGGTCATAATAATTATCATCATCATCATTATTGTTTATTTATAAAGTGTCATTCTGGACAGTCAAAATAACAAATCTTTCAGAAACAAACCATACATGAAACCAGGAGAAATACATACAAGGCTGATGATGGGCATGCAGACCTGAGACAGATAGAAAATAGGGCCCTGTTCATGACAGTATAAAATCTATAGGGAGAGGGTAATGCTGAGGCAGCAGGTGTTAGGAAAACATGGTAGCTGTTAGTGCCCAGATGGCATAGTGTCAGTTGAGGTTATGATAGTTTATAGTTAAAGAATGAGTTTAGAGAGACCACTTAAAAGACTGAAGGATGGGAAAGAGTCTGGCTAGCTGAGGTAGGGAATAGTTTAAGTGAGGAGTTCCATAAGAGAATTGGTGTAGGTGGGAATGGATGGTGGTAATCAGAGAGGTGACATGGAACAAATTAGAGAAAGATCTTAAAGGTATTAATGAATGTGCCTTATGATGAGGTGAAAGATATATGACGGTAGGAGTTAGTGAGGTATTTTGCGGTAAGTAGCTTGTCTTGGATTCAGGAGTTAATGCAAACCAGTGTAGGGGAGAATGGTACAGCAGATGTAGAACAGAAAGAAAGGAAGACTAGTCATCCTTGCTGCGGATATGAGGTTAGAATGGATTTAGGTAGATGATATGAGGCAAGGCAAGGAAAGTAGAATGTGATTGGAGAGTAGGGAGGACAAGATAGAGAAGTTATCAATGGAAGAGAGATGGGTGAATATGAGCTTGATCACGATAGGTGGTAAATTACATCCATTGGAAGAGACCAAAGGCTAAGATAAATTAGAGGAATTTAGAGGCAGCAGTGTCACTAAGTGATGTTGAAATCACATGTATGAGAGAGGGTAGGTTAGAGTAAGAGAACCAGGCTGCAAATTTGTCAAGGTATTGAGGGGTGGTAGATGATGGTGACATAAAACTGGAGCTCAGTGAAGGATTATATTGATATCAAAGGAGGAGACAAAGAGAAAGTGTTCCAGAGGAATGACATTGAAATTTCAGCTACCAGAGTGAAGGAAGCCTACTACACCAAAATGATGGGATAAACAGTGTGAATATATAGGGGGTATTGCCTTACACAAGGGTTGGGGAAGATGTTGCCAGCAACTAAAAGTAGGAGATGGCAGAGAAAGGAGGCCAGGGAAGGTGACGTGTTTCTTGAGTTCCAGCTTGTGTAGGTTGCAGAGAAAGAAAGTACAAGAATATAGCAAGTTATAAGTGCAAAAATATTGCAGGTGCAAAAGTTTGGATGGGATCTTTTTTATTTCAAAGGAGGAAGACAAAAAGTAAGGGTAGTGAAATTGGAAATGTGTATAACAATTTTTTTACATTCCAGATGACATTTTCTATCATATCAGGATTATCATCATAACAACATTATTTAGTATCACCATCTACTCAACTCATGAGCGGAGGCTGGACAGCCATCCAGAACAACCTGAGAATGCCTGCAGCAGAGATTGAGAGAAGCATCACAGAGCTATTTAAGGTGCCTGGAAGACAACACATCCATCTCTATAACATTGAAATTAAAATCACCAACAGCAGCAGGAGAATGAGAAAGGAAGGCACGGGAAAGGGCAACATCCACATGGAATTCACGACCCCTTTTGTAATCCAGATGAAAGTGCTGCAACTGCAACAATTAGGTGCTGGATCCTGGAAGAGGCGGTGTGAAGAGAGGTTGGTGGTCAGTCTTCACCACAACAGGTAAGTCAAAGATGAACTTGGGATATTTCTGGCAAGCAAGCACCAACAGTTCTTCTATTTGTGCATGCCTGGACTCCACGTCAGTAAGAGCACGAGAAGCATAAGCAACTGGCTTGCTCTGTAGCATACAAACAGCACCAAGGACATTCTAAGAGGCATTAGCTGAAGTGTGGTCCAGTAGGCGGACATCAAAGAAGCATAGGACAGAACAGCAGGTCAACATAATCTTCACATGAGCAATGGCAGCATCATGACGTGCTTCCCAAATCCTCTCAGAGTCCAGATGCAGAAGCTGATGGAGCAGAGCAGTGATTTCACTGTATTGCAGGAAACAAGTGTAGAAGTAGTTCATCATGCACAGAATATGCAGAAGACTGAACTAGCCCAAGGGAAAAGGCAATGTTTTGAATGCCCATTGTCAAGCTGTATACCCCATGAAGTGTGCAAATGGCTCATGTATGATACCTTAGTAACCCAGAAACTACACGTGTCGGTCTTAAGCTTCATATACTGTAAATGGAGCAAATTTTCTCAACCACGAAAGATGTTGTTCATGTTTCTCTATTGTGGAACCCCACACCAGTATATCATCCACAATGACTTCACACAGGTAACCTTCAAACAAATATTCCATGCAGTGTTGAAATACTGCATTGTCAGTGAAGATGCCATATGTCCATAGGTATCAGCCAGGAAAATAAACTTGGCATCCATGGTCATGAAAATCCTGGCATTAGGCATGTCTGCAATAACTTGCTCCACTGTTTTGATGGGGTGGTGAGGCCTCATGAGAGCTTTGTAAGGGTGCACTGGGTCACTACAAATGCAGATCTATCCTTCTTCACAGCAGCCAAAATGGCAGACACCTACAGGGTAGCCTCTTCCATATAGGCAGTAACACCAAGTGCAGTCATACAGTTAAGTTCAGCAATCACCTTATCTTTCACAGCAAATGAACTACAGTATCTATCATACAGTAGGTGGAATCAATTCATCTAAGTCACAGGTTCTCAAACTCGGTCCTCAGGACCCCAAACAGTGCTTGTTTTCCAGGTCCCCCTACAGCATCACAAGTGAAATAATTAGCTTCACCTGTGGATCTTTTAAAATGTGTCAATGAGTAATGAATACACCTGTGCACCTGCTGGGTGACATGCCAAATATGACCTGTGTGGGGTACTGAGGACCAAGTTTGAAAACCACTGATCTAAGTACATGTGATATATAACAGGTAACTTCCCAATGATACTGTTATCACACAAATCAGCATAATCCATGAGCTCTGGAGTGTTCTGTTGTATTATGTGCACTTCAGCATCCCAAGTAAAAAGACCCAATCTCACGCTGTCCTTGTTGTCACAGTCAACTATTTGTAATTACAATGGAGAAAATGTGAAGTTAACAGTGGCCACACCCATAGCTTTAATAACCTGACCCCCCCATAAGCAATGGGGATCAGGTTATGAACAGTCAGTCATTTGGTATTTGTGCAGTGGAGGAGGTCCCTTAAAATGACATTACATTTGGCACCAGTGTCAAATTTTGATGGTGTTTTGGGTCTCTCTATCAGTGATGGTGGTATTTATTTCACCTTTCTCGGTCCTGAGGTCGTCACTCTAGCAATGAAACCTGGTGGCTGGTGTGACTTCTACTGTGGAGTCAATGGAATTTACCCTGTGTTGTGGGCTGTCTGGCCACATTTCATTAAACTGTTTGTGTTCAATCCTGGATGTAGACGTGTAGAATTTTGTCTAGCCTCTGTAACAAATAGTGTACTCAGTATGTCACAGTACAGACTTTCAAAATTCTCCATTTATAGAGTGTGTAGCAGTCATGGAAAGAGGAGTCACTCCCAAACCAAATTAGAAATCATTACTATTCCAGTACACTACTTAAAATTAAATCTGTGTATACAGAGGCGTATCTATAATGGGTGCAAGGTGTGAGGTGCACATGGGCCCCTGGGTCCAGCAAAAATTACTGAGAAAATGATGGCAGCCATTTTCCCAGTGACTCGTGCATGCGCAGTACTGATGGACCCAGGAATAAGGCGCAGGCACCATTTTCCCAGAGACCCGCATATGCGCAGTAGATTCTTGCACCAAGCCAGAGTGCAACAATTCTGTGGAAGTACAACGGGATACCTGCGGACAAGAAAGCAGGTTAATACTACTGTCCCACTAGAATGGCGGTACCTAGAGGAGGAGAGAAGCCTTTCTCTGGATAAAAGTAGAAGGTCATCACAGGCACTTTTGGCCTCAGATTCGAAGTTTCACTTATAGGTGTTTGTTCATTAGGTGGAAACTGCAACCTTACATTGGGGTGTAAGGTCCACTGTTGGCCAGAAGAGGATAGGAAAGGGACAACATAAACACAAATCTCCTCACTAAACTATTCTTGTCACCTTGATTCTTACAGCACCCACTAAGAAAACAGGAGAACTTAATTGCGCAGGGTGCTCTTTCTAAACTAAACATGTCACACAAATCTATCTAACTAAACAAACAGAACCCTAAACTCGAGGGCCTAATGGAACAACAATCTTTACTTCTAGGTATGGCGCATTGTCTTAGAACCTGAGCTCTCCTTTCTACCCCCCTCCCCTTGAACAGAGACACAAAGAAAAACAAATATACAAATACACAACAATAAAAAAGATACTACGAGAATAGAACTGTGTCTGTGAATATTAACTTTTCCTAGCTTCCTCCTCCCTTCCTACAGCTGTCCAGCCCTTTCTTATCATAGGGCCTAGCGCCCTTTTCCTTCCCTCTTATTTAAATAAAGGGGCAGTTTTGGTGAGAAAATTGGAGTGTAGTTTGGCATGAAAATCGGGGTTTTGGTGGTATAGCAAGGGTTTTGTTGCACTGGACCCCCTAAACCCCACACGTCCTTGAAGGGGGGTTCTGCATTGCAGGCCTTGTTCCCAAGCCTAGCTGGTGCAGGCTTAGTGCCTGAACTTTATCTTCAGTCATTGACCTAGTGCACGAATCTATCTGGTACCTCAGACCTAGCACCCGAATATGGCCACGAGCCTAGTGCTCACCTATCTGCCACCACAGCCCTACCACCTGATTATAGATACAGGACTAATGCCTGACACCCTGGTGGACTAGAGGCCTAAATGTGTGTAGTAGAGGCTTGCAGGGAGAGGAAGTGGTGGGAAGCTTTGTACAGCTCTTTTATCCACTCCACTGCAGTCCTTCTTGTCCTTAGCTTCTTTCTCATTTTCGTCCACTATCTGCCACTGTCCTCAAGATTCTGCCGAAGTCTTGGCTTATTCTCCTGTTGAACTTGGCATCTTCTTTCTTGACTGCAGCTTCTTCCAGCATCTTCCCATGGCGGTGGATCACTTCTTCTCCCTCTGCAATCCTTCTTTTAAGGCAATAATACAAAGGAAATATTGAAAAAGTAAAGGACATGCTAAAATAATAAATAGAATAATAATTACAATGAAATACTGTATAGTGCAATTTGCCGATTAGACAATAAATGCAGTAAAATTAAATTAGTGTGGTGAAATATACTCTTTAAATTACAGAATCTTGTATAGGAGCTAGTGTTGGTAAATTGAATATCAGAAAATAATGTTAATAATGTTATTTAAAGGAAGATTATGTAATGTAATTAGTGTTTGAAAAATTACTGGTGAACACCAGAAGAATAATCTATACTTATAATAAAGTTGTAATGGTTTTGTCTGTACATAGAATTTTATTTGGAGAAATGTACTCCTTGGGACTGTGGGCTTGATACAGAGCCGCTCGCTAGATGCGGCCGCTCACTCCCAGCGTATGAAAATTCAGCTAAGTGACATCAAGGCAGGTGCTCGCACGGCAAGGCATAAGCACACCCACAATGTATTGGCGAGCGATCACTTTGTGTTTTCAGATGCCCACTGGCCTGTCTTTAGCCGCCCACTAGCGTACGTCATCTCCAGGAAGTATATACATCCATCGGAACATCGGGTTCCATCGGATCTGACCGCAGTGCTTACAGTTGACTGTACCCAACCGCAAGCACTGCGAGCACTTCAGTGTATAATTCAACCAGGTGACATGTACTATGACGCTGGCTGTTAAGTATGCACACCTTAGAAACGGCGTTGAAGCACTCAGGCATGCCTGCATCCGCAACTCCACTCCCCCGTTACTACTGCCCTGCCCCTGTTGCCACCCACAAACGGCTTCTCCTGTCACTCATTCCACTGGGCTGTCTTTGCAGGGTGAGCGAGCGCATCCTGATCACTCGTACTAGTTTGCGCACGCGCACTGCGAACTATACACATGCGTACATGAACTATGGAGACACAATTTTTTTTTTCAGAATTTTTGTTGGTCTCTTTATCTGTTTGTTCCGGCATCATGCAAAAACTAAAGGATGAATTTGGATTGAGGTTTCAATATTGTATAGCTTAGTCACCTAGAAACAAAATGAGGTACGTATTATCTCAATGTGACATCAGAGAGAGGAGCAAGAAAGGAAAATACACTTGACACTTGGCTCGTACAGTGTGCAGGCTCCTCAAGTCCAAAATAACTATATGTATATAAATATATATATATATATACATAAATTGCACACTCCAAACACAAACAGATATATGTAACCCCCCCATCCCCATGGTGCCTAAACCTGACCCTCACCCCCCATGGCTAACAGCTAACCTGGCCCACTATACTTATGTTCGGGATGGCGGCTGTCGGGATTCTCAATTGGCATCAGGATTCTGGCGCCGGTGTTCTGTCCGAAGGATGGGATTCCAGTGCTGGGATTTCAACAGCCAGCATCCCGTGCATAGGTATATAACTACATCCCATACATAGATATATATATATATATATATATATACATAGATCTATTTTTCAGGAAAATCCAACTATATATTAAGCACTAATCAGGCAGTTTATCTTGTCTCATGAAGTTGCTCTATGCATATCAATCCTGTATATGGTGCACCAAGACAAATACTATATATCATAGAGTCACTGCTCAGTTATTTGCAACCTTTTAGTGTTACTGTAAGTTAAGTAGCAACGGATTTGAGAGCTACAAGCATTGCACTGAAAGTCAGTGTTTTATTATTTATTTTATTACCAGTTATTTATATAGCACACACATATTCTGCAGCACTTTATAGAGAATATTGGTCCATTCACATCAGTCCCTGCCCCAGTGGAGCTTACAATCTAAGTTCCCTACCACATGCTAACACACTAGGGTTAATTTTTGTTGGGAGCCAATTAACCCACCAGTATATTTCTGGAACACTATCCAGTGTTCCAATAATGCTTCTGTGGATCTTGACTCTGCCCAAGTTATGGCTTTCCTCTAGAAATTTGCATTTGAGAGTGCCATCATTAAATTTGCGCGCCGTTATGTTGGACCATTTGCTATTGAACAGGTGATCAACCCAGTTTCCTTCAAACTCAAGTTACCATCTTTCCTGAAAATACCTAATTCGTTCCATAATTCTTTATTGAAAGCACTCATACTCAACAGATTTCATTCTACACTTCCAAAGACTCCCAAGGTTCAAACTCATCATGGAGCAGAGTATGAATTTGCTAAGATTCTGGACTCTCATATTCGGTATGGATGACTTCAATACTTGATTGATTGGAAGGGTTATGGCCCTGAAGAACGCTCTTGGTTTTTTTCTTATGATGTGCATCCTCCTCAACTGATCAAATTATTCCATGCCAAGTTTTCACACAAGCCTCAAAGGTATCCTGGGGCCACCCATCAAGGAGGGGGCACTGTTACAATCCAGAGTGTGGAAACATGCTATTTACCTTTGCTGTGTCTATCCTGGTGGCCACAGAGGAGAGCCCGGCTTGCACGCTGCATCCAGATGGCTGCTGAGCATAGGCATGGTGCTCCACTTTCCTGTACTCCAGGCAGGCTTCTGTCTCCTGTCAGCATGTAGGCCACATGCTGGCCTTACCTCCAGAGCCGGGTCATGGGTGCGCCCATTTTGGACTCTGTCACATGAATCCAGTAAACCACTCAGAGCATGGTCAGCGGGTCTGCTGACTGTCATCTAGAGTCCAGCAATATAAATTCCTTCCTTGGACTAAACTCCTCTGCCAGTACAACGTTGCTTCCACTGGAGTAACAGCTCCTGTGCTGATCTCCCTTCATTGCTATTCTGGACGGTGCAGTCCATCCTAATCGATTACCATCATCTTCAATCAACTCCACCATCAATTGTTGCAGTCCGGATTTGCCATTGGGAATAATCTCTCATTTCTTAGTTGCAGTCTGGATTTGCCATCGGGAATTATCTCTCCGAGTTCGACCATTGGAGTTTGGTTACCATCATTGGGAATTATCTCTCAATCAACATCGATCCTATCAACATCGGTTACAAACGATCATCATTAATAAAGTTATCATCAATTCCTTTCAAGTTTCAACATCGGTTCTCACCAATCATCATTAATAAAGTTATCATAAATTATTTTCAAGCATTCACCTTGATTATCATCAACTATCAATATCAAGTTCCATCATCGGTCACTATCCAGTGCCAACATGGGTCCTTATCAATGGTTATGCTGATCCAGTATATTTTTCTATGGATTTTTCCTATTAATATAAAATCAGCTACTCTTGTGGACTATTATCATTGTCTAGTGCTTCATTCATCAGTTCTTCCTGACATCACAGTCATCACCTCTACCATCTGTTCCTCTATGAGAAAGAACTGGGATCAGCCACCCATGTTTGTGCATTCTTCTTCAGTTACCCACACCTGCTCCCAGTCAGATCTTACCGCAGGCCTGACAGAGTGATTGTACCTGTGTGAGAACTGTGTATGTGAAATATTGATACAGTAATATTCCTACCCAACCTCCTTAACTATTACCAGACCTAGAGGTGTGTGTGAAGTGGAGGCCACCATGTAAAAGTGCTGCAGGGGAGTGAGTGTTTGATTATGTGAGCCATGTTTCTGTTATGGCCATACGGTTGAGATTTTTTGAGATGAAGAGGTCATGGATGGATATTAATTTGTTGCAATCAAATTTTAGTGACTTGTAGAGTGATTGGCGTCACTCCTCACTCGGAGTTTACTTGCCAATGCGTCCGCTAGCTGTTAAGGACATGCTGCTAAGAAGGAACACTTCTGAGTCTTGAGAAAATTCTGGCATTCCATGGGATGAAATGCTTAGACGTTATACCACCGCAGTTACATCACTCCGGCTTACTGCCCATACAATCGGTGATTACCTTATTACCTTACCGCCCGGCAGAGCAGCAGAGACTTACAGCAGGATTTGGACTCAACTTTTGATCTCTTCATTACCTTAGCCACTGCTTCCTGCAGGGACAGGATGCCCACGCTTGTTATAGTGGATAAGGAAATTAACACTACCTAAGGGAAAATATAGTGCTGGCTCATATGGACTTAGGTAACCGATTGTTTCATTATCTATTTTTATAGGAGAGAAAAGGAAACCTGTTGCAAATTATAGTATATGTACTGGGATGCCAGTATATGACTGATTTTTTATACAGCTGCCTACTAACTGACTGCCTTGCCTGACTTACTAACCTTGAGAATTCGATGACTATCAACATATTTGCTACATGCTTTACAAACAGACAAACTAACAATTATGTTGCAAACTTGTTAATAACTATATAAAAGTTTCGTGTGAAGTGTGGATTTCAAATAGAATACTATATGCTCGAGAAGTATTTATATGGTCCTCTAAAGATTTCTATATATTTATTGTTATTTTTATGTGATCTATACTGTTATATTTATTTGAGATTTGCATGTTTATGTGGGATATCAAAACTATATTTAAATAAATCAAATTATTGGTATAATTAAAGCAAGCATTCTGTCTATGAATAGCGAGCAAATACATTATAACAGTTAAAATTATATATTAAACAATAAAAAACACCAAGCGCAGTAATTATTGTTGTTTTTAGTTATTTCCACACTTCGTGTATTTCCACAGTCAGCTGCCCCCTAAGACTGTTAAAATATAGCATGCCTGATTAAAGACCCCCACAAATGAACAATTTGAAGATTAGTTGCCCGATTTTAGGATTTCCCAATCTACCAATCTGCTCCCATACATTACAGATCTTTTTCAGTGATTTGCACATCAGTTTCATAAAACACGGATCTGCCAATCTTGAAAGGCCCATCATTTTACTAGTAATGGTCTGCAAATCTGCTGATCATCTCCATACACTAGCTACAACAGCCCCAATCGATCTGTGAAATCCAATATGTTGGACAATCTTATTTAACAATTCCAATTACTTTTTGGTTGCAATCGGCGATCTGTGAACCCCATACATTGCAAATTTTTATACACAATCATCTGCAAATTGCAGAATTGCCACAAATGATTGCTGATGTATGGGGACCTTAAAGGCCCCCATACATCAGAGATTGATTGCAGCAATCGTGCTATTTGCAATCGATTGTGTATAAAAATCTTTCCCTTTTTCAATTGATTGCAGATTGCAAAATTGCCACAATCGATTGAAAAAGGGAAAGAATTTTATACACAATCGATTGCAAATTGCACGATTGCTGCAATCAATCTCTGATGTATGGGGGCCTTCAGACACAGGCCTATAGCTGAGCCAATTGATCAGCTGATTGAAATGCAGATTGATGAAAGGACATGGTGTCGATTCAGACCCGGACACTAAGCTGCGCTCTCTTGCAGACAAAAGGGGCCGGGTATGCAAAATCCGCGATCGCACTGTATGGTGTAAGGATGCCCTCTGTCTTAGAAAGCAACGGCAGAGCGAACGCACGCCGGTATAAAGATGCCCACTTTTCTTTCTTAACACACGTCATCTCCAGGAAGTGTATGATTAATCAGAACCATTGAGAGCCATTGGAGCTGCACACAGCGCTTGAGGTAGACCCTACCCCACCGCAAGCACTGCGCTCACTGAAATACAACCAAGTGACGTGTACAATGATGCTTCTTTGCTAATTATGCACACCCATAAAACTCAGTTTTGACTACCGGAGACGCCTGCGTTCGCAACACCACTCCCCCATTCACAAGTACCTTCACCTGTTACCCCCCACAAACAACGGCACATTCTGTCACTCAAAGTAGCGACCAGTCTGTGTTCTATGAGCGTACGATTCCCGTGCGCTGTGACTGGTTCTCGCATGCATATTTTGCCGCATACACATGCGCAGACGGGCGATAATCGCCCATAGTGTGCTTAGCGACCGGATCTGAATTGGGCCGTTTGAATAAACAACAGGCAGTATGCTACTATAAACCACATCACAAACACAGGTAAAGACAATTACAACAACTCATAAAATCACATACGTTTAAAAACAGATGAATTGCATGAGTTTGAAATGCTGGTTGGAAGTTGCAGTTTGGAAGGTGAAGATAAATCACATATGTTAAAAGCCATTTACGATTGATTATGGGTTCTCGGTACCTGGAGCAAAGGACAATTACAAGTGAGTATCATCTGCATAGCAGTGGTAGACCAAGCCGTAACATCTGTTTTTTTTACAATATAGTAGCATGTATATTTCAAATAGCATGGAAGATAGGATAGAGCCCTATGAAACTCCACATGGCAGAGGCACTGATGACAATGAGTACAGTACATTCCTAAAGATACTCTCTGTGACCTGCCAGTGAGAAACATTTTGAACCTGCAAATAGCCCATAGTCCACGGTATCAAATACTACAGTGATGGCTCATACACACTAGACGATGTGTGTATGAACTGACCTCGTCAGCGACGGACCCGATGGGGGTGCTGGCACTTGCCAATGCCAGCAAAGATGAACAATGATGAGGGGGTGCAAGGCCATTCTGCATTCAGCAGCATGGCATCGCTAGCGATATCCCCAGATTGAGCTGCATGTACAGCCGACTGGGGATATTGTTAACGACCCACTGGAGCACTCATCGTTGGTCTTTCAGACCATACACACTAGACGATATGAATGATATGTCACTGAACAATATCGTTATCATTCATATCGCTCACTTTTATCGTCTAGTGTGTACACGGCATGAGCGAAAGAGAGGGATTTACATCCCTTGCCATCAGAAAATCTTTAATCACACACACTAGGGTGATTACAGTGTTATGCCATCTGCTGATTCCTTACTTGAATGGATCATAATTATATTGGGTTGACAGATTAATTTCAGTTGAGTTGCAACCACTTTCTCAATAACATTTCCTAGAAAAAGGAAGGTTTGATAACCCACCTGTAATTAGTCTAAATTAAGTCATGTAGTTAGTCTAGATTCATTTTTTTTTTCAGAAGAGGTCTAACAAATGCTTCCTTCAGGGGCTCAGGAAAAATGTCTGTCTGTAAAAAGCATTGTACTGATTTTACAATTACTCTGCCAATTATGGCAGGATCAAGGGGCCTGATTTAGAGGTGCACGCTATTACTGGCACGACTGCGATTTTTTTTGTGACAGCACAACTGCATCTATAAGCTAATGGGGCGGCTGATTCATACGTAATCTAGCACTGTGTACGTTAAGACGCACCATCGGCCGCACATCAGTCACACCATTGGAGATTGTACCAGCCTTATGGAGGTGCAAAATCTCCTTTTAAACATGGTCCAAAGGGTCAGTGCAGCTGCTGCAAAAGACAAAGTGGCTTGCCACGACATGCCTGTGGCTAGCTAGCCACCCCCTGTTACCATCCAGAAACACGCACTGATATTGCCTCCCTCTGCATCCAAATTCGTTCTGTGGCTCCATCGGGATGCATGCGCAGTGTGGCTTGGATTCATGTGCAAACTGAAAACATTGGCTGCTTGCATATGGCATCAACACTTTGTGCACCTCTGAATCAGAATCAAGATCTAGATCACAGGTGGTCGGACAAAACATTCCGGTAATGTCTTCTACATCCAGGTGAACAGAGATAGTCCAAGAAGCCATATCACTTAAATTTGGCATGGTGGGATTGCAGCCCATATACAGGATTCTATATCTGCAAAAAAAAGTGCATACTCATTGCATATTGGCTGAGAGAGGCTTTCATCAGGCTGCAGACATACTGGTTTGCAAAGCATTTCTAACACAAAAGCTGTTTGCTTCCATGACCTCCCCCAACGGAAACTCTATTGTGATGGGGATTGCAGATTGGTATTCTTCAATATGCTTCACTAGTTTTAGTTTGTCCTCTAACAGGTTATTTTTACTCCTCCTTTCAAGTATGTGACCCCTCTTCTTGAGCTTCCTAACACTGTAGTCAAACCTAGGAGCTTAGTAATGTGGTATGTGGGGTCCTATAAGGTGTGCAAAGTCTTCCAGTGGTAAATTAAAATGTTACTTTACTGGTTTGTGGCTTTCACAGTGGGTTCTTCTGGTAATAAATAAAACATTCATTAAATACAGTGGTAGTTGAGACCAAGTTTATAGTACCTTTTTAGTTATCTCCATTTCTGGCATGTTCTTGGTTAGTAGTGTAGGTTGTATGAGTGGCTATTGTGGTTATTAGAAAGCAAAGGTCATAGTGTTTGTGTGGTTCTGCTGTATTTTATTTGAGTTCATATGTGTGTATTTGCTGTAATCTTTGGATTGTCTTTCTTTGTGCAAGGAAACTTGTGTATATTTGTAGCTCATATATGGGATGCCCATTTTACTGGTTATCCTCCCCCCTCCTTACACACATACACAAACATACACACAGCCCACACACAAGTGATAAAACACCAGAAGAATAATGTGACTAGTATATTAATTACATAAACTCAACTACCAAGTCACACAGCATTCTGCATTATGCTCTCTCCCTACATATAAATAACACACACAAGGTGACAGCTCAAATGGTGTATAGTATAAATACTAGTAATAGAAATATTAATAACAATAAATTACTAAAAAATATATAAATTCAAGAGATGAAAATATAAATAAGTATATATGTAATTTATCAACTGTAGGAGAGTAAATGAATATACATTTGAATAACTTATTGAGAGGCAAATTAAGGCCCTCATTCAGAGCCACTCGTTAGCGGCAGTACGCTCGTTCCGAGCGATGTTCGCACATCTGCGCATGCGTACGGATCGTTATACGCATGCGCAAACCAGTCAGTGCGGCCGAAATTCATGTGCTCGCAATATAGCGAATGCCTGCTATTTTGAGTGACAGAATGAGGCGTATGTGGGTGGTAACAGGGGAAGGTGCTTGAAAACGGGGAGTGGAGATCAGAACGCAGGCGTGCTTAAAGGTCAAAACAGGCGTTTTATGGGTGTGCATAATTAATACAGCAGCGTTATTGACCACGTCACTGGGTTATTTTATAGCCAGAACTGCTCGCAAGATTGTGGTAGCAAAAACCAACCACAAGAATAGCGAACAGTTCATACGCTGGTCGATGTACTCGATTAATCTAATAAATAGCGGACATGACGTATGGTGCGAGCGGCCAGGGGGCGTTTTTAACAAATAAACGAGCGTATGTTTTGCTCGCTCGTTCAGACTTAGAGGTGTGAACAGACTGCAATTTGCGAATGGTTCATTTGAATAGCCACCCCTTGTTTTTGAACGAACGACCGCAAATAGCGAACGGCTCTGAATCAGGCCCTAAATTTCAAATGAGTACATAAAATATCATCAAGAAGCAGGGTTGGAGAAGGGCAATCAAATTATTATTATTATAGCAATAAAAACACATAATCACACATTAAATAAAGTAAGGGTGCAATTTGTATGAGCTAAGATAATAAATAAATAGAGCATATAATAGATAATAATAAATAAAGCATGGTCCTTCAATAAGTCTTATTTTGAGATATTACAGGTATATAGATGGAAAGGATAGTACCAATTCCGTAGGCAATAAGGGGGGTGATTATAATGGTTGTAGAGGAACAAGGTAAGCAATCAGTCACCAGGATGTCACTCCAAATGTGAATAAACCTGCATATCCAGCTAATGTTTATTTCTATCAGGGAATAATTGCAGTGGTAAATGGAATCAAAGGTCCAATGCAGGTGGTCTGTATTGAGCAGCATTTTGCAGGTGCCAGATGTAAATCTTCATGAAGGATTCCACTGATGGTAACCAAATGGTGGTTAGATGGTCACTCCCAGAATAGCCAGTAGAGGAGGATGCTCAATAAGGTAACCTAAGGAACTAACGTGTTTCTTAGACTTGTGTCAACTTCATCAGAGGCAGGTAAGTAGTATCACAGAAATATGTACCACTTATATAAAGAGAACGGATTTCTCCTGGGAAAAGGGAAAGGTAAAGGTACTCTGATGCAGTATCTAAACAAAACATTAAATGATGTTTGGCACAATGATGGATAAATGAGAAGGTAATGACTGTAATTGATAAACATGTGTCATTTTTATAAAGAAACACATTTACAACATAATAATAATAATAATAATAATAATAATAATAATAATAATAATAATAATAAATGTAATTGAACAATATAACTCACAAGATTGGGAATTCGGTCACGTCTTACTACAGAGTGTTTCACTTGCTATTTACCCCAAAGTTTTTCTTATAACTAAAGTAATTGACGTTCCAGAGGCGGAACTGCAGCACAGTCCAAAATTCAAATAGGGGAATTACACCAATTGCCATCCTCACTGGCATCCTCACTGGCAGTTGGTGTGGTTCCCCTATTTGAATTTTGGACTGCGCTGCTGACTAGGGTGGTGAACAGCTGACCTGGATGCTAGTAGCGAACTCTTTCAACACTTCCTGTGACTTCCTCGTGTTTCTCATAGACCAAGGTATGTCTGAGTCAAATTTCACTAAATTACATCAATTACTGTAAAAGAAAACATTGGGGCCAATAATGAGTGAAACAGCCTGTTTAACAGTGGTTGCTAAAAATACACTGGGTCCACAAATTAGGTGTGTCAGAGTATCACCTCTCACGTGATTGGTTATCCCATAATGTGAGCAGAATGTGATGCTGCAGCGGGAGTCGTTATGGACACAGTGGAACATGGAGATGAAGAGCTACTCAGAACAAGAACATGATGCAACACCTGATGTTAATCACCAAGAATCAATAAATAATCTACAGCAGTAAAACTAAGTAAATAAAAATATTATTTAGGGTGGTGCCAAAGAACACCCAGAAATGCAGTCTGAAAAAAGGATTGATCCCAATACAACCTAAATTGAAATTTCAAAATAAATATTGGATATTCTCTCACAGAATCAGGAATGTGTAAAGTATTTGGTGTAATACTGTGTTAAAACAAATTAAATCCCCATTTAAGCATTATATTTAAACATGAGATGCTAGGTAGAAATCCAACATCAGCTTATTTATATTAGAAGGCACATATATAGACTTGAAATATACAAACGCTGTCGTTGTAGACATGTATAATATTTAGCATTTGTTATGCTCATTTGATATACATGAAGATAAAATCTGTAGATGAACAGTAGAAAATCCATAGAAGAATGTACAAGTAGAGATGTGCGGTTAGGTTCTCCAGAAATCCGAATCCATACGAATTTCATGAATCCGGGTAAATCTGAGTCGTGGTTCTGATCTCCTGAGGAGATCCGGGTCACGGTTCTGATCTTTTTGCGGTTCGGTATTCGGATTTTAAATCCGAGTTTCAGGTTTTGGATTGCATGAATTACATGATTTTAACTGTTTTTAAAGCTTTTCATCTATTTTTTTTTTTTAAATCCAGATCCAAAACCAAAACACTTGAGGGTGGTTTTGCAAGACCAAATCCAGATCCAAAACCTTGAAGGAGATACAGATCCAAAACCAAAACACGGGGGTCGGCGCAAATCCCTACGTACAAGTAATAAAAACAGAATGTATGTGCCAGTATGGCAACTTTACCAGAGTTCACTTGTGGTGGTCAGAGCCATAACTAGACTTTTTGGTGCTTTGTGCCAGAGAGAGCATTGTCGCCCCCTCCCCCCCCCCCAGGAGATTTTCAGAGTCTCCCACATATTACAACTGCGCTTTCCCATCTGAACTCTGGTAAAGTTACCATCCTGGCACATATGTTCTGTTTTTATTATTTGTATGTTCTCCTATGGATTTTATATTGTTCGTACTACATGTAAGTCAATAAGTATCTTGATTTGTACTAACAGCTGACTTCAAATTTGTTAATAGACAATTAAAATTACCATTAGAGATGTGCGGGTTCATATTCCTGAAACTTAAGGTTTAGGAATCGGGTCTTCCCGTCTTGTTTGGATCTCAAAATGAGGCAAAACTCCATCTTACAGGTGTCGGATCTTGCGTGTTGTGTAATGCTCCCTCTGCCTGTTCCCATCTTGCCCACCTCCTTAATCTATCCCTCTCATTAGGCACTGTCCCTTTTGCATTCAAGCATGTCCTTGTCTCACCATTCTTAAAAAACCTACCCCTCTCTCCAACTACCTACCCATCTCTCTCCTCCCTTTTGCCTCCAAATTCCTTGAGTATATTGTCTACAACCGCCTTACCACCTTTCTTTCCTCCCACTCCCTGCTTGACCCATTTAAGTCTGGCTTCTGTCCTCTCCACTACACTGGAACTGCCCTCACAAAGATCAGCAATGACCTCCTTGCTGCCAAATCCAAAGGCCACTACTCTATGCTCATTATATACATCTTCTTTAGGTGAACTCATCAGCTCTTTTGACTCCAATATCATCTCTATGCTGATTATTCTCAGATTAACCTTTCCTCCCATGACCTCTCCCCCCTCTCTCCTCACTCTTGTCTCCCAACTGTCTCTCTGCTGTCACTTCCTGTATGTCCCAGCTCTTTCTTAAACTTTACATGTCTAAGACTGAGCTGATCATCTTCCCACCCTCCCATGTGACCTCACTTCCCACAGTTTCATTGTCTATTAACAGCACAACTATCTTCTCTAGCCCTCAAGTACACTGTCTTGGAGTTATTCTTGACTCCTCCCTCTCCTTCAAACCACACATTTAGTACCTCTCACAGTCCTGCCGCTTCCATCTCAAAATGATTTCCAGTATCATACTATTTTTCACCACGGAGGCAACTAAGACCCTCATCCACTCACTGGTCATCTTCAGATTGTATCCTCTGGATTGTATTATCTGGTCTGACTCCCACCTCTCTCCACTCCAGTATGACCTCAATGCTGCTGATTGGCTCATCTTCCTCTCCAAATGTTCTACATTTTTCTCCTCTCTCCTACAAGCCCTACACTGGAACCCAATTCAAGGTTCTTACACTCACTTACATAGTCCTCACCCAATCATCTCCCATTTACATCTCAGATCTCATCTCACTTCACACTCCTGCCCACTCACTTCACTCAACAAATGTATGCTGCCTCTTCTGCCAACTGCTTACTTCCTCCCACTCCTGCCTTTGTGCTGCTCTTTAGCTCTGGAACTCTGTCCCTCTCCCTATCAGACTCTCCACCTTTCTACAAATCTTCAAATGGGCTCTCAAGACCCACGACTACATCAAAGCCTTCCAACTCTCATCCTAACCCTCTACTTCATGCTCCTTCCACACTGTCTACCCCATCTGGGTGACCCCTGTCTGATTGCCCCTCCCCTTTACGATGTCAGCTTTCATGAGCAGGGCCCTCTTCCCTCATGTGCTTCTCCTTCTCTTACTCATATGATCTACTCCTAACTCCCCACAAGGGCACCTAACACTTGGTTGCTGACTCTCTGCTGCTTATTTGAGTGTTATAATCACTATTGCAGCAATGCTTATAAACTATGCCCTTGTCCTTATTTTTTTAGTACTGTAAGTCACTGTTTTCCTGTTTGCTAATTTGTTTTTGACTTTGTAAGGTGCTGCAGAACCCTTTTGGCGCGATATAAATAAAGAATAATAATAATAATAAAAAAGAAAGGGCACCTGGAATCTAAACAATATTATACATTGTTAAAGAAAACATCACCTCTAAAATTGCCAACATTGACACCTCTACTGTGACTCAATCTGCATCAATAGAATGTTGGAGGATTATTTTACAGACAGCGTACAAATTAGCATATCACACAGTCCTTTTGAGTACTGGGATTAAAAAAAAGCATTTTGAAGCCCCTTGTACAAACTAGCTTTGGTGTTCTTAAGATGGCAACCCTCCAGTGTGTGAGAGTGTTTACCACAACCGGCAACCTTATGAGCGATCGGCATAGGAGGCTACTATCTCAAAATGCGAAAAAAATCATATTCATAAAATTGAACTACAAATTCTATTAGGAAGACCTTTGCCGCCAAATGCAACAAAGTATAGAGACTTATGTAATGGTGGAGTCCAGTGGGCATGAGTTAACACTAATGAGGGTGAGGAGGCTGAAGATGATAATGACATCTTCCCAGTGTAGAGCTGATTCACAATGCTGTTAACCGCCTTAACAATGCTGTTAACCACTACCATCAGTAGCTTGTTTTTTGGGGGACCAAACAAACCTAGCACTTCAGCCACAAAAGTGGTAGTCCCTGTTGCTGAACTGCATGGTTTGTTAAACTGTGCATGCCCTTTTTAATATACAACATAAGGGTGGGTGGTTGGTCGGGCCCAAGAACAATTCCATCATGCACTACTTTTCATTATGTGTGTTCAACAGACCATATATCATACTGTTCTTTACTGGGCACTTATGTTGTTTTTTTTTATCTTGCAATGCCATCCATTTTGTAAGCTTGTTTTTTATTGTGTTTTCAATTTATCTGATTTGTTTTTAGTTATATTAACACTATAATTAATGAATGAATGAATCAATCAATCAATCAATCAATTATTCAATGCTTTAACTGGCTTGCACTAAATACTGCACCTCTATTTACCTATGTTGGCCTCGGGTCTCTGAGCTAGTTCTTGATTACTGAAAACATTCTATAGCATTGTATATTTTTTTTTGACAGGGGACATATAATACAATACTCTATTAGGGCACTGAAGTTTTGTAGCCTGCACGACCATATCTTTTTTTTGGTCTCTGAATAGTTATAGCTTTTTATAGGTTTTTTTGTGTACACATTTAGTTTTATTGTAACAAAGTAACATGTACACTTTAATGTTAAAACTAAGGCCCTCATTCAGAGCCGTACGCTCTGAGCAGAGCGCACGCTCTGAATGAGGGCCGGGCTCCATTTTCATGGAGCGTCCTCCTGGACGCTCGTATAGCTGTGGGTCACCACCCACAGGCTATACGAGCGTGCTTTGTGATGGCCGCGATGGTCGAGACCATCGCGACCATCGAATTTGCGAGCCGGAGCCTGCGGTTGAGGTTTTCAACCGCAAGCTCCGGAGTGATTTTGGCTCTATCAGAGCCAAAATCACTCCCACTGACATCACTAGTGATGTCAGTGGGCCGGCTTCTGACGGGAGGCGTTCCCGTGGGAACGCCCCTGTCAGGGAGGCACGCCCCCGGCACGCCCACCAAAGGGGGCGTGCTGTCAATCAACATTGACAGCACACCCCCTTTGATCGGACACAACGAGCGAAGGACTTTCCTTCGCTCGTCGCGTCTGGCGCATGCGCACGACGGAGCTCCCTCCATCGTGCGCATGCTCAGTGCATAACATCGACCCACTTGCGAGTGGACAGCCGCTCGCGAGTGGGTCTGAATCAGGCCCTAAGTATTTTTCCTTTGCACAAAAAAAGTGGGAAAAAAACAAGAAGCTAGACTGCAATGTACTATCACACAGGGTCTAATATTCTTCAGCTTCCACCAGTGATGGCAGCCAAGAAGCAGTGGGGCCCCATATGCCATACAATGGTACAGTTTGTAGTTTTAATTTAAGAGAGAAATTAACTTGAGAACCGAAAAAGGTTACAGATGTCTACTGTATTTTTACTCAGTTCTCACCTCTCCCCCCAAAAATAACATTATAAAACATGGTAGAAGGTGGATAAAGATGAAGAGTGAGAAAGACCAAAAACAAAGGCAACCAAGCACACACAAAAATAAAATGTAAAAATAAAAAATGGGGGAGTAAGGAAAAAAAAAAACAACAGCATCTTGCTCCCAGAGACTGAATAAAAAGGGGAAGAGGGAGGTATACAAGCATTGCAATCATTTAATTACCTTCACCTATTACCATACATATTATAGAAATAATGTAGACAATTAAAATTCCCACCAATTCCAATACAACTTAGGCTTTTCTCCCCTGATCAAAGAGAAGTAAAACAAACAAAACAGAATAGTGGATTTAACATTGGTACTCTTTCCTTTTTAATATATGCTGTGACAGTGTAAAGACAATTTGGTCTAAAAAATTTACAGACTGATGACAAAAACAATGTACAGTACAGCTGCCTACACTGTTCCAAAAGGTAGACACAAAGGGTCAAACATGACCAATTGTTCAGGACTCTCATGGTTATGAACTCAGGGGTAATGGGGAGATGCTATGTAGTATCAAGAGCCAGGAAGAGTATTGATGAAGTAGATGATGGAATTGAGTTCAGCAGATTCATTCAATTAATCTGTAAGAAGAGTGTTAAGTTTCAACATCCAGTAGTGTTCTTGTGTACATAATTATAAGAATCCTACATATGCTATAACTGCCAGTGCTCACAATTTAATGGAGTTGTGCTAAGGATTGCTGCCCAGGCTGTGGCATACAGTATATACAGTAGTTTAAACTGTGTGTTGTCTTTGGTGACAGTTTAGAGATATTGATTTATAGATGAGCCTACTGTACTGATTCATAAGCTAAGGGCATGATTCAGGTTGGTTCACAAGGCTGCGTTTGCATGCACCCCACTCGCTTCAAAAATATGCTAATTACTGCAATCGCACGCCAACCGCAGCACTATACTAAGACGCCCATCACTGTATAAAGTCTGCCCACTTCCCATGACATGCATCCGCAAGTCAGCAAAAATATCAGTGCCAACGAATAACATCGGAACCTTCCACACAGTTGTGGTTGACCTGACCGTACCACAGAAACTGCTAAACTTCCTGTCACCATCTAAACTTCTGCCAGCGTATGCTATCCCAGGGGCTTAATTATGCACGCCCCTGTAACGGTGTTTAAACGCCAAGGCACGCCTGCGTTTCTCTGACCACCCTCAAATGGTCACTTCCTGTCAATCACTATGTGAAGACTCTATGTGCTCGCTTCGATCGCTTTCCCAATTGCTGTGGCCGGTTCGCGCACGCGCACTGCATCTTATACGCATGTGCAGATTGCAAATATCGGCTGGCTTCATGCGAACAAGGTCTTGCGACCAAACCCGAATCAGACCCTAAGATCACAATACCTGAAAGCTTAAATTACTTTTTAAAGACAAAAGTAGTTGAATTTGTGGTTTACACGTGTATTTCACTAAATGTTCCTCCCCACACACCCCTCTCTCTCTTTGTTCCATTGAGCTGACACTGGACTGTTAGCACAGTTTACTCAGATACAATCACAACAGTTTGTGTAGGTGAAAACAACATTTAACACAATTAAGTCATGCATACTGTGGTTTAAATTAAACAGTTTTCATTCTTAAATAAACTTTGACCTATAAAAACCACATCACACACATTTTACATTGCCAAAAGCTGAATTTTTGACTTGCCTGCCTCCCACATCTGTAACCGTCTTTACCAAAGTTATTTACCATTAAAACAAAATCATAAAACAGTCCTCAATACAGAATTACCAAACGATCATTACTTTGACAGGATTATTATAATTAAATAGATGATCTAATTATAATGCTAAAATACAAGTTTAATCATTTTGAATTACATTTTTACAATAGATTTAAAGACCATTAAGTTAATTTAGTGTGTGCAACAAAATAAGCAGTTAACTAAAAAAGAAGCATATTAATTCTTTATTCTTAGGGGTATATTTCCTACAGTGCAGGTTTTTAGAAGTGGAGCTGTTGTCCATAGCAACCAATCATATTCTAACTATTATCTTCTAGAAGGTACTAGATAAATGATAAGTAGAATCTGATTTTTTGCTATGGGCAACATTTCCACTTCTAAAAACCTGCACTTTAGTAAATATACCCCTTAGTATCTTAAGTGTCAATTTACTAAGGCACAGGTTCTCAAACTAGGTCCACAGGACCCCAAACAGTGCATGTTTTCCAGGTCGCCTCACAGATTCCAAAGTGAAATAATTAGCTGCACCTGTGGATCTTTTAAAATGTGTCAGTGAGTAATGAATATACATGTGCTCCTGCTGGGTGACCTGGAAAATGAGAACTGTGTGGGGTCCTGAGATCCGAGTTTGAGAACCACTGTACTAAGAATTTGCTGCCGAACCTTGTCGCAGATTGATGGTGGTTTAGTGGTCAAGACTAGAGAATTTACTGAAGGACTGGCTGATTTTCAAAAAGAAAACTGCTGTGATGCCTAGTGTTTAAGAGCGCCAAACTGCTGTGAAGGTTTAGAAATTAGCAAGCGGTTTTATTTCAAATACACGGCTGTTTAGCAGGGCTTTATTTTATTGTGATTTTCTATTGGTTAACCAAGACACCATGGTATTTGACATCACAAAAGGTATGAATACCCTGGTTACTTTCTCATGGCCTGTGAAAGGATTGTGAGTTGTTAAAGCAGGAGCTAGTGTGGAGTGTATTGTGGTAAGAACAAAATTGTAGTCTTGCCTATTTCATTTAAGTCTTGTCAATTTCTTGTCTGTTTTCCCTATATAATTTTTTGTGTCTTTTTGTCAGTCCTGTGTGTGTTCATTATTTGTGTATGAGTGAAGTTTCATTGTGATTAGTGTTTCTTTTTCTTTGTTGTTAGTCTGTTTGTGTAATATGCTGAAAGGAGAGTGTGGAAGAGGGGAAGCAGCAGGAAGAGATAGACGAGACTGTGAAAGTGACAGGAGATGGGAGCCAAGGGACCGATTCAGCCCCGTTCGCTAGGATGCGTTCGCACGCAGCCGTCGTAGCCAGAGTATGCAAATCCCACGATCGCTAGCAAGACGTTAGCACGCCCACTATGTCTTGCTGTGCGATCGCGGTATGTATTTAGATGCCCACTAGCCTGACACAAGACGCCCACTTTCCCTTAGTAACACACATCATCTCCAGGAAGTGTATGAAACAATCTGTAACATCAGATAACATCGGACCCATGCGCAGCACTTGTGGCTGACCATACCCTCCCGCAAGCACTGTGAGTGCTGTTGTGTGTATTCCAGCCATGTGACGTGTATGCCGATGCTGTGACTTAATTATGTACGCCCCTGAAAAGATGTTCAGACGCACAGACATTCTTGCATTCGCACCACCACATCCCCCATTACCATCGACCACCCCCTGTCACCACCCACAGATGGAAAATCCTGTCACTCATGCTTGCGGCGCGTCTGTGTACAAGGGGCGATTGCACGTGCACTCTGGGCCTGATTCAGAGCCGGACGCTATTTGTGGTCGTTCATTCGGAAAAAAGGGGTGGCTATTCAAATGAACCGTTCGCTCTTTGTGGTCTGTTCACGCCTCTATGTCTGAACGAGCGAACAAAACTTGCGGTCGTTATATGGATAACTACACCCCCTGGCCGCTCGCATCCTACGTCATGTCCGCTATTTATTAGATTAATCGAGTACATCGACCAGCGTATGAACTGCTCGCTATTCTTGTGGTTGGTTTTTCCTACCACAATCTTGCGAGCAGTTCTGACTATAAAATAACCCAGTGACGTGGTCAATGACGCTGCTGTATTAATTATGCACACCCATAAAACACCCGTTTTGACCTTTAAGCACGCCTGCGTTCTGATCTCCACTCCCCGTTTTCAAGCTCCTTCCCCTGTTACCACCCACATACACCTCCTCCTGTCACTCAAAATAGCAGGCATTCGATATTTAGCGAACAAACGATTTTTGGCCGCACTGACTGGTTCGCGCATGCGTATTACGATCCGTACGCATGCGCAGTTGGGCAAACATCGCTCGGAACGAACGAGCGGCCGCTTACGAGCGGCTCTGAATCAGGGCCTCTATCTTATACGCAGGCGCAGATTGCAAACATCGGCAGGCTACGTGCAAACGCATCCTAGCGAGCAGGTCTGAATCAGGTCCGAAGTTCCTAAAAGTCAGTGAGGAATTTTATATTTTCTTATGAGAAAACTGTGCTCTGGTGTCTTTCATTGTTCCAAGTTAGGAGCTTATTCTAAGCAGTCAGACTGTCAAAACTACAGTTCTCCAAAATCACCAGTTGTGGAACAACATAGAGGGTGGATGCAGGAAGGGGAGAAATGCGGTGAAACCCCCAAAATGTTTTGTTGCGGTGGGTAACGCCATCTTCATAATGGTGTTACTCATAGAAGCCTATCGGCTTCTATTGGGAGAGTGCTGATCCCTCCCAGGACCCCCTCATGGCACAGCTGTCCTGCTGCACATGCGCAGAAGGATGCTGGAGGGGCTTCTGGGTCATAGTCCCGGAAGTCCCTCCATCACAAAGGGCCGCTCTTACCGAGAGAGCGGTCCTTTGCGGTGTTCATTATGCATACCGGCATTACCAACGCCGGCATGCATGCAAAGACCGAAGGAATGCATCGCATCCTGCCTGCGATGCGTCATGCATCCCGCCCATAATTTTTTAAGGCTGTGGTGCTCTTAAAAAGGTTGAGGGCCCACTACAGACAAAGATTTTCGGAGATTAAAAGGAGGGTGAAAGATGGCAGAGGAAAGGTGGAGGCCCCTTTCTTTATGTTTAATGTGCTAAATATAAGGAGGAATTATGCCAGATACTTCTCTGTGGTCCTGGAAGCCACTAAAGTCCACAATTCGGATGCCCCTTGATCAGCAGAATAGTGAATTTCAGCAGTGAGTTGCAACAGTTGTTATGCATAGTTGTCGGGAAGCACCATTTTCCTACAGCCACATTAGAGCACACGCTGAGTCCTTTTGTAAGCATCATAATCCACCTTAGACCAGTTGGCTGTGATTTTATCAATCCCACTGCCTGATCAATTTAGTGGTTAGTATCCTTGACATTTAAAAATATTGGGACTGCAATGTGTCTCATGGTGTCTTCTAAGCTGGTGGTTTTCCAATGGTTTGTCAGCGGTTTGGCCTTTAGTACATATACTGTAAAAAGAAAAAACACTTTACACAAACCGTCTTTTAGTTAATTTACATATCCATTTAGGTGGGAGTTTACCAATATTCTCTCACCAGCATGGTTTTTCACACATATTCAAGATTTTTGGTATTCAATAGAAAGCAAGGTTTTTTTTATTTTTTTTGAGCGCCATCAGAGCAGGTCCATTTTTTCCTAAGATCCATATGTTAAGTAAAAATCCATATTTTAAGGACACCCCCGCTAATGACTATTTAAGCAATTAGAAGTATCCAATCACCTTCTGCAGCGCTGTCTCCTCCTCCATCTCTTCTCCAGTGTCGCAGAAAGCTTCCAAGGACCGGCCGGGCACAGTACAGGTACTACTCCTGCATCCCACTCAGTGATGGTTCTAAAAGCGGGCTAACAGGGCCCTAGAGGGCTCCATTGATTTCCCAGAAGAAAAAGTAAAAAAAAACACCAGAAGAAAAAAAAAAAACTGTGCCGGTCCCAGCCCCCCCGCGCTAGCCGCTGCAGGGAGGCTCCATTTGCCGGGCACTCGCTGAGTTTTGATACCAGTGGGCACCCGGCTCCCTCCCTCCAACAGCAGGCAAAAGCCAGAGCTCACTCCAGAGCTCCAATTTCGGCTCCCGCAGAGAGCACTATGGGAGGGACGTCATGAAGTCTCTCCCATAGATCCATGGAGCCACGGTTGGACCGGACGGCAGCGGACGCAAGAGCAGGGCTTGAGGTAAGTATTATGTTTGTATTTTTATGGTATTTTTTTTTCAGAAGCGCCAGCACTGGGGGCACAACAATAGGGGACATTACTACTGGGGGTATTACTACTGGGGGCACTACTATAGGGGGCACTACTAATAGAGGCATTACTACTGTGGGCACTACTATTGGGGGCACTGCTGCTGGGGGGATTACTATAGGTGGTATTACTACTGGGGGCACTAACAGGGGGCATTACTACTGGGGCACTACTAATGGGGTCATTACCACTGGGGTCATTACAAATTGGGGCACTACTATAGGGGACATTACCAATGGGGGCACTACTACTGGGGGTATTACTATTGTGGGAATTACCACTGTGGGTACTACTAATGGGGGCACTGCATGGGGGCACTACTACTGTGGGCATTGTATTAGGGGCACTACTAATTTGGGCCTTGTGTATAAGGGGCACTAATTTGGGCATTGTGTAAAAGGGGCACCACTGTGTCTCATAACATGAATAAAGGACTACTGTGTGGCATAATTTGAATTGGGATAATGTATTATAAAGGGAATTACTGTGTGTGGCACAATGTATTATACAGGGCATTACTGCACGTGGCATAATGTCTTAAACAGGTAATTACTGAGTATGGCATAATGTGTTATACAGGGCATTACTGTGTGTCGCATAATGTGTTATAAAGGGCATTACTGAGTGTGGCATAATGTGTTATACAGGGCATTACTGCATGTGGCATAATGTGTTATAAAGGCCATTACTGTGTGTCGCATAATGTGTTATACAGGGCATTACTGCGTGTGGCATAATGTGTTATAGAGGCCATCACTGTGTGTTTCGCATAATGTGTTATAAAGGGCATTACTGAGTGTGGCATAATGTGTTATAAAGGCCATTACTGTGTAAGATATACTGTGTACTGCGCTTTACTGCGCATGGCAATTATTCGCCATGAGGGGAGACCTTGGGGGAAGCCCAGCACCTCCGTAGGTGCTGGGCGCGCCCCACAGTGTGATGAATTGGGGGTGTTCCACAAGGAACACCCACCCCCTTTCCTGAAGCACATGCGCTTTCAGCGTGCGCAGAGGAACTCCATCTAAAAAGAGTTATTTATTTATTTTGGGGGGGAGGGGGGGGCGCAACTGGGAACTTTAGACCCCTGAACTCTACAATGTCTAGAACCGGCCCTGATCCCACTACCCCTAACCCTGTACCCCCTCACCACACACATTACACTACACTAAAGCCACAAACCCTGCACCCTCTCCCTGCACACACTACACTACAATGCACGACACTGCACTACACTACCACCGCTAAACCTGCACCGCTTTCCCGCAATCACACACCTACCTACACTACACTACACTACAATATTGCTGCTAACCTTGTACCCCTACGCTACCCCTAACCCAGCCAGGAACCATATCTCCCATAAGCCCCCTCCTCCTCCCAGCATCCTTTTTCGCAACTTGACTGGCAGGAGGGGAGCTGACAGGAGGAGGGTGAGCGTCCTGTACACATCGGTAAGAGCCCGGTGTTCCGTACGGCATCTATTTTATGCCTTCCTCATCGTATTTAGCCCGCAACCATTTTTTTTTATTGGATACCGCACACATACCTGCATTCATCCAAAATTAGTTGGGAGGTCCGCGTAATTGTTTGCTCGCAAATCCCATACTCAGTTGGATATGTCCCTAAATTTATTTTTACTTGGGAACCTTTGGATATAATTCAAAAAGAACTCTAAACAGGAAAAAATCTTAACTTGTATAATATGATGGTTTGCCAGTTATTGATATTCATTTTCTCTGACCTTATTGGAGATAAACAAGCATACATTTTTGGGACTCATCTACTTGGCAGCTATATCCACTGAATGTAAATGAATGTACAGTAATAAGATGATAGGGCTTTCACTCAATGCAGCTTTGTGATTCATTACAATACAATCATAGGCATGCACAGATGCCCGCACAGGAGGTGCCGCTTTGCCACTTCCCTCTCTGCCAGTTACATAATTACTCACCTGGACATCCAGGTGAGTCCAGGTGAGAAGTGTATGTCCTGGGGGGAGGGGGCACAGGGTAGTCCATGTCCCAGCAGAGGGGGAAGTGCCAAAGGGGCACCCCCTGTGCCGGTAACTGCGCACGCCTATGAATACAATACAATTTGACCAGAAGCCACATTTAGATAAATCGCCCGTTCCATTGAACGGGTGCTATATCTATAGTGCACAGCGGATATGTCTGTGAACTACATCATTCACAGACATATAACATCTGCTGTGCAGCACAGCAGATGGCCAATATATCAGTCATCTGCTGGTGCATACGGGTGACCCGCCGATTGCCCATACACATACTGCAGGGATTGACAGCTCAACTAGGAGGGCAAATTTAAATGCCCATCCAGTTGATCGGTCAAGCCTGGCACATCGGGCAGATGATTGGTAAGTGTATATACACTTAACAATCGTCATATAGGTCGGCGGGTTGGCCGAATGGCCTATCTGTTGACCTAGTGTGTAACTGTGTACCCAGTGTGTAACTAGTGTGTAACTGTGTGTAAATAAATAATTATTGTTGCAAATCAACCTAAACTCACAAAAATTCAAAACAATAAACAACACGCTCAATAGCGCTCAACCTAAATGTGTGCACGTATTCTGAGCATTGTACAGTAGATGCAATGAAGGAAGCAAAGATAGATATAGAAACTTTACATGTCCCTTATTAGGTAAAATAAAATAAACACAACGTCATCTGATAAATCAATGTGTACATGGATTTCTCTCTAATTTAGCAACGTGTGGCATTCATTAATGTTGAAGGTAATATATATCAATACTCAGACACAAAGGTCTGATATTAAATGTTCCAATTCAGGTACAGTATATATAATCAGAGAGCAGCATTCTGCAACTCTATTAGTGTGCTCACAGATTCATACAGCCAATCTCTGTCCCATGGAGTTTGTCTCCGATGGAGGTAAATGTACCTCACAAGCGGAGGGAAAGTTGAGGTGATTGCCCTCGATTCCTGGTATCCGATGGAGATGATGGAGTACGTCTCTAGCGGTGTCCTTGGCGAGGTCATTTTCTCTCTGGTCCGGGCTGCGAATGGGCTTCTTTCACTCAGCAGGCTGTTGTCCCTGACAATGCAGCTTGCAACGGCACTGCACACTGCTTCCTTGCTTCCCGGTCCCGGGTGGTCACGTGGCCTGCTGCTGTGTCAGCGGGCCACGGGGAACAGTTCCACGGGCAACCCCGTGGCCCACGGGCCATGGGTTGAAGACCCCTGATATAGACATTGCTTAATGCTGGACAAGTACATGACAATTTCTTTGGACAAAGTGAGGATTTAGGGGCATATTTAGCAATTATCACATATAATGTATCAATATACACCCGCAGGGACAGGGGCTCCAATGGAGTCCATCCCTGTGATGTGTTCAGAGCGAGGCAACCTTGCTTCCCCCTCCTGATGGGTCGGTTGGCTACTGTGTGCCTCAATTCCTTAGTGCCTCAAATAGCAACAATATGAAATTACAATGTCAAGCCTCAGCCAGGACCCGGAGCCGATTCAGCTGTCTCCGTCTTATCACCGGAAGCGACTACTGCTGCATCTTCCGCAGATCCAGTCTCTGAGGACACCTCGCTGTTACTCCTGGCAAGAAAACAGGAAGAAGTAAAAGAGAATTCTATTTGGAGGATTTCCTCTGTGAACTATTTTTCAAGAATTTCATTACACATATGGAGTAAATTTATTAGAGTAAGAGACTTTTTAAGTACATTTATGTATGATTGCGCTAAGGTGGAAACGATATTGGTGTATTATTAGCATCCTATGCTACCTGTTCCTACCTGGTTAATCACCCAACACCTGGTTAAGGACTTGATTAAGCAAGTACCGCAGTTGCTTATACACATGCATTTGGCCATATGCATCACGGTGTGCGTGCGCAATCTAGCCATTGCAGTGACTACACAGCGATCGCAGTGACTATACAGACTCATCGCTGAGTGACTGATTGGAAGTGCCATTTGGGGGAGGTGACGGGGGTGGTCGGCCGAACGCAGATGTGCCAGTGCGTTCGCAACGGCGTGCATAATTTATCCACTGCGAAGCCATATGCAGTGCGAGGTCTCATAGCATGCGTGGCTGTCAGCAAGGTCAGCTGTGCGTATGGGTCCGATGGTACTCAATTGTACCGATGCAAACACACAGCTATAAGCGCCATGGAAACAAAACATGCAAAGAGAATGATAGCAGCTGCTAGCCATCACAGTGATTGTATGCACAGGTTACCAATAAGCAAGTTATGTAATAAGGGTATGAAAGCAAAGGCACTCTTATATTGCACACTTTGTAATAATAGTTTAAATAAAGCGTGTTGGGTTTTTTTGTACACTGATTTTTTTGTAAGCACTTGTCAGTAGTTTCTTTTTTCTAAACACATTTTTTTTTTTTTACTTTAGATGTATACCTTCATTGTCTTGGTCAAAGTATGATTGTTTACAATCTATGCTTTTTAATTGGTTATAACGTAGTCTGTTATAATGTAGTCCGCCAGACATGTATTTATAAAAACCTTAATAAAAGCACTTGTGAATTTTGTCATTCATATATAATAGTTCAAACATATTTTTTTTTGTCTGGGTAAAACTATCAATCATAGACATATCAGAGTGTGTTTTGCCTTTTTTTTATTATTTCTTAGTACTTAACATATAAAACAAACATAATTTTACAACAAAGAATAGCTTTTTAAAAAATAAGAATATTAAATTATATTAAGGAAAACAAATTTGGGTATTTTCACAATCAAGAATTTCTAGAAGGATTTGGAAGTGGAACACACTTGCAGATGTGTGATGGTGCTGATTCTGCTACTGTTACTATACCAAATGTCCCTCCTCCACTTCCACCCACAAAATATTCACCTCCAAATGTGTCTGCCAGAACTTCAAGAGACCCAACATATGTACCAGTACCAGGTATTAGTAAGAGTGAGGTACATCAAAGAGGCAATAATGTCCAGATTTCATAGTAGGTCAAAGTTCTTAAAGATCATGGAATGATTTGGATTTAAATTGGCAAAAAAGTTCATTCTCTGCAATGATGCTTTGCAGCAGACTCAGGACCTGACTTTTCCCAGATCCGAGCAGACCGTCATATACCCTGCCCAGAACTGGTTCCTGGCTGAGCAGGGCACTGGTCCACCTCCTCGGAGCTCGCACTTGGGCTGGGAAGTCTCTCTTTTATCTACCTGAGATCTTGTTGAATTTCCAGCATACTGTTCTGGAATGAGTCACTTATCGACTCAATGGGTGCAGTCTGTCTTTCCACTGCCACCCTAAGCCCATTGATGACTTCGACAAGGGTGGCAGTGGTGGATGAGGGTGACACGGTGGTGAAGTTTGTGTCTCCCCCCCATCCAACTGCAACCTTTGAGGGTGTTTGCCGCCTAAAAAAACTATTTTGAAGTTACAGAGAGATACTGTAGATAGATAGGATAGATAGATGACATTGTCATTTAATAATCCCTTATTGCTAGGTCTCTGTCTAAAAGAGCTGCAGTTCTGATTACCAAAAACTCTTATATCAGGGTTAATCACTTTATTACCCAGCATACTCCGATAGCTGGAGCACGCACATTAGTATGTCAATCTGGGCAAGAGCTTTTGGTAATTAGAACTGCAGCTCTTTTAGACTCAGAGACCTAGCAATAAGGGATTATTAGATGACAATGGATTGGCATTTGCTATCTTATTTGGAAGCCCTATATAGGTATTTAACTGCTCATAAGGGATGCTGTGACATCACTTCCTATGAAGGGGTTTAAATAGGTCACCAGCTGACTAGTTAGCTCCATGTGCAGTGCGTTAAGCAAGCCAAACAGAAGCTGTTGTCTGAAGGAGTGGGGTGTAAGTAACACATTTTGCAGGGCCATATGGACAATATTTATTTATGTGTGTTGTCTTTATTGTGAGACTCTCAATGTAGGATACAGCTAGTTACAATTTAAATGTTAATCTGAGTATGCATTATTGATGTTATTGGATTGTAAAGCTTGCAATGCTGTGAGTATACTGCGGGTTAACCTATGTGTTAATTAGAGCTTGAAACCAGTGCTAGTTATACCTCTTTTCCACCAAAAACCCAGGTCCGACCTGGGTTTTTGGACATGGTTCCAACCCTGGTCAGACCCAGGTCAGACCCATTTACACTGCACCTTTAATCTGGGTTACTCCCAGGTCAGCCCTGTTCACACTGAACTCAGGTCTGCCCTGCTAAACCTGTGAGGTCAGAAAAAGTGGGAGGTGAATGCTCCACAACCACCAATCCGCTCATTTTAGGCATGATCCAGATCAGATAACCTGGGTTGCACCGTTTACACTGCACCATTACCTGGGTCCATCCTGGGTCCAACCCTGGTAGCTACCTGGGTTGGATTGCAGGGTCACTTGACCCAGGTTATTTTTCAGGGACCCTTTTACACTGAGCTGCGACCTGGGTAGACCCAGCAAAAACCCAGGTTTTTGCTCTGGTGTAAAAGGGGTATTAGATATATAATGCAACTTTAGCTTAAGCAATATTGTTAATTACCATGTTATGTAATTCACTACTAATGTTAGCATATTTATGTACTAATATGTTCTCACTATCATAATTATGTTATAATGGAGTTACTATATGAGCTACAACTCTATCAGTTATCTCTATTAGTTGAGTAATTAATATCTACCAACCTTTGTTCGTAATTAGAGACTTAGGGCCTGATTCAGAGCCGTTCGCTATTTGCGGTCGTTCGTTCAAAAACAAGGGGTGGCTATTCAAATGATCCGTTCGCAAATTGTAGTCTGTTCACGCCTCTAAGTCTGAACGAGCGAGCAAAACATACGCTCGTTTATTTGTTAAAAACGCCCCCTGGCCGCTCGCATCCTACGTCATGTCCGCTATTTATTAGATTAATCGAGTACATCGACCAGCGTATGAACTGCTCGCTATTCTTGTGGTTGGTGTTTGCTACCACAAATTTGCGAGCAGTTCTGGCTATAAAATAACCCAGTGACGTGGTCAATGACGCTGCTGTATTAATTATGCACACCCATAATACGCCCGTTTTGACCTTTAAGCACGCCTGCGTTCGGATCTCCACTCCCCATTTTCAAACACCTTCCCCTCTTACCACCCACATACGCCTCATTCTGTCACTCAAAATAGCAGGCACTCGCTATATAGCGTACAAACGATTTTTGGCCGCACTGACTGGTTCGCGCATGCGTACTAAAAACCGTACGCATGCGCAGATGTGCAAACATCGCTCGGAACGAGCGTACTGCCGCTAACGAGCGGCTCTGAATGAGGGCCTTAGATCTTAATAGAAGAAAATAACCATAAAGAGTGATGGTGATTGGTATTATCATAAAAACATATAATAGACCCTAGAGTTAATAAAATTGAATAATTATTATACATATTATGTCCTTTTATTGGCAATATTACGAATGAGAGCATTCCACTTAGCTGAGAGTGTTCTCTCACCTCGCCTCTTAAAAGCAGTATTTGTGATCACCTCACTACTGTGCTGTGATCCTCTCTGGTTAAAGTTAAGACTGATGGTTCAGTGTTATCATGCCATGTATGGAAGATGTCTTTATATATATACGCGTTCTAAATAGGTTTTGATAATATAAAAACTTGATAGCCAATAATGGTAAAATCACTATATATATATCCATATTATAAGCCTATTTCTGTACCCTTCACATGTATACACCCGTTGTTTTGTTTTAAAGTTGTGCCCCTGATAAAGTCCTTTTTTAGGACGAAACACATTGGGTTTCCATCAATCTGTACGAACAAACATTTGATGTAAGCAACTTCTTACAGAATTCACTGATTTTATATGGAATAAAACACCATTTTAATAAACTGTGTCCTTAAGGAAGTTTTTTTTATCTATTACTGATAGTGGCTATTGTGGCCCTCTTTGTTTGGGTGTACTCTGGTGTAAGGGTATTTTTCAGTGAGATCACAAAGAACAAGCGGACATCTTGAGGTGTAGCCATCACCTCTAAAAGCCATTCTTAATTAAAAGAGATTAATAAGAACTTAATTATAAGAATCCTCTTGAAAAAGAATCTACTTGCTTCCTCTCCATCTGGGATTGTTCGATTGAGCACTAAGACTGCTTTTGATTTTTATCTATATTAATTATATTGTACCTAATTTTTATAAATATTTTATATTAAGTATATGTATATATATAAATATGTAAATATATATAAATGTGTGTATGCATATATATATATATATATATATATGTGTGTGTGTGTGCATATATGTGTATATATATATATATATATATATATGGCACCTATAGTTTATCAAACTGTCCAAAACTATGCTGTACATTGTTTGGAGATTCCATAAACTTTCTGGTGTTTGAATCTATTCAGGAGTGCTGTTTCTCTGCATTTATATCTTTGTATCATGGCACCTTAATCTAAATTGTGGTCCTTGGAGTGTCCATTTCTTTCAATAATATATATATATATATATATATATATATATATATATATATATATATATATATATACAGTCAGGTCCATAAATATTGGGACATTGACATAATTTTCATATTTTGGCCTCTATTCACCACCACAATGGCTTTGAAATGAAACAAACAAGATGTGATTTAACTGAAGAGTTTCAGATTTAATTTGAGGGTAATTACATCCAAATCAGGTGAACAGTGTAGGAATTACAACGGTTTCTATATGTGCCTCCCACTTTTTAAGGGGCCAAAAGTAATGCGACAAACTAAACAATCCTAAATCTAACTTTCACTTTTTAATACTTTGTTGCAAATCCTTTGCAGGCAATTACAGCCTGAAGTCTGGAACGTATAGACATCACCAGACGCTGTGTTTCATCCCTGGTGATGCTCTGCCAGGCCTCTACTGCAAATGTCTTCAGTTCCTGCTTGTTCTTGGGGCATTTTCCCTTCAGTGTTGTCTTCATCAAGTGAAATGCATGCTCAATCGGATTCAGGTTAGGGGATTGACTTGGCCATTGCATAACATTCCACTTTTTAGCCTTAAAAAACTATTTGGTTGCTTTTGCAGTATGCTTCGGGTCGTTGTCCATCTGCACTGTGAAGCGCTGTCCAATGAGTTCTGAAGCATTTGACTGAATATGAGCATATAATATTGCCCGAAACACTTCAGAATTCATTCTGCTGCTTTTGTCAGCAGTCACATCATCAATAAATACAAGGGAACCAGTTCCATTGGCAGCCATACATGCCCACGCCATGACACTACCACCACCATGCTTCACTGATGAGGTGGTATGTTTTGGATCATGAGCAGTTCCTTTCCTTATCTTCTCTTCCCATCACTCTGGTACAAGTTGATCTTTGTCTCATCTGTCAATAGGATGTTGTTCCAGAATGTAATGGCTTTTATAGATGTTGTTTGGCAAACTCTAATCTGGTCTTCCTGTTTTTGCGGCTCACCAATGGTTTGCATCTTGTGGTGAACCCTCTATATTCACTCTTGTGAAGTCTTCTCTTGATTGTTGACTTTGACACATATACATCTACCTCCTTGAGAGTGTTCTTGATTTGGCCAACTGTTGTGAAGGGGTTTTTCTTCACCAGGGAAATAATTCTTTTGTCATCCACCACAGTTGTTTTCCGTGGTCTTCCGGGTCTTTTGGTGTTGCTGAGCTCTCCGGTGCGTTCTTTCTTTTTAAGAATGTTCCAAACAGTTGATTTGGCCACACCTAATGTTTTTGCTATCTCTCTAATGGGTTTGTTTTGATTTTTCAGCCTAATGATGGCTTGCTTCACTGATAGTGACAGCTCTTTGGATCTCATATTGAGAGTTAACAGCAACTGATTCCAAATGCAAATGTCACACCTAGAATCAACTCCAGACCTTTTACCTGCTTAATTGATAATGAAATAACGAGGGAATAGCCCACACCTGTCCTTGAAATAGCTTTTGAGTTGATAGTCTCATTACTTTTGGTCCCCTAAAAAATGGGAGGCACATATTGAAAGTTTTGTCATTCCTACACCGTTCACCCAATTTGAATGTAATTACCCTCAAATTAAATCTGAAAGTCTGCAGTTAAAGCACATCTTGTTTGTTTCATTTCAAAACCATTGTGGTGGTGAATAGAGGCCAAAATGTGAAAATTCTGTCAGTCCCAATATTTATGGACCTGACTGTATGTATGTATATATATATATATATATTTATATATATAAAGCACTAAGCTGCGGCACACATGAGCTCTGCACTCACCATAATAACTAACAATAATAATAAATAATAAACAGTGGGGTTTTGGTTTATGGATTGATCAATGCATTTAAGCTTGCAGCCCTCATCACGGGACCCCACTTTACTTCAAGTCCCTACTCTATTGCTCAGAATAGCTATCACATTAGTGATAAACTCAGGGTATGCTATCAAGGTTTAAAGCCCACAGCAACTTTGCTTTTAAATGTGAGACAGTCACCAAGCACACCTCTTGCAAAGCACCTAGGAAAACAGCTGACACAAGTTAGATTAAACAGGTTAAAAGGGGTGCATGAGGAAATGTGATCACAAAAAGATTAATTAAAAAAATGAATCAAAATAAACAAAAAGCACTAATCCACAGCACTCACCATTCCTAGATTTGGGGTGCAACATGGTTTGTAACCACATTGTTTAAATAGAAATCACAGGAGCTCTGCACTCACCATAATAATTTTCTCATGCACCCCTTTTAACCTGTTTAATCTAACTTGTATCAGCTGTTTCCCTAGGTGCTTTGCAATAGGTGTGCTTGTTGACTGTCTCACATTTAAAAGCAAAGTTGCTGTGGGCTTTAAACCTTGATAGCATACCCTGAGTTTAACACTAATGTGATAGCTATTCTGAGCAATTTAGTTGCAATCAACATTTCAGATGTTTAATAGTACATCTTTCATCATCCTGACAAACCAGCCAATGAGCTGCTGTTATATGTAAAGCGCCCTCTGATTGGCTGGTGGGCCTTGGGATTTCCCAAGGAGGTCCATCAGCTGGAATTTGCAAAGTATTGGTATGTGTGCCAACATATACCAATACTTGCCCGTATGGGTTCAGTTACTCGGTTTGTTAAGTTGCAAAGACCCCTGGATGCTACGGAGAGCAGCACAAGGATGGAGGCGAGTATAGGATCTTTATTCCAGGTACTCCAAATGGATTCAACATGGGAGAAGTGGACCCAACAACTGGCACAGGTAAGTATGTGTGAGTGAGGTAGGTAGGCGTGTAAAGTTTTACTTTAGACAGTGTGTGTGTACTGTCTTATTTTACAGTGAAGGTACGGGTGCTGGTCACCTGCTGGCACTTTTAGTTTCACAAGTGTCAAAGGGCAGGCATGCTGGCACCTTTATTTCCACTGTAAAATACAATAGTTTATAACCATTTTCCACATTATTACCTCCTTACCCACAGTCCAGGGGTGCAGGGAAGATCTCCGGGCTTCAGCCCAAGCCTGGGATTTTGGGAGAGGGGGGACCCTTTCTTGGGGGTTCCCCACCTCCCCTGAGATCCCCAGCTTGTGCTGACTGGCTTGGGGTGTGATTGCTTTGGCCATGGAGGCCCAGAGATAGGGCTATGGCATTACACCCCGGTCCCCGGTCGGTTTGGATCCGGTGCTGGTTTTAAATATAGGGGGACACCTACGCAATATTTTCCCCCTATATTTAAAACCAGCACTGTCCCTTCAGCTAGGTGCTGGTTCCTAAATAATAGGGGAACCCTACCCGTTTTGTACCCCATAATTTTACGAACCAGGACTGGCTGACCAGTTATGCTTTTGGAGGGGAACCCTATGTATTTTTTTTTACATTTAAACAATTTTTTACAGGTACAACACACAAGCAGCCTTCACATGTCTCACTGATATGTGCAGGCTACTTGCTCGGGAGAGTTTTGCAGAGAGAAAACACTGCAATCTCGGGTAAGTAATCTCATCTAAACTTGCTACTCGGGAGAGAAATCTCAATTTGCTTCACCATCGGCCATCTCACTTTCAGCTAAACTCACATCTTAGTAAATTTGTGAGTTTAAAAAAGGGAAAATCACCCGAGTTTTGGCGATGCAAATCGAGTTTAAAAAAAAACAGACTCGATCAGACTCGTTTCTTAGTAAATTTACCCCACAGTTCAATCATAACTTACCCTCCACTCCCTGTGTCAGGCGAGGTCTGCTGGCCGTCAGTCCCACAACAGCACTTCCAGCTAATTTGGAATAATTAAAAAAATACACCCCTTGCTGCATTTGCTAGGCCAAAGGTCATATGCTGGGATTACTATAGCGAACATTGGTTGGGATGGTGGATGGTGCCAGGTCGTCAGCCAGCTAAGTAAGCCTCAACTTACTCAGAGTGGGCTGCTTAATCAACCAGTGAAGTGCGTCTGTCGACGCAGTTGAGGCCCTTGTCACTGCTGGAAAAAATTGCCGACACACACATGTAGGTCAGCAGCCTATAAATTTCTAAATTATCCAGATCAAAGGTACAATTAGAATTATTTGGGTGTCCACAACAAGCAATCAATACTAACATAGCATCGAATGCTTTCAAATAACCGTTGGAAATGCTTAGCAATACAGGACATGTAATCAACCACGGTTGCGATTGCGATTGCTATTTTATTGCGTTTGCAGCTGCAATGGCAAATGAGCATGGAGTCGCAACATTGCGTATGGTGAGTGTGTATCATTTTCCCATCGCAAGCCTGCTGTGATCGCAACATGTGCGTACGCAAGGACAGTTGCGATCTATAGTGAATCAGGCCTTAAATTGTCTGCTGTGTGGACTAACCTCCATTCACACACCCAGCACCACCATATACTCTGCCAATAAGAGCACACACTGTTTGCGTGCGTGATTGCAGTGCAATCACAATGCTGTCACTGCACACACGCACTGCGGTGCATACGCATGCACAGTACGCACCATCGGCCAATCTGCATATGTGTTTGCAATTTTCGATCCGTGCTGAATCAGGCCCATAGTACACATTTTCCACCCCAAATACAGATCCATAACCAACACATTATGCTACCTACATTACGTATGCTTCCTCAGAGCGCCTTCTCTAGCACAAAAATACCCAAACTTTCTACATAAACTGACATGTAAACTTTCATATAAATAAACCTATAGCCTTCCCATAACCACCATACACTCCCAAAAATACAAACACTGTGCTTTTTAAATTAGCTTGTAAAACTCCTACCCCCATTAGATGCCATCACATTTATTTTGTCTCCCCAGCTTGTGTTTACATCAACAATATGTTCAAAAGTGACGTTATGTTGCAGTATTGCAGAAATAGGCTGAGAATGCGGGAACATACTGACAGATGTTGCTAACAAGAAATGTGATTAGTTTTCCATTATAAATAGCCTTCTTGCCATATGTGCCATTCTATTCTGCCACTACATGCTCGTCTATGATGATATTGGAGCCTGTTTTTCTATCATTATATACTGCTATTTCCATGTGATGATCTATGAATTACATATTTGTCTTTGTCTCATCAGCCTGCAATGTCATTGTATTTTGACTATGCAGTTTCATACTTGCCTACCCTATTCAAAATCTGCTGGTGCTCCCTGCCACTCGCATGAGAGGGCAAGTCTTCCAGACTGGGCACCACCTGAACACACACACACAGCCGTGTGCTGGGCTGCTGTGATGTAAGAGAAGGGGGAGTGGTGCCGGACCTGGGCCCCCACCGGGCCCCTCCAGCAAGCCAGGGTAATTTGTACCCGCTCCCCCCCTCTCGGCACCCATACTGTTATCCTCTGTATTGAGTAGTGGGGAGTGGCCGCCATGCTCCCTGCTGTGCCAACCTAGATGATTCTCCTCTCAATGGAGTATGTGGGCCTGATTCAGAGCCGCTCGTAAGCGGCCGCTCGTTCGCTCCCAGCGATGTTCGCACAACTGCGCATGCGTATGGGTCATAATGCGCATGCGCCAACAAGTCAGTGCGATCGGAAATCGTGTGCTCGCAAAATAGCGAGTGCCTGCTAATTTGAGTGACAGGATGAGGCGTTTGTGGGTGGTAACAGGGGAAGGTGCTTGAAAACGGGGAGTGGTGATCCGAACGCAGGTATGCCAAACGGTCAAAACGGGCGTTTTAAGGTTGTGCATAATTAACAAAGCAGCGTCATCGACCACGTCACTTGGTTGTCTTTTAGCCTGAACTGCTCGCATGATTGCGGTAGGAAAATGCTACCACAAGAATAGCGAGCAGTTCATACGCTTTTCGATGTACTCGATTAATCAAATAAATAGCGGAGATGACGTATGATGCGAACGGCCAAGGGGCGTCTTTACAAAATAGCGAGTGCATGTTTCAGACGCTCACTCATACATGGAGGCGTCAACAGACCACAAAGAGCGAGCGCTCTATTTAAATATCCGGACCCTTTTTCTGAACGAGCGAGCGCAAATAGCGTCCGGCTCTGAATCAGGCCCTGTATGTGCAATTTAATATATTAATAAAAAGGATATGTGGTTGGCACAATAAATAGGTGACCTAATAAATATGGTTATTCCGGACCGTGTATGTAACATTAGGAAAGAAACTGAGCAGTGGGCACCTTTAAAATTTAGCTAGAAAGTCCAGTAACTTCTTGCCACCTCTCTAGATAAAGTATACCTGGCATAAAGCTCGTTACTATATAAAGTATACCTGGCATAAAGCTCGTTACTAGATAAAACTAAGTAGTTATGTTTAAAGTTAGAATACTATGAATTGACTCTGATAAACCAAGTAAACTGGGTCTACACAGAATGCTATGCAGATGGCAGGACAAAGGCCAGGGATGCAAACAAGATTCTTATGCCAGACTTACAAGATGTATTAAAAGGCAGCTTATACATCATTCATATTCAGTCATGATGAAGATTCCAAACAATGCAAACTAGAAAAGCTAATTACTGGTGAGAGAGTACAAATGCACTTGCTCTTGATAATAATATAACAGGCGATGATTCAGGTTGCTGCATTTCATCATCAATAAACATACATGCCAGTGGGCTGAAAGAATAATTGTCCTGCCTTTAGTTTTTACCATTTTTGCCATTTTGAAAGACAAATTATTCCAGAGGATCAATCTTACAGCACGCTCAGGACCAGGGTGGTAATACAATACCTGCACTGTTAGGACCACGTGGAACTATTTGCTTACCTTTAGGGGTATATTAACTAATGTGCAGGTTTTTAGAAGTGGATATGTTGCCCATAGCAACCAATCATATTGTACTTATAATGTATCTAGCACCTTCTAAAAGATAATGGCTAGAATCTGATTGGTTGCTATGGGCAACATCTCCACTTCTAAAAACCCGCACTTTAGTAAATATACCCCTCAGCCTTTGACTCTCTCCGAACATAACACTGACCCCACGGTATGATCCACTAATCAGCCAAGTCTGTTAGACCACCACATATGTGACTACATTGATCTCTAACCTAATCATTTAATGATCTAGCTTCACTACCAATAAATGTTGTGATATCTTCTATCAGGGTAACAAGTTACTTTTTACATTATCTAATATGATATTGTAATATCACTATGTGTATACTTTATGCTTCACATATAAAGGTTTTGATTTTTAGATTTTCTTGTCATTTAAATATATAAATACCATAAAAGTTAAAGTAATCAAGGTATTGATGTTAGTTTTGATTGCTATTGGTAACTCTGATTGCTAAGCACATAAATTATTTGACATGTATTAGATGTACAATATTGTACACTTTATAACATTAACTGTTATAAATAATGAGCATAGCTCAGGTTAAGCCACTATCTCAAACCGAAAGCCTCATATCTTCCTACTTGTTTGTGGGGGGTGCCTATCTCCTTTCTATAAACCTCTATGACACCCAACTGTAGTAAATGACTCATACTGGAAACCTATATAAATGAGAGAAGCCCCTGTGTGCAGTGAAATGAGTACTAAATGCTGTTTGTATTAATAAAGTACCCACTCATGCAACTCATGTATTAGTGTAATAACAAAAGACGTGGGTAATATCGTTTGATTTACAAGAAATGTTCCTTGTATATTAACATGCAATAAAAGTTTTACAGGCAGAAGAAACAACATACATTTATGGTATTTCTTTCTTTATATAAATGCACATATAACATAACATTAAAACCACTGCCAGGTAAAGTGATTAACATATATCATCTCGTTACATAATCACCTGTCAAGGGGTGGAATACACTATATATATTATAAATTTATATACATCCGATGACCGGCACTCACACAAACAAAACAGCTGTGTATGGTGCCCGACAGCAGCCGTTTCGGTGTCAGACGTACACCTTCATATTGAGCATAGACACACATAGCCCCAAACATGCTAAAATACCTGCAAACCAATTAACACAAGAGGACTCACCTGCAAAAGTAGCCGCACCTATGGGTGAATACCAGCATCACAAACACACGCCGAAATCAACAAGTGTGACATGGCAACAACAGCCAGTCGTCACACCCAAAGGCGATGCCAGGCAGTTGGAAACCAGAACCAACTCCTCAGGCGGCATAGCAAAGGTAAACAGTCAGGCGTCATACATGGAAGTGACAGACAGCCGACACTAGTAATAGCAATCTCCATAGCAACCCTATAGCATAGCGGTAACCATAACAGTAAAGCCAAATAATAACAGGGTCATCAAAATAGAAGAATAATGCACAAACAGACATAATCTTGTGCAGATTATCGAAGTATGTGGTTGGGTTGCAGGTTATTATAACAAAAACAAAAAACACTCCATGGAAAATAAGAAAATACAGATAGTGAGTACAACATATATATAAAAAAAAAAGAAAAATAATAATATTAGAAAAATAATAATATTAGAAAACCACCATCAGGTAAAATAAACATCACAAAAAGCAGTTTAAGAATAAACCCTCATTTAACCCATTGGGTACAACAGTATTAAAATGATTAATCCAATAGCATTCTCTTTGGAGTAATAATTTGTTACGATCACCACCTCTCCTGAGAGGAGGGATATGATCAATAGGTTGAAAATTAAAATCCCTCATGGTATGTTTGCACAATGAAAAATGTTTTGCAACAGGAGGGGTATTAGGATATAGAGAAAACATGGCATTCTTGATCGAAGAGCGGTGTAAATGCAATCCTTTCTTTCAATAATCCTATGGTCTTTCCAACGTATAGCAATTGGCATGGACATTTAATTATATAAATGACGAAACGGTTGTCACAGGTCAAGTGATGCTTGATCCTAAATTCCATGTTATTTGCTAGATTCACAAAATGTGTGTCCACACATAAATACTGGCAATTGATGCAGCCATGGCATTTGAACACACCCATTATATATATACAGTATATATGAAGATCTATTTCGTAGGAAGATCCAACAATAAATTAAGCACTAATGAGGCAGCTTATCTTGACATGAAGTGTCAGTATACATGTCAATTCAGTATGTGGCACATAAAGACAAATACTACATATCATAGAGTTGCTGCTCATGTTACTTGCAACATTTCAGTGTTCCTGTAGGTTAAGTAGCAATAAATTTGGGATCTACAAGATAGTGCAGATGGACTTCCAGCGTACAGCATTGCACTGAAAGGTGGTGTTCGGATCATGCTTCTGCAGAACTTGACTCTGCCCATGTTATGCAATGGTAGTTAACTTAAAGTCACTGCTCTAGAGAGAAACCTAATTGAGGCACAGATTCTAACAGGATCTGGCGCAGGTGAGACTGTGTTAATTGCCTGTATATTTCTTATGCCCAACAATTTTCCTTTTCAATTCAAGCATCTGCAGTTTCCTATAAGCATCTGATTCACTATGACAGTCAACAAGTCACAGTGACAAATGCTCAGGGCTGCAGACTTAGATCTCTGGATCTGCTGCTTCTCTCATGGGCCACTTTACGTGACTTGCTCATGAGTTAATAGCCCCAAGCATCATTTTGTGTTAATCCCTGAAGGAAAAACTGCAAATATTATTTAGAAAGACATTTTGTGATCAATGTAAACAATCTAAAATATGCCTCACAATACTAGATGCCACTACTGTCTTTGCAAAATTAATTCCAATGAACAATAAAGTGAAGTTGTGGACAAATGCTATATATATATATATATATATATATATAAATCCACAGTGTTGGCACTCACAGCTAAATGGTTAACTGCACCTGGTGCCTTCATCAATTCCAGGTTATGATACTCTTAGCTCCATAGAAGCGGCACTCTGGACCAAATTAATGGGGAAGTACAGGTAATTCTTAGCTGATGTTTCAAGTTTTTGCTTTCACATTTTCTTCAGGGTTACTAGTTATATATATAAAAAATGCAAATCAAAGTTTTCTTCCTGTTTAAAACAAAAAAACTGCAGTCTTTTTTAATTGTATTTAAAAATTATATTAACAAGAAGTAGTTTGTTGATGTGACGCAGCCTATATTACTGTTTTGTGTGAGGTGGTGTCCCCCCATCATCCGCACCCCAAAACAATTTTCACAAAGACCTAATTTTCCACTTCCAAATGCATGAAAACAATTGTCAGTGTTGGCTGTGTCTAAAAAAATCAAAGACATTATTTCTCAAAATGTGCATAGTATGTTATTCTTCTAGTTTAAACGATGGTGTGTGCAGTGGTGCACTCCCATCATCTGCACTCAAAATCAATTTTCACAGAGACTTGTTCCTCCAAGTGCATAAAAATAATTGCCAGTGTTGTCTGTGTCTAAAAAAAGCCATAAGTGCAAAATAATTTGCATAGTGTGTTATCCTTAAAGTGTAAGTGACAGTGTGTGCGGTGGTGTCCCCCCATCATCTTGCAACCCAAACAATTCTAAAGTGTATATAAACTATTTATTGGCTGGTGTCAAAAATAAAACTAATCATGGATCAGCCAAAAGAAAAGCAGAAGCAGCAACCCAGTACTAGTGCTGCGGATGCTGCCAGTCATAATAGTACTTCAACATCTACTAAAGTGGTCAAGGGTAAAGGAGGTTTAAGATAGGGCACCTGAATTCGAAACAATATTTCACAATGTTAATAAACATAATTTACTGCTGAAAACATAAAATTGCCAGCATGCCATACACCCAATGCAGTAGCAAGGAAAATCTCAGACAATGGCCTTTCTTTGTGAATGGTGGTGCTGCTACTGCTGTTTCATGCCCTAGAATTCCTATTGTGGAAACTGGGGCCAAACACAGTCAGGCATCTTCTGTAACCTCACATTCAACACCTTTCGAGACTAGTCATGTCACCTTTAAAACAGGCAAATCAGTGCAAAGAAAAACCCCACTAAGGCTGAAGAACAAACTTTAAAAATCCCTAAAGAGAGAGTCTAAGGGGCATATTCAATTAGCTGTGAAAAGTCCTGTTACATTTCGCATGCTGGACTTTTTGCTGACATCGCTGGTTTTCAATGAGAAAAAGTATCACGCTCGTCCCTGCTTAACCCCATATTCAATTAGAAATCGGTGAAAATGGGAGCCCCCAAAAGATGCACTAACTTTGGGGATCACTATAGATACCCCTGAATAGGCCTGCTGAAGGTATTTGGGGTACTTAAATTATCTCAATAGCTGCTATTTAGCGCCTTTGCATAAGTGGTGAAGAATAGCATTAGCAGGGGTTTTTTTGGTGTAAATAACTAGTCCCAGCAAATTTGGGGTACATGAAAATGGGTGCGAGCATATTTTAAAGTTGCTAAAGTGAAGTTTTAAAAAATTTTAAAAATCCACGTGCCGCAACCACCTGCAAACTTAAAAACAACTGGGGCATGCTTGGGGGCCCCCCTGGAGTTTATACTGTTAGTTTTTAAGTTTGTCCCCCAACTTTGGACTTTTTTGCCAAGTACTTTTTTGAGGTGATCTAAAGTATTTTTTAAACTTTTTTGGATGCAGTTTACCTTTGGGAGACTGTCCCAAGGGTGCAGGGTGATTTTCTGATGTTTGCAACCCAAAACCCCAATTCTGCACTTTTTTTCAACACCTATTCACAGGCGAAACTTTTTAGCCAGTTCCATTGCATTGAGTTTCCGCACCGGCAAAAAGTCTATGGAATTGAATACGGAGGAATCTTTTTGCATGGCGAAATGATGCCACTCGTGAAACTTTATTGCCAAAAATGGCTTTTCACAGCTAATTGAATACGGCCCTAAGGGTGTCCACAAGTGCTATGTGTGAGTTTGACATTTCTGACACTGTAATCCTAGAGAAGCTTCCTTCCATCATTTCTGCACCCTCTGCAAATGTGAGGGTGAATAGCAATATAAGTAAAGATGGTGGCATCGAAATTGAGAATGCTACTGTAGAAGGGCAACAGGATGAGGTGGATATTTGTGTATTTGATGCTAATGAGGATGTTGATGATGAATGTGTTGGACAACAACAAGTTAATAAGATTCAGGAAAAGGATGTTGTTTGTGTCAAAGTAAGTCAGCCACCAGTGGCAGCAGTTCTTGCCAGTGATAAGAAGATGACCATTATCATGCCTGGGCAGAAGACCAAAAAAGACACCTCTTGTGGAATTATTTTTAACCAAATCCTGACATTTGTCAAGCCATTTGTACCATTTATGAGGCCGAAGTAAATAGAGGTAAGTACGTTAACAATCTAGGAATCTCCTTCCTGTTACATAATTTTCATGCAAATTATTTGGGAAAATCTCAGTAAAAATTCAGTAAAAAAATAATAACAAGCAGTCCAGCAGCATGGATAGATCCCAACACATGCAATCTCCACTGTCAACACCTTCATTATCAATCACATCTTTAATAATTGGAGGTAATCCTCCTGCATCCAATTTGAAAAGGATAACTGACTCCTATCCAGGATTCCCCAGAAGAATCCTTGCATGCTAGGGCTGATGCTGCTGGGGGTGAATCTTCATCCCAAAAGAGGAACAAGAAGATTAGTTCCAAACAACAATTGACTGTGAAACAATCATTTGCTAGACGAAGCAAGTATAAAAGCTGCCATGATAGTTATGTTAGCATTAGATCTGCATCTAATATCCACCATTAAGGTATGCAGTTTTTGACAGTTTATTGAGGTCCTGTGTCCCTTCTACCAAATTCCATCTCAATTCCAATTCACTAGAACAGCAATTCCTCACCTTTACCGGGACATTAAAAAAGTTATTCTTGGCCTAGAAAATGTCTTTGTGCCGAGTATACACTTAACTACAGATATGTGGACAAGCAGTACTGGTGAAATGAAAGATTATATGACTCTGATGGCTCACTGGGTGGGCGTATAGCCTTTAGCATCAGTACCTAACACACAACACCAGCTCATTCACATGCAGGCTACTTTCTGTATCACCGGCTTCACTAAGAGGTATACCGGTGTCAACCTGTTGGTTTTGATAGCAAAATGCCTTATTCCACTAAGACTCTCCTCAGGATTTGTAATTTCCGATAATGCAAGTAATATTATACCAGCATTACAACTGGGTGATTTGAACATGTATCATGTTTTGCACACACAATATACTTGGTGGTTAAGAATAAAAAAAAAATGACAGGTGCTTGCAGGATATGCTGTCTGTGACCTGTTAAATGTTTTAATATTTAGCAACAACATGTAAAAGTTAGCAGCAGCTGCAAGAACAATCCAATTTGCCATTCCGCCATTTACATGCTTCAGCAACTGAAGTAACTGCAAAAAGCCATCCAAACCTACACTACATAGTGAGAGGAGGGAGAATGTACCTTACACCAGGACAGTGTATATACACTCCATTTTATGCAAGAAAACAGTTGAAAATGTAAACAATGAAAAGAGTTCAGACACTGCCAGCCTGAGTCATGTGATTCTGTTACGTACAATAGTGAAAGAGCAGCTAGAGAAACTGAAGGAGGCATTGAAACAAAGCGATTCCACTAAGTATGTTAGACTTGTACATAAAGTTTCCTATTCCCTTCACCAGGACCAAAGAGTTTGCAATATCTTGATATTGGATCACTACAATTGGCAACCTTTCTTGATACTAGGTTTAGATCCTACATAATGTTTTTCTTTCCAAGTGACACAGATCTTAAAAGAAGTAAATAGTTCCTTGTAAACAAGTTGTCAGCTCAAGTGGCACATGACATGATGACATTTCATGCTTTAATTTCTCCTGCAAATGTTGCTACCAGGAAAAAAATTACCTTTTCCAAGAGACCCACTGGTGATGAGAATAAGTCAACTCAGCACACCAGAGGGAAACAATATCATGACATCTAATAAAGCTTAAAAGAATTGCCCAAAATTATTGACACCTCTACAATGACTCAATCTGACACACTAAGCATCAGTAGAATGGTGGAGTATTATTTTAATGACAATGTACAAATTAGCATGAATAAAGGGAATTTTAAACCCCTTGTATAAACTAGCTTTGCTTAAATTAAGCTGCCCAACCTCCAGTGTGTACTTGGAAAGAGTGTTTAGCACAGCCAGGAACCTTGTATGAACCTTGTATGTGATCTGTGTAGGAGGCTAATTCCTAAAAATGTGGAAAATCTGATGTTCATAAAAATTATCTACATATTTTATGAGGAAGACCTTTGCTGCCAATTACAACAAAGTACAGAGACTTCTGTAAGTGAATTCCAGTGGGGATGAGCTAATATTGTGTGATGAGGAGGTTAACAACATTTCTGAGAGTGAGGATGATAATGACATCATCGAACTGAAGAAATGATTGAACAACAATGTTAGCCACCCTAAGCTCATTGGTAGCTTGTTTTGTGGGGGCACAGACAAACCAACCACTCAGCTACAAAAGTGGCAGTCCCTGTAGTGGAACTGACTGATTTGTTAAACTGTGCATGTCCTTTTTAATACACAACATAAGGGTGGGTGAGAGAGCCCAAGGACAACCCCATCATGCACCACTTTTCATTATGAGTTTTGCCAAGATTGTGTGTGTTTGACAGGCAGTATATAATAATTTTCTTTACTGGGGCACTTGTTATTTTTTTATCTTGCAATGCTATCCATTTTGGATGCTTGTTTTTCATAGTGTTTTCAAATTCTCTGATTTGTTTTTAGTTATATTAACACTGTAATTTATTAATCAATACATCAATCAATCAATGCTTTACCTGGCTACCGCTAAATAATCCACATCTAATTACCTGTGCCTTTTACGGCCCCCAGACCTGAGGTTCCCCATCCCTGTTCTATAGCATTGTATATTTTATATTAAATTGCCATCCTGACTGCCACTGCAGTGCCACTCTGAGCTGTTCTTTTTTAAACTGCCATGTGTTTGTGCCGCTGCTATTTCGCATAGTTTAGCCAACCAGATCGCTGCAGCTTTTGGACAATATGGGTAAAAACAATATTGTGAACTGTAAGGTGATCAAAATTTACTGGAAATTACTGGAAATTAATGTTATTGACGTTAATAATACTGAAGGAACAAAAACCTGCCCAAATTACATGATTTCAGCTGTTTTTATATATAGATTTTTTTTTTTTAAAATCCAGATCCAAAACCAAACACTTGGCGGTGGCTTTTGGAAAATCAAAACCAAACCAAAATACAATGATGAATTAGAACCAAAACCAAAGCACGGGGGTCCATGGATATCTCTAGTAACTAGAGAGCTTTGGAGCTAAGATACCATTGTTTATGTTCCACGCAGGTACACAGCTGTCAAAGAAAGGGGGTGTGGCTAGTGAGCCAATCAGTGATGGGGAGGCATCCAAAATGGCAGGTGCAAGTATAATATACACACAGATACAAAAAAAAAAATTCACACAGAAATATACTAAGAAATATTTATGTTAGTTAACGTATACCATAGAATAAGCCATAATTTACCACAAAAAATGCTGCTTGGTGCATTTCTGGAGTAAATTATAGATATGTGCAGTCTCTGGTTGGCTCATTTAATGGTCCCCAAAATAAGTCTGTTAGTCACATATAGTAACAAAATAGTGTCCAATTATAGGGGGAGATGTATTATAGCGGCACTTAAGAGCTCAAAAGCTCTTCCCTGTTATGATTGAGAGCTTTGTCTCTCGCTCAAAATAGGGAAGAGCTATTGAGAAAGGTCCATAGCAAAATAAATAATAAGAAGATCCCATGGGTCAATCAATTTAATACTGTCAGCAAACACACCAATCATAGGGCAAAACAGTTATGGCCATTGGTGTCGACTGACACAGATTTACCACTATTGTTCAACACAAAAATGATGCCAAGTTATGGCACCAGAGGCAGCAGTATTAGAGACAGGGTGGTCAAGACAGATGTCATGGCATTTAAGACGCCTACCCAGCAGCATTTTTTGAGTAGGAAAAATGGTAACTACAAATGCTTGGGGTGCACAACATGCAATTATTTAATTCCAAGAGAGGAGATTAGACACCCGTACTCTGGTAAAAAAATGTTTACATTAGGTGGCCTTTAACGTGCACTTCTAAGTTTGTAGTCTATGTGCTGACATGCTGTGTGGTCTCTTCTATGTTGGGAAAACTGAGCGTCAGTTTAAGGAATGGATGGCCCAACACAGAAGTGCCATATGGGCAGCATTAACATCTGGGAACGGTGATCAACCGGTAGCTCGCCATTTTGCCTTTCTAAAACATGGGATGGCTACGTTAAGGTATAGAATGGTGGACCATGTGCTTCTTTCAATAAGAGGAGGCAATAGGTCCAAAAAGTTGATGCAGTTGGAATCCAGGTGGATTTTCTGGCTAGACACACGGTGCCCGAAAGGGCTTAATGATAGTTTTGGACTTTCCAACTCCTTGTAATATAGGTTTTCAATTCTTGCCCCACTCTTTTGGAGAGGTATAATATACGGGGGTCATCAAGTAGATTATTTAATATAGGATGTGCATTTTCTTTACATCATTATTCATTTATTGATTTATTCTGCTTATTCAGAATTTTGGTTACACAGTAGTATGTCCAGACTATGTAGGGACTTACACTTTGATGGTTCATAGGCTTAGCAAGCCATTTTTTAACCCTTACAGTCTTTTGTTGATTTTAGTGTTTTGTGGTGTTGTTGGTGAGCCCCTGGTATTTAGCAGCTATGGGGTTAATTCTCACACTTTTCTATATTCATGCAGGGTTTGCTCTGCATGTCTTAAATCAAATTATTTTTTATAGGTATCATATTTAGTTTTGCTCCCTTTTTTGCATCCTTCACTCCTGTTTTAAACATGGGTTTTGCTACATACTTTTTCACTTATTTGTTTTACATATTTTTTTAATGTTTATTGAAGTAACGTCACTATTAATGTATACTCTGTATGTTTTATTAGTATGTATCTTTCACTTACCATTAATATGATTACACAGGCTGTCATACGATGGCTTTAAAATTTTAGTAAATTCACACTGAAAGATAGTTTACTAGTTATGTGTCACGCTGTTTTGCATGTTTACAGCATTCCCATGGCCACCCCTGCTGGGTCCCCGTGACATCACTTCTGGTAGATGCGGAGTTGCCGATCCCAGAAGTGGGAGAGACGGAGTCCTGAGGGTGATGGCTGCGGCGACCGCGGGCTAGGATGGAGGTAAGATTATTTAAGTTTCACATTGTATGGTTTCACCTGTGTGTATCCTGAAGACGAGGACTCATTCCTCGAAATGTTGATTAAACACAGTTTTATTCACCGTTATTGAAGACTCTGAGTGCCGCCTTGATTACTGTACTGTGTGTTGGGGGTACTGTGCTCCTAAGGAAGGCAACGGAGCAAGTGACCCCGCGGTGGGTGCTGAGTGCCAAGTTGTGGAGTGATATATATATATATATATATATACATATACTGTATGTATATATATATATATATATATATACATACATATATATATATACACACATATATAAAATGGTTATACAAACCACCCTTATTCTGTGCCTATACAGAGAACTAAAGCTAGAAGCTACTCATACAGAGTCCCCTGTTAGTGGAACTTGATAATAGAAATGGAAAAAGGTCTGTGAGAGAGCGCTTGAGTAACTTTACAGTTTATATTGGAGAATTAATAAAGAAAAGGACATTTTGGATAAACACTTCAAAATACTACTGTCACGACCAGGGCTGTGAGGGGTCGGGGTCAGTGTAACTTACCTGTCTGGACGCTCTGGCGGGGTCCCTCTGGTGGGGGCGCGGGCATATGGAGATCTGTGCTGCATGCTACAGGGGTCTGGAAGCATAGTGTCCTGGTTGTTAGTGTGAGTATAGCACACTCTGCAACATGGATGCCGCCATCTTGGATGAGGTCAGGTGATTCTTTTCAGCCAATCCCCTCAGAGCATTTCTGGGAGCCCTGGCAACCGTTTTCACTTCCTCCAGGTATTTAAGGGCTGAATTGCAGTCCTCCATTGCAAGTGCAATGTTATTGCCAGCCTAGCTGGGTGCTAGTTCTCTGAGCTCCTTGCTATTTCCTTGATCCTGCTGAAGTGTCACATATCTATTGCTCCAGGTTCCAGCCTCCTAAGACACTCTGTGTATCAGCAGCGCTACTCCCTGCTACCACCCCCAGAGGGAGCCTTGCTTCAACTAATCTGACAGACGGTGATCCTTCCTGACTACCGAGTTACCTGTTATGTGTACCCACAGTCCGTTTTGAGTATACACCTCCATCAGAATCATTTCTTCACCAGCGGGTCACCCATGAGCCACACTCCACTCAGACCAGCGGCCTTTCAGTTCCAGACATCTGCCCTCATAACCTCTCCCGGATCCACCCTGGGTTCATTTCCTCAACTACCTGATCCTTTCATGACAACTACTTTTGAAATATAAAATCATTCACATATAAAAACCAAGTAATTTTTGTGGACAAAAAGCTGTTGACACCCTTATAAAAACCTAATACAATTTATTACAATAAAAAACATTTTGTACAGAACCAATACAGTTTAGATGTTGCTGATTAGGTTTGCAGGGTTCCACATTTGAATATGGATGATTCACCATTAGGTTTAAATGTATTCGTAGTGATGTAGTCATCGAATTAGGATCAAAAAACATAATTACCCTACATGTTTCATCTCCTTGGAGACTTAATCAGGGGATAATTTTAAAAATTAAAAATAAAAAGTCTATAAGAAGGGTGTCACACAAATTATTGCATACATGGAGTTTACAACCTTATTTAGAACATTATGCAAATTGTAGAAACATTATCCAGTTATTTTCAATAAACAGTTCTTTAACAACATACTATACATATAATTATTTACATTGATATTAATAGGAACTGAGATTCACAGCATTTTACAAGGAGATAAGGAAATTGTCAAGTTATAAATAGTAACTATGGAATTGTCAAGTAATACCCCTTTCAGACATACGACCCGGGAAATTTCCTGCTCAGACCCGGGTATTTCTCCTGTGGAAATTCCCGGGTATTTGGTCAAGACCCCCCTTTCACATTACAACGTCTACCCGAGAAATTCCCGGGTAGACCCCTTTCAGACAAGAGCAGAGTTTTTCAGAGTTTTACACAGAAAATCACAGTTTTGTCATTTTAAGTGGACGTTATGCTGGCACACATTAATGAGGTCATGCAAAGGTGGCGATTTGGTATAAGGGGACTGGGAGGGGCACCTATAAGGCATTGCTGTATTTCCAAGCATCTGTGTAGCATGGAGACCTTCTATCATCTGGTGGATTTGGTGTGCTACACAGCAACTGAGGCATGGCTGAAGCTGCTCACACTGTTCATAATCGTACAGTTTGAGATCCTGAGAAGAAGGGAGCATTTTGTGGTGGAGAGGGCATCCAAGCGCCGACATTACCTACGCCAGAGGAGAGCCTTGGTAATGTCCAGCATCTCATCCATATTGAGAGTGACTGGAGGGTCATCTCGCACAATATGGTCTCGAGATCGACAACATGGAGAGGCTTTCTGGGCTACGGTTCAGGGGTTTACAGAGAACCAATGGATTGCAAATTTTAGGATGTCGCAAGGCACCTTTAATTACATCCTGGAACTCCTGACCCCATCACTTACCAGGCACACTACTCGATGGAGACAGCCCATTACCCCGAGCAGGAGACTTGCGATCGTCTTGTGGTGGTATGCTACCCCTGGCGAGTACCGCACAATATCCTGCTTGTTTGGTGTAGGCATCTCCACGGTTTGTGTCTTGGTGCGTGAAGTGACCCAGGCCATCCTGGATACCTTGTACCACCGGTTTATTGCCCTACCCCATGGGCAGCGACTGGATGAGACAGTGTCCGGGTTTCTGCGCCGCGGTTACCCACAGTGTGCTGGGGCAATTGATGGCACCCACATCCCCATAATTGCTCCCACAGACAGCCCAGAAGACTACTATAACAGAAAGGGATGGAATTCCATCATTCTGCAAGCCGTCGTTGACCATCGGTATTGGTAAGCCACATTTATTACTTTTAATTAGATATATATTGTGACCTGCATGCAAAGTAAAGTATCTAAAATGTTGTGTGTTTAAAAAGTTTATATGTAAAGTTGTAACCGGATCTTATATACGCTTTCTATTAGAAATAAATAAATGTATATATTGTAGTGTATTTAAAAGTTAGGGGTATATTTAATAAAGTGAGGGTTATTTGAAGTGGAGATGTTGGGCCTAGCAACCAATCAGATTCTACTTCACATGGTCTATATGTCTAGTTTTAACTGGATATTATCTTGCTCTCACAGCTTCACTGATGTCTTCATTGGCTGGCCTGGTCGTGCTCATGACGCTCGTGTTCTGGCCAATTCTGATCTCTACAAGATTGCGGAGGAGAGGCAGAATGGTTGGCTGTTTCCTCGTGAGGTAACTATACACACATTTACTTCATGCTTTTTATTGCAAAACCGATATGTATTATCTTCCATACCGAACCAAAACATGATTTTTGGGATGTCACCTGCAATTTGCTCTGATATACCGTATCTGCATACAACACTGTTACCTGTAAAGCCTTTAATAATAACTGTAATATTTGTTTCTATTTGCAGAAGTCCAAGCTTGTGGATGGAGTGGAGATACCAGTCCACATCATTGGGGATGCTGCGTATCCACTACGGAGGTGGTTGATGAAAGGGTACAGCCAACAGGTTGTGCTTTTGAATGAGCAGATCGCCTACACCCATACCCTCAGTTCAGCTAGAATGGTTGTTGAAAATGCATTCGGGAGACTGAAGGGACATTGGCGCTGCTTGTTAAAAAGAAACAATGTGGACATTCGGCTGATTACTGATGTTGTAGCGGCATGCTGTATCTTGCATAACATCTGTGAGATACAATGAGAAGAATACCTGCCAGAGTGGGACATCGTGGAGGAGCCTGTTGGGAGTGATCTACCCTTTCATCAACCTCACTTGCTTATCGAACCAATGACATAGAATTGATTAGAACCACCATTTAAAAAAACATTAATTCTATGTTATTGTAATAAATACAAAAACTTAATTTTTGAATTGTTCAAAAAATCTTTTATTTTAATAAAGGCCTTTTGTTTGTTGCATACGAAGTTTGAAAGCATTTCCATATTTATTACATAGGAAATAATGTTGCACAAAATACAACACAATTCAAAACCAAACAATAGTATAAAAATAAATAATAGTGCACATTTACTTCAGAACCCAAAGTACTCCATCTGTATGTATGGATTGATATTGTCGAAGCGTAGACAATGAGAACAATGTTAAGTGCGCATATAGCTGTGAGGCATTAAAACAAAAAAACGACAAGCAGTAACCATAACATTTTCAACATCATGATACAGATATATCTAGTTAACATCATTAGATACTGTATATTTGATTACCACGGTTAAATATTTCGGTAAACTGTAAACTCTGGGTTTTTGACAGGAGTAAGTTCCTGTGACACAGTATTAGCTGGCAAAATATCTTTAAATTGACCTTCGAGTACATTATCTAATGTATTATCTGTAAATGTTGAGGATGACTGAGGTGTTTGCTGATGCTTGGATATATGGGATGTAGTCGGCCCAAATGCTGTGGGGGACTTTACTTGTTGCGCATACTGGGATGTTTTGCCAAATGCTGTGGGGGACTTTACTTGTTGCGCATACTGGGATGTTTTGCCAAATGCTGGGGGGGACTTTACTTGTTGCGCATACTGGGATGTGTGCCCAAATGCTCGGGGGGCTTTGCTTGTTGTTGAGCATACTTGTATGTAGTTTGCTCAAATGCTGTGGGGAAATTAGCATGCTGGTCATACTGCGATGTATACTCAAATGAGGTGGGAGACTGAGGTTGTTCCACATACTGGGATGGTTCCCCAAATGAGTTTGGATAATTAGCTTGGTGCCCAAAATGGGTGGGTGGTGGAACATGTGTTGTTTTGTAGTGGATTGTGCTCAAGATTTGAGTAAAAAATTTGCGGTTATCGCGACTAAGCCTTTCCTGCATAGCCATCATTTCCTTTAGCAAATGACTCTGCATTTCTCTCTCATTGGCCATGTACCGCTGCAGTCTGGCATCCTCTTGTGTCTGCCATTCCGAATCTAGGTCGCGTAATTGTTCACAAAGAATATTTGTCATGGCTTTGGTAGCAACATCAATTTTGCTCTTCTTCTTTTTACGTGTTGGACTGTGAAAACTGAAAGTAAAAGAGAGAAAACATTGAGCAGGTCATGTAAAAAATATTTGAAATACAAAACAATAAATGGTCCCAATTTAAAAAGCAGCATGTCTCTTTGCATGCGGTGCCCTTCCTCCACTACAAGATAAACGCACAAACAATATGGTTTCTACTATATACTAGAAATTGAACTACAACATTACATAGATTAATGCAGCAGAACATACGTTATTTGAATTAAACTTACTGTTACCGCGTAGGGTACGCTTGTCTCCCTGGGTCTGTGGCTCGGACTCAGAATCTTGCCTTTGCATTGGAGAGATCACATCTGTGCCAGTGCTTGGTTCAATGATGATGGTATTAGATGAGTCCTCATCTGCGTCATCAAATAGGACCTGCGATAATGCCGGGCTCGGCTGGCTGCTCTCAGGAGTTGTTGAAGGCGTGCATGTCGTTGTTGCAGACAGTGTGCCAGCATCACTTGAAGAAGATAGAGCAATGGGGTTGCATAGTGCTGTATGCCCAAAAGTGGAAGTGCATAAATCGTATAAGGGCCACTCCATCCTTCCCACACCACTGCGATTACGATTGTGGTCATGGACCTTTGTGTATTGTTTCTTTAGGCTCTTTAGCTTATTAAGGACTTACTGCTGTGTCTTCACAATACCACGGTTGGCCAGGATTTTGGCAATGTTGCAATAGATCATGGCATCCTTAACAGTGCCTGTGATTTGAGCTTTTATTTCCTCCTCTCCCCTCACATGTAAGAGCTCACGGACCTCCGCGTCCTTCCAATGTGCCATGATAAGCATCCACCTGTACACAGAAAAAATAAAAATTACCGCGATAAAGAAAACCCAGACAATTTAGGTAATAAATAAATAAGCAAATGATTAAAAAATAAATCTCTTGTATGGTGTATTAATAATGTATTTCAGTATTTTAAAATGTATGCCATATATAATAATAGAAACAAGCTCTTTTAATAATTTAATAAAACAGTAATTTTACACACCTGGCACCACTCTCCAACCACCTGGTACTGCACTGTCACCTCTGTCACCTCGTAGTGTTGAGGGTCTCTCTGCAGCTGTTGTGGGACCTAAATCTGCCTTTTTAGTGCTATGTGTGCGTCTGTGGCATCTGCCCTCCACTGTCCGGCTGCTGCTGATGATCTCATCAACAGGCAGCCGTGTCCAGGCCAATCAGGAGTTTTTTGGTGAAGCCCGGGAGTAAATTCCCGGGTAGCACCATTCACACAAGTGCAGGGTAATTCGATTGCAGATGCGGCTACCCGGGAACGTGCCTTTCAGACAGACGTGGCTACCCGGGAGGCAGGCCAAATTCCCGGGATTCTCGACAAGTCTGAAAGGGGTATTAATGATAGAAAATTATAGAAAAATTATAGAAAAAGTTATGGTCACTTGGGCCAAAAGAGGGCACTCACCATTATAAGTAAATGAAGGCTTTTTTAATTCAACAGGGTAAGTATAATAAGTCAATGTTTTGATCCCTGAGGGTCATTGTCAAGACATTCCAAAAAGGCATCAGCACAGCACACAGTCAATAGTTTTTTTCAATAGAAAAAAAAACACTTCCCTGAACCCAGGGACCAGTGATTGGTGATTTGGTATCTCATTTTACAGCACAAAGTAGCTGGCAGGGGGTCACAGAGCAGGAGCATGGCTTAGCTCACTGGATCACAGAATAGATCACTGATCACCAGTCCCTGGGTTAAGGTAAGTGTTAGCTTAGTGGGTGAGAGGGGGAAGGGGGGACAGCAGGGAGGGGGGAGAACATGGGGAATGGACACTCGGGGGTAGCAGATAGCTCATGTGCGGTCACACTCTAAGGGTATTTTTTGCAAAAAATACCCTGAGAAGTGCATGGGGAGAGATTTGCAGGGTCAGAGCTTTCTCACAAGCTCTGTCCCTGCTTGGGATATTTGATATATCCTTGCGATGTATTCAAATATCGAATTGCAATTTTGGGTGAATTTATCACATCCCATCCGCATCTGAGATGCAAATTATGAAGAATATGTCCCTTAGTCTCATAGAAAAAAATCTTTAGAATCTGATTAAAGCATTAACTACTTTCCCAATATTATCTTTCATAAATTATACCAATTCCTCCCTATACCCTAATTTACCTGTGGGTATTTCATTTGCTCCTCTTGTTGCAGTCACAGAAGCATCCTGGAAAAAGCAGCCAGGCAGGTCCCACTGGGGCTGTGATAAGGAGGAGGGGACATCAGAAGGGAGACAGGTGTCGTGGAACATATTGCTACAGCGCAGAGTCCGTGGGAAGGAATAAGGATTTAAATGTAAATAATACTGGATCATACCGGGATCATGGTTATAGATCTCCCGCTGTCATCCTTCCTTCTCTGTCACCCAGGGCACATGCCCTGCCAGCCCCCATTAGCTTCAACCCTAGTTTTGCTAAATCCAATATTAATGTTACTCTCCTTGCCTACTACAGATGTCTTTAACCACAACAGGATGTTCACACACATTCTTAGCTATCCTACATGCTAGATCATTACATTATGGAATTCTTGGAACCCCACCAACCCAATACTCTACCAGTACCAAGTATAATATATTTCCAGTAAACTGAATAAATCCTCTCTCACAATAGCTTGGTTCCTTGGGTCTCCTTCACAATCAACTATTGTGCATCTTCAAAGTGTATTTCTCCACCCAAGGCAGCCTTCTTCCTTCAGTATACTTCCTAGGACAGTATCAAACTCATGTTTTTGGAGCCCACTAATAAATTCAGTTGCAAGGTCTGTAGGATTAAAAATAATATATTTTATGTCACACTGATATGTTATGTCAGAATTATACAATTACTGGTAAGTGATGGATTATTGTGTTAATATGTAAAACTGCGGTTAATAGAATGCTATATATAATAGCGGCTCAATTCACTATACACAGTAAAACACAATAATAAAAGAGCACCTGTATATATGATATAGAAATGAGTGTGTGTAGCGCAATACCTGTAAAAAGAAACTATGTTAATTTGTACATATGTTTATAGCCATTTTACTAATTTGAGACTGTCCATACATGGGAATATGTTAAAGAACAGGGTTCCGATCTTGCCCGCTGTAAGCCACATTATTGTGATGAGAAGGTTGTGCTAGCTAGATGTCCCTATTTCTGCCTACCACCCAAGCTGGGCTTCTGTGATGCTGGCTGGTTCTCTCTGTTCATATCTACGTCTGTCCAGCATATTTTTACAGGTATTGCGCTACACACTAATTTCTATATCATATATACAATCGCTCTTTTATTATTGTGTTTTAGTGATAGTTAATGTCAGGACAATAAAGAGGCGTTCCAATGGGTCCACTTTATATTGGTCCCACCGTATAATCTGCTGTATCTTTTATGTCCTGTCTTCAACATCATGGCAAATCATTAAACAAAACTTTCAGCACCTGCAAGAGATTCATCTTCTGACAGGTGTATATGTATCTGTGCACAGGTCTACCACAGTGGCAATTACGTGACCATGCCCTTGCTGTACTCAGCTACATTTTGACACTTTTGTGTAAGAAGTGAAAAAACGTGTCAAAGTAGCACACAATTCATTTACTTTTTGTATCAGTAGAAATCTGCTTTTTTGTTTTTTTTCTAATAAAATTCATAGATTTACATGGCTGGATGGCAACTATGAATAGTCATTTGTCTATCATAATGTGTGTCTGGTTTCTGGAATTCCATACAGAAAGTATAACCACAACAAGCATTTGCCCACAGCTTCATTTGCGTGGATGTCTGTTATTGCTCAGCGGGACTAATTTTACAAAGACAGTAGTGGCATCTATAATTGTGATGTATATTTTATATTGTAGACATTGATTACAAAATATCTTTCTAAACAATATTTGCAGTTTTTCCTTCAGGTATTAAAATAAAATGATGCTTGGGGCTACTAACTTGTGGGCAAGCAACATAAAGCTGACCTTGGGAGAAGCAGCTGGACCTGAGATCTATGCTTGCAGCCCTGAGCATTGTCCTTGTGACTTGTTGATCGTCATAGTGAATCAGATGCTTACAGGAAATGGCAAGCACTTGAATTGAAAATAAAAATTGTTGGGGATAAACACAGTCTCACCTGCACCAGATCCCATTAGAATCTGTGCCTCAGTTAGGTTCCTATGTAGAGCAGTCAGGTTTAAGTCAGGTTCTGTTGCATAACTTAGGTGGAGTCAAGTTCCACAGAAGCATGATCGGAACACTAACTTTCAGTGCAATGCTGTGCGCTGGAAGTCCAACTGCACTGTCTTGTAGATCCCATATCTGTTGCTACTTAACTTACAGTAACACTGAAATGTTGCAAGTAACATAAGCAGTGACTATATGATATGTAGTATTTGCTTTGGTGCGCCATCTACTGGATTGAGATGTATACTGCAACTTCATGAGTCAAGATAAGCTGCCTGAGTAGTGCTTAATATATAGTTGGATTTTCCTGCGAAATAGATCTTCAGATAAATATCTATATCTATCTATCTATCTATCTATCTATCTATCTATCTATATAATACAGTATAGGGGTGCATTCACCAGTCTTCAGCCTGTTCATTTAAGTTGAAAAACTTTATTCCAACGTCCAATGGGTTAAATGGTGATTCTTTTTTTATACAAGGTTAGGTTTATATATTTATATGTGATTTACTATGATAATATGCCCCTTGGATTTATGTCCAACACAATTGTGGTTATAGATATACAACGTGTAATATAGATTTTTTGTGGATGCAGAATATTTATTATATCTGGCACTAGTGTCCTGTGTGTCTATAGACACCGGGTTGCTAGGTGACGTGATGCTGTTGACGCACTTCCGGCTGAGAGCAGGGATTTATGCATATGTAGTAGCACTGGTTGCTTAGCGATGAGACGCAATGCGTGCATCTCCTAGCTGAGAGGTGAGGCAGCCATTAGTACATGGCCCGATATGGTGACGCACATTGTGCACCTGGGATGTGTGACCAATGGGATTTAACACTATTGAGTTAGAGGAAGCTTAATGTATACCAGCTGGGGATCTCACCCTGTGCATATGATTATCTGTAAGTCCTGCACGCTGATGCTGGCTTTATGTAATATATGGAACTAAGGGCCTGATTCAGAGCCGGACGCTATTTGCGCTCACTCGTTCAGAAAAAAGGGGTGGCTATTCAAATGAACCGTTCGCTCTTTGCGGTCTGTTCACGCTTCTAGGTCTGAACGAGCGTACAAAACATGCGGTCATTTTTTGGAAAACTACGCCCCCTGGCCGCTCGCATCCTACGTCATGTCCGCTATTTATTAGATTAATCAAGTATATCAATCAGCGTATGAACTGCTCGCTATTCTTGTGGTTGGTTTTTCCTACCGCAATCTTGCGAGCAGTTCTGACTATAAAATAACCCAGTGACGTGGTCAATGACGCTGCTGTATTAATTATGCACACCCATAAAACGCCCGTTTTGACCTTTAAGCACGCCTGCGTTCGGATCTCCACTCCCCGTTTTCAAGCACCTTCCCCTGTTACCACCCACATACGCCACCTCCTGTCACTCAAAATAGCAGGCATTCGCTATTTAGCGAACAAACGATTTTCGGCCGCACTGACTGGTTCGCGCATGCGTATTACGATCCATACGCATGCGCAGTTGTGTGAACATTGCTCGGAAACGAACGAGCAGCCGCTTACGAGTGTATCCAACTTGTTGTGCTTATGTGAGTAAGGCAGCTGATAGGAGTAGGGGAAGGCAGCAGAGTGGGGTGGAGGAGAGTGCTCCTGCACTTGCTGTGTCTAATCAGGAGGAGACTGAGGGCCAACAATCTGACTCTGGTGTAGAGCCACAGCCAGGGAAGACTAAATCTGACTGTAATGTTAGATGTACTTATACTGAAAATTGTGCCTTGGAGAATGTCATCTTAAACTATAATCATTAATTATTTGGGAGGATGATACAGCAAACCTCAAGCAGGCGCAAAAATATAATGTGGCGGGAGGCTATAAATGCAGTGACTAGCACCGGGACTTTTAAGTGCACTAAAACCCAGTGCATCAAGCGTTTTTGGGACATTAGAAAAGTAGTTAAAGAAAAGATAGCCCGGGAAAGGAGAACATCATGTGAAACTGGAGGTGGATCACCTGTGCACGTCCACTTTAACGAATATGAGGAGTAGGTGAAAGCCTTCATTCCTCGGGAAGTGGTATCTGGAGTGAATGTGCATCACACAGATGCACCACAGTGTCCTCCAGAGTCTGGTGAGTAAACTGCAAACACCCTGCTAAAACCAATATTAACATATGTATTTTAATTAGATTTATGTTTTTTGTTAAATTTAGTTTTTCATTTGCTCACTGCAAGTACACCAGTCCCCATTCAATTAGAGTTGTAAAGCCGCGTGTTTGCGTCTAATCTCCAAATTCAATTCTGGGACCAATTCACCTAAGTGGAAACTCAATGCGGAAACTCAATGCACTGAAAAAAAAGTCGAAAAAGTTTCTCCAATGAATGGCAGGCGGAAAATAGTACATAATCACTTTTTTGGGTTGCAAATGTGGGGAATTGATTCTGAACTCTTTGGACACCACCCCCAAAGGACAAATCAGCCAAAATGTAATTAAAAAACACCTTAGACCACCACAAAAAAAACATGTAATTGTTTGGTTGATCAATTTAAATGTTGGGGGATAAGGATAAAAAGTAGCAAAATAGGTTTCTTGGGGGGCTGTATGGATGGGACAGGTGTTTTTAGGATTGCAGGTGCATGCAGCAGCTGCTTTTTATAAAGTTTGTAAAAATGCACTTTATTAACTCTAAAATATAATAGTACCCATTTAAATGTATCCACAATTTAACTACATTTATTTTAAATCACCAAAGATATTGTTGATTATCAAATTTACACACTAATGCAAAAGTGCATATAACAGCCATTTTACTCAATGTAGGAACCTCCAAAAATTAAATTACAGCTATTAAAACACTTCTAAATTGATTACGTGTCACTTTGCCTTTTTATGTGATACAGATTGTTTTTACAATTTTTTTCGCTAGTTTCCATATTCGAACGTCCACGTTTTTTGCCTGTTTTGCATTTGAATTGGGTGAAACGTGGGTGTGCGCAAAGTGAAAGTACGTGATAACTTCACGTACAAACAGGCGAATGAGGCTGTGGTTCCTGATGTGACTTTTTGCATAACATTTGTATGTCATTTGTTCACCTGTAATTAATGCCAACGTAAAGTTTGTTTACAGCACAGCCAAGAAGAAGGCCTTCTGCAGCACAATCCAGACCACTTGTTGATGAATGTCCATGTCATTTTAAATTCAACAATTAATAAATCACCTTTGTAGGTACAAAAAAGTTTAAAACACCATTAAATTAATGTAAAATGAATGTGTACTATACCACAGAGTAAAAAATAACCTAATTAGGGAGTATATAGTTATAATCATCAGATAAAAAATGTGAAGACATTCATTTGAAATAAAGTTGACTTTTAATATTTTTTATGCAAAATCAAGTGTTTGTTTTTAACAATAGAAAATGTATTGTCTTTGCAAACAATTTACCAGAAGATGGTAGAGATTTTGAAAAGGGGTGGGATTTTTTTGTTTTTGGTTATAAAAATGCAATGAAAAAATAAATAAATAAATAAATAAAACATGTACCATGTGGGCCAGAAGACAAGGGATAAAGTTTAAGGAACTGACGAAAGAGGTGGCTGATAGTATGGTAAACCAAGGTGTAAGCGTATAGAATTTTAGAAATTACTTTAGTTAAAAATATAACCACATTTAGAGTTAATAAGATGATTTCAAATTCTGCAAATTTATTATCCTCAAAAAAAAATAGGACCATCATCTACACTGGCTTAACACACCACTACTGAGGTCCAAACAACACATGTGGCAAGTGATGTGGAACTGACAGCAACACAATTTTGCACATCTCCGGCTCCTGAACTGGATTCTGGTAAGTTATTATTTTTGCATTCATATTATTATTATTATCATTTATTTATATAGCGCCACAAGTGTTCCGCAGCCTCTTACAAAGTAAAAAAACAAATAAGTAACCAGCAACTTACAATACAATACAATGCAGGACACTGACATGGATAATAAACATAGCTATATATTAGCGATCTTTACACCCACATAAGCAGCCAAATGTTAGTTGCCCTAGTGGGGAGTAAGAGATAAATGAAAATACAGTAGGGAGAACACAAGAGGGTAGAGGGCCCTGCTCGAAAGAGCTTACATTCTAAAAATTTACTTCTCACAAACAGTAGTAATTGTTAAAATACTCAGTTCTTTTTTTTAACAAATAAATAAAAATGAGGTTAACACATTTTGAAAAAATAATGAACATTTAATATACCTGTGTTTTTTGTATATAGATTTTGATATATCACTATGGGAGGAGTGTCCCATGCCACAGCCAGTGCCACATGATGATGAGGAAGAGACCTTCACCTTGCATTTGGAGCAAATATCACCAACGCCTGAAGAATTCCCACAGGAACAGCCACAGACATCACCACCACCTGCAAGAAATAGAGATGAGGAAATACTCCAAGCCATCCAATCCTTTGAAGAAACCAAGGTGGAGTTTCTACATCAACAAAGGGACCAAAACATCAAAAATAATAGACACATTAGGAGACTAACTTCAGTCTTAGGTCAAATTAATAGCAACATAGTGCGGCTGAGTACAGTTATAGAAAACCAAAACCAAAACAACAATAGAAACCAGGCATTGCAAATAAATGCTATTAATCAGCTAAGTGATGCAATCACAACAATAGGCACTCAAATCTTGGCAAGGTTACCTAGACAAACAGGGTTGACTTTGGATAGCAGTAAACCAACTGCAAGCACAACACCATGCACACCACGAAGACATGGCCTCCGAACACATGGTGGTCTAAGCAGTAGACCTGCAGATCAGTCACACCCTGCACCATATTCTAAGAGGAAAAAATTATTGAAGGTGTTAGTTATGTATATAGATTTGTGAAATGTTGTTTGCTTGCATTGTATTTTTGTACAAACACTTGTATATTTCAACACTTACTCAAAAAAAATGGTTTATTTGATTTTGTAGGCCATGTGGGCTTTAATGTTTGCAAATAAATATAAATTATCTTTAGCCACAACTTTTTCATAAATATTAAAAAGATCATCCAAAGAAATGTGCATGTTTGAAGGTGCACAGTTTGAAATACATGATATTTTGATTCACCAACCATACAAAACTAATGATTGTGGTTATAGTTTACAGAAACCTGAATTGTTAGTGTTTGTTTTGGGAACAGACAAAATTAGACAATTACAAATACTTAATTATTTACACTGAGATACATGAACACATAACTCAATAATCTACATTTGTGGGATTGATTTTACAAAAACAAATACTTACAGCTGAAATAGTTGGCAATAAGTCTAGACCTAATCTGCCTTACACTTTCTGTGCTCAAATAGTCAGTAGTTGGTAACAAAACATCTGCCTGCTTGCTGTCTATTGCTTAATCTTGGGGGAGTGGTTGATTTAATGCAAGATTATGCAATAGACAGCAGCAGAGCACAATATTGGACACTTTTGCCATAATAATATACCTCCTGATTTATCAATACACCTGAATCTTGTTTTTAATAGGCCAAAGGTGTATTCTATCACAGTTCGGGTGGCTATATGTGCCTCGTTATATTTATGCTCAGCAGGAGTTTGCGAATTTGACAATGGAGTCAGAAGCCAGGAATAACAGCCATAGCCTAAATCACCTGTTGGGGCCAAAAAAGAAAAAAACTAGAGCAATATAGTAACATGTAGTATTAGCTACTTAACACATACAGGTAACTTACCCAACAACCATCCCTTTGGCATTTGGTCCACCTCAAATTATGCACTGAGGGATGAATTGCTAAGGATGTAGGCATCATGGCATGAAACAGGATAGCCGGTCACAACACTCATGATTCTTAGTTTTGCATCACAGACCATCTGCACATTCATGGAATATGTATGATGTCTGTTTGTATACAAATGTGCAGTATTCCTGTGTGGTCTCAGCCCAATGTGTGTGCAATCTATAGCTACAAGAACATTAGGCATACCTGAGACACTATAGAAAGCTACCTTAAGTTTCTGCCAGTGTGACTCCTGGCTGGGAAAGCAGATGTAGGTATTGCAGGGAGGGATTAATGCCTGAATAACTTGAGCCAGGTGCCTGCTAAAGGTAGGCTGAGAAATAACTAGCACTCTACCTGAAACTGGCTGAAAGGAGCCAGTAGCAAAAAAATCCAAAGCACACAGCAGCTTGTGCAGGCCTAAAACGGCATGTGACCGTGCAGTGTCTGGCTCAAGTTGAGGCTTGATGAGGTGATACAGCATCATGATGTTGGAATGTGAGAGGCATAACATCTGTATGACCTCACCAGCAGACAAAGCATTGAGGTTTATCTGACAGTGAAAGAACCTAGGCCTGCGTAGGTTGCGGGGTACCTCATGAAGCTGCTGATGTTGCTCTGATTGATGCTCCTGGGTTCTCTCAGTCAGGTGGTGATTTGCATACTGCAGGTAGGTGCACAGCATAGCATAGCCTTGAGCAGCCATTATTCCTACAGCCAGACTGGCCCACATGCTTTTGGGAACTTTTAAAGGCATTACAATCTACTTGCAGCCAATAGAATGGTGTTTAGAAGCTCAAATCGACTGTCTCTCATTCTTCTAATCATTTTGGGACTTGAAGTTCGATTTGGTGTTCAATTTGCGTTTGATTTGCAAATCGAACATTAGTAAATGAACGGATCCTATATTCGTCTATGGGAAAACAATGTTTTGCAGAAATTCTTTTTGAAATTAAATACATTTTTCTATTCAATTTGACATTTGATTTGGGCTTTAGTAAATCTCCTCTACGAAAATCGAACCAAAAACGAATGGAAAATCAAACAGAAAACAAAATTGAACCTTTGTAATTATACCCCCAGGTGACTTTGCTATATAATATTGAAAATGCAATCCAAATTCATCCTGTAGTTTTTGCATGATGCCAGAGCAAGTAGACAGACTGACAAACAAAATTCCAAAAAAGTAAATTTTTTGCCTCCATAGTTTATACACAGTCCCAAGGAGTACATTCTCCAAATAAAATTATATGTACAGACATACCCATTACAAATTTATTATAAATATAGATCAAAAATAAACATTTTAAATAAAAAGCTGCAAGATTTTGCACATAATAAACCCTTCCTAATTTAGCAATGTTGACAAATGTGGTGTTCATTATTTATCAGCAACTATTTTCAATGTATTTTCCTTAATTTAATCACATTTTATAACTGATGAATTACAATACTAGACAAGCTTATCTGGTACACTGGAAACTTGTAAGTACTGTTTAAGGGGATGTAGTCAGGAAGCCGGCAGTCGAAATGCCGACCGCCAACTTCCCGACAGTGATAGCCCGGCATGGGACTAATGAAAGGCGTCTAAATACCGATGCCTATCATTAGCCCCACACCGAAATCCTGATGCCCAGCATACCAAACGTAGGTAAGCCAGACATCAGGAGCTTATAGCCATGGGGAGGGAGGGTTAGGAACTCCTGGAGGGACTTAGGGTTAGGTACCCCCCAGGAGGGTTAGGGTTAAGCTAGGGGAAGGGGGGTTAGGGTCAGGCACCACCGGGATGAAGGTTAGGGTCAGGCACCCCCCTGGGAGGGTTAGGTTTAGGGTGCAGGGAGGGGGTTAGGTTTAGGCACCCCTGGGGGGAGGTTAGGGTTAGGCACTAGGGGGAGGTTAGGGTTAGGCAGCCCCTAAGGGAGGGTTAGGGGGGGGCACAGGGTAACTACTCACCTCAGTCAGGATCTTCATCTCCCGGCGTCGGGATTTCATCGGCCGGGCTTAGGTCAAGTGGTAATACTGTACATACCGAATCCCTGTTGAAGTTAAGGACATTGGATGCAAAGCCGATAATTACGCAGTTAAGCTATTATCGCTGATCTGTGAATGGATATGAGTCGCATTGCGCATGCCTCAAGTTCCATTACCATTGTCGCTCACAGTGAGGATTAATGCAAGGTGATTAATGCAAAGTGACTGACAAACAAAGACCGTTTGTGGGCAACAAAGGGGGATGGCAACTCAAATTAAGGTGTGTCATGATTATATTTGGAGCATGTCTCAGGCTGCGACTGCGATCCCATAAGCAGCTCTGGCATCTAATTTCCCGCAGCCATTCTGTGCAACCATAGGATTACTCAGAAGTCGGATATTCGGCTGATCTGTGACCGATGCTGTGACTTTGTACATGGTCAGTTTGATATGCAAAACCGCCAGTGGGCATTCAATACAAATCCTGCTAGATGTTACAATTGCATATTTTCACACAGCCACTTTGAACATAGTAGCACAAACTCATGTGCCTGTCTTATGAAACTAACAAACACCAACTGTACTATACATATATTTAAATGCACCAATTTACTATATATTATTATGCATTATTGTTTTTCATCATTGGCCTTCATCATGTCTGAGAAAGGAAACAAAAGCCAAGGGCAACAATTATAATTACCTTAGTATTATTTTTAGCCATGTATGTATTGATCCTTATTTACAAACACATGGTGGTATTACCAACTGGCGGGCAAAGTGCAGATATTTTATTATTTTGTCAAACCCAGCATAAGCACTGATGTTGCATATGTGAACACACCTCACATGTATGTGCACACCAACAGTTTGCATCCTTTTATCCAAAGCTTTCTTCCTCACTATACTTCGGAATAGAGACACACAATTACTAAAGAATTAGTAAAGTGTAACAGCCCAGAAATGGGATTTGGTAGTTTGGTCAGGGTCAGGGCCGTAGAGAAGCTGCGCAGGGCCCGGGCACTTTCGGGGGGCATGGCCGCTGCCTCCCTGGACTTACCACACAGCAGTGAGTGCTGGGCTCGGGAGACACAGACTGCTGCCGCTGACAGCTAAGACGGAGAGGTGGACCCTGGCCCCTCCATCAAGTCCAGGCCCGAGTAATTAGGACCCCCCTTAGTGCCCCTGAATAGGTTTGGAAAATCAGGTACACTGCAACAGGTGTGCTCTCTCCTTCCTCTTTGGCAGAAAGGTGAATGGCTCCCAAACCCAGTCACAATAATCGCACAGGTTTAAACTTCTAGTATAGTAAATACAGTTTAAATATGATAAAGACACAAGTTGACGATACTGAAAGTTTTATTTCACTGGAATTTCTTCTGCCTTCAATTAACTAGGAAAAGCAACATGTAGCAATTGTATTAATATTGGTTAACAACAATTTCTCACTTTGGTACTTCCATTCTCAAAGTAACGCTTTACGGTTACATTGATAACGACCCCCTGTAAGTGTAGTCACTGCATAGCAGAAGTTATTATTATTATTATTATTACCAGTTATTTATTTATATAGTGCACACATATTCCGCAGTGCTTTACAGAGAATATTTGGCCATTCACATCAGAAGTGCAGTAAAATGCAGGAAAAAGATAAGTAAGAATATCTAAATTTAAGAAATAAAACCTTTAAGTTTTATTAGGAAGTTACTCTATATCTAGTGTACATTAAGGTATAATCTTATATCAGATCTGATACCTCGGATAACCTAAACAATAAGAAACTTCAGTAAATGACACTGATATAAAAGGTAGAAATTAGAGTTTGTGTGATTCCCCACTACAAGCTCTCACACACTCAGCTACTACTACAACTATTCTACTCTGTTTTTACTAATATTACTTAAAGCCCATATTATAAACTACCCTCTATCCATGGCACATTCTTTGTAGATCAGGGTCCATTGGTGTATTTATAATAGGTGCAGGGTGTACAGGGGGGCCCACACCACACATCCTGCACCCGGAGTCCGGCATTGGCGCTGCAGTATCATGCGCATTAGAGATGTCTCTGGGACTATGGTGCAGGCACCATGTTACCGGAGACCAGCGCATACACAGTAGACTCTGGCACAATGCCATAGTCTACTGCACCGCAGGGAAGATGGGGCCTGCAAGGATAGTCTGCAAGTTCATTCAGTGGATTCCTGTGTAGTAGACTAGCTGGCTGAGGTTAGGCATCTATAGTCCATAAAAGGGTGTTGCATTGCCAAGAATAACATTGACAGTTTATCTAAGTTTTTATGGATCTATTATACGTATAATGTACCAGTCTCTTGTAAGGTCCATAGAATGCACTTTGTATGAGTATAGTAATTAATCTCCTTTGTAGTTAACTGGATTAGTTTTTAGCTCTGAGCAGCGGCAGGTATTAACTAAGCAGATAACTGCTGCTGAGACATAGATGTTAGTTTATCATTATCAGCAAAGCTCAGTGTTTATGGTTTTGAGGTTTGAAATAGACAGAAAAGATTCATCAGGTTTTTGAACCAAGCAATTTAAACTAGTACAATTTGCTTTTCATACTACTTTCAGAGTATGTGAGTGTGGCACTGTGCTGTGATGCTGCACTCCTAGACCATCACTGACAAGGAAGAGCAGTAGCTTCTCAGGTAATAGCACTATGTGAGTGTGGCACTGTGCTATGATGCTGCACTCCTAGACCATCACTGACAAGGAAGAGCAGTAGCTTCTCAGGTAATAGCACTATGTGAGTGTGGCACTGTGCTATGATGCTGCACTCCTAGACCATCACTGACAAGGAAGAGCAGTAGCTTCTCAGGTAATAGCACTATGTGAGTGTGGCACTGTGCTATGATGCTGCACTCCTAGACCATCACTGACAAGGAAGAGCAGTAGCTTCTCAGGTAATAGCACTATGTGAGTGTGGCACTGTGCTATGATGCTGCACTCCTAGACCATCACTGACAAGGAAGAGCAGTAGCTTCTCAGGTAATAGCACTATGTGAGTGTGGCACTGTGCTATGATGCTGCACTCCTAGACCATCACTGACAAGGAAGATCAGTAGCTTCTCAGGTAATAGCACTATGTGAGTGTGGCACTGTGCTATGATGCTGCACTCCTAGACCATCACTGACAAGGAAGAGCAGTAGCTTCTCAGGTAATAGCACTATGTGAGTGTGGCACTGTGCTGTGATGCTGCACTCCTAGACCATCACTGACAAGGAAGAGCAGTAGCTTCTCAGGTAATAGCACTATGTGAGTGTGGCACTGTGCTATGATGCTGCACTCCTAGACCATCACTGACAAGGAAGATCAGTAACTTCTCAGGTAATAGCACTATGTGAGTGTGACACTGTGCTGTGATGCTGCACTCCTAGACCATCACTGACAAGGAAGATCAGTAACTTCTCAGGTAATAGCACTATGTGAGTGTGGCACTGTGCTGTGATGCTGCACTCCTAGACCATCACTGACAAGGAAGAGCAGTAGCTTCTCAGGTAATAGCACTATGTGAGTGTGGCACTGTGCTATGATGCTGCACTCCTTGACCATCACTGACAAGGAAGAGCAGTAGCTTCTCAGGTAATAGCACTATGTGAGTGTGGCACTGTGCTATGATGCTGCACTCCTAGACCATCACTGACAAGGAAGAGCAGTAACTTCTCAGGTAATAGCACTATGTGAGTGTGGCACTGTGCTATGATGCCACACTCCTAGACCATCACTGACAAGGAAGATCAGTAGCTTCTCAGGTAATAGCACTATGTGAGTGTGGCACTGTGCTATGATGCCACACTCCTAGACCATCACTGACAAGGAAGAGCAGTAGCTTCTACCCCAGTAGCTGCTACCCCTCAATGCCTGCATTGGTTAGTGTTGGATTACTGCTGCGGTACAAATAAAACAACTGAACATGTAATAATTATTGCTTTAGGCACCCCTAAACATAACTACTTAGATGACCACCCTGTTTATGAGTGCATAATTTAATAATGGCAAGGTTCCCAGAAGATAGAAGCCCATAACTTTGTTTTAGGCCTTAAAATGTTGCAAACTAGACATTCTAGACATTCGTTTTAATAGCTTCAGCGCAATGCAAGGTCTATTTTAAAAAAAGACCTGTGATGTTTCTCAGACAGATCAGGAGTTGTGTTTATTTCAACTTCCAAGGCTAACCTCAATATATGAGTGCGTATGGGAGCACATAGAAGGGCAAATACTCTGTGTGAAAAAATCTTATACTAATGCTCAGCCTCAGTAATGCAAAAGACATCAACCGCATTACTCTCTTATATAATGAGAAAAACTTGTCCTCTAGGAGAGAGCTGCCATCAACTGCATGTCTACACCTTAGGAGACACACAAAGAAAGACAGAATTGTATGGAGCACTAGCCAATAGTGCAATATGTATTTGTATTAATGTTGTGTCTTTTACTATGCCCTCCATTCCTCCACACACATTTTTATTTTGTTTGTGCTATTCTCTTAATATATTGGAGGCCTTTTCATAATAAATTGATGGCATTTTATTAATAAATTGGTGACATGCTGTCATTTCCTCTCACAGTCCCACCCCACCCCTTCCCTTATATATACCTATTGGTTATATGCAGTCCACCCTCTTTTTTCATGCTGCCCTGATTGTACATTTTCAACTCAAAGCTTCTCTTCTCTCAGTTGGGCATGTGACTTTATGACATCATGATGTTATGGCGTTTCATCCCCACCCACTGCAAACAGCTAGAGCAGGTGGAGGCACTCCAGCACTCCAGAAGGTCATCAGACACATTGGGGTCTATTTATCAAGCAGTGAAAAGCATGGAGAAGTTGAGAAGTGGAGAAGTTGCCCACAGCAACCAATCATCTCCTACCTATTATTTTATAGACTGTACTTGATAAATGCTACTTCAAAGCTTATTGGTTGCTATGGGCAACTTTCTACACACTTTTCACTGCTTGATAAATTGACCCCATTATTGAACTGACCGTGCAGTCCCCTGGGCATCAGTCTTCGTAAATGACAGTGGCCGCACTGCCCTCACTAAAGCCCTGCTATTTCTGCATTTCTGTATATATCTCCCTCCTCTTTGTTTTAGCTTTTCAACAAATATTGTTATAATGAACTTTTGAACATAAAACCAAATTTACAGGCGTTCATAATTTCAAAGCCGATAACAAATCAGACTCAATTCTTCTTATAGACTTTGCTCATTTTCACCTTACCTAGAAAGCATTAAAGTATCATTGAAACTGCCTCTCCAGACAGTTTTACCCTTATGACTAGACACAAAACAGGCCCCTTTATATAAAAATGTTTGTGTGTGTAAAAAAAAAAAACTTTTCTTAAAACTTATGTATCTGTGTAGAACCACCAATAGTGTAAAACACAACAGTGGCAGGTTAGTTGTGTTTTTAGGTAATGATTACTTTATGTGCAGTATTAGCAGTGCTTTTTTATTACAAAAGGTACCGGTACTATGGAAAAATAAAAAGGTAGCAGTACTCATCTAAACTGCAGAAGGTCCTGTAGCCCAGGAAAAGTCTCCCTAGTCTATAATGTAGTTGAAATGATTTAAATGAAATTGGCCAGCTTAGTGATATAAGTTCCAGGCAGTAGTGTTAAAATTCCATTGCTGACGGTAGAAGAATTACCTGTGTCCAGAATAAAAGGTTCCGGTACTTAGGGCTGACGATGTTACCCCGACTATTATCGGGCAACATTGTCACAATTTTTTAGCAATTATTATATTTTATGGCTGCTATTCTGCATTTTTTATGCAGAGACAGCGGTTGCATTAACACGCTGTCCCTTTAATGTTACAGAAGGCGTTATTTTCTGGAACCCGAAAACAAAACTTTCTGATTCTTCTTCTGCATATGCAAAGTAATGCGGTGGGAATAGTCTCTGTCCCTGGTTTGCGGTAACCGCCGATTGTAAGTAGCCTGTCAAAACTGTCTATATTGATATAAGTTATATATACATTTTAATATAAGAGCACATAAAGATATATGTATACATACTAATATAAAGCCTGTGTACACATTTTAATCAATTTAGACAGTTTTGACAGGCTGGAGTTGGACTTACCCTGCAAGAACTTATTGGATAATTTTTGCAGTTTTATGATAATTAAGGATTTGCTTATATACCACCATTCTGAGATTGTGTTATATAAAGTAAAGATTTTTCGAGTAATTTAACACTTTTTGCTTTGCTGAATAGCAAAAAGTGTTAAAGCACTGAATAGAGCATTGGCTGATCCCTACAGTGCGGTACTCTGCGATATGGGAATTAATGGAGAAGATAATTGCGTTATATTCTCTATTAACCCATTGTTGAATAGTGGAAATACTTAAAAGATGCGGAAATTATATTTTCTGCATTTATTAAGTTAAAAAAAATCATCGCTAAATAGAGCCCTTAGTACTGTTGGGCAAAATCAGAAAAAAATGTGGTTAGTGTTAGTATGTATCTTTTAAGATTATGGCCTGCAAGATGCAGATGTGATGAGATTTAAGTGATGTAGGCGCAAGATTTAAAACTGCATTTTTCTTTAAGCCTACCCCAGGTTAGTTTTTCATTTTTCATAAATTGGCACTTATCATCTAGCATGGAAGAAGATCTACGCCTCTTCTCCTTAGAAGTTGGATAATAGATTAATCCCAATATTTTGTAGCCACTGATGAGACAGAGGGCAATCCAGTTAACCACTCTAGGTAAAGTGATAGAAAAAGACTTCTTCGACACAGGTGTACAGAAAAATAAATACCTATATAGTGTAAAACAATAAAACTAATTTTATTGTTATTAGTGTTCAATTTAGGAGTTATTATATTTAATTTCTATGGTGCCTCAAGAGTTTTGTAGCGCCTTACATAGGCAAATACCATACAGGATTACATGGGTACATGGGTACAAGAAACAGTTATCACAGAGACATAATTACAACCCACAAAATGCATACTTATGTAACAATATATGTAAAGAGAGGGCTCTGCTTGTAAGTGTTACATTTCTATAGGGAAAGGCTGGGCTGGTGAGTGACAAAGTGCACAAAAACAAGGTTCCAATACTTACACTTGAATATCTCACTAATAAGGGGGAAAACTCCTAAAATGAACACTATAATTAGTTTTACACTATATATAAAAGTATACTTTCTTCTTCTAAGTACACCTGCGCCAAAGTGATTCTCATATCAATTTACTTAAAATCTAGTAGCTACATTGCTGAAACTTCACTGCTGCCCACATCACTCAGTCCATTAAATTTGGGCCAATATTTTTGTTTGCATACTCACACTAACCTGGACGATCTTACTACATTTCATTATAACAAGGTGACACTTAAAAGACAGAACATATCTCACTGTGCAGTCTACAGAAAGCATACATCACTTGTTCCACTCAGTTAACTATTCTATATTGTTGCAAATGTAAAAGTTTACTCAAATATGTCTGAGTTTTGAAAATTGGGGAACATGTTAGTATGATGTTTGGTACATATAAATAATTCTGTTTAAAATTATAATAATATATTTTCTTTTGTTTGGGCAATTCTACCAAGGTATTCACTATACCAGTCCACTAGCAGTCCATCATCTTCACTTCACAACAGGTTGATTTTAGTGTGCATTGTCTATTACACTTGTAATGTTTTGTCTTTCAACAAAGAGGTTTGCACAATTGTAAATACATTTGTAATGTCAATCCTTGCTATGCTGTGTTGATATATGTATTCATCTGTTCATGTAAATGTTAGTATTCTTCCACCATGGGCTGGGCAATAAAATAAGCATATTAAAAGATCTATGGCCAGTGACAGAATAAGTAGTAAGAATAATAGTCTGTAATGTATGTAAATCACCTGGAATTGTCTCTGTGGGCAGAGGACAAGGACGCAGGAACGAGACGCAATGCCCCCTGCAGGGAGATGGGACGAGTCACAGTTTGTGAATAGCTCAGTATCAACAACGCCTGATTATCGCCACCTCTGCTTCCTTTGTCCCCGCCCGGGATGTTTATATAAGAAACAATCTACAGGAAATTGACTATAAAAGCCACCATATACAGTACAGGTATTTCATAAATAAAGAACTTTCATTATTAAAATGCACCAAGGTTGACTGGATTTCACCCTAAGATTCATTTCAGGACATTTATGTATATGATGTTAGAACAACAGGTTTAAAGAAATGTTGTTTCTCTCTGATACAATATATTACATGCAACTGAAAAATATTCGTTTTAAAGAGGTTATAAGGAACATTTGATGGTCAACTGTTGGGACACAAGTCTCAGTAGCCTCGTTCCATGACAGGGCAATGCTGCGACCTGCAGCTATAAAATCACTGGCTGCTTATTCTTGCTCTATATCATATTAAATACAACCTGTGTAGAAAGCTTAGAATTGTTGCCCCGACGTAGAATGCCAGTAATTAAAACAGTGATTATTGGAGATACAATATAAATTACATACATTATAAATAAAGATATAAAGCACATTATAAATTAAGATAACATGTATATATAAAAAATCTATAGTTTGAATTAGTTGAGGAATAGGCAGTTTTAACTCGATGTACTCAGGCCTTGCAGAGAGTAGACAGCAGAGACTGAGACTAGAAGATGTGTAGTCTAATATTACAGACATTGCAGAGTGGCGATTAGTCCCGATGTTATTGTGCTTATCCCAGCCCATCCCTCCTTGTATTGAGTGCTGCCCATTAGCATGAGAAGATGGTGCTAAATGCCTGGATCCTGGGCTTTTCCCCTTCTCTGTTTACTCTAAGCGTCCTCATGTTTTAGAAATGTATATGGAGGTAATGTAAAGGGCTACACCTCAGAGTGGTCAGTGATACAGAGTATACAGTATGTATATTCCCTCTACACATAGCTTAGAGCACGTATGTGAACTATAAAGTATAATAAGCTACAGCATACTAAAATAATAGTGTACAACACACACTACACTCATCAGTATTTATAATACTGATAGTAAATTGTTTTTCCTAAGTATAAGTTTGACCTAGATGTTAGATCTACTAAGTGTATATTCATTTAACACTGATAAGGATTATAATTGTTGTATGTCTATAATAGATGTAGGCAACCTATTTCTTCAGCCACTGTGAATTAACAAGTCACAGACATGCTGGCATTTGTAGTGTACGTGAAAGGCGTGCCAATAGACTTTTCAAAGCATAAGGACACCTGGACAGGCTGCATTAGAAGGGGACTGATTTGTAAGGGCATGACATAAATAACAAAATCTTTATTGTTTAGTTGTTATGGCTGTAAAGCATTCTACTGGTATATATTTCACACGGCGTAACAATCTTTGTATAACTATGCACTATAAAACAAAAAACAATCTTCTTATAGCTGTGCACTATAAAACAAAAAACAATCTTCTTATAGCTGTGCACTATAAAACAAAAAACAATCTTCTTATAGCTGTGCACTATAAAACAAAAAACAACCTTCTTATAGCTGTGCACTATAAAACAAAAAAACAACCTTCTTATAGCTGTGCTCTTTAAAACAAAAAACAACCTTCTTATAGCTGTGCACTATAAATCAAAGAATATTTGTGCTGAGAGCACTATCTAATTGACTTCAATCCATAAATTGCATTTAACATTTAAAAGCATTTTAATTCCGTTATGTGTATAGCATGCAAGTGAAACAGCTGACAGTTATAGGCGTTAGTGCTGGGTACCGGGAAGCTAAAGCTGTCTTATGTTAATGGGGATAAGCAATTGTGTCAATGTTTTACTCAGGAGTCTACTTAAACTGCATCTAGTTAAGACAGACAAATATAAATCTATATACAGGTACATTTATTCCACCATTAAAATGGGTACAACAGTTTATGTAAAGGAATTCATATGTTGTTTAATAAAGTTACCTCACATAGCTGGACTATATTGATTAAAGGCACAATGGGTCACAGAATAAATCTGCTTTTTATAAAATGATAGCTGCTGTGATAGAAATGAGATCGAGCAATTGTTATCTATAGTCTGCATTACATATGTCACATCACATGAAGATGTAGCTGTGTTTTTGTATTGCACGAATTGTCTTATAACATGCTTAACCCTTTCAGTGCGTGCTCCTGCGTTGTGGGAGACTGGCCACAAAATGATCTCCTATTATGCCAGTTAATGACTGCACTTTACTGCATTCAAACATGTCGTGCTGGAATAGTCTCCCCCGGACACCCTGCAGCTTCTCTGGTGTACAGGAGGAGGTGTCAGCGGCTTGGTGTGACAACACACTGCAAACTTATCTTCAGATGACTATTGCTTGTTAAAAGAGTGGTATTGCCTGTACATTAACCCTGTATAATCCAATGCACTGCAGGTGACACCGCTATCATGATCACCTTTACAGTAGGTTGGATCTGTGGAACTGGGACTAGCTGGCACTGGGACTGGGCAGGCACTTTATACAAAGTGAGGGCAATCATATAGGGATGATATTACAAATGAAGAGAGAGGGAATTATCCTGCATCTCACATACTCAATTATTTTGTCAAAAAGTAATCAACAATTGTAAAAGTGTGCTAAGATGTGCAATATGGCGATAAACATCTATATGCAGCTTTCACGTCCCCAAACGTGAAAGAAGCATAAACTAGTTTATTTAAATCAATTTCTGTGCGTACTATAATGCTGAAAAAAGCTTTGTACAAGTATGCTTAAATTTAATCTTACTAGATATGCATATATAAAACCTAGTAGATACCAATGTATATATATATATATATATATATTTATATATATATATATATATAATTTTACTATCACTTTTGTAACTTACTGAATAATCAAAGCGATTACATACGACATGTAGCCCAAATATTTATCTCTTATCAAACGCGTAGAAGAGTGCTTGCTGTATGTGAAGATTACGCGTGTAATTTCCCCGAGCAGACACAATGGAAAAGTATATTTTATTTATATACAGTAGTTGCTCACAGCCTCAAGCGCATTGTAGAAAGTTAAAGCAGACTGGTTACATTATGGCAGAGTATAGTATATATATATATATATATATATATATATATATATATATATACAGTATGACAGAGTATAGTATATATATATATAGTATAGTATAGTATAGTATAGTATAGTATAGTATAGTATAGTATAGTATGGTGCCGTAGTTCTTCACGTCACAAAATTACAGTTTTTTTGTCCAGAGACCATTGCTCGACATTTGCTTCGTAAGAGCAGTAGATTCTCTTATCAATACTGTGCAGATTTGTGTCCTAACACTTTACATATATTATTATATTATTAGATATGAGGGCGTTCTGTTTGTTTCATGTGTTGCCTTTTCTGGATTCATTTTTTAAAATTATTATTATTATTATTATTATTACTATTAATAATAATAATAATAATGATGATAATAATAATGATAATAATAATAATTTCTCCGCATTTTGAGTTCTAACCGATCAATCATTTTGTCCCCAACCACATGCCCCACCCCTTTTGTTAGTTTTGGGAAGGGAAGCTGGGTCTTTGTAAGCGCAGAGACTACATGCAAAAATAATGAGAAGCTGGTACTCCATATGAATGTGCCCCTTTCTATTGTGAATGAGGGTTACAGTGAAATATCTTGTTAACTGGATCTGTCTCCATATTTACCCTGTATTTATTTTAGATCTCAACATTCTTATTAGACATAACCAAATCGGGTAGTGTTTTTGAAAATGTTTGCATTATTTATTCTCTGTACATAACGCGTGTAACGGAAATAATATGGGTAAAGTGTGAGTTACTATATACAAAATGATGTCTAAATAAAGAATTGTTCTATAAGCTTGCAGTCTAGCTAAATGCATGCAGTCTGTTCTCAGATTTTTCAGTGGTTATCGTGTTAATAATATCACTATATATATATATATATATACATATATATATATATATATATACATATATATATATATATATATATATATATATATACATATATATATATATATATATATATAGATAGATAAAACACTAAAGCAAAGATTTTTTTTAAAGTAGACTATCATTAATTTGTTTTCATTGTCTGTAATAATGAACTACATGTGAAGAATGACATTCCAATGTGTTCCTCTAGCTGAAAGGATTGTATTGACGTTCTGATACATAAAGCTTCATGCTATTTGGAAGGGGTATAAAATACCCCACATCACACTGTTGTGGTGGGTGTGTGGGGAGAGGTACTGGTCTCATATGCCACAGCCTCTGTCTGACACAGGATCTGCCACAAACACGGGATGCCCTGTAGTGACAGCAACAAAACTGTGAATGAAATCAGGAGCTGAGAATTGGGTGATCTTATATCAGATATGGGAGACTCCTACTCTGTCTGTAAGAAATATCTATTGCTAGTTTAGTGGTAAAATGAAGCCAGATGGTTTATGTCTGATCGCCGCTTTCACCTGCAAGTCTGTGAAAATAATTTATCAAAACCTTTTCCTTGTGGTCCCTAAACAATAAAAACCCTGATAAACCCAACTGCTGTCTCCGAGGTCTTTGGCACAGAGTCTGCAGGCGCAGTGTGCTCATCTTTGTAGCGCAGTTGGCTCATCCTGGCTAGTGCAATTCCCCCATGTACACAATGTTATCAGCTATATCAATGTGATATTATCAAACCGAAAATGTGAAGATTTCTATGAGCCAAATGGAAGCCAGGAAGTCGTGAGGACTATCAGACCGGTCAGGAATTCACCCCCCACACTTCACTGCGGAGACTGATTAACTAAGACACAAAGGACAGTTTTCATGCTTGTTGGCTGCCAAACGAGAGAGAGAGAGAGAGAGAGAGAGAGAGAGAGAGAGAGAGAGAGAGAGTGCGATCGATCGATCGATCGATCGATAGATAGATAGGTAGATAGATAGATAGATAGATAGATAGATAGATAGATAGATAGATAGATAGATAGATAGATAGATAGATAGATAGATAGATAGATGTTGGATGTAACACTCCTGAGTGACCGTTATAGAATAGACAGATAGATGAAGAACAGCATTTGCATTGACGGTAAATGATGACACCTTTGCCAAATTACAATTTTTGTCAGGAAGATTCTACAAATCTCTGGGAATGCCGTAAAATATCTGACAGAAATACTGTTTCCGTAGAAGTTGTGGAAATATGATAAGATATATAGATGCACTGCGGTCTGTGTACAGTAAGTACACTAGCACAAGGCAGGTAGCCTCCTATCACTGTAATCACTAATCTTTCATTACACTGCATTTCCTTCTAAAAAAAAAAGTGAGCACAGTGAAGTGGAAGCATGGTAATAATATAAAGTAACAGTACTACACAGTTTAATTGATATTTGCTCTATTTATAGCAGTACATCTTAATGCTGTATATAATTATTAATATTTGGATTTGGTCTCATTACTTTTTTTAGTAAAATTGTAGGTAAAAATACAAATATAGGTTTTATTGATGTGCGTGTGGGCTGGAAAGTAATGCAAAAAAAAGAACAGAAAAATCACAATTAGGTGAATAGTAATTCATATGGATGTTATGCTGTAAAAGATTGTTACGTTGAGTCCATCGATGAGATTTGGCACCGTATTGTACAATTGCACTGAGCCTGCCTCATGCAGCTCCCAGCCAGCGTTTCTATACTTATGTATTGAAGGTCTCCAGTAGTGCCCCCAGTACACAGAAGAGATAGCTGCATATTCCCCACGTTATGCCTCATACATTGTCTGTGTTACTAGTCACACAAGCCCAGATAAAGACCTGTCTAATGCACACAAGCCCTCGCAGAGGAGGTTGCTCTTAGAATCTTTCATTAAAGTTTATAAATCTCCCAACCTCTCCTTTACAGGGACTCTAGGATGGAAATAATTGCTTGCCAGGCATTTGATCTCCTCTGCTCAGCAGCCAGTGAGAGAGGCACAGGTGACATGTTCCAATTAGGAATTGTCTAATTAAATTAGTGTCACAGAAAGCAACCAATAATCCGAAGGCTGAGAGGCTGTTTTTCTCTTGTCCTTCTCTCTTGTCTGGCCATGAAAGAGGCAACAAGCCCCTCCCTGGTATCATTAGCCCTAATGGAGGTGTGAAAGAGACGACAGTATATAAAGTCAGCCAGGCTGCGTTTTGACACATTTGATTTTTCACTTTCATAGAGAGGGACCTGTAACTTCTGTGGGCTGTGTTATCACCATCACCATAATCTTCCTCCTCCTCCTCTTCTTTAACCAGTCATTTGCTGCTCCAGCCAGGGCTCACATGGATCGCACACTGCACTGACAGGACATTGTACTGCCCTTTGCTGTCTACCAGGGGGTGCATGGTGCCTGCATTAACCCAGCCGGACAGATCGCGAGTGCAGAATCAGACAGCCAGAGAATGCAGCTAGGAGAGCAGATTCTCACCAGCTCTGCCCCTAATCTGCCCCACACTTTCTACCCTCTGCCCGGGGACCCAATCAGCGCCGCCCAGAGTCCGGGCTTGGACTTCAACGTGGGCCAGCACAAAGGCCAGCAGCAGCAGAAGAAGTACCCCAGGGGCCTGCACCTAGACAGCCCCAGGGACGCAGGCAGCACCAGCGCCGCTGCTAACACCATGCTCAGCGATTCCAGCGAGGTCTTCCCAGCCGCCAAGCCCTTAGCGGACAGTGCCAGGAAAGGCTCCCCGGCCGGAGAGGAGGATCTGGGCTCCGCACCACCCACCTCGGCTCCTCGTTATCTTGAGAACACCCTACAGGCGGCGTCTGAGCGCTACTACCTGCAGTCCCAGGGGCAACAGCCCCAACAGGCCGGGGGGACAGAGCTGGGCTCCCCCTGCTCCATCTTCCCGTATGCCCCACCGCAGCACAGCACCATGTACCCAACAGGGGGGGCATCCAGGTACCCCCCGTATAGCAGCATGCTACCTCCGGCCGGCTTCTCTCCTCCAGTATGCCCCTCCCGTCCTCAGTACTCCACCGGCTACCAGTACAGCCAAGCCCCAGGTAGCATGTACAGTCCCTACCCGGCTGCGGGCACTGGCAGTGGGCTGAGTGCGCTGGGGCTCCCCGGCGGCGGGACTGGAGTGCGGGCACAGGTATACCTCTGCAATCGCCCCCTGTGGCTGAAGTTCCACCGGCATCAGACGGAGATGATAATCACCAAGCAGGGCAGGTAAGTCTCAGCCCGGGCAATTCTGCATCTGCACATGGGAGATATCAGATCAGAAGGGAACTTATATATAACACACATGTAACACTAATGTTTCTAGGTAACCCTGTGTAATTATATCAATGTTTTATAGCTATAAGGTGACTTTAGGTAACCAGCATTACAGAACTTCAGTCAAATATTTATTAGATGTATAATTAGTCATACAAGTTATGTGTGTGCCAGTGTTAGTAAGCAAGGAGAACCACTGTCCCTGGCACTAAGTGTATTATTATTACATGGCCACTAATATAATATTACACTATTAATATTATCAGTCTCGTGTGAGTTCAGTTTAGGTAATATTCTGTATGTGACATTTTGTTTTCTTTACATTGAGTTTATTGTAAAGTCTCATTGACATCATCTTACAGGAGGATGTTTCCCTTTCTGAGTTTCAACATTACTGGGTTAAATCCGACAGCCCATTATAACGTGTTTGTAGAGGTCGTTCTGGCAGACCCCAATCATTGGCGATTTCAAGGGGGCAAGTGGGTGACTTGTGGTAAAGCCGATAACAATATGCAAGGTGAGTCCCCTGAGATAATGCAGACATGTGGTAACATCAAGTATCTGGGCTAAGCAAACTGTGGCTATCAGAATGTTGTGGAACTATAAATCTCAGCATGCTCTTCCAAAAGTAGTATTATGTGTGCTGTCTCTACTCACTCTCCAAAAAAATTATATATATATATATATATATATATATATATATATACATATATATATATATATATATGCATTTCGTACCCAAGAAAGTTTATGTTATGACGTCGGTTAATTCATAATGGGGAGGGGGTTGTAATTGGTAAGAACAGCTATAGAACACATACGTTAATTGAATGATAAAATGCAGCCTTTTACATGGTACTAGTGATGTCTAGAAATGTATTCATATTAATTGGTCAGGAACATATGAGGCTCAGGACAGTGATACACTTTATCTATGTAACCGACATTTACCGTTTCTTTATAGGAAATAAGGTGTATGTACATCCCGAGTCCCCAAATACAGGTGCTCACTGGATGCGACAGGAAATTTCTTTTGGGAAACTGAAACTGACAAACAACAAAGGGGCTAATAATAACAACACTCAGGTAAGAGGCAGCAACACCATGGACAGCGATCTGTGATACATACCGTACCCACCTAATATACTGGGTTATGTGCATATAACACTCGCGATGCTTCTGTTTGTACTTTTGTTGTTGTGAAATTATGCAGAAATGCCGCAGATGATTGACGCTATATTACCTATCTGGCGCAATAGTTACACTTTATGACAAGGAATAAGATGGTTTTATTTTTTATTTTTTACTTTAGCAGTTCAATCAGTATGATAATGTATATGAAATTTAAGTAATTTACTTTGGCATTTCTGCTCAGTGATATATAAGATATAATAAGCGCCTTTTGCTCTCTAGTGTAATGGAAATGCAGCTCTTTTCATTCTCTTTTCATATCTAATTTTCTTTGTACACTTTCTCCTCACCTGTGAGTCAGCACTCACCACACACTATAGCACCTTACCTGTGAGGCAGTCCTCACCACAGTCTATAGCTCCTTATTTGTGAGTCAGTCCTCACAACACACTATAACTCCTCACCTGCGAGCTAGTCCTCACCACACTCTATAGCTCATTATTTGTGAGTCAGTCCCCACCATACTCTATAGCTCCACACACGTGAATCAGCCATCTCCGCACATTTACAGCTCCTGACCTGTGAGTCAGTCCTCACCACACAATTATAGCTCCTTACCTGTGAGTCAGCTTTCACCACACAATTATAGCTCCTTACATGTGAGTCAGCTCTCACAACACACTTATATACAGGTGTTACGTCTTTGACATACTGTATCTTCTGTAGCCATTCCGGCACCCACCTACAGCTTATCACAGCCCAGGCATATCTTCCCCATATATCTTTTCCCCCCTTCCTCAGCGGCCACAAAATTACCAGACTTTTTTCTGAGCCCATTCCTCAACGCCTGTATATTAGTCAGCTATTACCTTATGGTGTAAGGGTTTTTTCAAGGGTTTCTCAGCACAAATCTTACCCCTTACCACACTGCATAGTCGTCTGTTTACAATTACTTATATCTGATATAATTATTCCGATGATAAGAATTTTTGACATTTCAATCTTTTCCAGTATCAGCAGTGTGATCATCTTCTAATATAGCTCTCTGTCTTCCATAGATGATAGTTCTGCAGTCTCTGCACAAGTATCAACCCCGTCTCCATATAGTGGAAGTGAGCGAAGATGGAGTAGAGGACCTAAACGACTCTGCCAAGACTCAGACCTTCACCTTCCCTGAAACCCAGTTCATTGCTGTAACTGCATACCAGAATACAGATGTAAGTCTCTCGTGTGTGTGTGTGTGTGTGTGTGTGTGTGTGTGTGTGTGTCTGTCACTACTAGCCACGTTTGTGTAATAATATTTACTTTTCCATTATATTTAGATTACGCAATTGAAGATTGATCACAACCCGTTTGCAAAAGGCTTTAGAGACAATTATGACTCGTAAGTAATACTTCTTTATTTTAAGTCCCATCACCCATACCTTGGTAGGACTGTACTCCGTTTCATTAATTACCTTTTGTGTTATATATATAATGATAGTTTGTTATACAAAGTGTCATGTAAATCGATATTAGGGAACGCTGGTTATTTTGTCACATTGTTTAATAAGTTATTGTTATTGGTAGTTGACCATATAAATATATTCTTGTCATAGTCACTTCGGGTTTTTATCTCTTTTGTAGCATGTACACGGCTTCAGAAAGTGACCGATTAACTCCATCTCCTGCGGATTCTCCTAGATCCCACCAGATAGTGCCCGGGGCACGATACAGCGTCCAGCCCTTCTTCCAGGAGCAATATGTCAACAACCTGCCCCCCACCAGGTACTACAGCGGGGAGAGGACTGTACCCCAGACCAGTGGCCTCCTGTCACCCCAGGCCAATGAAGAAGTGGTCACATCTCCTCCACAAAGGTGGTTTGTGACCCCTGTCCAACAAGCTGCAGCCAACAAGCTGGACATGGGTCCATATGACACAGACTACTCTTCCAGCTCTCTTCTCACCTATGGCATAAAGTCCCTGCCCATCCAAACCTCACACCCCATGGCATACTACCCAGATGCAGCCTTTGCGTCTATGACAGGCTGGGGTAGCAGAGGGTCTCCGTATCAGAGGAAAATGGCAACAGGTCTACCTTGGTCCTCCAGGTCAAGTCCATCGGGCTTCTCTGAAGATCTCCTCCCTAAGGACAAAGTGAAGGAAGAGATAAGCTCGTCTTGGGTGGAAACACCTCCTTCTATAAAGTCTCTAGACTCGAACGATTCTGGAGTGTACACAGGAGCCTGCAAGAGAAGGCGACTCTCCCCTAGCACTTCTAGCAATGAAAACTCTCCCCCTATAAAATGTGAGGACATTGCAAGTGAAGACTACAAAGATGCTTCCAAAAGTTTAGGCTACTATTCCTTCTATTCTAGTTCTTAAAGAATTATTATATATTATTAGATGTATGGCTTGTAAGTTACAATATAGATCACAGGGTGGATCTTAGCATTAAATGCCAAAAAAGTGTGGCTTTACCTTTCATCTGGAGAACAAAAGAAAAACATAAAACTGGTGTACTGTTCTCTAGACTGACAAGGCCAAAGCCTCTGAATGCTGCCAGTTCGAACTTGTCACATCCTGAATTCTATACTTGACAGTATTTTGTTTTAAAGTGGATAAAATCTACTTGTTTTTATTTTTTTTATTTTTTTTTATTTTCCTTTCCTATGTGATTTATTTATGAATGAAAATCAATGTACAGATTGTGTAGATATACTGTTACATATTGTGGAGTATAATATATTGTATGCAGTTATGTGTCTTTATTTTTATTGCTTTTCAAGACTTTGTATGCACTGTTCTGTTGTACAATGTGTAATGGGTAGTACACGAGAGAAAAAATTCTATAGACATATAGACTGCATAGAGTGCATTTTCCACCAAGTCTTGGAAATTATTATATTTAAAAAAAAAAAAAACAATGACACAAAAAACGAAAAGTTGTCAATTGTGACATATTGTAAAAATGTAAAGTTCATTATTGATCCGGATGATATTGTGAGTTCTAATATTTTTATGTATATAATGCTTGGTCATTTTTAATAAATGTAGTGCCTCTGGGATAATTCTTGTTGGTACTAATCAGAAATGTTTACTTTATAATGTTGTCGAATCATCCCTCTTCCTGCAATTCCACATTTTACACGGGTATGTTAGTCACAATCATTCACAATCAATATGAAGGAAGGAGGGGATCAACGATTTAAATATTTCAGTCCATGACCTCACTTGAGAAATTCAAGGCCATTTTTAAGTAAGCAAAAACTTATAAATTACGGTTCATTAATATATTACATGAACAGGTGCTTTTTGAATGTTATTGTTCTTTATATTATAATTAAAAAATAAATAGGAAAATCGAAGAAAGCTATATTAAAAAAAAATCAACAAGTTGGACTGAAGAAAGGGCCTGATTTACAGAAAGACTAAAAATAAAGAATATCATATTGAAGGAAACAGGTAATTAATCTGTGATAGGGATAAAATTATGTCGAAGGCAACATATAATAAATACACGAACCCAAGTGCAATAAATATTTGGTGACGAGGGTATGCCTGTGGGTGTTTGGGTTAATGTAAATAATTTTATCTCCCGTATTTTATTTCTATTTTACAATATTAAATGCTGTGTTTATAAACTGATTCATTTATATTTTCTGATACCAGCAAATTGAGAAGTTTGTGAATAAGTTTTTGTTTCTGTCAGTATATATATACACACATTTTAAAATCAGAAAACAAACCAACCTACTTTCAATATATATAGATATTACGAAGTAAAATTCAATCTGTTTAATGTTGCTTAAAACCACATTTAATTGTATTAATTGTATACTATCTAGTTGGTACCTGATTTTGTGCTCAAACATCTTACAAAATTGGGCATGAATGAATATATAATGTATATATATATATATATATATATATACACATATGCACTACATACTGTACGTTTATTTAGTTGTATTTGCCACTGTGTTTGTCACTTTTTAAGGTGACTAATATGTTGCTCATTGGAAAACGTTTGAATAGTTCCATAACTGGCATGTTATATTGTTTTAAACGTTTTCTTCTTTTGTAATACTGTTCATGTATTATATTGTTTTTATAATATAATAATGTTTTCCACGATGTGTTAGTTTAGAACGAACACACATCAGCATTTTCAGAACATCTAACACGCTAATTTAAACTGGAGCACATTAAAGAACATTTAACGGGTTGAATTTAAAATTTACAGCCACAAAGCACCTGGAAGTGCTAGCTTGTTTACAGTATGTTGTTTTTTTTTATTTGTTTGTTTTGAGTGGGGTTTTTTTTGGAGATGCAATTACCGTGAAATTAAATTACTGGTTCCCGTTGTTCTATTCACTATAAGCTTTGCATAACTACACTTTAAAGTGTAGGAAATGCAGAGATTAATGAGATTAAACTGCTTGTGGCACAAGAGAGAAAATAAAAATAAAAAGGTGGGTGGAGATTTTAGAAATGTAAAACACGTTTTCTTTTTAAACACAATATTCTTCATACGGTTGTGTTTTAATACATCACATATATATAAACAATTCTGATGTCATATTTTATTGTTGCACTGTAATTTAACCAACCCCCACAACTCACTAGAAATGTAAAAAATGTTTTTTTAAAAAGAGACAGATAAACTAACCTAAACAGACCCATAGCATTACAAAAGATACCCAGTGGAATTACTATAGAAATATAATTTAAAAGAGGGGAAAATGAGCTCTGTAAAGCTCCTCACACTGTTTAATAGAAACATAAGTGCCTGCCTGGCCCCAATTAACACCTTGTGATTATAAGGAATTCCTAAAATGTAGTGTCAGACACCAAATTGTGAATAAATGTATCTAATTAATCTTCCTAGGATGACACTGATAAACAAGTCTATATTTAAAGTAAGATCAAGGGTCTGTTTCTTGAATGCTTGTTTACAGTTCTTATCAGATAAGGTCAAGTAGCCGAGTTTATTCCTTTCTACAGAGTACATAATACGATTTAACTAGGCACACAAACTCTGCCGGGGTACAACACAGCAAGATGCTGCTACTACTAATTATATCAAATGCTCTGAGTTTCAATGGTAGTTCAGCCACCAAAATGCAGATGTGGGAATCGTTTTCTGTATTTTTTTTTCGTTTTATGTTTTAGATAGATAGATAGATAGATAGATAGATAGATAGATAGATAGATAGATAGATAGTATACATAAACTTACATATTACATATATGTATAAATATATATATATATATATATATAAATATATATATATATATATATACAGTGTGTGTATATATAAAATTCTGCTCCAGATTTCCTCATCTTTTTTTCTCAACCGGATGTGCTGGTAACTCAGACAATTTGTCGACGCTACATATATACATGTTTAATTAACTCAACTCAAATTATTGCAACTGGCAGATGAAATGATAATCGGGAGCAGATGAATATGTGAGTTATATTAGCAGCCCAACATTTAAACATACCTTAATAACTGCACATCTCCACTGTTTGAAAATATTCTCAACCTTACTATTAAGAACAAAAAATAATAAACGTATGCTCCTCATTTATGTTTTTATACATTAAAACACAATGTTTCGGGCTATTTTAAAGAATATACAGTGTATAAATATTTGCAGATTTGTTAAAACTATTTATTAAACCTTTAATCAGATTATAATCTAGTTTCAATTCCCATGTCCATCCTGTGAGTACAGCCCGGACTGCGGTCAGTTTGCTGCAGTATAGCTCTGTGCATCCGCTTTCATTTTGTCAGCGTGCTCAAATAGAAATGACTCTGAACAAACATAAACCCCGGAAATGTAGTTACACAAAATAGACACTGTAACACTTCTAAACCAACTCTAACTTTGCCGGAGAAGCACAGTAGACACATTAACCTTTGTAGTATAAAATAAAAAACCGAATAAATTCATTCATCCAGCCTCAGCAACGTTTTGTGTCTAGATTAATGTTTGTTTGGCACCAAAGCACCTCAAAGTGCAGCTGGATTACATCATAAAAACGTCATGCTATGTGAATGCATGCAAAGTTTATATTTCAACAAAATGCACTTGTACAGTAGGTAACATATGATTGCAGAGAGAAAAGTAATTTTTGTGTTGCAAGATACCTCTTGTATACTGAATGTGGTGAGAGCAATGAAGGCAAATATTAGCGTGCATTATAATAGTGCATCCTAATTCATATATTCATAAAACGTTTAATGATAATAACAAATGTTATATTACAGAAGTCACCTCATTCTACAGTGTCTTGCTTTTATATGATCACAGGACTTATCTGCGACATCTATTCTAATATATATATATATATATATATATATATATATATATATATATATATAAATATATAAACAAATAGTCCGGCACTCAAATAAATCCACCATCCGAAACGATGCTCAGGTGCCTCCTAATGAAGGAAAATATACTGTATAATGAAGTGGCACTCTGAGTCTTAAAAGCAGGTAACGAATGATGTTTATTCCATAAGCTGGAAAAGCGACCAATGTTTCGGGGCCACACCGCCCCTTGTCACCTTGACAAAGGGGCGGTGTGGCCCCGAAACGTTGGTCGCTTTTCCAGCTTATGGAATAAACATCATTCGTTACCTGCTTTTAAGACTCAGAGTGCCACTTCATTATACAGTATATATATATATATATATATATATATATATAATTTACAGTATATAGTAGGGGTGCAGTCTTCCTTATAGTCTACTGAAGGCTTATCTGCAAAACATATATCCTTTAATTAAAAACGCTTCTAATAACACTTAATATGCATTCACCATGAGAAAATATCAACAATTCATAGTGAAATCATGCTTTTTGTTTATCCACCTATATTATGAGTCGCTCTCACACATATTTTGTATTGTATGTAGAACTGGCATCCACAAATGCAGGGGCAGAAGTATGGGAGACAATGGAGGCGCCTGCCGCCAGCACTGAAGGGGCACCTCCTCCATCACCCACAATATATTCACCCCACTTATGGCTGTAAATATGGGGTATAGGGGGGCACTAAATGATAACTTGCCTCTGGGAGTCTTGGATGAACTTACGCCACTGCACAAATGGATTGCATGTCTCCCTCCAATCAAGTAATGTGATTACGTTTCAAACATTTCTTAAAATATAGGACAATGGGCCTGATTCAGAGCCGGTCGCTATTTGCGCTCGCTCGTCCAGAAAATAGGGGTGGCTATTCAAATGAACCGTCGCTGTTTGCGGTCTGTTCACGCCTCTAGGTCTGAACGAGCAAACAAAACTTGCGGTCGTTTTTTGGGAAACTACGCCCCCTGGCCGCTCGCATCCTACGTTATGTCCGCTATTTATTAGATTAATCGAGTACATCGACCAGGGTATGAGCTGCTCGCTATTCTTGTGGTTGGTTTTTGCTACCACAATTTTGCGAGCAGTTCTGGCTAAAAAATAACCCAGTGACGGGGTCAGTGACGCTGCTGTTTTAATTATGCACACACATAAAACGCCCGTTTTGACCTTTAAGCACGCCTGCGATCGGAACTCCACTCCCCGTTTTCAAGCACCTTCCCCTGTTACCACCCACATACGCCTCTTTCTGTCACTCAAATTATCAGGCATTCGCTATTTTGCGAGCACTTGAATTTCGGCCGCACTGACTGGTTCGCGCATGCGTATAACGATCTGTACGCATGCGCAGTTGGGCAAACATCGCTCGGAGCGAACGAGCGGCCACTTACGAGCGGCTCTGAATCAGGCCCAATGTTTTTAGCATCAACAATGTTTATTCTGGCAGTGGAAGGGTGCTGCAGCTGATCGTCGTCATCATCATCATTTCGTAACAGGCACCTACAAGTTTCCTGTCTCCTGACCGGCACAGCTTTCATGGATCGAATTTGAACAAACATGCCGCCCATATTATATTTTGGCCTTGTTCACATGCCCCTTCCATCCCCTGATCCATCTTCAATTCTAAAGATCCACAAGCAGTCATAAGCGTAAAACACACTTTGAATCCATCTTAACATGACCCCACAATATGTTGTACACCAGGCCTGGCCAACCTGTGGCTCTCCAGCTATTGTGAAACTACAAGTCCCAGCACACTAGTACACTCATTAGCTGGTAAAGCATGATGATGATGATGATTGATGATGATGAGGATGATCAGCACCCTTCCACTGCCTAAGTAAATATTGCTGAAGCTAAAAACATTGTCTTGTATTTTAAGACATTTTTGACATGTAATCACATTACTTGATTGCAAGAAATTCACTGGTATTTGTTTTTAATTGCATTTAATGTATACATTTATTTTGGAGCTTTATCTGTATGCAGTTATATGTTTTAAATGTTTACTGTGACTACACTCTTTATTAATTAGACTATCCAGATGCATAAATACTATTGTATTTATATTGCAGGTGTATTTTCTACAGATGTGTCCTGCTGTAACAGAGGTACATATACTACTGATGTATCCTGCCGTAAATAACACAGATGCATACGCTGTGCATATGAGGTGTCCTGCTGTAACACAACAATACAGGCGCATGTGTTACTTATGTGCCCAACCATAAATAAAATGCATATGAGCTAGCCATGAAAAGCTGGGTACATCTTCTGATTTTTTTCAACTGACTATTGCTCGCAAATTGTATCATTCTATTACAGTTCAATCGAAAATTGCATCCACCTCAACATGACCCCCCTCTATGTGCAACCTGTTACAGACAGACAGTCCATAGCACTAATTATTGTGGATACAAATTTGAACACAATCCCTACCTCATGCCCTCACTCAGGTCTTCACCGTCTCTTCACTGTTTTATGAAAGTGCTAACGAGGTGTGATTGTTTAGCAATGTTCTATAAAATGTTGACACAATTTTTCTTTAAATGTAACCATTGTGAAACTTCTTAAGCTGCCCACACAAATAGCGATATTTTACCCGATTTGGCCAATTCCGACGAATCGTGATGACAAATCATGTAAAATATGGCCAAATCATGAGTGTCCACTCACGATCACGATGCCAATGCGCATCCCCGCTCGTCGTACATCGCATCTTCAGATCTGCTGTGCTGAAGGGCAGATTTGCCATCTGGGACACAATGCACTGGATGCACGATAGATCTTAAGTCAGATTGGACATTTTTTACTCCAAATCATGAGTAGGATTGCCAGGGAGCTGCTTGGGGAGAGTTCAGGGGAAATCACACACATCGTGGGATCATGTGCAGATCGCTATGTGTGTGGGCACCTTCAGAGTATGCCACATTCAACTTAATCTCTGTTCACCATACCTGCATGTATTAAACTTGTCTCAATCACAAGTAGCTAAAGGACATTCTATTTGGAAGAGAGAGAACTTCCTTTAGGGGTTAAAAAAGCAAATCTTGAAATCAGGCATCTTAAGCATCTCTGATCATTTCCAAAAGAATCCAAAAGGCAAAGGCAAAGATGACCCTGCCCAAATAAGCTTAATCATAATCCAAAGAATAGTCAGTTATAGTAAGGTCAAAGGAATATTCAGTTGTTTCGGAATCAGTGTACAGGCAAATATGGCTATTCCCTGGCATATTGTTTAGTAGACCCTTTTCAAGCCAAAGGCATAGACTTGCTATACAAGTTACATATCTTTCCTAGTCAAAGTTAGCCAGGCTGTTATAAAGATAATGGATTTGGTAATGTCCTGAGTGAGAAAAGGCTGCATTTTGCCAATATTTCAAGGGACAAGGTATTATGCCTGTTTAGAAGATTGGGTGTGTGAAGTGAATCTGAGGAAGAAATTGAGGATCACAGCAAGGCAGAGTTGTTGGAGGACTGGGGAGCGCGTTGGGGCCCAGGGTTGGGGGAGATGTAGCCAGCAGACAGGATGTGGTGGGTGAAAAAGGATGGTAGGTGACATGTGGGTGTAAGTGATATTCCAGCTTGCAGATATTAACTGTTCCGCCAGGTAGTAATAAATGTAGATAAGGAAGTACCCCGGATCTCAGTCACTTCCCTATTCCTACTGATTTTAATATTGCATTGAGATCAAGGGTATAGAAAACCTTTAAGGAAAGAGAAATACTTTATCCAATGGACTCTCAGGGTAAAGTACTCTACAAATTCTTCCAAACGGTCAAGCAGGCCCTCTAAGGAACCCATTGCCAGTTTGAATAAGAGATGTACTAAGCCTTTGAGAGTTATATGTGGAGAGTGATAAAGTACCAACCAATCAGCTCCTAACTGTCATATCATGTCATTCAAACACAGCCTGAAAACTGACAGTTAGGAGCTGATTGGTTGCTACTTTATCACTCTCAACTTTATAACTCTCAAAGGCTTAGTTCATCTCCCCTAATGTGTGGTATTTCTCCATCACAACATAATTGGGGGTGATTCCCCCTGCCTTCAACAATTTAGGGTGCCAGGGGACCCCAGGAACTCCTCCTTCCATCCTGAGGCTCCAGCTGAGATGTTCCCTCTATTCTCTCACTGACAGGTATCAGGACTGACCACAGCTCTGTGTATCTTTCCACCCCTCTTTCAATGACAGAGCAAATCACTCCTAGGTGTATCACTCCACCCTTCTCTTCACTAACAAATGACAGAGTACTGCATCACTCCACCTACTGTCACATAGTGTTATTACACACTAGAAAGACAACACTATAGCCAATCAACTGCTGTGATGTCCAGCAGCACAGGGGAAGCACATATAAACATTTAAAAAATATGAAATTGTCTTTTGGCCACATGCAGGCAGATCAAAACATTAAGATATATAATGTAATTAAAGAATGTATAATATCATTATTATTTATGTATAAAAGGCTGACATATTATGCAGTGCTGTACATTAAGAAAGAATTAAATGAAGCAAGCAAAATACATACAATGGCATGAAGCAGAAGGCAAAGATGACCCTGCCCAAATAAGCTTAATCATAATCCAAAGAATAGTCAGTTATAGTAAGGTCAAAGGAATATTCAGTTGTTTCGGAATCAGTGTACAGGCAAAGGACAGGTGCACAGGCACAGATTCAGTAGTAGAATGACAAGCAGGATTGAAGTAAGGGTCTATTACACAATAGAGAGAGACAGTAAGTACAGATGTATCCTCATACACTTAGCCTTAATATGCCACATGACATTAGATGCAAAGGGGTATTATTACTAAAGGTCAATTTTAATCGATTTTGCTTGATTTTAAATCAATTTAAAGCAATGTTGTGTTTCTGGGGCTAAATCACACATTTAGTAACAGACAATTTTTTATTTTGTTTTTTAAATGTTAGTAATTGTGTGATTTAGCCCCAAAATCACAACATCGATTTAGATCATTGTGTATCCCACAGCTGTGGCATTATCCCCATTGGCTGGTTCAGCCCTGGTCTTGTTATTGAAGAATAGGGGGAACTCCATGTCATTTTTTGACCATCGCAACCATCTTCCTGGCCGCTCGCTATAGCTGTGGGTGGTCACCCACAGCTATGCGAGCGTCCAGGAGGCCGTTCTAAAAAAAAAAAAGACTGGCCCCGATTCAGAGCGAGCGCTCTGTCAGAGTGTCCGGCTCTGAATCAGGGCCTCTGTGCATAGGGGCTGGCTACTGTTGTCATTGTCACTCAGGGGCTGGCTGCTTATGTGCACTAGGGGCGGGACTGGCTCTTGTCCATATATAGGGGCTGGCTGGCTGTTGTCCTGTCCACTCCATAGGGGCTGGCTTGCTGTTGTCCATAGGGGCTGGCTGTTGTCCTGTCCATAGGGGCTGGTTGACTGTTGTCCATAGGGGATGGATGGCTGTGCTGCTGTGTTGTCCAAAGGGGTGCTCTGTCCATCAGGGGTGCTCTTCACCCCCAGTGTGAAAAAAAAAATGTTCTGAGGGTGTGTGCACTTTAACCACATTTATCAGCAACGTAGGTGCGCAGGGGTGCTGCCTGTGTCATTTATCAAGGGGCTGCTGCCTCGTTCAAGGGTGCTTCTCCACCCTAGAGTGAAAAAACTAAGTATTTTATTTATGTGTGTGTGCATGTTAGCCACACTTATCAGCAACATAGGTGCGCAGGGGTGCTGTGTTGCCTGTGTCTCATTTATCAAGGGACTGCTGCCTTGTTCCGGGGTGCTTCCCCCCCAAGTTTGAAAAAAATAAAAACAATTTTTGTGTGTGCATGTTATCTTCACCCCCAGTGTGAAAAAAAATTATGTGTGTGTGTTAACCACACTTATCAGCAATGTAGGTGCGCAGGGGTGCTGTGCTGCCTGTGTCATTTATCAAGTGGCTGCTGCTTCATTCAGGGGTACTTCCCCCCCAGTGTGTAAAAAAAAAAATTGTGTGTGTGTTAGCCACACTTATCAACAACATATGTGCACAGGGGTGCTGCTTGTGTCATTTATCAAGAGACTGGTGCCTCATTCGGGTGCTCTCCCTCCGAAGTGCCCCCCAAAAAATAATTAATCAAGTAATGTGTTTTTTTGTTTGTGTGTCAGGGCTGCTGCCTGTGTCATTTGTCAAGAGGCTGGTGCCTCGTTCGGGTGCTCTCCCTCCCAAGTGCCCCCCCAAAAAATAATTAATCAGTCAATCTGTGTTTTTTTTCAGTGTGTGTGTGAGCGTTAGCCATGGTATCACAAAAGCCTCTGCTGAGATTTGCATAAACATTTTCAAAGGTGAAAAGAGAGGACATGGTTTAAAAAATGGAATAAGCAGCTAAAACTGCGTTCTCTGATTATACTGTCCCTACTCCCTACTCATGGCCCTTCTACCTGAATATCAGTGAGTTAAAGGGGCAACTCCATGCAACCATATTCCAGAGTGCAGCTGCTCTTCCTGTAGCCCAGATCAGAAGATGTGTAGGGAGTGTGGTGATGATATGGACTAAAATGGAGTTCACATCCACTAAAGTGGACAATGAATCCCCAATCTAACAGGGAGCGCAGCTGTAATTTATACACACCACAGGATGGGATGATGACATAGGCTTGGGTGATGGTATAATCTAGGGTGATGTATACATCATCTTCACACAATATTAATTTGTCCCCTGCCTTAAATCATAGATCTTACATTTGTCCACATATATGTGCTGGTTAAGTGGCACTTTGAGGCCACTATGTTTTTTTAATGTCCCTGTACAGGTTGGGAAATGTTCAATGTGGAAGCTTTGCAAAGGATTATTTTACAGTCAATTGTTTTGGTCCCCTTCTGGGATGAAAATCCACTCCTAGCAGCAAAGGTTGGCGCAGGATTCTCAAGAAAGACACAACGTAAGACCTTAAGGGGTAAATTTAAAGTGAGAGTTTTTAGAAGTGAGTTTTAGAAGTGATATTGCCCATAGAAAATTATCAGATTCTAGCTATTATCTTCTAGAAAGTGCTAGGTAAATGATGTTAAGTAGAATCTGATTGGTTGCTATGGGCAACATCACTTCCAAAATGCACTTGTAAAAACTCTCACTTTAGTAAATGAAATTTACGCCTTAATATCTTTGTGCTGGTTAAGTGGCAGTTTGGAGCCACTAACTATGTTTTTTAATGTCCCTGTACAGGTTGGGAAATGCTTTTTCATGTGGAATGCACTGCTAGAAGTCTTCCTGGTCCCCTTCTGGGATGAGAAAATCCACTCCCAGCAGCAGGCATGGTGCTCAAGGATTCTTCTGGGGCAAGGACTGATGTGAATGAGTAAAATATTTTTTTGTAAATGCCTCCTACCCTCCCTTTCTCCCTCATAAATTTACTTCAGAATAAAAAAATAAATGTACTACCAAATCCTTCCTGTCCCTGCCTTCAACTACATACAAACTCCACCTCCCTCAGGCCTCTCTTGAATAATAAAAACATTTGTTTCCTGATGTGCCAAGTTGGAAGTTGAACTGCCACGTTTTTGTGCCGCCCACTGCTGATGCATAGCTTAGTCAGCCAGCTAGCTGGTGCAAATTTTGGACCTAAACTGGATGAAAACAATATAAAAAGCTGTAGGAACAAAAACAGGCCCATTTTATGTGATTTTAGCTTTTTTTATGATTTTTTAAGAAAAATCTAGATCTAAAACCAGAACAGAAAAACAAAACATGGAGGTGAGGTTTTGGCAAAACCAATCCAGATCCAAAACCAGGAGAGAAACAGATCCAAAACCAAAACAAAAAACATGTGGGTCGGCGCACATCTCTATGACAATGTGCTGGGGGTAACTTTAGTGTGGTTTTGGGTCTAGCTAGCCCCAGCCTTTCACACATCTGTCTCAGCCTATATATTGATTTAAGTAACTTCCAATTTGTGTGTTACTGATCCACCAGAATCAGGACAGTTGGCTCTGCTCTATAATAAAAAGGTGATAAGTTCCCAAGGTGCAAAATGAAGTAGCCACAAGTATACTATAAAGAGAACCATCAAATTCTCATAAATAACAGCTGCAGCTCTCCCCACTGGGGGCCTTACCCTCTCTCACACTCCCAGGCCCTGACATCACCATGGTGGTGGTGGTGTTGGGATCCTTGTATCCCCCAGTTTCTCCTACCATCTCATACCCTCTAAACCATCCCTTATATTCTCTGTATTTGAAGTTCATGCTATACACCTCTTCCAACCAGTACACATTCGAGTAGCTGTCAATTAACGTCCTGCTGGCCCTCTCTCCAAACTCCTTTGACAACTTTGCTTCCTGGCTCCCTCTCTTTCTCTCCTCAGACCTTCCCTCCATTATCATGGGTGACTTCAAAATTACAATTGATGTCCCCACAGAATCCTCTGCCTCTAAACTCCTTACCCTCACATCTTCATTTTGTCTCTGCCAATGGACCTAGTCTCCCTCCCATGTGAATGGGCACTCACTTGATCAGGTCTTCACTCACCATTGTGATATTTCTGATTAATCCAATTACCCATTCCCCCTCTCTGACCATCACCTTCTCTCTTTTAACTTGTCACTCTCTCCATCCCCTCCTCTGCCTCCTAAGGTCACAATCACTGAGTGTAACATTGAGACTATTGACACTGTTTCTTTTTCCTCCATTATGGACAACCTTCCCTCTCCTATCCTCTCTCTCTCCTGCCTTGAACAAGCCATCTCCCTATACAATTTCTCCCTTACTCCTGCTCTTGACTCTGTTGCCCTGGCAATCACTACTCACCCTCTCAGTTCCACACCTCAAACCTGGCATTCCAAATGCATCAGATACCTGCAAAAGTGTTCACGCACCGTCTAGCGACAGTGGAGAAAATCACGCTCTAAGGCAAACTTCCTTCATTTCAAATGTATGCTCTCATCCTACAGTGCTGCCCTTTCCCTCTCTAAACAGTCATATTTCAAACACCTCATGTCCTCCCAGTCCTCAAACCCCCAGCATCTCTTTGCCACCTTCAACTCCCTCCTCTGCTCACCCCCTCCTCACCTCTCCTCTCGCTCTCTGCCCTTGACTTTGCCACTTACTTTACATCTAAAATTGACTCCATACATCAGGACATCATATCACATCAGACCCTCAGCACTCCACCCCCTTCTTTCCAGGACCAGCCATCTACCTCCACCTTGCCAACTCTGACATCCTTCTCCCCTGTATCTGTAGAGGAAGTCCACCTCCCCCCTTGACTTTATGTCATCAGCTACCTCTCTCCTGTTCCCATTTTGCTCCCCCCTCATCTGGCACTGTCCCTTCTGCATTTAAACATGCCCTTCTCTCCCTCATTCTTAAAAAACCTACCCTTGATCCTAATACTCTCTCCAACTAATGACCCATCTCTTTTCTCCCTTTTCTCTCCAAACTTCTTGAGCATATTGTTTACCACCACCTTACCGCCTTTCTCTCCTCCCAATCCCTCCATGACCCATTTCAGTCTGGTTTCCATTATCTCCACTCCACTGAAACTGCCCTCACAAAAGTCAGCAATGACCTCCTTGCTGCCAAATCCAACGGACATTACTTTATGCTCATTCTCCTTGACCTCTCTGCCGCTTGTGAAACTGTTGACCACCCTCTTCTCCTACAAATCCTTAATTCCCTTTGTCTACATGACACTGCTCTTTCCTGGCTGTCCTACCTTTATGGACATTCCTTCTTTGTCTCCTGTCATGACTCCTCTTCTCCCCCACTTCCACTTAAAGTAGGGGTTCCCCAAGGTTCTGTTCTGGGACCTCTCGTATTTTCCCTCTATACGTCCTCTATAGGTAAACTCATCAGCTCTTATGACCTCCAATATCATGTCTATGCTGATGATACTCAGATCTACCTTTCCTCCGCTGACCTCTCCCGCTCTCTCATTACTGGTATCTCCAATTGTCTCTCTGTTATCTCTTCCTGGATGTTCCAGTGCTTTCTTAAACTTAATATGTCTAAGCTGATCATCTTCCCCCCTCCTGAATAACCACACTTCTCACAATTTATTTATCAATTGATGGCACAACCATCTCCTCTAGTCCCAAAGTGCACTGTTTTGGAGTTATCCTGGACTCCTCCCTTTCCTTCAAGCCACACATTCAGCAGCTCTCAGAGTCCTGCCATTTCCACCTCAAAAATATTTCCAAGATCAGACCCTTTCTTACACAGGATGCTACTGAAACCCTCCACTCACTCATCATCTCCATATTAGACTACTGTAACCTCCTCCTATCTGGCCTCCCTGACTCCCACCTCTCTCCACTCCAATCTGTTTTCAAAGCTGCTGCTAGGCTCATCATCCTTTCCAAACATTCTTTATCTGTCTGCCTTCTCCTACAAGCCCTCCACTGGCTCCCCTTCCCTTTCAGTACCCAATTCAAGGTTTTTACATTCACATACAAAGCCCTCACAAATTCCTGTTCCATTTAGATTTCTGAACTCATCTCCCTTCACACTCCCGTCCACCCTCTTCGTTCAACAAATGCACATTGCCTCTCCTGCCAATTGATTACTTCCTCCCACTTCCACCTCCAAGATTTTGCTCGTGCTGCTCATTACCTCTGGAACTCTCTCCCTCTCCCCATCAGATTCTCCACCTCTCTACAAATCTTCAAATGGGCTCTCAAGACCAACTACTTCATCAAAGCCTTCCAGCTCTCATCCTAATTCACTGCTACATGCTCCTTCTTCCCTGTCTCCCCTTCTATGTCATGCCTGTTTGTCTGCTCCTCCCCATTAGAATGTAAGCTCTCATGAGCAGGGTCCTCTACCCTCTTGTGCTTCTCCTAACTCATCTACTCCTCACTCCCCACTTGGGCGCCTATCACTTCGTTGTTTATGCCCTGTTGCTTATTTGAGTGTTATGATCACTAATACATATAAACCTTGTCCTTGTCCTGCATTGTATTGTACTGTAAGTCACTGGTTTCTTGTTCACTTATTTATGTACTTTGTTAGGTGCTGCAGAACACTTGTGGCACCATATAAATAAAGGATAATAATAATACTAATAATAGTATTGAAGCATGGTACACTTCACTGTCTTGGGATACAGTTCACATCTCTCCTCTTTAGTAATGTATGCGGGTGTAGTATATATTACTGCCGGACGCATGGCTGACAGCGGAAGCCTGGCAGAGGTGAAGATCCCAATTGCTAATTAGGTAAGTATAACTAACCCTATTTTCCCCCCTAACCCTCCTTAAAGATTGACTAACCATAACCTCCCCCGCAAGTGCTTAACCCTAACCCTCCTCTAAGTGCCTAAACCTAACCCCCCCTTTCCCTGCAGCCTATCCCTAAGTCTCCCAGGGGGCTGCCTAACCCTAACCTCCCCCCAGGGGTGCCTAACCCTAACTGGGGGGTGTCTAACCCTAAGTCCCTCCCGGGAGCCCTAAAACCTAACCCCCCCTGCGGCTGTCCATGCCCAGAGTCCGGCTTACTTTTGTTCGGTATGCTGGGCATCGGGCTCCCAGCATAGATCATATGAAAGGCATTGGGATTACGACACTTGTCATTAGTACCTTGCTGGGATTTGACAGTTGGGAAACCGGCGATCAGCAGTTAGACCGTTGGCTTCCTGACTACATCCCATGTGTGCATATGCTGTGCACTCAAAGACTCTGAGATAATTGATGCTTGCTTTCTTCCCGACCATGCCTCTAGCAGTGTTTTGCCTTTCACAGCTACTGTGGGTGCATGGTTTTTCAGATACACTGTGGTAGACACTTCTTCTGCCCAAAAACTCTACTTTAGGCCTGCATCACTCAGCATAGTCTGCTCACTCTCCACAATTGTGACATGTATGAAATTATTAGCCCCGGTTGCTCAGTGCCACTTTTGTTCTCATATTCCCCACCATTGTAAGATCTTAAAATGTTCAGTTTATGACCAGTTTGAGTCTCTACCAAATGCTGCAATTTTGTTTATTAATTCACTTTGAGCTTTAATGAATTAAACATGTGTCATTCTCATTAAGTTATTGATGAATGTCAGGATATAGTGGTATCTGCTTATCATTTCTACCTCCATTGGACTACACATATCTGTATGCACCAATGCTAGTGGTAACTCAGCTCTGGTTATTGATTTTGGAAAGTAACAACAGGTTTGCTTACTTTTTGTACAGCTCTCACATTCCAGTTTCTCTGAATTGATTATGGCTATCCTTGTAACAAACCCATCACAGAGTTTCATATCCCATGTGGCTTCGTTACCTATGCTCCAAAAACTGGATTGAATCAGGGACCGTCATTGAATAACACTCCTTCATGTCTATGATGTATATATTTGCTGGCACCAGGTCACTTGCTGTTGCTATTACAGTCCCTCTTTTATTCTGCACAACACACTTGCCCTCTATGAACTTGACCTTGAATTCTTTCTCCCCTAGGACACTTATGATGGTAAGGTTGGTCCCAAAATCTGGTACAAATAACATATCCTGGATGTCTGTGACAACAGTTTCACCTTTAATTCTCAGATGTACTGTGATTGTCCCAACTTTTGTGGCTGTAAGGACTATGGGCCTGATTCAGCAAGTATATGAGCTGGAGGGAGAGGATAAACTGCTGTAACCATATTCTTGTCCTTTAAAGTCATGTGCAGGAGGTGAGAAATAAAGTAGTATATTTTTATAAGAGAAGGTTTGGCTCCCAAGTTATTCAACAACAACTGTTGCTGCATATGTCTATACCTGTATCTATATGTGTGACTGTTATAAAGCCTGCATGGGCAGGGACCCCCTTCTCAGGTATTGCCCACATCCTGGAGAGCTAGCCTGAGGCAATAGGAGGTATATCACTCCAAATGCACCTTTGTACCACACCGCACACTGAAGAGGAGGTTACATGCGCAGTGCATATGCAAGGCACTGCGCATGCATGAACTAGCCAGTGCGATCACATTATGGTATGCAGACTACACGCAGTGTGCACGCAGACCCTTCTGATATTGATTGACAGAAAGTGCCATTTGAGGGTGGTGAAGGAGGGTGGTAAGGCAAACGCAGGCATTATAACGCCGTTATAGGGGCATGCATAATTAAGGCAGTGTGGTGGCATATGCAGCCATATCATAAATTGTACACAGGAAGTGGACAAAATCCTGCGGCAGGTCAGGTCAACCACTATTGTGCATTTGAGTTCAATGGTTCTCAATGTTACCAATGTTTACACTATCTTGCATACTGATCAGGCTCTGATTAAAGGGAGATGGGTGGCTTAATATGGGGCTGGGCATCTGCATCTTGTGCTGTGGTCTCCGTGTGTATACATTGATTAGCATATTCTTGCAGCGGGTGGGTGCGTGCGTCTACTAGCATGCGTTCCTTGCTGAATCAGGCCCTATGTGTCCAAACCCTCTGATATAGGGTCACACAAGCTCAATGATGTAAACTATTCTTGAATGCAGCTGAAATTACTTGTGACTCCTGAGTCCATATACCAGCAATCTTTCATGTCTCACCCGGTATGCTTTCTTGAAACTGAAGCAGCTTAGCCCTCACAATTTTCTTGGTCACACAGGATTCCAAAGCCACATCTAAGAAACCAATTCAGGCATCAGATTTTGCAGTATCGCCACTGCAACCTCCTAGTTTTCTACCTGGATACCTGTAAATTGCTGAGATATGGACAACATCTTGTCAATGTACTCATTCATGTATTTGATTGCACTCAATTTGGTACCGTACAATTTATACCTCATGATTATCTGCTTCATCGGAACTTTATCTTCATACACTGCCTGCAGAATTATCATGTGCTGCAACTTTCCTGTGAATTATGGAATACACATGCTGTTCTATAGCTAGGCCAATGGTTCCCATGGCTCTATCCACTTCAACAGGATTCAGATTCTGGCTACTGCACTGTGCAGCTTCTGTCTTGATCCAAATAAAGAACTTGTCTTTATTCTTCACACTTGTGGTACTTGGCTTATAACCTTTGGATATAACCTGTTTAGTCACAATAAGTGTCAGTGAAATGTGAAATGGATGTTAGTCTACACAGATGTCCTTAACCAGGATGGTGGGTTTATTTGGGAACATAAGTGTGCACACAGTCAACAGCAATAACAGCAGTAATGGCATTAGGTAACGGTAACAGCAGTAGGTCTCTACATTGGAGCTAAGCACTGCACGTCTGTGCAGTAATGTGGCACTCTACACAGTGGCGTGAACACATGCTCACTAGCACAGCAGTGACATCATCCCACTAGTGTGTCACTGTACAGGAGGAGACAGCATAGGATCATACTCCTCTCCAACAAATAAGTCATGATGTCCACAATTAGGATACAATCTTGATTAATCCAAGTAATCTATGTGACTAAGATTGGACTCCTTTAATAAAAATGTTTTACATTTTTATCTAATGGAAGGGGTGAGTCAAAGGTTTTAGATGGCAGTACTTTTCATGAAATATCTTAGCTTTTGTGCAAGACACTTCTACAGATGTTGTCTGCAAACCTAGGTGCAAATCTTGTGCAGAGTAATCTCCCATACATCTATTCTCCATATGTGAAGAATAGATGTGTACCTTGGAGTATGCCATCTAAGCATACAAAGTGCAGTAAATATATGGTGCACATAGTATATGAGGTCTACATTAAACCTCATTTACTGACATTGCATTTAGATGCAAAACCAGATACCTGCTTTGTCTAATTGCACTGGATAAATAAAGAAAATTGTTGATTGGTTTCATATTGTGCACTTAAATGCAATTTTAGAAGGTGAGCCCTAGTGAGTCTGATTATCTCATTCACAGATTAGGAGATTTGGGTAGTAACATCCCAGCAGTTATGTCAGTAAAAATCACAGGTGAATATTGCTACAGATATGTTTGCACAGATATACATTAAATGTTATTGGGGGCTGTTACATTGGTAGTTTCCTCTACGAACCACTGGTTGCTGCTGCTGCTGCTAGCACATTAGTCCAGTGGATAAAACACGAGCATAAAATGCAACTCTATTGAAATCAATTGCATCTGACAATTACCTGACTCACTATGCGTAAGCCCAGGTGTTAAACAGCGATTTGTGGCTGATTTTTATGTCTACATGTCAAACCTCGAAACTAGCAGAAAAAGGTCTATAGTTAGAACAGCAATCTTCAGCAGTGAAACATTATTATGGAATAATCACGTATCACTCCTGAAAATAAACTCAGCAATTGCCAGTGAGCCATTGCATTAGTAGACAATTGATTCTGTTATTTAAATGTCCACACATGAATGAGCACTGATAGGCTGAATATGTGTCCAATTTGGCTATACAGTTATGGGACCAGATGAAACTAGCTGGATCCAGTGGCTGTAAAATATTGGGAGGTGTGTACATTGCATAACATATAGGGCATGGTGCAATGGTCAATGAACCCACATATGGTAACATTGTAGTTACTAGTTACCATTAGACTGTACTGAATGTAATTGATTTTTGGCAAATGAAAGACCCAGATAATGTGTTTATCAGATGTTTTAGTGTTTTTGGGTTAAACATGTGTAGGTATAACATTAAGGGGGGCATTCATTATGTTAATTATAATTTCATTAACATTCTAACTCGCAGTGAGCACCAGAGCAATTCATCATTGCTCTGGCGCGGAGATAGCTTATCGGAAAATCAGCTAACTCCCCAAATATTTTCACTGCTCCTCTTTGGTTTGGTTTGCTTCTATAGAAACTATACCAAGATTCCAACTCCTGCCAATTAAAGTGGGTGGTCACGACACAACCCTGTCCCTTTTTCTTGTTGGCTGTAGGCTTTAACATAGGTATGACATTGTAGCTCTGCATTCACTCACTACAATTAAATGATCCTATTGGTGAGTGTTGGAAATGATTTGTGTACAGGTGTTGATATTGCAGAATTATATAGAAACACACCAGTAGATGATTCAAACTATGCACAACCCCGTTATTTAACCAGTGGTGATGTTTCTTTTGATAGATAGTAGGTACAGCTGTACTCACTGTTACATGCACACTGGTAATAAAGTGGAGCTTGAGCTGAGCGGGGTTCCAAACAGCTCATCAGCCTGTGCGTGTTGCTTCTAGCAGCAGTTTCATTTGCAGGTATTAACTAGGTCTCTCATAGGAGCTAAGTAGGAGATGTCTGCCTATTATCATATCACTCTACACACATTACAGAGAAGACAAGATGGCCCTTGCACTTGCTCAGTAGTGAGTTTGGCAGCCATCTCAGAACAGGGCATGAAGCCTCCCTGGAGGGACAGAAGGCTGCAGTCTGCATAGTAGTGCACTCCTTTTTCAACAGTATGAGTGTAGACAGTTTATTATTATTTTTAAATTGCATGTATTTCGCTTTCACTAGACCTAATGCAGTTCTCATTGAGTTTTAGACACTGGCCGGTCAGTACCAGGGTCACCTATCACCCGTACAGTGCAATCATACTGGCTGACAATCTGGCTGCCCCTCCAGAAGGAGGCTGCCAGTTCAGCAAAGTGGGGAGCATGGTGAGAGGGTGTGACACATGATTGGGGGCGAAGCGAGGGTATGACTGTCGCTTTTATCATCATAGCATCACCCCCGCAATACAACGCCAGGATTATCGGCTCGTGCAGCAGTAGGCGGGGCCACCATGATGCGATTTAGCGAGAATCATGTAAACGTCTGCCCCTGGACCACCCACTTGTATTCTATAAGTGGGTAGCTGGGGGGGGAAGTGGACAGCAGCGGGGGGGGGTGCCATCTGGGAGAGTAAGCAAGTATGATTACAATATGTGCTACACTTATTTTTTAATTTCGATATCTGTAAAATTTGTCACTTGGATAAAGCAAAATAAGTAGATACCGTGGTAGCCATTAAGATGATGCAGAACAAAATCATTTTACTTACTGCACTTGTTTTTTTCATGTTTTTATTGAAATTGGAGCAATATACAAAATAAGTAAGTTACATCAGCATGGCTTTTACACTGTAATTCATAATAAGAAAATTACAATAACTACATGTTATGTGCATTGAAGAAAACTTAGGGTAGGCATGGTCGACCATAACACTAGATTGCTAATTAGCATTTGTGATATTAATCAGGACATCTCCAAAGCATTGAGTAGAATGGAAACATTTGTGTAATTACAACTTAATATCAACCAATAATGAGTCTATATATCCTTCCCAAATCTGGAAGAATCTTCCCTATTATCCTCTATATGTAAGGTAGCCTACAACCATTCCATTCGAAAGACATCAAACAATTTGGCACGAAACAAGTACATATTAAGGGGATAGCTGTGAATGTACTTATGCAAAATGCATTTCTGTGCTACTGCGGACACATTGAGTAGCAATATCCTATTGTTATGTAACAGTCTAGTGGAAAAGTGGATAAACCCCAAAATTGACCATTCCGCTGACAGCGGCAAATAATTAAACAAATAAGTAACTGCAAAGTGATGAAGTTGTTGCCAGAAATTAGCAACTAGAGGGCATTCCCACCTGTTATGCAATAAATTGCATTTGACTGTTTACATTTTGGACAAAGGCCCTCATTCAGAGCCGGACGCAATTAGCGCTCGCTCGTCCTCAAAATAGGGGTGGCTATTCAAATGAACCATTCGCTGTTTGCGGTCTGTTCATGTCTCTAGGTCTGAACGAGCGAACAAAACTTGCGGTCATTTTTTGGGAAACTACGCCCCCTGGCCGCTCGCATCCTACGTCATGTCCGCTATTTATTAGATTAATCGAGTACATCGACCAGCATATGAACTGCTCGCTATTCTTGTGGTTGGTTTTTGCTACCACAATTTTTGCGAGCAGTTCTGGCTTAAAAAAAACCCAGTGACGTTGTCAATGACGCTGATGTTTTAATTATGCACACCCATAAAACGCCCATTTTGACCTTTAAGCACGCCTGCGATTGGATCTCCACTCCCCGTTTTCAAGCACCTTCTCCTGTTACCACCCACATACGCCTCATTCTGTCACTCAAAATAGCAGGCATTCGCTATTTTGCGAGCACACGATTTTCGGCCGCACTGACTGGTTCGCGCATGCGTATAACGATCCGTACGCATGCGCAGTTGGGCAAACAGCGCTCGGAGCGAACGAGCTGCCGCTTACGAGTGGCTCTGAATCAGGCCCAAAGTCCGGAGTCCACCAAACCCTTTAAGAAGCAACGATATGGGGAAAAATACCCTTTATCATAAATGTTGTAAAACATTTCTTTATACATATCAGGAGATTAAGTACATATGGAGTAAGACATTGCTTTTAAAAGCTGCTCTAAAGTGATGTGCAGAAAAATCTGCAGTCACGATGATAAGCCTCTGTTACTATTTAGCAAATCTATATATGTAAAAGCTTATATTGAGTTATTGCCTTTTTGCCTAAAATAAGCCAAAGCAGCAAAGTATCCAAAGCGTTAGACCAATCTGTACCAGAAAGGTCTCTGATTACTGAGCTAATGTTGGGCCTGAAAAAGTGAAAGAGTTTGTGAGTATGATATATAACATTTTTCTGTGATAACCTGTATTTTTAGAGGGGATTTAATTTTAACATCCACCAAGGCCCAAATATATAGGATGCCCCTCGACCACCAGGAATTAAACAAAACAAAGAGCATTCGGAAACTCTGTATTAGCCACTAATGGTACTGCACTTGTAAATATATACATCCTGTTTAGACCTAGTGAGAAATTTATGGTAGTGACATTTAAGCGAAACTTATCTTTTTTTAAATGCATATAGATTCTAGGAAGTTTAAAGGAGGGGATTTCTGGTATTGACAGTTGATATCTGTTTAGCATAACAAAGGGTTGCAGTATACTATGTTTTGTGGATAGTTACCAGAATCAATTTGTTCATGGAACATTAGTGCAAAAATGTGATGTCTACACAGACAGAAAAAAACTACTTAGCATGAAATTTTACACTGAAAAATAAAATAATAAAAAAAATATATATAAATATATTGTAACACGGGTACTTCAAATGAGGACTCCAGACAGGCAGGTACTTCGTAAAGCAGTGGCTTTTTAATGGTAGCAGACACTGCACCATAGCATACGTAAGGTTTAAGCCTGGACACATACACAGGCACATAAGAAAATAAACAAACAGCATAAAAGTAAATGTCTCAGCACTCCTTGTGCTAATGTCTGTGAACCCTCCAAGTCTCGGCACCCTAATGCTAACCACCACCCCCAGCCTATCGCCTGGCCAGTTTGTCCAGCATAAGGAGCAAGAAGCATCAGGTGTGTGAGTTTTAAAGCCTTCCTGTGCTCCAGTGATTAGTTGCAGCTGGGCCTGTGTAACTTTGAAAACATGGAGTTCCACATTCTACTACAGCTGCAGAATGTGCCAGTCTTGTTTTCTTCTCCCACTGTGACAACCTAGAATTCCACACCTCCACTTCTAATGCAGAACGCACAGGTTCACTCCAGCCTCCCTTGGAGAGCGCTGATCCCACAGGAATGTGGGCAATTCAGGTGAGAGACAATCCATCTCACCACACATCCCCCCCTTTCGCTTTTCCAAGCTTGGGGAAGCGCACATCTTTTTTTGCGATGGCTGACACCACTCAGCTTTCTCAAACCTCTGGGACAATGCATCTGCGTTTCTATGTTGAGCTTCCAGCCAATGCTGTACGAAAAGCTTGTACTGCTGGTTGGTCAAGAACCACAGCGTCACTCTGGGGTTAACTTCTTTGTTGAGGTGCATCCACCTCAGAGGTGCGTAATCTGTGATCAAGACAAATTCTCTTCCCAGGAGATAATACTTCAGGGCTTCTACTACCCACTTTATCGCCAAGCATTCTAGCTCAACTATGGCATATCTTGTCTCTTGTGATAACAGCTTTCTACTTAATTAGAGGATCGGCTTTTCTTTGCCCGCAATGGACTGTGACAAAATAGCTCCTAAGCCTGTTCTGGAGGCGGCAATTTGCGGAACAAAGGGTTTCCGGAAATCTGGTGCCTGTAGAACCGGTTTGGAACACAGGGTCATCCTCATTTCTTCCCAGGCTGCTTCAGTTGTTTTGTCCCAGAGAATTCTCTCTGGTTGAGCCTTCTTAAGGTTCTTAGTCAAGGGTAAAGCTCTGAATGCAAAATGTGGAATGAAATGGCGGTAATAGCCTAGCAGCCCAAGTAAAGTTCTCATTTGTTTCTTGGTGGTGGGTCTTGACCAGGACTGAATCGTCTCCACTTTCTGCAGTTGGGATTTCACTTGCCCATTGCCAATCACATAGCTGAGGTAATTGGCCTCTGAAAGTCCAATGCTACACTTTGCTGTATTAGCCATAAACCCATGCTGTCGTAAGCTGTTTAGCACTTTTTGGACTTTGGGCAAGTGTTCTTCCCAATTTTCTATATAGAAGATAATGTTGTTTAGACAGGCTATAGTGTACCCGTGTGGTGGCCTCAGCAGGTGATCCATGGCATGCTGAAATGTTGCTGGCTAAAAGGGAGCATTTTATATTGAAACAGGCCATCAGGGGTCTTCTCCTTGGCGGTCTCACTATGGGGAATTTGACAATATGCCTTTGTGAGGTCCAGTGTCATAAGATACTGGCTACTCACCAAATTTTCTACTAATTTGTCCACCCGTGGTAGCGGGTATGCGTCAAACTTGGAAACCTGATTCAGCAGCCTAAAGTTTTTGCAAAAACGTATGGCTCCTGATGGCTTGGGGACCAAAACAATAGGACTTGACCAGTTACTGCTGGACTCCTCAATGAAGTTGGAACATCTCTTTCACCTCTTGCTGGACTGCTTGCCACCATGCCACAGGGACACAATATGGTCACTGCTTTACAACCACTCCTTCAGGCGTATTTATCTCATGCTCTACTAAGGCAGTGCACCCTGGCAGGGAAGAAAACACATCCTGATTATTGTGAACTAAGGCTTCCACTTCTTTTCACTGTTCTGCTGACATCATGAACTTCTGCAGAGCCAATCGAACTAGATTGACCCCAAGAAACCCAGTGTGGTGGTTTCCAGCACATCCATGGCAACATCTGTATTGGGTATGACACCTCTGCAAATATTTATGTCTGGCCATAACCAGACAAAGTGTTGCAGATTTCTTTCCTTTACTTTTCCGAGGTAGGGCCTTGGAGACTTTACATTGGCGTTGTCTCTGTGATTCCTTCACGAGCTCAACAAATCCTGGGAAACTGTGGGTCTGATTCAGAGGCACTCGCAAAAAGCGAGCACTCACTCTGAATCAGGGCGGGTGCTGGTTTTTTTAGGAGCAGCCTCCTGGCCGCTCGCATAGCTGTGGGTGACCACCCACAGCTATAGCGAGGGGCCATGATGATGGTCAGGATGGTCAAGACCATCGCGACCATCAGGCTTGCGATGAGACCCTTGTGGTAGGGTCTCATGGCCGCAAGCCCCAAAGAGCTTCTGGCTCAAATAGAGGGGCCGCCCACAAACGGCAGGTGTTCGCATGGGAATGCCTCCATTTGTGAAGCCACCCCCCATCACACCTACAAAATGGGGCGAGCTGTCGATCAACATCAACAGCCACCCCTTTTGTAGTGAGTCCCGGAGCGAGTGCTTTTTGCACTCGCTCCAGGGCTCGCGCGTGCGCACTGGGCCACCATCGACCTGCTTGCGAGCACAATGCGCTTGCAAGCGGGTCTGAATCAGGCCCTGTGTCCCAATATGATAGGATAGGGGAGCTTAGGACCAACCATGGCGACCACTTCATAAGTGTGCCCCTTTATGGTGAGGTTCACTCGCACCCGGGAGAAGTTTTCTGTGGATCCATGAACGCAGAGTACTTTGACTAATCCTGGAAACTTTTCCACTGGCCTGGGCAGGATAGCCTCTGAGATCAAGGTTAGTTCACTCCCTGAGTCTATAATAGCTGGGAGTTCATGGATATTCAATTATACAGTTTCCCACATTAACGGGGGTCTGGAATCCAAGGGTACCATCATGCAAAAAGAGGGGCACACAGCACCCATACTAGCAACCCTACACTCCATAGGCTGTTTTTCTGGGATAGTCCTGTCTTATATTACCTGGCTCTCTGCACTCATAGCAAACATCCCTCACATCTCCAGCAGTGTTTCCTTGAGGAGGGGTGACAGTTGGGGTCACAGGCCATTTTTGTCATATTTCCTGTTGTCTTATAGTGCTCCAATACTGTAATTAATTCCTCTACATTCTGAGTATCAGCATTTGTGACCCTGCGCTGCATATTCCGCCTTAGGGTTCTCATACATTGGTCAATAACCACCATCTCCACAATCTAAGCAGCAGTACGACCTTCTGGCTGGAGCCAACTCTGCCCCTGTCTGGTGAGTCCTGCCACCTGTTTTTGAATAGGGACCCCTGGTATTAGGGCACCTGACCTGGCCAGAATAGCACTTTTGACTAGGTCATATTTATCTGCATTAGCAGAAGACAAATCAGAATAGGCTTTCTGAGCCTCACCAGTGAGATAGGGGGCTAGTCTTTCAGCCCAACTATCAGCTGGACTTTAAATGCTGTGCCACCCTCTAAGATATCAGCAAATACACTTCTGGGTCATCTGAGGCAGACATTTTCTTCAGATGCCCAGCAACTGTTGTGCCCATTGACTGGGTCACTAACTGTAACATTTGTTCCTCTGTCTTTTGGGGACAGGCAAACAAATTTACTATAGCAAGAAAAACTTCCTCTATTTTTATACTGGGAGGGGTATGTACAAGTGTAGGTGCTTTTAGCTAACAAGCCAGTTTACACAAATAAATATACCTCTTTCTTCAGCAAAGCAATTGTAATTCATGTTTAACAAAGAAAAAATAAGGGTTTTTTTCAATGCAGGGGTTAAACAGATCACAAGTAAAAAATTGGCCTTTTCTCTTCCAGCACTGCAGTGCTTATTTAAACCTTAGTAATATGTGTGTCTTGCTCTTGTTCAGTCACCAGGTGAACTTAATTAGACAGCATACTAGCTGGTGAAGATACTAATCAGCATTTGTTATATCTCAAGCACCTAAGTAAAAACAAAGCAAAGTAACTTTCTTTTTTTCAGTACACATAAACCAGAGTTTTGCACAGCAAGTTACAGTGTAAAGCAGGTTACACACTCCTTAATACAACTGTGTTTTTTCTGGTCCATACACACGTATACCTTCTCCCTTGTCAGTTCTTTTGCCATGCTAGAAGTGGCCGGCATATGCGATGCAACAAAGCAGTGCAGAGGTCCCCATATGGGCCACCACATGTATCATGGGTACTGGAAATGAGAACTCCAGAGAGGCAGGTACTTGAAAAAGCAGTGTCTTTTTAATGGTAGCAGATACTGTACATTAGCATACATAAGGTTTAGGCCCGGATACACGGAAAGGCCATAACAGAAAATAAGCAAACAACATAAGAGTAGATATCTCACTATAGCAGGGAGGGAAATATGTCAACCATCCCTAGACAGTTCAGCACAGGACTGGTGCCTTAAATAGGTTACATAAATATCTTATGATACTGAAGTTCAGAATAACACAACCTTATAACAGATGTTCAAAGTTCCAGTGGTTTACTAGATTCTAGTTTTCACTTGAAGGTAATTAAAAAGTGGTTCCAAGTGCTCAGGTGTGTAGTCCTTCTTTTATATGGTCATATAGAGAATGGAATGAACACCAACAAGTTCCAAAACCTATGGTCTTGATCCAAATATCCAAAAGGAGTCTTACTGGAGTCCCAGCCTCAGTACATATCAGGGTTCTTTTTTCCACCTTGCTTAATACATTTCAAACCCCAAGTATGGGTTCTTCATCAGAAGAATGGTAGTCAGTAGAAATTTAGGAATTTGCTTTATCAGAGCAGATTTACAATATACGTAAGGGTATGGACACACATACTGTGTCCTCTCATGTTAAAATAAAACACAAAACAAAATAATGTTTTCTTAAATCGTTTTGTGGCAAACAACAATTTTATCCAACGTGGAAATCTAGAGATCTTGATATCAGATTCTCAAAAGTAGAAATGAGGTGGATCTATCAACTAAAAACATTGGTTCCCCATGGTGTAAATGGAGAGTTTGAATTGAAATGCTTTTTATAAATTCTTTCTTAATGTTTAGTACTTTTTATCTGATGTTTTTAACTTTTATTATTGTATTTATATTGTTTTCTGTTTTTTACATGTTGATCTGTGAACCTCCTCCCATTTCCTGTGAGATACTGGAGCACCTCTACATAAGAGGAATACTTTATGGACATTCTAGTGCTAAACAACCCTGAAAAAGAAAGGAATGTGTCTTACAAAGATGGCCACCAATTTGGAACGCTGTGGATCGCATATTGCTTCCACATGTGACCAGTAGTAATGCCATCCCAATGGAATACACAACCTGTGACACACAGGTGGATCCCTTGACTTCCATTTCTGGTGGTTGGCTACATGCATTGGCATGTATGCAACTTCCATGTTCAGTGGGCCAAGTGCTGTCTTGTTCAGATTGACTGAATGGTATCATGAAATGGCCTACTCTGGGTCTGCCCCTTCCAGATTATTTTGAAATGTGAAGCACCCATTTTATTGTATATCTGTGTATTAGTTACCATGTTTTACAATTGGGAATAGATGGTTTTAGTACTCCCTATAATCTTACTATTGAGTTTTTAACTTCCTGTTGGTGCCCAGTATCACAGGAAATTGGTGGGAGGGTTATACAATTGTTGTATTATTGAATGGGGTATATATATGCCTATGCTTTTACTGACCAACATGTCTATAATGAAGAACCCATATTTGGTGTGCAAAACATGTTAAGCAAGGTGGAAAAAGGATCCCTGATATGTACTGATGCTGGAACTGCAGTAAGACTCCTTTTGGATCAAGACCATGGGTTCCGGAGCTTGTTGGTATTCATTCCGCTCTATATGAATATTGCTGTTGCCTTATGTATCTTGTCAGGGATATTCTGCATGTTTTTATTGATATGCGCTTATTTTACTTTTTAAATGTAAGTGCATTAGAAGATTAAATACTACATATTCTTTTGCCATCTGGTGTTGTACTATGTTTCTTTCATTTTGAATTACATGGTCCAAAATGAATATACACCATATAAAAGAAGGACTACACACCACAGCACCCGGTAAAACCTTTTTATTACCTTCAAGTGAAAACCTGAATATAGTACACCACTGGAACTTTGAACATCTGTTATAAGGTTGTGTTATTCTGAACTTCAGTATCATACGATATTCATGTAACCTATTTAAGGCGCCATTAGATATTACAAATTTGTATGTATAAGAGTTTGTGAAGGAGTTGTGAACCTTTGTTTTATCTGGGCTGCCCCTTTTAGGCTAATTGTGCATATATATAGGTTGTTCTTGTTTATATTATTGCCATTTCACTTCTGAACCTATTCGTGCAGCAAACATGTTTTCTTACCGAGATGATAGAAATTAATTTTTGTAGGGTATGTTAACCTCCCAATCAAAGGAGGATCATTTTTGTGATGAAGACTTAAATAGCATTTGCAAAAAACTAGAAAATGTAATGCTAAAAGAAAATAGGGTGTGGTGGGAGGTTATCACCCTTGAGAGGTATCAGGCTAATAATCCCATCCCCAAAGGGTTACAGATCATCAAACCACTTTCTTTTAACTCATCTAATGATTATTTAAAAAAAGAATGGCAATCAGTTTTTAATTATTGGTCTCATAGATTGATAGACCTTATTTTAGCCACTTAACTGACAACATTTTTTTTCCAAAAACCGCTCCGAAATTGTCATTTTTTTATGACTGAATTAGGTCAGGAACATCTTCTTAAGACTTATTCATTACACTTTAATTTAAAAAAATCTTTTTTTCTGTTTTTTTCTTTTCTTTTGAAACATAGTATGCCATAAAAATAGCATTTTTTTTCAAATTCATGAACTTGGATTTTAAACACTTTTAAACTATTTTAAGACATGGAGCACAGGATCCTTTCATTTAATAACCCGGCATCTACAAGGAGCAGCGCCAGGTCTGATCAGGGGGTGGTGGTGAGGGGGATGAGGGGATGGTTGGGCAGCGGTGGCTGTATGTTCACTTCTCCATTGACAGCGAGGAGCAGTGCCAGGGTTACACAGAAGCACAGGCTCCTTTCATTGAAATAACCCGGCATCTGCAAGAAGCAGCACAGGGTCTAATCATGGGGTCGGGGTGAGGGGGGCAGTGGTTGTATGTCCACTTCCCCTGCATCTAAAAAGAGCAGCATCAGAGTTACACAGGAGCAAGGGCTCCTTTCATTGAAATAACTCGGCATCTTCAAGGAGCAGCACCAGGTCTGATCTGGGAATGGGTGTGTGAGTGGCTGGGAGGGAGCGGACAGGTCTGATCTTGGAAAGGGCGGTGTGAGTGGGTGGCTCTGATCTGGAAAAGAAGGTGTGAGTGGCTAGGGGGGAGTGGGCAGAGGCTGCCTGTTCTCTTCCCTGGCAGCACAGGGGCTACACAGGAGCACAGGCTCCTTTCAGTACAATAACCTGGCGCCTGCATGGAGCAGCATCGGGTCTAATTTGGGCAGCGGCTGTATACCTTACCCCGGTGTCTGCAAACAGCAGTGCTGGGTTTAAACAGGAGCTTAGGCCCCTTTCATAGTAATGACCTGAGTCTGATTTGGGAAGGAGGAAAGTGAGTTACTAGGGGGGCGAGCTGGCAGAGTCTGCATCTTCCATGGCAGCATGGGCTCCTTTCAATACAACAACCCAGTGTCTGTGTGGAGCAGCACCGGGTCTAACCAGGGGGGGCAGCAGCTGTATACATTACCCCGGTGTCTGCAAGGAGCAGTGCCGGGTCTGATTTGGGAAGGAGGAAGGTGAGTGACTGGGGGGGAGTGGGTGGAGGCTGTCTCTTCCCCAGCAGAGTGGGGGTTACACAGGAGCACAGACTCTTTTCAGTACAATAACCCATTGTCTGCGTGGAGCAGTGCCAGGTGTGTTGTAGAGGAAGGAGGGGGGGAAGGTGCTGGGCCGGCTGATCACTGTGCCCAGCAGTGAACAGCATACACAAGCAGAATATGTAGTTGCAGAGGGACTGGGAGGTCCCTCTGGGGCAGGTGGCTGCAGGAAGATTCTCTTCCAACAGCCACCCACAGGGCATTTCTGACTGGTCATATCAGATACGACCATGTCAGGGAAAGCCCAGTCTTGTATGGTCATATCTGATATGACCATGCCTGGCAAGTGGTTAAAGGAAGTAAGGGTAACTTTAAATATATTAAACAAAGAAAATTAATACCCTTCATACTATGGTTCACCCTTTTAAAGATTTAGAGGATTTTAAATCAGCTGAGGGAGAAATTATGTGGAAGATACGAGAGAACTTAAGGGAAAAAAAATAAAAGAAGTATTGTAGAGATACTAAAACCTTGGAACAATCAAATTCTGAGTTAAAGGAGGTAAAGGAGAGTTTTGCCCCTAGTGAGATATCATTACCACAAAAAAATAAAGGAAATACAGAGCCAAAATAGAAATAGGGATAAATAATTTATGTGGCAGACTAATTATAAATCCCCCAGTAAGGATAACTCTAGTCATAGATCTAATTCTCAGATATGATTGCAACAGAACTCTATTTATAGAGCTAATAGATCTGTAAATGATGGCCCTGGGAGGAGAATTTTTAAAAACAACCCCCTAAGAAACACAAGATGGAGTGGAAATGAGTATAGCTCCTATGATACTCCACAGAGTCCATCTTATAGAACCAATGTTTCAACTAGAAATAGATTCCTACCCCTCTATTGTGAGAAAAAGCAACCTCCTAGTATGTCACCTTTTTAAGACCAGGATTGCCGTCTCAAAGGGAGGCATTAGAAATCAAACAAACATTTAAAAAAACTAAAAGGGAAAAAGGGGTGGATGCTCAAAAATCAGCGTGAAACCCCCTACAAAAACCACTACCAGAACTTCCTCCACTAGTAATAAAAATACATTTTTAATTTAAATAAAAGATCTCTTACGAATGATGAAGAAAATGTCCTGATGAAGGGTCTCAAGTTTGCTCCTAGTAGTAAAGCAGATTCTTTTGAAATGTATATTGACTTGCAAAAATATATACGTAAATTGACTGTCAAGAAGTTTTTCACTAGAAAAGAAAGGGAAAATAACTGGATGAGGAAACTGAAGGTCCCTCCAGATCTAAATTCAGAAACAAATCCACTTTTTACCCTTTATATTAATGTGGAAGCTTTATTGACTGATTTAAAAAGATAGTCAGTGAACAGATAGAACAAACGTTGTACAAACCTAGGAAAGGTTTTAAATGCAACTTAACTAAAAAATAATTTGCTGCTTTAAAAAGTCAAAGATTATAAAGAACTTATAATCAAACAAGCAAATAAGGGGAGAAGTGTGGTCCTTATGGACAAAGATAAATATATGAATGAGATCTATAAACAATTGAAAAGTGGGAAAACTTAAAAAATTAAAAGGGGATCCTACCAATAGAGTCATGAAATCTTTATCTGAATTAACAAAGAAAGCGGTAGAAAATGGCATTCTTACAGAAAGCAAAAATTAGTTCAAAAATATTAAATATCCATCTATTCCCACCATATATGTTCTCCCCAAATTGCATAAAGACCCACTTAACCCCCCCGGGAGACCAATAATAGCAGGGACAAATAGTATTACTTTTAATTTGTCAGCTGTTATTGAGTCTTACCTACAACCATAGGTTAAAAAAACAAAAGCGTATTTACAGGATACTGGTGATGTCCTTAACAGAATTACAGACATGAAATGGGAGAACAATGATGTATTATGTAGTGCTGATGTAAGCACATTATATACTATAATTGAAACAGAAATTGGTCTTAAAGTGGTGGCTTATTTCCTAGACCAGAATGATATGGATAATGACATCAAAATATATATTTTATACAGTATTAGATTAATTCTTTCGAATAATTATTTATTTTTGATGGGTCTTATTGGAACTGCCATGGGTACCAGATTTGCCCCCAGTTATGCTAATAATTTCATGGCATACTGGTATCCTAGCAAAGGTTCATAGATTATGTTTGCTTTATTTGGAGAGGTTCAATGGAGGATCTTTCTTCTTTTTGTGTTAAGCTAAATTCTAATGATTTTAACATTCACCTTACTTTTACTATCAATAAATGCGATATTACTTTTTTAGATATATGTATATATATTAAGAACAATCAGATTCATATGAAGAACTTCCAGAAGCCTACAGACTGTAATAGCTATATTTTTAAAGACAGTCTACACCACAAAAGTTGGTTGGATGGTATTCCTTTTGGGCAGTTTAGTCGTATTAAAAGAAACTGCTCAGAAAAAGAAGTATGCCAAGAATGAATAAATGAAACCAAAAAGAGATTCCTAGATAAAGGGTTATGAGTCTACACTTTTAGATAATGCGGAAGAAAGATTAGAATTAACTGATAGATCCAAACTCCTTGAATGTAAATCAGTTGATTCAAAACAGAGTGATGATAGGTTAAAATGGGCTTCCATCAGTAGGTTGAGCTCCAATTCCAAGGATATTGAACATATAAACAAAAGAAATAGGCCCATATTTTAAAGAGATCCGGTAATAGGTAAGAAATTACCCAATAATCCACCCATTATATAAAGAAAGGCCCATTGTCTTAAGGACAAACTTGTATGAAGTAACATAGAGGAAGTAAAAAGATCTAGCACTAGGACACAAGGTTTTCATCATTGTGGCCTGTACATGATGTGCCATTCTGTTAAAAACAATTCCTCTAAAATTAAAGATTTCATTGCAAATGGGATCACCTATCCCATTGGAGACTTTATTACATGCTGCTCTAAAAATTTAATTTATGCTATGCAATGCAAATGGCATTTGATATATGTTGGAAAAATTAGTCACAGCTTAAAAAATTCACTTAGCAGAGCATATTTACAATATACACAAGGGTCTGGTCACACATACTGTGTCCTCTTTTAAAATAAAACACAAAACAAAAGATTTTTTTTAAATCGTTTTGGGGTATATAACAATTACATCTAACATGGAAATCTAGAGATCTTGATATCAGACTCTCAAAAGCGGATATGAGGTTAATCCATCAACTAAAAAAAATGGTGCCCAATGGCCTAAATGTAGAGTTTGAATTGAAATGCTTTTTATAAATTATTTCTTAATGATTAGTAGCTTTTATCTGATGTTTTAACTATTATTATTCTATTTATATTATTTTCTGTTTTCTATTGTTTTCTGTTTCTTACATGTTGATATGTGAACCTGCCCCATTGCCTGTGAGATACTGGTGCACCTCTACATAGGATGAATACTTTATGGACATTCTAGCACTAAACAAGGCCAAAAAAGAAAGGAATGTGTCTTTCAAAGATGGCCGCCAATTTGCTTCCACATGTGACCAGTAGTGATGCCATCCCAATGGAATTCAAACCCTGCGACACACAGGTGGATCATTTGACTTCCATTACCGGTGGTTGGCTGCATGACATGCACTGGGATGTATGCGACTTCCATGTCTGGTGGTCCACGTGCTGTCTTTTTCTGATTGACTGAATGGTAACATGAAATGACCCACTCCAGGTCTGCCCCTTTCAGATTATTTTGAAATGCGAAGCACCCATTTTATTGTATATCTGTGTATTAGTTACCATGTTTTACAATTGGAAATAGATGTTTTTAGTACTCTTTGCATCTCTTCAGATCTGTGTCCATTGAGAAGAAAGACACAACCTTTGACCTAAACCTAGGATCGAGCATGTCACCAAAATGTATTGCATCAATTGGAAGATCCTGACAACCCTTGGATCCTGGCAAAGCGAATAAAGGACTTGATCTATAAGTACAACATGCTTAGTGGAATTGCTTTGTTTTAGCTCCTTCTTCAGTTTCTCAAGCTGCTTTTACAACAGTCTAATGAGGGGAATTACCTGACTCAAGCTGGCAGTGTCTGAACTCATTTCACAGGTGACTACTTCAAAGGGTTTCAGCACTCTGCCCCTCCTTTTCCTATGTCATACTTCATTGTGTAGCTTTGGATGGCTTTTTGCTGTTCCTCCATATGCTCAAGCATATAAAGGGTGGAGTTCCACCTTGTAACTACCTCTTGCTTCAGCTGGTGACAGGGCAAATTCAACAATTCTTGCAGTTGCTGCAATCTTCTACATGTACCTGCTGAATGGCAAAAATGCCCAGAAATTTTGCGGGCCACGGAAAGCATCTTCTGCATGGCCCTGTCATTTTTAAAGAAATTTTGCACCACCAAGTTAATAGTGTGAGCAAAACATGGGACATGTTGGAATTCTCCCAGCTGTAAGGCTCTTACAATATTGGTGGCGTGTCCAAGCAGGGTAAGCCATTTTGCAATGACTTCCCTGAGTTTTTCTAAGAGGTTGCCAGCAGTATGCCTCTTAATGAAGGAACAAATATGGAAGCGCAGGGTCAAGAGACATGAATGAATAAATAAATGAATAAATAAATAAATAAATTAATGCATTAAAGAATTAATGAATGAAAAGTATAACAAACAATGATTTAATTGATACAATGAAAAAACATAAAATCAGAGATAAGAAAAACAATAAACAATCTATAAATGGTTGCAGTCATATCGAATGTATATATAAATATATAAAATATAAACCAATAATGGAAGTCAAATTGACTTGCCGCCCACTTCAATAAATGTAAATATTCAAGAGATAAATGAACCTCCTAGAAACCAAGATAAACCACGTGTTTGAGAGCCTGATTGAAAAGTAGCACAGTTTGTAGCGAATGTAACTTGAATTGTAACAATAAAATACTGGCAAAAAACGTGATGATAGCTCTGAATTGTCTCTGAATAGGATCCTGGTATGAAAAACCTATAGAATATCGCCAGTATTGAAATACTGGATAAAACTCAAAAGGTCCTTGTCAGTAGGAATAGTCTGAGCGCCATAAATCACCACAATAAGTCACCTGGGTATGAATCAGTCTCACAATTGACTGAGAGTTAGGAAGTCCCAAAATGCGAGGTGGAATTAAATATAGGTAGTACTCACAGTTGGTGATGGTGGGACTGCTCAAAATGTTATGAGAAAGTCCCGGAGTTTAGCTGGTATGTACTCCTTAGAAAAAATGTGTAAAATCAGGTACCTGAGAGCATATGGTATGCAGCAACCAGACCTCCGGGTTTGACGAACCTAGGTCATAGATCTCCGGTATACGTGCAGGGCCTATGAGTATCAGCATTAGGCAGTTATACCTAGCGGGACGTGCTGTTGGTGAGCGGGCTGGGTGCACTCACACTGCAGGAAGCAGACACCGCAATATGAAACCGGAGCCTGAGGTCCGTGCATCCGGCAGAAATCCACCAGCAGTGTATGGCTTGTATCAATTAAATCATTGTTTGTTATACTTTTCATTCATTAATTCTTTAATGCATTAATTTATTTATTTACTCATGTATTTATTAATTCATGTCTCATGACCCTGCGCTTCCATATTTGTTCCTTGTCTAAATTCCTATGAGAATCAGCTCCTCATTGGTAGCAACGAGAATTTAGACATTATTCAGATTCTTTCGTGAACACATATTTATCACATATCCATTCACATCTAGTTTGGTTTAGCGCCTCAGTGTTTTTGTTTTTTCCTTGATGCCTCTTAATGAAATTGGTTATACACAGAGTAGCCTGCCTCTGAATAAGCTGCTTTTTCTTTGATGCTGCTGTTGGTGCCACTGAAGGCAATACAATCACCCACTGGGCTGTTACAGTCATGTAATCTTGTGTTTGCCCTGTGCCACTTGTCCAGATATCTGTGGATAAGTGGACAGTGGGTACAACGGCATTTTGGAGGACACTAATTAAGTTTTTTTAACGTCCCTGTACAAGCTGGGAATTGTTTTTCTAGTGAAGTGGAACATAGGTGGGATTTGGTAGCAGACCTCAATTCACTGTCTAAAACCCACTGCACTGTTGGCAAATATCAGATGCACATCTAATACCAGCATAGATGTTATGGCTTCAGTGATCCACTGTTCAACTGGGTGACTGCTGTCATACTTGCACCCCCTTGCAAAGGATTGTTTATAGAACAATTGTTTGTAGAACTACTAGTAGTAGTCTTCCTGGTCTTCTTCTGGGAAGAAGATCCACTCCCAGCAACAGCAGCAAGCGTAACGCTCAACGATTCTTCTGAGGAAACCAGGATAGGGGAGGACTGAGTTAGCATTATCAAATTGGACTACTTCTGATCTTGATTGAGGATATTGTTGATGAAGGTGTTGGTGGTGAAGATGCCAGGTGCTTGGATCTAGCGGAGAGAAGGGAGCTAGCTGATGCTGGACTGCTTGTTTTTACTTTTTTTGACAAAGTTTCTGAATTTTGCAAACACTTTTGAAGGATGTGCTATAGATGATGTAACAGGAAGGAGGTGCCTAGATGGTTATGGTCCCTACCTCTACTTACTCTGGCATGACAACGAGTACAGATTGCTTGACAATTGTTTTCTGGATTTGGGTAGAAATGATTCCACACATTTTTGTTTTATGTCCAGGCTTGACAATGGGCTTTTCCTAATCATGGGTAACAATTGTTTCCACTGGGGCCTAATTTGCACAAAAAATATCCTCATCAATGGCATCATCAGCATCCTCTTCATCAACATCCTTATTAGCGTCAGCTACACAAATATCCTCTTCATTCGGTGTACTTCCACAGAAGCATCCTCAATTTCTTTGTCAGCATGTTGACTTGTACTGCTCATCCCCACATTTGCAGAAGATGCACAAGTGGTGGAAGGAGGCTCCTCTTTGATTACAGTATTTTTAAAGGTTGGGCTCACACATGGCACCCACCGACGCACTTAGACTCTCCTCAATGATTTGTGACATTTCTGAGTGCACAGTTGTTTCCTGTGCCTTAACGATTTTAATTTTTTTTAAACGTCTTCAAGGAGAAGGGTTTACATCATCATAAGAGGCAGAACCACAAGTCAAAAATAAAGTCCAAGGATTTAGCCTTTCCTTCCTTGTGGTGAGAGGCATATTATCAATTTTATGTTTTTCTGCAGCTAACTTTCCCTTTGATATTTTTTTTTTAACCACTGTAAAATATTGTTTTTTTTATTTTAGATGCCCTGAGTGAAAACCTGTATGTCCTGGGCATCGGCTTTAGTAGATGATGTAGACCATGGGTCTTCTACCTTTGGGCCTCCAGCTGCTCTGGAACTACATATCCCAGGATGCTCTGCCACTGTTTTAGCATGCTGTTATAGCAAAATGGTGGCATGGCATGCTGGGATGTCTAGTTACACAGCAGCTGGTGGGCCAAAGGTTGAAGACCCCTGATGTAGATGGACTAGTATCATCATGACTGTTGGCACTGGCAGCAGCTCCAGCACTAGTATGTGGTCCCTGCTCTCCTCTCAACTGTTTGTTCTCCATATCGTCAAACACAAATTAAGTGGGGTACATCACACACATCAATTTGTACCAATTTTAAATATTACAGTGTTGTATCAGTGACCTACAGTGTCACAATATTTTTTCATGAATAAGAAAAGAATAACACACTGTGATACCACTTACAGTGTCACTTTTTTGGAGTAAGAAAAGAATAACACACTGAGCTACCACTTACAGTGTCACAAGATTTTTTAGAGTAAAACACTGCGCTACCATTTACAGTGTCACAAGATTTTTTATGAATAAGAAAAGAATAACACATTGCACTGCCACTTACAGAGTCACAAGATATTTATGAGTAAAATATTGTGCTGCCACTTAGAGTGTCACAATATTTTTTATGAATACATTGTGCTAACACTTACAGTGACTCACAATACGTGCTGAATATTACACTGTGTTTTTACTTACAGTGTCAAAATATTTTATGAATACACTGCGCTACCACTTAGAGTGTCACAATATTTTTTATGAATACACTGTGTTACCACTTACAGTGTCACAATATTTTTTATGAATACACTGTACTACCACTTACAGTGACTCACAATACATGTTGAAAATTACACTTTGTTTTCACTTACAGTGCAAAAATATATTTTATGAATACACTGCGCTACCACTTACAATGTCACAATATTTTTTATGAATACACTGCACTACCATTTACAGTGTCACAATATTTTTTATGCATACACTGCGCTACCACTTACAGTGTCAAAATACATGTTGATTATTACACTGCGTTTCCACTTAGTGTCACAATATTTTTTATGAATACACTACGCTACCACTTACAGTGTCACAATATTTTTTATGAGTACACTGCACTGCCACTTACAGTGACTCACAATACATATTGAATATTACACTCATTTTCCACTTAGTGTCAAACAATTTTTTATGAATATACTGTGCTATCCCTCATAGTGTCACAATACGTGTTGAATATTACACTGTGTTTCCACTTAGTGTTACAATATGTGTATATTATGCTGTGGTTACACTTACAGTGTCTCAATAATTTTTATGAATACACTTCGCTATCCCTTAGTGTCACAATACGTGTTGAATATTACACTGCATTTCCACTTAGTGTCACAATTTGTGTATATTACACTGCATTTACACTTACAGTGTCACAATATTTTTTTTTAATATACTGCTCTACCACTCACAGTGATTCACAATACGTGTTTAATATTACACTGTGTTTCCACTTACAGTTTCACAATATTTTTTATGAATACACTGCGCTACCACTTACAGTGAGTCATAATACTTGTTGAATATTACACTACATTTCTAATTACAGTGTCTCAATAATTATGAATACACTGTGCTATCCCTTACAGTGTCACAATATGTTTTGAATATTACACTGCGTTTCCACTTAGTGTCACAATATGTGTATATTACACTGCAGTTACACTTACAGTGTCACAATATTATTTATGAATACACTGCACTACCACTTACAGTGATTCACAATACGTGTTGGAAATTACACTGAGTTTCCACTAAGTGTCACAATATGTGTATATTACAGTGCGGTTACACTTACAGTATCACAATATTTTTTATGAATACACTGCGCTACCACTTCGTGTGTCACAATACTTGTATGAATATAACACTGCGGCCTGACCGGTAGCGACACAGTAAAAAAAAATAATATAGTACACTGGGGTACAGCACAAAAAATATATATATTATTTAGCTTTTATTAGCCTTTATTTTACACTTGGATGGACAGAGCACCCCTGGATGGACACAGCAGCCCCTGCCCTGGATGGACACAGCAACCACTGCCCCTAGATGGACACAGCAACCCCTGGATGGACACAGCAGCCACTGCCCCTGGATGGACACAGCAGCCCCTGTCCTGGATGGACACAGCAGCCCCTGGATGGACACAGCAACCCCTGTCCTGGATAAATACAGCAGCCCCTGCCCTTGGATGGACACAGCAGCCCCTGGATGAACACAGCAGCCCCTGGATGGACACAGCAGACACTGACCCTGGAAGGACAGCAGAGACCGACCATGGAAGGACACAGCAGCCCATGGATGGACACAGCAGACACTGCCCCTGGATGGACAGAGCAACCCCTCATGGACACAGCAGCCCCTGTCCTGGACAGACACAGCACCCCTGGACAGACCCAGCACCCCTTGACAGACACAGCACCACTGGATAGATGCAGCACTGCTGGACAGATACAGCACATCTGCTCACTTCACTCTCCAAAGCCGGAGTGAATGGTGCCGATGACCGGTACCTTTATAGTATCCAAAACCCGCGGGAATCCGACAGGGGGAGTTTTGCCTCATTTTGGGATCAGAGTTAGGTGGGAAAATCCGAGCCGTACTTGAATCCCAGCCCAGATCGCAAAGTTCGGGTGGGTCCAGTTCTCTGAGAACCGGACACGCTCATCTCTAATATATATATATATATATATATATATATATATATATATATATATATATATATAGTGATGTACTGGGATAATTTTAGCTCAGTATAGAGGTCAGTGGTGCAGTGTCTGGGTGCATAATAAAGATCCATATGCAGCTTCCATGGTAAACATGAAATAAATTAAGCTTTACTGTCATCTTACAGCATGAAATGGAAAACAAAAACAACCTAGCCCTCACTCAGGGCACTAGTTCACTGCTTGACCTATATCTATAATGGGCAGCTAGTTGGCATGCAAACAGCCTCTTCAAAAGTCTCAGTTCTGTCTCTCACAGGTCTGGCCACAGGCCTTCGGGCCTGGCTTGTCTGCCACAACTTCACATAGACACAGTCTTAGAGATTTGTTGTCCTTCATGTCACCAGGAGGTCTGAACACGGCCTCCTGGCTTTCACAGCTCCAAGGCCCCCTGGACTGATTCCACTTGGCAGCCTTTAGGCGTGACCAGGGGCGGAACTAGCGGCGGTGCAGCCGGTGCCTTGCACCGGGGCCCGCTGTGGTGCAGGGGCCCATAGCCGCCTGCATCTGACAGCGCCACTGCCCGCCGACCTGGTCCCCATTACCTAATGTTTGGAGCTGGAGTGAGCCCGCTTTGGCCGCTCCGGCTCCAACATGAGAGATACCCACCGTGGCCCCGCCCCTTGATCCAGCAGCCCGGCCCCTTGTTATGACACAGCGCGCGTGACATCATGACGTCACGTGTGCCATGTCATAATAAGGGGTCGGGCTGCTGGAGTAAGAAGATCGAGAGGAGCCGTGGATCAAGAGGAGCAGAAGAGGAAGAAATAAGATAAGTGGTGGTGCTATGGAGGGGGGGAGGGTGAAAGAGGCTGGCACACGCTGGCGCTGGGGGGGGACAGGCTGACACACACGCTGGTGCTGGGGGGGATGAAGAGGCTGACACACTCTGGTGCTGGGGGGGGATGAAGAGGCTGACACACGCTGGGGGGGACAGGCTGACACACATGCTGGTGCTGGGGGGGGATGAAGAGGCTGACACATGCTGGCGCTGGGGGGGACAGGCTGACACACACACTGGGGCTGGGGGGTTAAAAGGCTGACACACACTGGGGCTGGGGGGGAAGGCTGATACATACGCTGGGGCTGGGGGGAGTCTGACACACGCGCTGGGGCTGGGGAAGATACTGACACACACACTGAGGCTGGGGGGGAAGAGGCTCACACACACACTGGGGCAGGGGGGGAAAGAGACTGACACACGCTGGGGCTGGGGGGGAAGAGGCTGACATGCTGGGGCTGGGGGGGAAAAAGGCTGACACACTGGGGCTGGGGGGGGAGGAGGCTGACACACACTGGGGCTGGGGGGAAAAAGGCTGAGACACATGCTGGGGCTGGGGGAAAGATGCTGACATGCTGGGGGGAAAGAGACTGACACATGCTGGGGGAAAAGAGGCTGACACATGCTGGGGCTGGGGGGGAAGAGGCTGACACATGCTGGGGCTGGGGGAAAGAGGCTGACACATGCTGGGGCTGGGGGGGAAAGAGACTGACACATGCTGGGGCTGGGGGGGAAAGAGGCTGACACATGCTGGGGGGGAAAGAGGCTGACACATGCTGGGGCTGGGGGGGAAGAGGCTGACACATGCTGGGGCTGGGGGGAAAGAGGCTGACACATGCTGGGGCTGGGGGGGAAAGAGGCTGACACACATGCTGGGGGGGAAAGAGGCTGACATGCTGGGGCTGGGGGGGAAAGAGGCTGACACATGCTGGGGCTGGGGGGGAAAGAGGCTTACACATGCTGGGGCTGGGGGGGAAAGAGGCTGACACATGCTGGGGCTGCGGGGGAAAGAGGCTGACACACGCTGGGGGTGAAAGAGGCTGACACACGCTGGGGGTGAAAGAGGCTGACACACGCTGGGGCTGAGGGGGAAAGAGGCTGACATGCTGGGGCTGGGGGGAAAGAGGCTGACACACATGCTGGGGGGAAAGAGGCTGACACATGCTGGGGCTGGGGGGTAAAGAGGCTGACACATGCTGGGGCTAGGGGGGAAAGAGGCTGACACATGCTGGGGCTGGGGGGAAAGAGGCTGACATGCTTGGGGTGAAAGAGGCTGACACGCTTTGGGCTGGGAGGAAGGAGGCTGACACATGCTGGGGCTGGGGGGGAAAGAGGCTGACACATGCTGGGGCTGGGGGGGAAAGAGGCTGACACATGCTGGGGTTGGGGGGGAAAGAGGCTGACACATGCTGGGGCTGGGGGGGAAAGAGGCTGACACATGCTGGGGATGGGGCGAAAGAGGCTGACACACGCTGGGGGTGAAAGAGGCTGACACACGCTGGGGGTGAAAGAGGCTGACACACGCTGGGGCTGGGGGGGAAAGAGGCTGGCACACTGGGGCTGGGGGAAAGAGGCTGACACACATGCTGGGGGGGAAAGAGGCTGACATGCTGGGGCTGGGGGGGAAAGAGGCTGACACATGCTGGGGCTGGGGGGGAAAGAGGCTGACACATGCTGGGGCTGGGGGGGGAAAGAGGCTGACACATGCTGGGGCTGGGGGGAAAGAGGCTGACATGCTAGGACTGGGGGTGAAAGAGGCTGGCATGCTTGGGGCTGGGGGGAAAGAGGCTGACACGCGCTGGGGCTGGGGGGGAAAGAGGCTGACACATGCTGGGGCTGGGGGGGAAAGAGGCTGACACGCGCTGGGGCTGGGGGGGAAAGAGGCTGACACATGCTGGGGCTGGGGGGGAAAGAGGCTGACACATGTTGGGGTTGGGGGGGAAAGAGGCTGACACATGCTGGGGCTGGGGGGGAAAGAGGCTGTCACATGCTGGGGCTGCGGGGGAAAGAGGCTGACACACTGGGGCTGGGGGGGAAAGAGGCTGACACACGCTGGGAGTGAAAGAGGCTGACACGCTGGGGCTGGGGGGGAAAGAGGCTGACACACACTGGGGCTGGGGGGGAAAGAGACTGACACATGCTGGGGCTGGGGGGGGAAAGAGGCTGACACATGTTGGGGTTGGGGGGAAAGAGGCTGATACATGCTGGGGCTGGGTGGGGAAGAGGCTGACACATGCTGGGGCTGGGGGGAAAGAGGCTGACACACGCTGGGGCTGGGGGGGAAAGAGGCTGACACATGCTGGAGGTGAAAGAGGCTGACACACGCTGGGGCTGGGGGGGAAAGAGGCTGACACACTGGGGTTGGAAGGAACACATGCTGGCGGGAAGAACGAGGCAGACACATGCTGGGGATGGAGGGAGAATGAGGCTGACATGTTGGGGCTTGGGGGGAGAACAAGGCTGACACACTCGAGCTGGACAGACTGAATTTACTGACTGGGGGGGGCAGTGAGGGGTCATAGGCAAATGCAGGGGGGTTTCCGGTTGCCTGGAAACCCCCCTCCCCAGCCCACATTAGAAATAGTAACATAAAATGTTACTAGTGCTGTATGTTCTTCTCACTATCACAAATGAAATAGTTAGCACCACCTGTGGATCTTTTAACATATGTCAGCCAGTAATAAATACACCTGTGCGCCAATTAGATCTGGAAAACATGCACTGTTAGGGGTACACTGCTATGTATAGACCATCAATAGGCTTAATTATTAATACCATATAATAATACACTATCCAGTGCATGATGAGACCAATAAGCACATATACTGTATGTCCAGGGCAGTGCTAGGTTCTTCTGCTGCTCCTCCAGACTCCCGGACTTGCCCCCATGCTCTGAAATGGTGCCCACATCTGAAATAAAAACACTCAGCTCAGGCAGGATGGCCCTACTGCTGCATCTAATGGGTTACTGTGATCGCTGGTCCTGTATATGCTGGAGTTATGACTCACAATACACTTTGTATGTCGTATATTAAAGTTGGATAAGTGTTAATTATGCCCTATTCATGGACTGGTCATACGCACTCTAAAATCCAGCATTTGGAAACCCCCTTCTAGGAATCCTGCGTTTGCCACTGGGGGTGGTGACTAAACAAGGCTGGGCAGCAGGACAGACACTGTATTTAATTACTGGGGAGGGGTGAGGGGTGGTAAAAAAATGTTGAGGTGCCAGGAATGGGTGGGATGGGGGGGCCCAAAGCTTATTCTTGCACCTGGGCCCACCACTCTCTAGTTCCGCCACTGGGTGTAGCCACACCTCCTTTTTCTTCCCTGTGTGCAAGGATTCCTCCAGCCCCACAGAGAATCCATGGCTTACTATTGCCGCCTAGCTTGATCTTGCCACTATATGTATATGTATATATATATATATATATATATATCCATCCATAATCTGATAATTTGCCAAAACGAAATGTGTTTTCGACATTTCGGTTTATTTGTGAACCTTTTTCAAGACTGGCGCAAATATGTACATTTGCATATAATGCACAATACAATGCTTCACACTACATCTAGAAAGGTAAACAGAAATAAAACAGAGTAAATGAAAATTCCAAAATAAATAAAAAAATAAAAAATAAGGAATAGTGACAGAGCCTATCAGGCTCCACCTCCAGCTATAAAATATCTCCCTAAACCGGCCCAGCCAAGCACCTGACTTGAATCCAATTGAAAATCTATGGAAAGAACTGAAGATCAGAGTTCATAGAAGAGGCCCACGGAACCTTCAAGATTTGAAGACTGTTTGAGTGGAAGATTGGGCCAAAATCACACCTGAGCAGGGCCAGCGCCACCATTAGGCAGCTGCCTAGGGGTGCCGCCCACTGGAGGGCGCTCCTCGTCACCCATAAATGGCCTTGTGTTAGTGACAGTGTAAATAGCCCTGTGTCAAGTCCGAGCGGCAGCAGCAGCACTGGTGTAGCTAGCCACGGCCACCGCTCTGTCAGTGACTGAGACAGATAGTGTCTTCTCTCTTCCCCCGCAGCTGCAGCATCTGCCCTCTGTGTCCTGTCCGGCCGAGCTCAAGATGCCTGCTGTGTCAGCGCTGACGTCACCTGCCGCCTGCAGCGCTTGCTTTTACTTGTTTGTGAGAGCAAGCCAATGAATCTATCACCCTGCCCCCAAGCCTGGAAGTGGGAACGAGTGCTGCTGTGGACAGTCAGTAATCAGTATGTAATATATATTATATATATATTAACAAGAAATGTATGATATATGTTGTGTGTGTGTGTTAATAAGTGTAATGGCGCTGTAGACCATATATAATATACTGCCTACAGCACCATTATCTTAACTGACACACAACACACACATAACATACTAATCTTGTTAAGATATAATATATATAGTAAACTGTAATATATATATATATATATATATATATATATATATATACAGTCAGGTCCATAAATTTAATTTGAGGGTAATTACATCCAAATCGGGTGAACGGTGTAGGAATTACAACAGTTTCAATATGTGCCTCCCACTTTTTAAGGGGCCAAAAGTAATGGGACTATCAACTCAAAAGTTATTTCATGGACAGGTGTGGGCTATTCCCTCGTTATTTCATTATCAATTAAGCAGGTAAAAGGTCTGGAGTTGATTCTAGGTGTGACATTTGCATTTGGAATCAGTTGCTGTCAACTCTCAATATGAGATCCAAAGAGCTGTCACTATCAGTGAAGCAAGCCATCATTAGGCTGAAAAATCAAAACAAACCCATCAGAGAGATAGCAAAAACATTAGGTGTGGCCAAATCAACTGTTTGGAACATTCTTAAAAAGAAAGAACCGGAGAGCTCAGCAACACCAAAAGACCCGGAAGACCACGGAAAATAACTGTGGTGGATAACAAAAGAATTATTTCCCTGGTGAAGAAAAACCCCTTCACAACAGTTGGCCAAGAACACTCTCCAGGAGGTAGATGTATATGTGTCAAAGTCAACAATCAAGAGAAGACTTCACAAGATTGAATATAGAGGGTTCACCACAAGATGCAAACCATTGGTGAGCCACAAAAACAGGAAGACCAGATTAGAGTTTGCCAAACAAAATATAAAAAAGCCATTACAGTTCTGGAACAACATCCTATTGACAGATGAGACAAAGATCAACTTGTACCAGAGTGATGGGAAGAGAAGAGAAGGAAAGGAACTGCTCATGATCCAAAACATACCACCTCATCAGTGAAGCATGGTGGTGGTAGTGTCATGGCGTGGGCATGTATGGCTGCCAATGGAACTGGTTCCCTTGTATTTATTGATGATGTGACTGCTGACAAAAGCAGAAGAATGAATTCTGAAGTGTTTTGAGCAATATTATATGCTCATATTCAGTCAAATGCTTCAGAACTCATTGGACAGCGCTTCACAGTGCAGATGGACAATGACCCGAAGCATACTGCAAAAGCAACCAAAGAGTTTTTTAAGGCTAAAAAGTGGAATGTTATGCACTGGCCAAGTCAATCCCCTGACCTGAATCCGATTGAGCATGCATTTCACTTGATGAAGACAAAACTGAAGGGAAAATGCCCAAAGAACAAACAGGAACTGAAGACATTTGCAGTAGAGGCCTGGCAGAGCATCACCAGGGATGAAATCCAGCATCTGGTGATGTCTATGCATTCCAGACTTCAGGCTGTAATTGCCTGCAAAGGATTTGCAACAAAGTATTAAAAAGTGAAAGTTAGATTTAGGATTGTTTAGTTTGTCCCATTACTTTTGGCCCCTTAAAAAGTGGGAGGCACATATAGAAACTGCTGTAATTCCTACACCGTTCATCTGATTTGAATGTAATTACCCTCAAATTAAATCTGAAAGTCTGCAGTTAAATCACATCTTGTTTGTTTCATTTCAAAGCCATTGTGGTGGTGAATAGAGGACAAAATATGAAAATTCTGTCAATGTCCCAATATTTATGGACCTGACTGTATATATATATATATAAACAATCCACATGAATGGCACTCCCATCAATTAAGGAAAAAGGGCCAGGGTGATCAGCTACTGTTTTACCACAGCACAAATATCCTCCAATGAGCGGCACTCCTCTGGACTGAAGACAAACTACAGAAGACAATGGTAATGTTGACATTATCATTGTCTTCTGTAGTTTGTCTTCAGTCCAGAGGAGTGCCGCTCATTGGAGGATATATATATATATATATATGTATATATATATATATATATATATATATACTGTATGTATATATATATATATATATATATATATATATATATATATTGTTGGGTATATATGTTTTTTTATTTCTTTGTATGTACTGACATGTTTTTAATAAAAAGGAGAGATACATATTTATTGACCCTATATGATTAGCGCCACTTTATTTTGATGTACACTTGAGGCAGAACTGCTGTTGTACAGTATTTTGAGTTTGGTCGTATCTTGAGAGCATTCCTTGTTGCAGAATGTTTACACTTATGTTCAGGTCCTAAAGTCTATCCTACTCTAAATGACATCCCTTATTGCATATTTGCAGCCTCTTCTAATCCCAATCTCCATTTCTGTAATACCCCTCACACTGCCATCAAGTAACTCGGGATATTGCACATGAACGTGCAGCAACCCGGGTTACTGCGCAGTGTGAAAGGGCCAGGTTGAAATATCTCTGGTCGAGCGACCAGGCATTTCAACCTGGGTAATGAGCAGGGTTGAACACGAGTTCAACCCGGCTCATGGTGCGGTGTGAACAGGTAACCTGGGTCAAGTTCACTGAATAGGGAAAACCGGTGCTTGGAGATGATCTCATCTCCAAGCGCAGGCTCATCACATGACGCCAGTCTGAAAGGTGTCTCAGGCAAGTCACACTCGGAATAAACTTGTGCACAAATCTCAGCTGCGAACCGCAATTTGCGATCTGAAAGGGTTATTGCTAAATGCTGCCACTTATCTGCTTTATTACAGGGCTAACCCTGATCATAACTAAATGTAAATATAAGTTGGTGTATAAACTGCAATGGCGTAACTAAGGGGGATCGAGCAGGGCGTGTGCCCTGGGTGCCGTAGGACCGGCGGCACAGGGAGGGGTGTGTGTGTGCCGCCGGCCATGGTACTGCCCTGTCCTAGTTAGCCAGTGTAGTGCCGACTGCAGTGAGTGCGGTCAGCACTACACATTTACACAGGACCGGTCCTGTGCTGCACAGCCGAGCCCATTCCCTCCCCCTGAGCGCTTGCCCAATAGCGCCAGGAGGAGGGTGGCAGCAGGCCCGCTGAGAGCCGCGGTGGGCCCGGGTAATAGGGGGCATGGCCTAATTGCGGGAGGCGTGGCCACGCCCCTTCCCGAAAAAAAAAAGATTTGCAGCGTCGCGAAGCGGCGCTGCGCGCTGGGGAGGGGGGTGCTCTGGGCCCCCTCAGCCCTGCTCAATGCCAGGGAGGGCACGATCAGTGTGATCGCTCCCCCCCACAGGCATAGGAGACTGCTGTGGTTGCTGCTCAGCAGCCACGAGCAGTCTCCACTGCAGCTCAGCACACGCTGTGTGCTGGGCTGCTGTGAGGGAGGGGAAGCGGCGCCGGACCCGGGCCCCCGCCGGGCCCCTCAGGAAGCCCGGGCCCCGGCAATCTGTACACACTCCCCACCCCTCTCGGCGCCCCTGGGTGGTAGGCGGGCTCATGCTGTGCATTCTAACACACAAATCGCCACCAGCGCGGCGGCGATGTGTGTGCTAATCAGCAGCCAATGAGAGTCAGACAGACTCTCATTGGCTGCTGCTGCACACACATCACTGCCAGCACTGGTGGCGATGTGTGTGTTAAACAGCAGGCAATGAGAGTCAGATAGGCTCTCAATGACTGCTGCAGTGCCCACTGCAAGAGCCGGCTCCCTTCCGGCTCCTGCAGTGGGTAATGGGAGAGACGTCATGACATCTCTCCCATAATGCAGAGCGTGCCAGCCCGGGAGGACTGACGTGCGGACAGTGGCGGGAGCCAGAGCGTGGATTCAGGTAAGTATTTTTCTTTTATTTATTGTTTTATTTTCTGTCAGGACTTTGACTATTTCTGTACATAAAGATAAACTACACTTGCCGAAGTTCCATTGTGGTCATTGGAGGATCTATGCTGGTTGCTGGCGTTCATCACATGCAGTGTGCAGAGACTTAGAGTGATCATCTGTTTCTTAGGTGTCGTCAGGTTGTTAGATTCCTTGATTGCTTATTATTCCAAACCTGATTCTATTTGGGTCACATGTTCTGAACTTCCTATGGATCACACACCTCTAGTATAAAGCCTGTTAATAAACTATGCCTCATTATCTGTGCAACGTTACTTTCTGGTCTACCTTGGACTCCTGCTAGATCCTCGCTGGCCTGATGTATGCTGTGAACCCCGCTACATTCCTGCTCATGTTCCGGTTCAAGTTCTGATACAGGTTATCAGCTGCACTACAGAGCTCAGCATTGCCACTGTCTTTCCGTTGTTATCCTGCTCTATTACTGCTATTCCATTCTACGCTACACTATTTGGTTTACTTGTTATAATTGACTCATACGGACACAGGGGTTACTTCTTCTACAGTTGTCAACTGCAACGTTACAGTCTATCCTCATCGGAACCCCATCAGATCGCAGGGCTCAACCCTGCTATGGATCATCATTACGCCGCTGGGCTCAACCCTGCTCTGGACCTTCATCCTGCTGCAGGGCTCAACTCTGCTCCGGACCTTCATCCTGTCGCAGGGCTCAACCCCACTCCGGACCTTCATTATGTCGCAGGGCTCAACCCTGCTCCAGACCTTCATTATGCCACAGGGCTCAACCCTGCTCTGGACCTTCATCACATCGCAGGGCTTAACCCTGTTCCAGACCCTCATCACGTCTCAGGGCTCAACGCTGTTCTGGACCCTCATCACGTCTCAGGGCTCAACCCTGTTCTGGATCTTCATTACATCTCAGGGCTTAACCTCGTTCTGGATCTTGTTACATCTCAGGGCTCAATCCTGTTCCGGACCTCCGTCGCGATACAGGGCTCAACCCTGTTATTGACCTCTATTCTATCCTTAGTCCCTAGCCTTGTGTCGGACTCGGGGTTTCACCCCACACCAGTTCAGTGTGTACTTCGAACTTTGTTTCTCACAGGGGCATACCCCTGCACTTGTTAGTGCATGTCATGAACTTTGTGTTGTTGAGATTTAATGTGGAACTTTGTCATACAGTTTTTGTTCTTTAATAAATTCTATTTATTTTTATTTCATGCTAGTGATATTTTATGAAAAGGTCATTCCTAAAACCATCTCAGTTCATACTACCTAGTAAGCCTGACTCTTCCCAGGAGTCTGTAGCCGTGACATTTTCAGTGTGTATTTGTCGAGGGGGGTTCTATACTTGGGGCACTAATGGGGGCACTTATACTGGGTGCACTTATACTGGGTACACTAATGGGGGCACTAATGGAGGGGACCTATACTGGGGGGTACTTATACTGGGGGCACTAATGGAGGGGACCTATACTGGGGGGGACATTTATACTGGGGGCACTAATGGAGGGGACCTATACTGGGGCACTAATGGAGGGGACCTATACTGGGGGCACTTATACTGGGAGCACTTATACTGGGGGCACTAATGGAGGGGACCTATACTGGGGGCACTTATACTGGGAGCACTTATACTGGGGGCACTAATGGAGGGGACCTATACTGAGGGCACTTATACTGGGAGCACTTATACAGGGGACACTAATGAAGGGGACCTGTACTGGGGGCACTTATACTGGGAGCACTTATGGAGGGCACTTATACTGGGGGCACTAATGGAGGGGTCCTATACTGCTGGCACTAATGGAGGGGACCTATACTGGGGGCACTAATGGAGAGGACCTATACTGGGAGCACTAATGGAGGGGACCTATACTGGGACACTTATACTGGAGGCACTAATGGAGGGGACCTATACTGCTGGCACTAATGGAGGGGATCTATACTTGGGGCACTAATGGAGGAGACCTCTACTGGGGACACAAATGGGGGAACCTCTACTGGTGGCACTAATGGGGGGAACCTCTACTGGGGGCATTACTGGGGGGGCTACTACTGGGGGCACCACTGGGGGGGCACTACTGGGGGCACTGTATAGGGGGGTTACTGCTGGGGGGCACTGCATAGGGGGTGACTGCTACTGGGAGCACTATATAAGGGGTATTGCATAGGGGGACCACTACTGGGGCACTGCATAGGGGGGTCTACTACTGGGGCACTATATAAGGGCTTACTACTGGAGGCACAAGGGACACTGCAATGGGGGCACTGAATAGGAAGGACCACTACAGGGGGCACTGGATAGGGGGTACCACTACTGGGGGCCTACATAAGGGGGACCCCTACTGGGGGCACTGTATAAGGGGCTCTACTGGGGGCACTGTATAGGGCGGACCACTATAAGGGGCACTGCATAAGGGGGATTACTACTCGGGGCACTGTATAAGGGGCATTACTGGGGACCTGCATAAGGGGGACCACTACTGGGGTAGTGTACAAGTGGCACTACTGGGGGCCTGCATAAGTGGGACCACTACTGGGGACATTTCATACTGGGGGTACTGTATAAGGGGCACTACTGGGGGTCTGCATAAGAGGGACCACTACTGGGGGCACTGCATAGGGGGGACTGTATAAGGGGCACTACTGGGGTTAAGGTGCATATGGAATGGAGAGGAATGTTCAGAGTGACGAGAAAGGGGTATGTGTGTCATGTTGATATGCCCCATTTATAAGTGACCATGCCCCTTTTGACTATGCCCAGTTTTTGGCATGCGTGCCTTCGGCTTGCGCACATGGGGGGCTCCATTTTTACATTTGCCCTGGGCTCCAAATACCCTAGTTATGCTACTGATAAACTGTGTCATATTGTGGCTTATATGTCACCAGAAAGTCTATGTATTAGTATGACAGGAGCTTCATGTGACTAAACTGTGCTGCAGAAAAACCCTGCTTAATCCACTATATAACTATCTGTGGTTTTCTACTTTGCCTCTTCACATCAATACACTAGCTCTGACTCCCACAGAATCAGCACATTTATCTCCTGCCATGGTCCACATTCTAGTAATGTTCTAACCAGGGTTGGTTCTACCATCAGGCAGCAGTTCTAGGTAGCTATCTAGGTTACCACGATCTGGGAATGGGGTGCCACTAAGTCTGTACCTCAGATAATTAAAGGATGTCACTGAGAGAGACATCCTTACTGTATTTAATGCAGACAGGTGGCTGGGGGACCTACAAGATGCCACCTCCGCACTTTCACCATAATGGCTGGGAACTGGGTAATTGATGTGAATGTGTGTGGTTTTAGCAGGCTGACATTTGCCTAGGGTACCTAGAAAGCTTGCACTGGCCCTGCACCTGAGCAATGCATGCGACTAGTTTCTCCATACAGGAGATGTCTTGAAGCTGTCATTACCAATAAAAGCTTTTGTACGAAGTATTAAATAAATTTCAGTAAGCGTGTTCAATACTTTTTCCCTGTGTCATTTCACATTATTATACATCACTTAATTTATGGACATCTATGGTTTGATTTCTTTGCATGTGTGGGCTGCATGGGTTCTTGCTGACATTTGGTGAAAATTTTGTTACAGTAGCCCCATTACAAATATATTTACTGTTTAAAAATGTTGATGTGTTCAATACTTATTTTATCCACTGTATAAATGTATATATACATATATATATAGAAATATAAATATATATATATATATATATATATATATATATATATGGGTGTTTTGCAAACCCCAACCCCCGTGTCCATAGACTCCCATTATAAAACAACTGCCCAACCCCTATAGGCAAAAGACTCCCCAGGTGTCATAAATCCTGATTATAAAACTCCCCCACACCCCATTAGTAGTAAAAACATCAGTGTTTTCTAAACCAACCCTCCCCCCTGTAAAAAGACCCTTTTTCTCCCCCCTCATCCTCCTACCCTGTGAACAGTATAATGGATTTTTTGTATTATTTTACCCAGTACTCGAAGTGGGAATTTAGAGGTGGGGGTATGGAAATTGACTCCCCCCCTGGGTCCCTGCTTCCATATCACCCCATTGTACGTCTCACCCCCCCCCCCGACTTCTCCCTGCATGCTCCCCTTCTTCACACCCTGCCCTTCTCACTTACTGATACCCTCTCTTTCACTCCCTACAATACTAACTGCCTGCCTCCCTCTGTGTCCCTCTCTCTATTCCCTCTCTCACATCCTCCCCTCTCTCTACTTCCCGCTTACCTGCGCTGCTGGAATAGAGCTGCCAGGAGCACCAGGTCTTCGTTGCTGCTGCAGTAGTGCAAGCCTATGAGAAGTTGAAACTTGGCAGCTTCTCATTGGCTGGCGGCCGCAAGCCCAGTGATTGGCTGGCGTCCACGAGCCCCGAGATTGGCTGGCGGCCGCGAGCCTTGGATTGGCTGGCAGCCAGTGTGTGCTGCTTACAATGCAGCCGGGACCGGATGCTTTGTCCCGGCTACATGCAAGCGTCTCCGCTGCCACCGATCGAGATGTGTCCTCTGCGGGACACATCTCTACACATTTCTGCCACTGTTCCAGCGCTGGGATGCCATACTGCATTCCAGCACTGGTGCATTCTCTGCGGCTAAAATGAAGTGGGGCCGGGAAATGGCGGTTTGCAATACCGCTGTATACCGCCCCACTTCGACCACTGATTTTACCCCCCACAGTCATATTTCTATTTATTACCCCCCCCACTGATGCTTGATCCCACCCCCTACAGTTACCCTCCCATCCCCCATGGACAGACACCTCCCTCTCCCCCATATTCAGAGCACAGCGGAGGGTGTGTCATGGGAGACTTATGATCAGTCCCACCAGCTGAAGCTGATCTCTGCACTTGCAGAGATCAGCCAAATTGTGCTTGGAGGGGAACTAAGGCCCTGATTCAGAGCCGGACGCTTCTGAATTTTTAGAGCGGCCTCCTGGCAGTTCATATAGCTGTGGGTGACCACCCACAGCTATAGCGAGCAGCCAGGAAGATGGTTGCGATGGTCAAGACCATCGTAACCATCGGGCTTGCAACGAGACCCTTGTAGTAGGGTCTCGTTGCCGCAAGCCCTTGAGTGCTTTTGGCTTGTGATGTCAGTGGGGCGGCCCCAGACGGTAGGCATTCCCATGGGAATGCCTCCGTCTGGCCAGCCACGCCCCCGGCACGCCCACCAAAGGGGGCGTGCTGTCATTCACAATCAACAGCACACCCCCTTTGTAGCGAGACCCATAGCGACGGCTTGCCCATCGCTATCCGGGTCTCACGCATGCGCACGACAGAGCCGCCTCCGTCATGCGCATGCGCACTGGGTCAACAGAATTAGGCCCTAAGTTCCCTTCCTCGCATTGTGATCCCTGGCACATGTTCCCCAGAGTGCTGTTCAAATGGCATTTTGGGGCATGGAATGGGTATGATATACCCGTCAGCGGCAGCCCGACAGGAGCAGAGTGCGACGCAGCGGAAGCCCAACAGCGCTGGAAATCCCAATCGTGGATAGGTAAGTATCTACTAGGGATGTGCAGGCTCGGATAGGTTCAAGTTTGCACGTGGAGTTCGGATTTTTCCCTCCAAAAAAACGGAACTCAGAAAGAGGCAAAACGTCATCTTGCACGGACGAACATCATCATTCCTGGACAAAAGAGCAGGAAGTCCACCTACTAACATCATGAGGGATGTCAGTAGGGCCGCCAACAACCGGCAGGCGTTCCTTCGGGAATGCCTCCGTTTGTGTAGCCACCCCCCCGCCCCGCCTACAAAACGGGGTGCGCTGTAGATCAACATCGACAGCTGCCCCTTTTGTAGTGAGTCCCGGATAATTTCTCTCTCGCTCCGGGGCTCGCGCATGTGCACGCCGGAGCCAGCCCCGGCGTGCGCATGCGCTGTGGGGGACCATCGACCCGCTTGCGAGCAGGTCTGAATCAGGCCCACTGTTTCATGTACAGGAACACAACTCTCCACAACTCTTCACATTTAATATGAACTACATGCAAGGTTTTGATTTCAACTGCAAAAGTTTGTGACCTAGTAATAGCCATATGATTCTGGTCACATGGCAAAATTAGAGTCTTATCATCAGAAACTTTAACCGTTTGGGAGAACTACACATCTTTAAACATAACGAGGAGCTGAAAATCACGTTCTTTTGAGGAGTTATTCAACTTTGACTCTCTAATAGTAAATGGATCTATAATATCAACAAAGCCAGAATCAAATTCCAAAGTGCAGTCCAACTTATTTTGCTTTTCTGCTTTTCCCACTTCCAAATGATACTTTTCCTCAGTGCAGAGACCTTTACTTCCAGATGGGTAGTTTTCCTATTGATCTGAGGCCCTGATTCAGAGCCGCTCGCTTGCGCTGTGCATTCGCAAGTGGCGCGATGTTCTGTGTACGCACATGTTCACGCTTCGTTCTGCGCGTGTGTGAACTACACACTGCGATCGCATCCCACTCGTTCGCCCAGCAAACGCAGCCCAAGGTAATGAGTGACAGGATAGGCCGTTTGTGGGTGGTAACAGGGGCAGGACTCTAATAACGGGAGGTTGGAGATGCGAACGCAGGTGTGCCTGAGTGTTTCAACGCCGTTTAAGAGGCATGCATAATTAACAGGCAGCGTCATAGTACACGTCACTTACATTTTTTTACACTGATTTCCTCGCAATGCTACCGGTAGGGTAAAGCTACCTCAAGCACTGCGTTCACATCCGATGGTGCTCGATGTTCCAATGTTTTAATACACTTCCTGGAGATGATGTGTAGCTGGTGGGCGGCTCTGCCTGTGCGATTGGGCGTACACATACACAAAGTGGCTGCTCGCTAAGACATGGTGGGCGTGCTTATGCCCTGGTGAGCGTTCGCTTCCCGTGGCGTCACTTTGAAAAATTTGCATACGCATCCAGCGAGCTTACGCAGATAGCGAACGGGTCTGAATCAGGCCCTGAGTCCGCAGATGATTTCTCTACATATCTTCAAGTGTAACAAGTCCCAACTTTTGTTCAGTTATTTCAGATTCTGCAACTTTTATTTTACACGCAAGCTCTTGTTCCCAGTAGACTTTATGCTTATGTGGAATAGGCATAGGTCTTTATTCATAAACCCTGGAATACACACAGTGCACTTCCTAACCTTTTCCTGTGCCACTTGTTGAATCTGTTCTCTCACAAAGGGGCCTATTTATCATTAAATATTTGCTGCTTATTATTTGCTGCTTATTCACAGAAAACACATGTTTTTTTGGGGGGTAACCACAAATATTTAGTATCACTCCCATATATGAAGGAGAGACTGCAGCAGATATATCCGATAACTGCTGTGATTCCTCAATTCCCAACAGCAGATTCATAGGATTCTACGGTGGATGCGATGCTGCCAGACTTACCAACTTCCAGAATGTAAACCATTCCAGAGATTGGCCCCTGCAGCTGAAGATGGAGTTCGCCTCCCGGAACCCTCCCCAACAATAGCAGTCTCAGTTGTGCAGTCAGCGGGATTGTGCATATGCAGTAGCCCTGGCAGCACTCTGGGAACATCACAGGGACGGGTTCCTTTTAGAATCCCTGTCCCTATGGATGCCGAATAACACATTCCAGCACTATGATCGCATCTTGCAATGCGATCATGGGCCATAATATCATGCCCAGATCACATTGCAAATGCTATCATTAATAAATGGGCCCCAGAGTAAAGGAATATGATGGATAAGCTTTACCACCTCTCAATCTGCAGCAGTCACAATTTTCCACATTCACGCAGTAAACTGATTAGACTGCTTGCTCCCGGGACTCAGCTGCTAATCCTACAGCAGCGGTGGGTGTGCCGCTGCTCACTACAGGAAGGACCAGTGGTTACTGGCAGGAGTAGTAGTCTAAGCTGCCCTACACAGGTGCTGGTGGGTCTCTCGGGATGTGGTTGCGACCACTGATCTCACTGCAGCACAGCTGTGGCGCACTCATCTCTCCTGCCACCTACTCCCCACCCCCTACCACTTTAGTCTGACAGGCCAAAACAAGTGTGAAAACTGTTCTTTTTTTTCCTTTTAGATGCTTTTTTAGCACTCTTCCCATCAGCTGAGACTACAATGTTAGATCACTTAAAAAGAAAAAAAAAAGGTTCTATATCATCAGTGTTATTTTCCTGCCGTGCATCTGAGTTTTTTTATGGAGTCCCCACAAACTAGTCTGTGTCACTTGGATGCCCAGTGTTTGTTTGCAACCCCTATGTATTGCCTTTGCATGATTCTTTCCTTACCTATATGCTGGTTTCTCTGAAGAAATTGAGCATCCCTAGGCAGAGAGTGAGTGGCTCTCTGTCTGTGGGACTTCTGTGCAGGGACTTGGTGGAGGTGGAACTAGTTCCACCGACCATTAGAGGTGACGTTCCTGCCCACTTTAACCCCTGGTAGTCACTAATGGGAGCAGTCTGAGCTCCATACAAAGGTACCGGCTGTCACTGCTGCCAGGGATCCGGGCTGATAGGAGCTGCCCTGACAGTGATGGACTGCCGCAGCCTGCTCCTACTCCTGCTCCCTGGCAGTAGTTTAGTTGAGGATGGTGAAAAAACTAGGCGGCTACTGCTGGTCAGTGTCCTCCTACTAATCGTTCAGTTGGGAGAAAACAAATTATTATCATTTGTTACCACACACACTAGTTTGGTGGTTGGAACAATATCGTTCTGATGTATGACCAGCTTTAGATATTGAAAAGAGACCCACCAATTAATATCTAGATTTCATTGTGTGGTGTTCCTGACTGTACTTTATTTGATGTTTACTTGCTGACTTGATGATCGATCTTCCTGTAGTTTTCTTTCAGTGTAATCAGGGCTCATTTATTACATTATTCGGAAGAATCCTTTGTAAATGCTTTCAGTATACCATGTTCTTTTACTCTGCTGTTTAGTATATGTATATATGGACATATCTTCCATACATTTTTATTGTACATTCTGCTATTGTTTACCAAATAATCATGTTTTGTATACTTTATTTATTAAATGACAGTTATAGGGCCTAGGAACAAAGGGAGACTTTAATTTGACTTTTTTATATACATTTTGTGACTAATGCAGCACTGGTTGCAAAATGTGCATAATTTATGCTAAAATACACACAAAAACAGTATATTTCTGCCAATGTGCTGAGCCGTAGACCACTTCTATATGTATGGAACCACATTGGCAGCATATGGGCCCAGTCTATGGTGGGCATACATCATATACACTTACACCATGTTTTTAACCATTTGTTTTGATTTTGCTATTAGGTGTCAGCAAAACTTAAAATAACTGTCTAATACTGTATGTCATGTCTGAGGATTGGTTTGGGTTGGGGCTGAAGAGGATATATGAGTATGAGAGGCATGAAGGAACTTGGGTGGCTTGAGCCAGGACTTCCGCATGTATTGATGTGAGGAGACAGAGATACAGCAGTGGATTATGGGCCCGAAGGCGAGGACAGGAATAGAATGTCTTTATTGAACAGCAGGTTGAATGGGACTGGATATATAATACTGAAGGAATGTGCAGAATCATATTGGGACCGATGATGTTGGATTGAGAGCTGGATCGGTTTGAGACCAATGTTGATGAATTGAAGAACTTGATGGATTTGAAGCCGATGTTGATGAATTGATGAACTTGATCGGTTTAGCACTGATGTTGAAGAAGTGAAGAACTTAATTGATATGAGTCCAATATTGATTAATTGATAAACTTGATCAGTTGGGGCCGATGTTGATGAATTGAAGAACTTAATTGATATGAGTCCAATGTTGATGAATTGATGAACTTGATTGGTTGGGACCGAAGGAGGTAGATATGAACAAGTCTCTGTGGTAAAACCAGACTGGAGTACTAGATGGAATTGGAGACTTGATTACCAGAGCTGGGGGCCTATTCATCAACACTAAAATATCGATAGAGGTAATTAGGTTTAGAACTCGCATGGAGATCTGCCTAATTACCGAAGGAATTTATCATTCCTCCTCTCCATAATTATCTTTTCTGAAAAGCTGTAATTTTTGTGGCAACTTTTCCCTGCCTGCTCTAACTTACCGCAGCTGTAATCAGTGCTGCGCATGCGCCGTTACGTTCATAAAAGCACGACACTGATTACAGCTTCAGTAATTCTGTGTATGTCTACGCCCCCTACTAATGTATGGGTAGTGTGGAAATGAACACAGGCGGACTTAACCAGGAGATATCAGTATTATCTCCTGTGTTAAGTGTGTTAATGAGTACTAAAATAACGGTAATTAAGGAAAATGTCCTTAAAACCGTTATTTTAGTGTTGATGAATAGGCCCCTTGGAATTGGAATGTTATGGACTGGAACCGTTCAGATACAGAGTACCTTTAACTTCAACAGAAGTGACATTGTACTGGTAACAGAGGCCTAATGTAATTTATAGGAGAGGATCCCCAGGGATTGGATGCTGCAATCAGCTGGTCTGGGAGCAGCGTTCTGAATGGAGGAAGACCGTCAGGTGACAAAGTCCAACATGGCTGCACCCATACTGTGGTTTAGGAGGAAACTCTGGTGTTCAGCTTGTGTGCCATCATGCTGGGAAGCCACGCTGTGTGCAAGGAGTTGCGAAGAGCCATCTCCATGCTCAGTGGTAGGACAGGGCAGGAGCAGCTCAGACGCCTCAGTACCAGTCGGGAGTGATGTGCAGTGTGAGTGGAACTTTGTGTTATCCAGGAGTGACACACAGCGCGAGCGGACCTCAGCGCCAACCTGGTCAGGCACTGGAAAGGTAAGAAAGTGTTTTTTAAGGGCTGGAGCATGACACTATACATCAGAAATCCTCATCTCATAAAAAGTGCTACAACACACACAAAGTATAACCAGACTTGCCTACCCTCCCGAATTTATCGGGAGGCTCCCGATTTTTAGTGATGCCTCCCGCTGCCCCGCAAAGTGTACATCAACTCTTGGATTCTTTTTTTAAAACTTCGGACTGCGCATGCCCGAGTCCCAGAATGCCAGGGGCGTGGTCTGCATGGGGACATCATGACATCACGACACATGATGCCATGTTACTTAAAGGCTGACCACCGCAGGGTTGTGGGTAGCGGTGGCCAGCTAGCCAGCAGTGTGCGTTAAGACTGGTGATCAGACTGTGCTTGGCGGCATCGGCGGAGGCAGTGCCGGAATAACACACACAACTAAGCCTGCATTGCAGGGAGGAGCCAGGCTAGAGAGGTGCTCTCCCAGCCTGCTGCAGCTGAGTTTAGTGTTGCAGATGTCAGCTGCCTTTGTGCCCCCTGACCGGTTCCCTCCCCTCTCCTCCCCTCCCCTCCCCATCCCTCCCCTCTCCTCGCCCACCCGATACTCTAGAGGCGTGGTGGAGCTGTTACTGCCAAACCCCCACTGTCACTGCCAGACCCCCACTGTCACTGCCAGTCCCCTGCTGTGCAGGACCCAACAGGTAAGTTGGCTACTGACGGGGAGATGAGCGGGGCTGTGTTGAGGAGAGCTGTGATGAGGGGGGCTGTGATGTGAGGGACTGTCGTGTGAGGGACTGTACTGAGGGGGCTTTACTGAGGGGGCTGTGCTAAGGTGGGCTGTGCTGAGGGGGGCTGTACTGAGGAGGGCTGTACTGAGGATACTGTACTGAGGAGGGCTGTGAAGTAAGGGACTGTCGTGTGAAGGACTGTAATGTGAGGGGGGCTGTGCTGAAGGGGGATGTGATGTGAGGGGCTGTGCTAAGGGGGGATTTGTTGTGAGGGGCTGTGCTGAGAGGGGCTGTGATAAAGGGGACTGTGGTGTGAGGGGCTGTGCTGAGAGGGACTGTCATGTGAAGGGCTGTGATGTGAAGGACTGTGCTGAAGGGGGCTGTGCTGAAGGGGGCTGTGATGTGAGGGGCTGTGCTGAATGGGGCTGTGATGTGAGGGACTGTTCTGAGGCAGGCTGTGCTGATTGGGGCTGTGATGTAAGGGGCTGAGATGTGAGGGGCTGTGCTAAGGGGGCTCTGCTGATGGGGGCTGTCATGCTGTTGTGGGAAGGACTATGATGGGAGGGGCTGTGCTGATGGGGACTGTGATTTGAGGGGCTGTGCAGAGGGGTCTGTGATGTGAGGGGCTGTGATGTGAGGGGCTGTGCTGAGTGAGGCCATGGTGTGAGGGGGGGCTGTGCTGATGGGGGCTGTCATGCTATCGTGTGAAGGGCTGCGATGGGAGGGGCTGTGCTGAGGGGGGCTGTGATGAGAGGTGCTGTGCTGAGGGGGGCTGTGGTGTGAGGGGGGCTGTACTGATGGGGGCTGTCATGCTGTCATGTGAAGGACTGTGAAGGAGGGGCTGTGCTGAAGGGGACTCTGATGTGAGGGGCTGTGATATGAGAGGCTGTGCAGAGAGGGGTTGTGATGTGAGGGACTGTCGTGTGAAGGGCTGTTTGATGTGAGGGGGTGTCTACATCAGACCCTCCACCATAAACATAATGGGCTTCTGTGTGCAGGTTAGTCTAGTGTGCAGCACCTGGCCATGCAGACCCATCAGAAAGGAGAGGGTGGAGCAAGAGTCTGAGTGCAGCAGCAGTAGGAGCTGAGGAGGTCCACCTGATAGCGGATAAAGCAGCTGCTGTCCTGACCCAGCACCTACTAGATCCACAGAGAGCTCTTTGAGGTGAGAGGTTTTTTTTTCAGAAAAACAGGGATTGGGGACAATAATAGGGGTATTCGTTGGGGGGAGGGTCAGTGTGATATTTGTTGTAAAAGGGGAGGTCAAAGTTGCATGTGGTGGTCTGAGTGACTTGTGGAGGCATGTGTGGTGGCGGAACATGACATGGTATGTGGAGACACGTAAGGTGGTCTAAGTGGTATCTGTTCTTGCCTATATCAGCCTTTTATCTCTTTTCTTGACTATGCAAGCATTCTGACTTTTTCCTCTCTGCACCAGCCTTTCTGTCCATCCTATGCCTTCACCAGCCTTTCTGCCTATCTGTTGTTTGAACCAGCCTCTCTTCCCATTGCCTCTCTCCATCACCCTTCCTCTCCTGTCAACCACAGCCTCCTGCCTCTCATTGTCACTCTCTGCCCATAACCCACTGCCTCTTCACATCACCCTCTTCCTGTTACCCTCTGCCTCTTTGCTTCTCATCACCCACTCCCTCTCCCTGTTTCCCACTCTGTCACCCTCTAATCTCTTCTGAATGTCACCTACTACTTCTTTCCAGTATCACCCACTGCCTCTTCCCAGCATCACCCAGCATCACCCACTGCCTGTCACCTATTGACTGTCACCCACTGTCTCTCCCCCTTGTCACCCACTGCCTCTTCTTATTGTCACCCACTACTTCTCCCCACTGTCACCCACTGCCTCTCCCCAGCATCATCCACTGCCTGTCACATTTGTACGAGGGCGCAAATTTATAGTTTGCAGGGGGGCACCGAACACCCAAGCACTGGCCCTGTTGGTGGCGGTGGCTAGTGGTGCTGAGTGTCACAGGCATTAACTGCACTCTGAAAGGGCACTTACTGATGGCCATCAGTTTAATCATTAAATATTTGGCTGTCAGTGAGTGATCTTTCAGAGTACAGTTAATGTGTGTGTGGAGGGGATCTAGTAATGTGAATCTGTGTGTGGAGGGTATTAGTAATGTGAATATGTGTGTGGAGGGGATCTAGTAATGTGAATGTGTGTGTGGAGGGCATCTAATAATGTGAATGTATGTGTGGAGGGGATCTAGTAATGTGAATGTGTGTGTGGAGAGCATCTAGTAATGTGAATGTGTGTGTGGAGGGGATCTAGTAATGTGAATGTGTGTGTGTGGAGACCATCTAGTAATGTGAATGTGTGTGTGGAGGGCATCTAGTAATGTGAATGTGTGTGTGGAGACCATCTAGTAATGTGAATGTGTGTGTGGGGAGCATCTAGTAATGTGAATCTGTGTGTGGAGGGCATCTAGTAATGTGAATGTGTGTAGAGGGCATCTAGTAATGTGATTGTGTATGTGGAGGGCATCTAGTAATGTGAATGTGTGTGTGGGGAGCATCTAGTAATGTGAATGTGTGTGTGGAGGGCATCTAGTAATGAGAATGTGTGTGTGGAGGGCATCTAGTAATGTGAATGTGTGTAGAGGGCATCTAGTAATGTGATTGTGTATGTGGAGGGCATCTAGTAATGTGAATGAGTGTGTGGGGAGCATCTAGTAATGTGAATGTGTGTGTGGAGGGCATCTAGTAATGAGAATGTGTGTGTGGGGAGCATCTAGTAATCTGAATGTGTGTGTGGAGAGCATCTAGTAATGTGAATGTGTGTGTGGAGGGGATCTAGTAATGTGAATGTGTGTGTGGAGGGCATCTAGTAATGTGAATTTGTGTGTGGAGGGCATCTAGTAATGTGAATGCGTGTAGAGGGCATCTAGTAATGTGAATGCGTGTGTGGAGGGGATCTAGTAATGTGAATGTGTGTGTGGAGAGCATCTAGTAATATGAATGTGTGTGTGGAGAGCATCTAGTAATGTGAATCTGTGTGTGGAGGGCATCTAGTAATTAGGGGTGAGCGGGTTCGGATTTCTGAAATCCGAACCCCCCCGAGCCCCCCCGATCCGAGGCAGATCCGAGTCAGGCTCGACTTTTCCCGCCTGACTCGGATCTGAAATCGAGGCAAAACGTCATCATCCCGCCTTCCGAGTCTCGCGGGTTTTGGAACCTATATAAGGTACCCGCGTCGGCGCCATTTTCTCACTCGGCTGTGGACAGTGAAGAGGGAGGGTGGGAGTTAGGGCTGGCTGGGCTGTGTAGTGTAGTGTAGTGTAGTGCAGAGTAGTGTTGTGCTGTGCTGTGCTGCGCTGTGCTGCTGTTGTCCACTACTTCAAAGTCCATAGGGGCTGGCTGTGTTGTGCTGTGCTGCTGTTGTTAATAGGGGCTGTGTCCACTACTTCAAAGTCCATAGGGGCTGGCTGGACTGTGTTGTGCAGTCAGTTCTCCATAGGGGCTGTGTCCACTCCAAAGTCCTGTGCAGTGTCCCAGTCCTAAAGGGGTGCTGTAGTGTTGTCCAGGGGGTGCCCTGTCCATCAGGGGTGCTCCCCCCAAGTGCTAAAAAAATAATATTTTTTGTGTGTTTGTGAATTGTGTGCGCAGTAGCCGCACGTGCATCAACAAAGTAGTGCCAAGCGTGCGCCTGTGTCATAAGTAAAGGGTCGGCTGGCTTGACCGTTAAAGGGTGCTGTAGCCCCCAAAGTACACTCCAGTCCAAACCAAAAAAAAATTATTTTCTGTGTTTGAGAATTGTGTGCGCAGTAGCCGCACGTGCATCAACAAAGTAGTGCCAAGCGTGCGCCTGTGTCATAAGTAAAGGGCCGGCTGGCTTGACCATTAAAGGGTGCTGTAACCCCCAAAGTACACTCCGGTCCAAACCAAAAAAAAATTATTTTCTGTGTTTGTGAATTGTGTGCGCAGTAGCCGCACGTGCATCAACAAAGTAGTGCCAAGCGTGCGCCTGTGTCATAAGTAAAGGGCCGGCTGGCTTGACCGTTAAAGGGTGCTGTAACCCCCAAAGTACACTCCAGTCCAAACCCCAAAAAAAAATTATTTTCTGTGTTTGTGAATTGTGTGCGCAGTAGCCGCACGTGCATCAACAAAGTAGTGCCAAGCGTGCGCCTGTGTCATAAGTAAAGGGCCAGCTGGCTTGACCGTTAAAGGGTGCTGTAACCCCCAAAGTACACTCCAGTCCAAACCAAAAAAAATTTATTTTCTGTGTTTGTGAATTGTGTGCGCAGTAGCCGCACGTGCATCAACAAAGTAGTGCCAAGCATGCGCCTGTGTCATAAGTAAAGGGCCAGCTGGCTTGACCGTTAAAGGGTGCTGTAACCCCCAAGGTACACTCCAAACCAAAAAAATATATATTTTCTGTGTTTGTGAATTGTGTGCGCAGTAGCCGCACGTGCATCAACAAAGTAGTGCCAAGCGTGCGCCTGTGTCATAAGTAAAGGGCCGGCTGGCTTGACCGTTAAAGGGTGCTGTAAACCCCAAAGTACACTCCAGTCCAAACCGAAAAAATTTATATTTTCTGTGTTTGTGAATTGTGTGCGCAGTAGCCGCACGTGCATCAACAAAGTAGTGCCAAGCATGCGCCTGTGTCATAAGTAAAGGGCCAGCTGGCTTGACCGTTAAAGGGTGCTGTAACCCCCAAAGTACACTCCAAACCAAAAAAATATATATTTTCTGTGTTTGTGAATTGTGTGCGCAGTAGCCGCACGTGCATCAACAAAGTAGTGCCAAGCGTGCGCCTGTGTCATAAGTAAAGGGCCGGCTGGCTTGACCGTTAAAGGGTGCTGTAACCCCCAAAGTACACTCCAGTCCAAACCAAAAAAAAAATTATTTTCTGTGTTTGTGAATTGTGTGCACTGTGGCTGCACGTGCATCAACAAAGGAGCAGCGCCAAGCGTGCGCCTGTGTCCCATAAGTAAAGAGCCGGCTGGCTCATTTCTTAAAGGGTGGTGTAACCCACAAAGTGCACTACTCTCCAGCAAAAATAAAAAAATATTTTCTGTGTTTGTGTGCGCTTTAGCCGCACGTATATATCAATATAACATAAATGGAGGACCAAACTTTCTCCGATAAAAATAAAATAGGGAAAGATCAAGAATCACTTCCTCCTAGTGCTGTTGCTGCTGCTGGGAGTTGTTCATCATCCCAGAGAGGAAGTAGGAACATCACTACTTTTACTAAACAATTGACCCTCCAACAGTCCCTAGCGATGAGGATGAAGTACGACAGCAGTCATCCTGAAGCAAAATGTATAACTGAGGCCTTGACTGCTATGTTGGTGTTAGACGTGCGTCCGGTATCCGCCATTAGTGCAGTGGGATTTAGACAATTGATGGAGGTAGTGTGTCCCCGGTTCCAAATCCCGTCTAGATTCCACCTGCATCCTCAAAGCAGCAGCGACAAGCGTGCGTCTGTCTGTTAAAGGGTGGTGACACCCTCAAAGTGTGCTACACAAACAATAAAAATATTCTTCTTTTTTTTCTGTCTTTGTGAATTGTGTGGGCTGTAGCTGCACCTGCATCCTTAAAGCAGCAGCGACAAGCGTGCGTCTGTCTGTTAAAGGGTGGTGACACCCTCAAAGTGTGCTTCACAAACAATAAAAATATTGTTCTTTTTTTTCTGTCTTTGTGAAATGTGTGGGCTGTAGCCGCACCTGCATCCTTAAAGCAGCAGCGACAAGCGTGCGTCTGTCTTTTAAAGGGTGGTGACACCCTCAAAGTGTGCTACACAAACAATAAAAATATTGTTCTTTTTTTTTCTGTCTTTGTGAAATGTGTGGGCTGTAGCCGCACCTGCATCCTTAAAGCAGCAGCGACAAGCGTGCGTCTGTCTGTTAAAGGGTGGTGACACCCTCAAAGTGTGCTACACAAACAATAAAAATATTGTTCTTTTTTTTTCTGTCTTTGTGAATTGTGTGGGCTGTAGCCGCACTTGCATCCTCAAAGCAGCAGCAACAAGCGTGCGTCTATCTGTTAAAGGGTGGTGACACCCTCAAAGTGTGCTACACAAACAATAAAAATATTGTTCTTTTTTTTCTGTCTTTGTGAATTGTGTGGGCTGTAGCCGCACTTGCATCCTCAAAGCAGCAGCGACAAGCGTGCGTCTGTTTGTTAAAGGGTGGTGACACCCTCAAAGTGTGCTACACAAACAATAAAAATATTGTTCTTTTTTTTTCTGTCTTTGTGAATTGTGTGGGCTGTAGCCGCACTTGCATCCTCAAAGCAGCAGCGACAATCGTGCATCTGTCTGTTAAAGGGTGGTGTAACTCTCAAAGTGCTCCAAAAAATAAAAAACTATTTTTTTTATGTGTTTGTGACTTGTGTGCGATGTAGCCGCACTTGCATCCTCAAAGCAGCAGCGACAAGCGTGCGTCTGTCTGTTAAAGGGTGGTGACACCCTCAAAGTGTGCTACACAAACAATAAAAATATTCTTCTTTTTTTTTCTGTCTTTGTGAATTGTGTGGGCTGTAGCTGCACTTGCATCCTCAAAGCAGCAGCGACAAGCATGCGTCTGTCTGTTAAAGGGTGGTGACACCCTCAAAGTGTGCTACACAAACAATAAAAATATTCTTCTTCTTTTTTCTGTCTTTGTGAATTGTGTGGGCTGTAGCCGCACTTGCATCCTCAAAGCAGCAGTGACAAGCGTGCGTCTGTCTGTTAAAGGATTACATCGGTGACAGCATCCAAGTAGGCATGTCAGACAGTCCGTACCTGTACTGGCAGGAAAAAGAAGCAATTTGGAGGTCCCTGTACAAACTGGCTCTATTTTACCTGAGTTGCCCCCCCTCCAGTGTGTACTCCGAAAGAGTGTTTAGTGCAGCCGGGAACATTGTCAGCGAAAGGTGTAGGAGGTTGCTTCCACAAAATGTGGAGAAGATGATGTTCATAAAATGAATTATCAACTCTTCCAGGGAGACCAGCCTCCAGAACGTACAGAGGGACCTGTGGTTGTGGATTCCAGCGGGGACGAATTAATACTCTGTGAGGATGAGGATGTACACAACACTGAAGAGGGTGAGGAATCGGTGGTTGAGGAGGATGAGGACGACATCTTGCCTCCGTAGAGCCAGTTTGTGCAGGGACAGATTAATTGCCAGCTTGTTTAGTGGGGGCCCAAACGAACCAATCATTTCAGCCACAGTCATGTGGCAGACCCTGGCGCTGAAATGTTTGGTTTGTTAAAGTGTGCATGTCCTGTTTATACAACATAAGGGTGGGTGGGAGGGCCCAAGGACAATTCCATCTTGCACCTCTTTTTTTTCTTTGCATTATGTATAGTTTGGGGCCTAGTTTTTCAAACTGCCATCCTGTCTGCCACTGCAGTGCCACTCCTAGATGGACCACGTGTTTGTGCCGCCCACTCGTATCTCTTAGCATAGTCATCCAGCTACCTCGATGCAACCTTTTGGACATAAAAACACTATTGTGAGGTGTGAGGTGTTCAGAATAGACTGGAAATGAGTGGAAATTAAGGTTATTGAGGTTAATAATAGCATAGGAGCAGAAAAACCCACAAATTCTGTGATTGTAGCTGTTTTTATGCTTTTTTTCAAAAAAATACAGATCCAAAACACAAAACCCAGAACCCAAAACACGGAAGGGTGGTTTTGGCAAAACCAATCCAGATCCAAAACACGAAGAAAGATCCAGATCCAAAACCAAAACACAAAACACGAAAAGTGGCCGGTGCACACCCCTACTAGTAATGTGAATGTGTGTGTGGAGGGGATCTAGTAATGTGAATGTGTGTGTGGAGGGCATCTAGTAATGTGAATTTGTGTGTGGAGGGCATCTAGTAATGTGAATGTGTGTAGAGGGCATCTAGTAATGTGAATGCGTGTGTGGAGGGGATCTAGTAATGTGAATGTGTGTGTGGAGAGCATCTAGTAATGTGAATGCGTGTGTGAAGGGGATCTAGTAATGTGAATGTGTGTGTGGAGAGCATCTAGTAATGTGAATCTGTGTGTGGAGGGCATCTAGTAATGTGAATCTGTGTGTGGAGGGCATCTAGTAATGTGAATGTGTGTAGAGGGCATCTAGTAATGTGAATGTGTGTAGAGGGCATCTAGTAATGTGATTGTGTATGTGGAGGGCATCTAGTAATGTGAATGTGTGTGTGGAGGGTATCTATCTAGTAATGTGAATGTGTGTGTGGAGGGGATCTAGTTATGTGAATGTGTGTGTGGAAGGGATCTAGTTATGTGAATGTGTGTGTGGAAGGGATCTAGTAATGTCAATGTGTGTGTGGAGGGGATCTAGTAATGTGAATGTGTGTGTGGAGGGGATCTAGTAATGTGAGTGTGTGTGTTGATAGGATCTAGAAATGTGACTGTGTGTGTGGAGAGCATCTAGTAATGGGAATGTGTGTGTGGAGGGGATCTAGTAATGTGAATGTGTGTGTGGAGGGGATCTAGTAATGTGAATGTGTGTGTTGATAGGATCTAGTAATATTAATGTGTGTGTGGAGAGCACCTACAGTGATCGTGGTGAGTGTCAAAATATGTGGGTCCCAGGGACCCTACACTTTAAAAAAATGGGGTCCCATCATAATTTATGCTTTAGAGCTCACCATATAACTCTCAGACCTCCCCTAACCCCTTACAAATGATGCCACACAGTCATGCTCGTCCTTTACACATTATGCCGCACATTAATGCCCTTTACACATTATGCCATGCAGTAATGCCCAGTCTTTACACATTTTGCCACACAGCCATGCCCCGCCTTTACACATTATGCTGCACATTAATGCCCTTTAGTCCCCCTATGCAGTGCCCCCAGTAGCAATCCCCCCCTATGCAGTGCCCCCAGTAGTAATCCCACCTATGCAGTGCCCCCAGTAGTTGACCCCCTATGCATTGCCCCCAGTATTGGCCCACCTATTTGTGGGGCAGATACCTTCAATTGGGCCTAATGCGCCCTATGTAGCCCGGGCCTTGTGCCTACCTACATACCCACAGGCCTATTGCCTGAATTGATGCCTAGGGCCTAGTGCCCGACAACCCTGGTGGTTTAGGGAGGGGTTAAATAATGGTGGCCCAAGGCTGCCTACCTGTACGGCGGAAGAGGCTGTGGGGGGGGGGAGCTTCATTAGCTCTTTTTCTTTCCATCCCAGCAGTCCTCTCCGGTCCTCAGCTTCAGTCTTCAGCACCGCCTCTTCCTTTCTTCCTTCTTGATCATGCCGTCTTCGGGCCTCTTGCGTGGCTGCAGGAACTGTTACTGCAACACTCTTCTCTTCGGGAGATCTTCACATACATTCACATTACTAGATTCTATCCACACATACATTCACTTTACTAGATCTCCTCCACACACATATTCACATTACAAGATTCCCTCCACACACATTCACATTACTAGATCCTGGGGCACGGGCCTTCATAGAGGAAGTTGGTGGCCTTGCACTGCTGGCGGCAGCTAGAACATGTGGATCTTGGCCTTGCTCTCCTGTCATGTGACAGCCCTCCATATTTTCTGTGGACTTGAAGCAGTGTCACAAGCACCAATAGTGTAGCCAAGGTGCGGTTACAAAATTCACACACGTGCAGTCGTGCACACACAGAAAAAAATTGACAAAAAAATACACTATGTTTGTTTGTTTTTTTGCCAGTCCACAACTTGCTGGACCAGAGCACAGATTAATGATGACTGGAGTTGGGCAGCACTAGGTTGCATTTCCGACTTGCTAGAATCTTGTGTGGCTAAGCCTAACACGCACAGACACACAGACAATTATTTGAAAAAAAGACATTATGTTTTGATTTTTTTTCCAGCTCCAGAACTTAGGCCCAGAGCACCTAAATACTAGTGTACTGGAGGATCCTCCAAGTTCCAATATTTGTGTGCCCTCTGTAAATGTGGAGAAGGGCAGTCAACATCTTGCAGACGTAGTCAGTGAGGATGGTTCTGTGGAATTTCACATAGAGGAGGAGGATATTTTGGTAGCTGAAGTTGCCAAGGATGAAGAGGATGTTGATGATGAAGATGTTGGTGATGAGAATGTTGATGCCGAGGATGTCCTTTGTGTAAGTAAGGCAACAGCTGTTGCCCATGGATTGAAAAAGCCAAAGCCCATTGTTGTCATGACAGGGCAAAAGACAAAAAAATCCACTTCTCACGTGTGGAATTATTTCCACCCCAATCCGGACAACAGTTGTCAAGCCATATGTAACCATTGCAAAGCAAGAGTGAGTAGAGGTAGGGACCCAAACCACCTAGGAACCTCCTCCTTGTTACGTCACTTGGAGCGCATTCATCAAATATCAAAGTGTATGTCGCCAAGTTCCAAAACTCAAAACGTAACAAGTCCAGTGTCACCTACCTGCTCCCTCTCTGTGGGATCCAAGCGCCTTCGATCTCCAACACCAACATCATCATTCATGATCGGAAGTAATTTAAAAAAACAATTGACTATTAAACAGTCCTTTGATAGAGGAAGTAAGTATAACAGCTGTCACCCAGATTCACAGCAGATCACTGACGCCATGACGGCTGTGCTAGTATTTAGATGGTGAAATAATAAAAAATGAGGATGATAGTGTGGAGGAAGTGCAAAAGGAGGATGAGGGGGAAAATTGTCTCCTATCTGACGCTAATGTGGATGTTGATAATAAGGATGTGGTTTGCGTAAATCAGGCACCAGTGGCAGCAGTTCTTGCTAATGATAAAAAGAAAGCCAGAAAAGCAACGTCTTGGGTGTGAAATTATTTGAATCTAAATTCTGACAACAGTTGTGAAGGCATCTGTTCCATTTGTAAAGCCAAAGTTAGCAGAGGAAGGGACATTATCCATCTAGGCACCTCCTCCCTGTACGTCATTTGCAGCAAGTTCATGCAATTTGTTTAATAAAATTATAATTTGTAAATTAATAACAAGCAGTCCAGTATCAGCTACCAGCAGTTTGGACCAGCACATGCAATCTCCACCACCAACACACTCATCATCAACCTCCTCTTTAATAATTGAAGGTAGTCCTTCCAAAAAAAGTTTTGTGGGGGCCCAAACAAACCAAGGAGTTCAGTCACGAAAGTGTCAATCCTAGTGGCTAAAGTGCTTGGTTAGTTAAACTGTGCATGTCCACCTTGCACCTCTTTCCTTTACAATTCGCACAATTTGGGGCATTGCCGACTCACAGTGGCGTAACTAGGGGGGGTCGGGCAGGGTGCATGCCCTGGGCGCCGTGGGACCGGCAGAGCGGGGGGGCACCGCCGGCCACGTTCTGGCCCGCCCTAGTTAGCCACCAGTGTAGCGCCGACCGCAATGAGAGCGGTCAGCGCTACACATTTACACAGGACCAGCGCTAGGCTTCCAGTGCCGGTCCTGTGCTGCACGCCTGAGCCCGTTCCCTCCCCCTGAGCGCTTGCCCAATAGCGCCAGGAGGCGGGCTCAGGCTGTGCATAACACACGCATCGCCGCCAGCGCTGGCAGCGATGCGTGTGTTAAACAGCAGCCAGTGAGAGTCAGATAGACTCTCATTGACTGCTGCAGCGCCCACTGCAAGAGCCGGACTTCCGTCCGGCTCCTGCAGTGGGTAATGGGACAGACGTCATGACATCATGACGTCTGTCCCATTATGCTGAGCGCGCCAGCCCAGGAGGACTGGCGGGCGGCGGGAGCGGCGGCACGGACTGGAGGAGCAGCAGCAGCGTGGATTCAGGTAAGTATGTTTTTATATATATATTTTTAAAAACCTGTCAGCACTACTGGGGGCACAACGGGTGTGGCTACCACTGGGGAGACCTCTACTGGGGTGGGGGCACAATGGGGGGGGGCTACTACTGGGGGCACCATTATTAGGAGGACCCCTACTGGGGGGGCTATTACTGGGGGCACCATTATTAGGAGGCTCTCTACTGGGGGGGGCTATTACTGGAGGCACCATTATTAGGAGGACCTCTACTGGGGGGGCTATTACTGGGGGCACCATTATTAGGAGGACCTCTACTGGGGGGCTATTACAGGGGGCACTTAATCGGGAGGGGGAACCTCAATTGGGGACCACTACTTGGGGGGGGGAACTACTACTGGGGGCATTATAAAAGGGGCCTACTACTAGCGGCACTGCACTGGGGGGACCACAACTGGGGGCAATAACAGGAAGGACCACTACAGGGACCACTGGATAGGGGGGGTCACTACAAGGAGCCTGCATCAGGGGGACCACTACTGGGGGCACTGCATGGGAGGGGGGGGACTACTGCTGGGGGCACTATATAAGGGGCTTACTGCTAGGGGCACTGCGGGGACCACTACAGGGGGCACTAGATAGGGGGGATCACTACTGGGTGCCTGCATAAGGGGGACCACTACTGGGAAACCTGCATGGGGGGGACTACTGCTGGAGGCACTATATAAAGGGCACTGCATAGGGGGGGACTACTACTGGGGGCACTATATAAAGGGCACTGCATAAGGGGATACCACTACTGGGTGCACTGCATTGTGGGGACTGCTACTGGGGGCACTGCATAAGGGGGAACACTACATAGGGCATTGCATTTGGGGGGACCACTACTGGGGGCACTGAGTAAGGGGAACTAATTGGGGGCTGTATAAGGGGGACCACTACTGGGGATACTGTATAAGGGGCACTACTATGGGCCTGCATAAGAGGGACCACAACTGCATACTGGGGGTACTGTATAAGGGGTACTACTGGGGTTAAGGTGCATATGGATAGGAATGTTCAGCGTGAAAATAAAGGGGTGTGTCATGTTGACACGCCCCATTTTTAAGTGACCACGCCCATTTTTTTCCGCGCACGTCTGTGGCGTGCGCACATATCGGGTTGGTGGTGGGGGGGGCTCCCTTTTCAAATTTGCCCTGGGCTCCAAATACCCTAGTTACGCCACTGCCAACTGACATTATTATAGTTTATTAAACTGCCATCCTGTCTGCCACTGCTGTGTGGCAATGTTTTATAGATGTCCTATATTTTTTTAAACTGCCGTGCGTTTGTGCTGCTGCTCTGTTGCTTACTTTAGCCAGCCAGCTCGCTGCAGCCTATTGGTGAAAAATAGTGAAATCAATATTGTGAGCTGTGAGGTGGTTAAAAATGCCTAGAAATGCCTGAAAATGATTGTTATTAAGGTTAATAATACTGTAGGAACAAAAACACGCATAAATTATGTGGTTTTAGCTGTTTATATCATTCTTTGGAAAAAATACAGATCTAAAACCAAATCCTAAAAACAAAACACCAAGGAAAAAATCCAAAACCAGATTCAGGGCCTGATTCAGAGCCGAACGCTCTGACCAGAGCGCTCGCTCTGAATCAGTGCCCTCCTTCATGAAAATGGAGCGACCTCCTGGCCGTTCGCATAGCTGTGGGTGACCACCCACAGCATATGCGAGCGTCCATGATGATGGTCGCGATGGTCAAGACCATCACGACCATCGGGCTTGCGACGGAGACCCTGCGGTAGGGTCTCGCTGCCGCAAGCCCTGGAGTGATTTTGGCTCTATCAGAGCCAAAATCACTCCCACTGACATCACTAGTGATGTCAGTGGGGCCGGCTTCAGACGGTAGGCGTTCCTATGGGAACGCCTCCGCCTGGCAGGCACGCCCCCGGCACGCCCACCAAAGGAGGCGTGCTGTCAATCAACATCGACAGCACGCCCCCTTTGGTGCGAGACCAGGAGCGATGGAGAGCCGTCGCTCGCTGGGTCTCGCGCATGCGCACGACGGAGCTCCCTCCATCGTGCGCATGCACAGTGGGGGAACATCGACCCGCTTGCGAGCGTCCTGCACTCGCAAGCGGGTCTGAATGACCCCCTTAGATCCAAAACCAGGGGAGATCCAGATCCAAAACCAAAACACGGGGGTCAGCCCACATCTTTAATTTAAACGCCGTTACATGGACGTGCATAAATTAGCCACTGAGATTGCACATGCAGCTCTGCATGTCAGAAGAGCTCCTAAGGCCAGACCTGCTGCAAGGGTAAGATGGCCGCCGATGTACTTCGATGTTACCGATGTTTATGTAGGTATATGTCATCACACGCAGGTGAGAAGGCAGCAGTGGGCGTCTTAATGCTCAGGTGATCTTTGCTAACATTAGCATATTTTTGCAACTGTGTTGCGTGCGAATACACAGTCACGATGGCATTAGCGTCCGTCTCTGAATCAGGCCCACTTTACAGTAGATAAATGAGGAAATTATTGACCACAAACAAAAACTAAATCGCTCTTAGGGGTAAATTTACTAAAATGGGAGTTCTTTTTTTAAAATCTCTCTTTATTTGCACAACTTCAATATCCCAATAAGTTTCCACAAACATCACTATAATCCATACAATTAATATATTTATTATTTCTAAAATCAGACATGAAAATTTTTCTTTCATTTTCTTTATAAGAATATCCACATATCCTATATCAACATATCTTATTCATAAATATGTTGGGTATACAACACTATTAAACCTGGGCACAATCCATTAATTTAATACCTTATATGGCAGAACAGGACACGGAGAGGTTCCCTATCTTTAACTTAATTAAACCCCATAAAAAGCCCCCCCCCCCCAAAAAAAAAAAACAATAATAATACTCTAATATATTCTCCTCCTTATCCTTTTCCGTCTGATTCCATTATCTAAGCTTTCAGGTCAAGGGGCCTATTCATTAAACGTAAAAAAATCTCTGGAGATAATTAGCTTTAGAACTCTCATGGAGTTCTAGCTAATTATAGGTGGAATTCATCATTCCACCTCTCCATAAGTATCTATTCCGAAAAGCTGTCATTTTTGCGATAATAGATACTTTTCCCTGCCTACACTACCTTATCGCATCTGGAAACAGTGCTGTGCATGCGCTGTTACATCTGTAAAACCAGCGCATGCGCAGCACTGCCAACAGACCACATGACAGATTAGAAAAAAAAAAAAACTTTTTTTTTTTTTGACTAAACTTTCTTGTGCTCTGCTGGGGAGCACACATGTCCGACCAGCCTCCGGAGCCTGAGGACGGAGCAGAGCGCCGGAGGGATTTGTCGGGGGACCTGCACACGCAGATACAGGTAAGTTTCACCTGCTATTCGCCACCTCACAGTGGCGAATAGTAACTGCATCAAATTCCGAAAATTGATAATTTTCGGAATTTGATGAATATCATAATTTCCACATCCCCATACTAATGTATGGGGAGTGTGGAAATTAACGCAGGGGAACTTAGCAAGGAGATATCTGTGATATCTCCTGTGCTAAGTGGCTACATGAATACCAAAATAACGTTATTTAAGGAAAATGTCCTTAAAAACGTTATTTTAGTGTTGATGAATAGGCCCCCAAATCTTATTTCCCGCTATCCATACCACATAATCCCTGAAAAGCATATTTGTATTTTTTCTTGTGTTGTTCTGGACAGCGTTACCATGTATTTACCCCATGTATCATTCCTTTTGTACTGTTGACTCAACCCAGTCCATCCGAAACAAATAATACAATTTGTCTAAAAACATAGACATAGTAGGTTTTTCTGGGTGAGCCCATGATTGTAATATCGTTTTCCTTGCTGCGACAGAAATCGTCATTAATAATTTCCTTCTCCCTTGTGTATCTATACTGCCCTGCGGCCTTATGCCCAATATAGCCCATTCTGCCGACAGCTGAAACCCCTTTCCACATATCGGCCAACAAACCCACCCACTGCTTTCCAAAAACGTTTGATAACAGGACAGTCCCAAAAGCAGTGGTAGAGATCTGCCCTACTCCCCCCACATTTCAAACATCTATTTGATTGGGATAATCCCATCTCACTACGGACCTCATTCAGAGTCGGTCGTCGCGGCCGCACGGTCGTACGACCAATGACCGCAAAATCCGATCGTACGGCAGGGCGATCGTAAACAAAGTGACGCTCATTCGTTAGCACTGCACCTCCTCTAGCTACCAACTGATCTGTATGAACGATCGAGTCAATCGTAGTCAGGCGCTGTCAGTCGCTGTATGCAAATTATGTTCTGATGTTTGCGGCCGTATGTGCTGTTTTGATGGTCACATGTCATGTTTACATGGACTATCGATCAGTTTGTTATTAGCTTGTTGGCAATTATCTAATTAAGTGTTTAACGCTTGCTGTTCTTTCAAACGAGTTTTTTATCATGTGTCAATAAACTTTATTGTTCATTTCGTGTTTGTTTTCTCCGTTCTTATTTTTTCACACAATCTTAAAAACAAAGTAAGGTTTATTAACTGTGAATGTCCGTTTGCTAATTGTGTTAACTTTATAAATGCATGTGCACTCTTATGTTTGCAATTGCACACTGCGTGTTGTAGCCAATCAAATGTGACCTTATTTTTCGGGACACATGAGTAAAGGATTGGCCAATAGTGTTGTTTTTGATGAAAGTGTAAATATTTTAGCCAATCATAATTTTTCTACCCCATGTATATTTCATGTTTTCTGTAAAAACGCCCATTGCCATCATGAGAGCCGCAGCGTTTACCAGAAGAGAGCTGCTTGTCCTGGTCAATATAATGGACAGGGGGATCACCCAGGCTGTGCCGCCCATTTCAAATAGGGCAAAATGGGCCGCCTATGCGGAGGTGAGGCAAGCCCTCCGATCAGCGGGCTCAATTAGAGCGTCGCTGGTCGGACCTGGGTCACCGGTCACCTGCGCTCCGCAGGAATTTGTGTTTGCAAATACGCAGACGTAAGTATGCGTTTGTTTAAAAGTATTAATTAGTGGACTGTTAAAAATGTATGTTCCTTTGCCAATTATTTTAGTCAATGTTAAAAAAAACCTCCTGTATGTTGTCCCTATTGTACAGAATGTGTACTTATATTGTGTAACCAAAATTCAAAACTTTATGTTTGGGTTTTTATGTTTACATTTTAGAAGCCCAGCGGAGACAGAGAAGGGCACGGCGACTCCAAAGACAACATACCAACCAGCAGCCATCACCTGCATCTCCTCAACCCAGCCCTCCCTCCCCACCACCATACTCTCCCAGTAACCCTCCCTCCCTCTTCCAATCCTCCCCAAGTCTGCCTCCCTCCCCTGCCCACTCATCCCAAATGTCCCAAATCTCCCCTCCCTGTGATCTTTCCGCCTCCATTTCCCTTTCCACCATTCCCCCCATTCCTGAATATTCACCCTCACCCGAAGCTTCGCCGGCACCATCTGTTGCTGTGTCTGAACACTCTCAGGGTATGTTTTTTTTTTTGGGTGTTGTTGTTATCCATGTATTTGTTTACATTTCTGTGCTTTTTTTGTTGTTTTGAAAATTTGCTGTATGGGGTTTAACATCATTGCGCAGTAATGCTGTTTTTCAGACTTACAACCTTATGTTTATTGTCTGGCCCTTTTTTTGTTTTGGGGTCCTCAAAAATATTGTGTTTTTTTTTATTTAAATATTTTTTGGAGTTTGAGGAACTAATGATTTAATTTGGATTAGTATTTTACAATGTACAAAAACCTGTCGCCAGACTTGCCAAGGTGCTAGGAACCAGACTACCCTTGTTGATGTTGTGTACACTGTGTTTAAAATGTTCTAATGTACTTAGGCAAAGTGATGTTTTTTATAGCAAAAAAATCATATTTTATTTTGGTTTATCAACAACATTCTAAAAGTGAATATGTGCATTGTGTTTTAAGGATATGGCCATCATGACTTAAGAATACACCTCCCATTATTTGTAACATCATCATAGTGGATTTTGGCTTATGCCACATAGTTATGGTTTAAAATTAGTTGAACAACAGAAAAGTAGAAACCTATTAATAATGTTGTGTGTCTGATACTTTCAAACACACCGTAACATCAGTGTGTTTAAACACTTTTTGGTACATTGAATAATGTGTAATGTTCAAATGTTTCTCATTGTAATGAAGTATTTAATCCGCATTTTTTTCAAATTTTCTACAGATCTAACCCTGAGGGAAATTAGGGAGGAGCTGCGTGAGACCTCGGGCTGCTTAATGCAGGCTGCTGCCTCCAAAGATTAGTGGGGCATTTGGAGGATCTGTAGTATTTTTTTTTTATTTCTTTAAAAAATTTTTGACATTTCAAAAAAAAAATAAAGTTGTGTTATTTCCAACATTTATCCTCTTTTTTACCACACTTTAAAGGGTGTAATTCTGCATGTGAACATTTTTTGGAACAAAGGTGGGGGCCTTTCCATAGTGTAAGAACTTAAAACATGTATTAGTAAACCTTTGGAAAATTTGCAGTAATGTTGTTTATTTTTCAATTATGGGTTGGCATACATTATACACCTCAAAATGGCTTACAATTGTTTACAACAAACAAGCAACAACATTTTTGCATCATTTAAAACATTTATTACATAACAAACATGTTGCCAACAGGCTTTTAATGGTAAAAAAACATAACAGATTCACACATAACAAATGTCCTCATGGTTTTAGCAAATTAAACATCTGGCTTAGTCAAACCTAAACAAGTATAGTAAAAAAACAAACAGATTTTGGAATGAAAAACATATCAATTACTAAAACAAAAGGCAAATTAACTAAACATGTTGGGGGATATCCATGCAAAATGTGTTAGTTGTCCAAAAACATACAGGGTATTGCCAATGGGTTCCATTTTTTATCCATGTTTTGGAAAGTGTTGTGATTTTGTTGGTAGGAAAAGAAAACAAAAGAAAAAGGGACACATTAAACTACATTTTGCAAAATTGATTTTTCTTTTCCAAAAAATGTAAATATGCATACCTAAAAAAAGTGAAACGACCCCGCCCCTACAGCATCACAACACCTTCCTCCGGGGGACCCTCCTCTGGCAAGGCCTCCTCTGGCTGAATGGGTACTCGACTCCTTATTGCAATGTTGTGTAAATCCCACACAGGACCACAATGCGAGAAACCATATCCGGCGAGTACATGAGTGCACCACCAGAGTGATGGAGACACCGGAACCGGCCCTTTAAAAGGCCAATACAGCGCTCCACCACCTGCCTGGTGGCAGTAAACGCGGCATTATAGAGAGTTTGGGGCCCTTGTGTGGGAGTCAAATAAGGAGTCAGCAGCCAGGGCGTGCAAGGATATCCACTGTCACCTGATGGAAATGGGACACCAAAAGATATACATTTACCATGAGAACCTGTTTACACTATTACTAGAAATACATACTGGATTTTTACTTATCAAGAATCCACGCATCACCAGCTTGCAGTGTGCTTAATTTCGGCCAAATCCCTGAATCCTGCATCACATACGCATCAAGGCTGCAGCCTGGGAATTTAGCATTCAGGGAGAGGATCTGGAGGGAGGCATCACATAGCACCATTACATTTAGGGAATGGTAATGTTTGCAATTCCTATATATTTGTTCCCTGCATGCAGGGGGCTGAAGTGCTATGTGAGTGCCATCCACTACCCCTATGACATGTGGAAAGCCTGCAATTTCATAAAACTTCTGCTTTACCACATCAAGGGCTTCCGTATCCAAAGACATACTAATAAAATGTGCTAGATGATTGAAAAATGCATCTAGCACATGCCTCAGGATCCGTGAAAATGAGGGCTGGGAGATGTCACCCACCAGCCCCACAGTGGTTTGGAAGGAGCCTGAGGCGCAGAAATGTAACACCGCCAACAACTGTGTAAGTGGTGAGATTGCTGTAGGAATGTTAATCTGACTTTCTAGATCATTCTTTATTATTGAAAGAGTTTCTAGGATAATATTAGGAGGCAGGCGAAAAGTGGTAACAACCACATCATCAGGCATTCCAAAAAGAGTGACACGTGTTCTATATATCTTGGCCCTTGCACGTCTCCTATGCCTACGCCCAGGAGGAGGCTGAGGAAGGTTGGTGGGGATCAACATGGCCACTATTAGCTGTCCAACATCGCTCTGTAAAGTTAAATTTATATTTTTAATTGGTTCTCCAGAGTGTATTGTGAAATTTTTTGCAAAAATACTTAGCTTTATAATAATGGGGCATATTCTTACAGGGTTGGGCAGTGCCATCTTCGGAAATCACTACATGTATTTGTGTATGTGTGTATTTGTTGTTCGATTTAAAAATGAGAGGGAAAAATAAAAAAAAAACATTTTTTAAGGACAAACCAATATTACTACTTTTAGTGTTAAAACCATGCTTAATTTTTAATCTCGCAAATATGAATTGTTGTTAAATGTACCAAATTAGAATTTAAAAAAAGAACAATAAACAATATTCCCCAAAAATTTTGGTAAAAAAAATAGATAAAACAAAAAATTAAGTGTATGTTTTAAAAAATAGACATTTACCTGATTCAAGACCAAAAAGGAGTGTTAAATACCTTTAAGAAATATTTAAAAAATAAATTAGATTAAAATTAAAAAAATAATGAAGATTATGATTGTTGATCCAAAAATAAAAACAAACAAAATGCAGTAGGCTGGCACACTTACTTGATTCTTCAAATAACGTTGGATTTAGGAAGACAAAAGGCCGGCCAACCAAACAAAAAAAGTAATCAGATCAAGCCCAAAAACTAACTGTGTTTTTCAAACTCCAAAGCAATCAAATTTTACTAAACAAAAACAACACCAAAAACAAAACACACAAGAAAATAAATAAAGGAACCCAAAAACCAACACCACAAAAAAAGGAACACAAAAACCAACACAAAAAAAGGAACACAAAAAACAACACCACAAAAAAATGAACACAAAAACAACACCACAAAAAAATGAACACAAAAACCAACACCACGTAAAAAAAAAACACAAAAACCAACACCACAAAAAAACGAACACAAAAACAAAACACCACAAAAAAAGAACACAAAAACAAAACATCACAAAAAAACAAACACAAAAACAAAACACCACAAAAAAACACACCCAAAAAAAAAACTCCACAAAAAAACAAACACAAAAAAAAACCCACAACCAAAATAAATTAATACCAAAAAAATATAAAACACACAAGCAACTCTCAATCAACTTCAAACAAACACCTCACAAACTACACACACAAGCACCTCTCAATCAACTTCAAACAAACACCTCACAAACTACACACACAAGCATCTCTCAGTCAACTTCAAACAAACACCTCACAAACTACACACACAAGCACCTCTCATTCAACTTCAAACAAACACCTCACAAACTACACACACAAGCACCTCTCAATCAACTTCAAACAAACACCTCACAAACTACACACAAGCACCTCTCAATCAACTTCAAACAAACACCTCACAAACTACACACACAAGCACCTCTCAATCAACTTCAATCAAACACCTCACAAACTACACACACAAGCACCTCTCAATCAACTTCAAACAAACACCTCACAAACTACACACACAAGCACCTCTAAATCAACTTCAAACAAACACCTCACAAACTACACACACAAGCACCTCTCAATCAACTTCAAATAAACACCTCACAAACTACACACACAAGCACCTCTCAATCAACTTCAAACAAACACCTCACAAACTACACACACAAGCACCTCTCAATCAACTTCAAACAAACACCTCACAAACTACACACACAAGCACCTCTCAATCAACTTCAAACAAACACCTCACAAACTACACACACAAGCACCTCTCAATCAACTTCAAACTATTTAACTATTCTCAAACACCTCCTGCACCACCAAACACTCCAACTACAACCCACAAGTAAGGGAACATTTGGCTTTGCCTTAAATAAAGAAAGCAAAGACCAATAATTGAAACATGCAGGAAAGGTGTGCATTTGTAGTTAGGGAAATAAGGATGCACGGGTAACCAATCCAGGGATGCGCTCACATCTAGCCCAACCCATGCAGTGATTAGGGAATGCAATAAAGGTGTGCATTTGTAGTTAGGGAAATAAGGATTCACGGGTAACCAATCCAGGTCTGCGCTCACATCTAACCCACGCAGCGATTAGGGAATGCAGGAAAGGTGTGCATTTGTAGTTAGGGAAATAAGGATGCACGGGTAACCAATCCAGGGATGCGCTCACATCTAGCCCAACCCACGCAGTGATTAGGGAATGCAGGAAGGGTGTGCATTTGTAGTTAGGGAAATAAGGATGCACGGGTAACCAATCCAGGGATGCGCTCACATCTAGCCCAACCCACACAGTGATTAGGGAATGCAGGAAAGGTGTGCATTTGTAGTTAGAGAAATAAGGATGCACGGGTAACCAATCCAGGGATGCGATCACATCTATAAAAAAGTCTGCAGAAGCAGTATTCTTCATGCTCTCTCACAGGTTAGCAGAATGGCAAGCGAGGAGCATGGTGAGCAGAGGCCAACTGAGCCAGGTAATTTCCAATCACATTTTTTACACTAAACAAGAACTGGTCATATTTCCCATACAGTTTTTTTAAAAATTGTACTATTTTATAAAATTTGGTAGGTGCTGGGAATCAAAGTCCAGCAGTAGAGGAGGAGGAGGCGGGCCCAAGCAAGCCAAGGCCAAGAAACCCTCCATTTTCATGGATCAAGCTTGAGACATTGGTGACCATGACAATGGAGAACCTAGTCAATGCATCCAGAAATATGGGGGCTGGAGCCAAAGACAGGATTTGGGAGGAGATATCCAGGGCTGTTAATGCTGTGGGGACAACCTACAGAACACAGAAAGTCGTAAAAAAAACGGTAAGAAAATTATATTGTGAGTCTACTGAAGGCCAAAGCTTGATCTTATTTCAAAATACTAACACTTATTTTTTCAAAAATAACATTGACAGCTGGACGGATTTCAAATACCAACTGAAGAGGAAGCTACGGAGTAGGGTGGACCATGCTGCGGGGACAGGTGGTGGTCCCATCCCTGAGGAGCTGGCCTTGGCTCAGGGATGTGTGACGGAAGAGGAGATAGTCGGCGTGTCCACTATGGACACTGACATGGCCGGCTTCAACGCTCCACATGTGCAAGAAGGTAATTTAATTTTGTAAGCCAAAAAGTATAAAGCTGAAACGTCTATTTTTTTGGGGGGGGAAAAACAAATAACATTTTTCATTTTATATTCCAGACTCAGAGGAGGTAGTGCCTGCTCCTGAGGTCAGGTCTGGGTCCAGCACAGATGGGGACTCTGCAGGGGAGGATCCAAGTACTCCATCTGGGGACCCTGTGGAGTCTACTCCAGGGCAAACATCAGACCGAGCAGTTCCTCTCCTCACCAGGTTGGTCTCCCAAACTCAGGATGGAGACCACTCTGGTGAGGGTGGCGGTGGCCCTGGAGACCATTGCTGGGGCCCTAGATTGTTTGGCCAATACCCAGGAGTAGGCCAACCCACCTGCCATGATGGAGCGAGACTCCCTTCCTCCCAGGACCACCACCTCTGGCAGCCCAACAGCCACCCCCGCAAGTATGGAGAGCCCTATGCCTAGGCCAGAGGAAATCCCACCTACCTCTGGCCAGGCCAGTCGGCGTGTTACACGCTAGTTGGCTGTCTGTAGCTTACCTCTTCCTCTGAGCCGGCCCAAACGATGCACGTAGCCATGGATCTCTCCTCCCTCACCTGTTGTCCAGTCCCCATATTTCTGGTCACCAATGTCTCAAGCTCTTTTTTTTTAAAACCCAAAATTATTATTTTTTTTTTAATTTTCTTTATTTTAATTATATACAAATGTTGCCTAAACAATTATTCTTGACATTGTGATGAAAGGCAAATTTCACAAAAATAAAAAAATTTCATCCCAAAAATGTCTATCTTTAACTATATCAATGTATACAAGGTTTAAACAGTGTGGTATCTGAAAAGGCTGCTACGCAAAACACAATGCTAGATGTTTTAAAAACTGTTTGAGCAAAAAACTGGTTAAAAAGCACAAAGAAACATTTTGGTTACGAATTCACTAATGCACACGCAAGTGAAATGAGTTACAAGGTAATTAGCAGTGTTAATAGTTACAATGCAGCAATCTTAGCTGCTTGGTTTGTGTGGTTCAAAATCGAAACATCGCAGGGAACATCAGATTAACGATTGTACTGTTGTGGCTTACGGACGCTTCTTGTCTACCTTAGCCTGGACGATCAGCCTGTTCGTAGAGTGACGTTTTCATGCATCCGCAATTCTTGGTCGTACGAAGCAGGTAATTTATGCACTCTCCTAAAACGCCTGGAACCGCTGAAGAACGCCTCCGTTTCCAGACCACCACCCCTGTATACTCCCACAAACGGTCTTTCCTGTCAATCAACTTTAGCAACCCACTTCCGTGTCGGAAGCCCTACGACCGACAGTATTTGTGATTGGTAGAGCTCGTACGCACATGCGCACTGCTAGCCGTGTGCAGGCGCAGAAAGAAAAACATTGTATGCGTACGACCGTGCGGCCGCAACGACCGACTCTGAATGAGGTCCTACGTCTCTGTGGAGATAGATATGCTGGAATGGGGCGTAATCTACATGATTGCTTCAGGGCACTTAATATTACATTTACTGAAAGATGGGGGAGGCTTTCCCTCCATTTAATTAATCCCGTCTTAACTTCCTTATAATCTAACTGTGGACGGATAAAAGCGTAATATAGTGATATCGCTTTACATTTCATAACCCCTTGGACCAACAGTCTATCCAATTGATTATCCAAATCAATCTCGTTCAACTCCCGTGTTATCCTACTTATATAATATTGAGCCTGAATAAATGCCAATCCCCCCAGATTTAATCCAACAAATTTTTCTCTTGCTTGGGTCATGTTCATTGGCTTCTTAGTTTGAATATCAATCAATTGCCCAACCCTGGATAAGCCCTGCCTTTTCCACACATTAAACGGTTATAATGCTTCTCCTGCCTCAAAATTATGATTATCCATAAATGGCAAATGTATGGAAAAATGAGGATTTAATTTAAATCTATATCGTAATATTAACCATGCTTTCCTTGTAGTTATTAGCAGCGGGTTTCTTTCCATATCTGGATCTATATCTATTTCCCTTAAGTGCAGAAATGCTATTAAGCCCATTCCTATAAGAAATATGCGCTCTAATGACGTATGCGCATAATTGTCCTTTTCCTTTAACCAATCTCTGATGTATCGTAACTGGGCAGCCAAATTATATATTTCCAGATTGGGAAAGTTCACACCTCCATTGGATTTAGTTTGTTGTAACTTTTCTAGGCTTATCCTGGCTCTTTTACCCGCCCATATAAAATTACTAAACAAACTATTAATCTCCCGTACCTCTCTGCGAGCTAACACAATCGGAAGTGATTGCACCTGATACAACAACCTGGGAAATGATATCATTTTTATCAAGCTAATACGACCAAGCAACGATATTGATAACGAATTCCAACCCGCTAGTTCTTTCTTAAATGCTTTTATTGCCATTTTAACATTGATATTATGTATAATGCTTATATCCTTGGGAATTTTCACACCCAAGTATGTTATAAATTTAGAGGCCCATTTAATAGGTAGGTCTCTTGCCCACGCCAGGTTGGACCTCGGGTTTGTGACAAACATCAACAAGTCATCTGCAAAAGCGGTCATCTTCGTCTCACGAGAACCCTCCCCCAAACCTCTTAAATTTTCCCAACTCTGTAAATACCTTAACATTGGGTCCAATGCCAGGTTAAACAATAGTGGCGAGAGTGGGCAACCTTGACGTGTACCCCTGCTCATTGTTACCTTTTGACTACTAAGCCCATTAATAAGTAATGTTGTATTCGGTGAGTCGTACAAAAATTGGATAAACTTAATAAAACTACCTCCAAAGTCCCTCATTAGCAATATTTTTTGTAAATATGACCAGGAAATAGTATTGAAGGCCTTATTAGCGTCTAAACTGAGTAAAATACTAGGGGATGACGTTACTTTGTGTGCCTGAACCACAGCTGCTATTGCAGTTCTTATCCCCTTAACTGAGTGTCGGCCTGCTACGAACCCCAATTGGTGTTATGTCAATAAATCACTACTAATAGACTGCAGCCTGTTTGCCATAATTCTGGCCAACAGTTTACAATCCAAGTTTAGGAGTGTTATAGGTCTATATGATGACTCCAACTGCGGATCCTTACCCGTTTTTAACAGTAGGATTGTAGCAGCCAAATTAAAAGATGGATATCTTGGACTGTTTGTATGTATATGCTGAAATAAATCGACCAGTATAGGTGTAATCTCCTGCAATAATATTTTATAATATTCCCCACCCCCAACCTCCCCCCCTCTCCATCTCTCATCCGCCATCGCTATATTTACCTTACTTAAAACCCTATACCTGTAAACCTTATTTCTAACATATAAACTTGTAATGTAAGTGCACTTACTCCTTTTCTCTATTTTCCACAACCAATATTCACCATTGATATAGATTCTGCAGTGTTCCATATCCCCCCCCTTGAAAACCTCAACCCCATATCTCCTGCTCATTCCTATTAGAATTTCTATACAAACCCAGTCCACATTTCTTTCATATTTATAGAGAACAATATCATGATTGTGACCAGTCGCCAAACCCAAATCCCATTTTTTCCCATAATCCACAACCAAACATTGTGACCAATATCTCAGTTCAAAATTTCCATAATTACCCGAACAACGTCTAATATCATACCCAAACCCCCATTTCTTTATAACAAATATTTTAAGTGAGCAAAGACAATTCCTGATGCAATTGATTAATAAGTTGTTTTCAACCATTTCACCCTTAACTCAAGTGAGTATTGTAACCAAATGAATTTGAAAACTTCGGCATCCAACAAACCGTGATATCTCTCCTTATATCCCCAGAAAAAGCTAAATTCCTGCAATTCAACCTTAGCTCCTATAAAATATTGTATCTGTCTCTTACTATTAAATACTAGTGTACATAAACCATATTGTACCAAATTAATTAAGCAAAATACCCAACTCTTAGATGTATTAAAACTTCCCTCCTTTTCCCCTAAATCCCTACCTACCAAGTTACACTTCATGTGACCTACTAACCAACACAATATCCCAAGTATCATAATTATAAACTTCACTTCAAACCTACATACCATCATAACCAGTCCTTTCCCTACCTCTAATTACCCAGGTCAATTACTCAATTGTTATCCCCTCACCCACCTGACCTTTCTGAGTATAGATAGGCTTTTGCCTCCTCTGGGTTATCAAACATTACTGAATGACCATTGTCCATAATTTTTAGTTTGGCAGGGTGCCAAAGAGCAAATCTCTTCCCCTTCTCAATCAACATTTGGCATATAGGTTGAAAGGCCTTTCTTTTCTGTTGCAAAGCTACTGAATAATCTTGGAACAATAATATTTTGTCCCCTTCTACGTTTAATGTCAAACCTTTCCTATAAGCTTTCCATATTTTATCTTTAGTACCATAATCCAAAAATTTGACTATTACAGGGCTTGGTCTAGCGTTTGGCTCATCCCTAGGATGGCCCAATCTATGAGCACATTCTATCTGTAGGTTTGTAACCTCATTTTGTATATTTAAGGCATTAATCACCTTAGTACTAATATATCCTATCAATGCTCCATCCGTAACTCTGGCAGGAATACCTATAAATCGCAGATTGTTTCTCCGATCTCTATTTTCGAGATCGTCGATTTTATCAAGTAGCCACTGGATTTGTTTAACATGTTCTTCAGTAGTATTATATGCCTTTAAGGCATCATCTTCCAGATCACTCACCCTTTGTTCCAGAGTTTCAATTCTACTAGTATTCACTGCAATTTTTGCCAGAGCTGAATCTAAAGAAGCTTGGATATGATCCAATTTTTTATTAATTGTTGGCAAAAAATTAGCTACCGCTTCATTTGTTTGGTCCGTATTACACGCTTTTGGGGACCTTTCCTGGAGCCGTGTGGGTGTATTAACAGGTGTAACATCACGTGACTGTTGCCTAACAGGGGAGCCTTGAGTAGATTTACCCATCCGCTGTCTTTGTTTACCCATGGCGGTTGGTTGTATTTTTGGCAATAACCTAGACCCAGAAGATTTGGTACAGTATTTATCCATACCCTATATTCCACTAAATTAGACCTCATACAACCTCCCAACATTCAGAGGGAAAAAATAAGAAAACAGAGACAATAAAGCCAGTATATCCCAATATATCATAGTAGAATATCCAATTTTGCATATAGTAAAAATAGCCTATGCTGATATTCAAAGAAAAAGATTAAATACTAAAATATGCATAATATGGTAACTCTCCCCCCTGAGACTCAAAATACCTGAGCATCGCCCAGCTTCCAAGTGGGTAAACAATTCAAGTAATTCCTAAATACCCACCTGAATCCTTCCCAAAGGACTACTAACACAGAGTAACCAAGTCTCTAAAGGTCCAGATCTCACAGCACCGCCTAATAAATACTGTGAGCCTGCTAATTCCTAGGTGGTTTATAAGTTGGTATCAAGCTCCCAGGCTCTCCAGTAATCAGTTAAGGTCACTGGTTGGAACCTAGTCAGTTAACATACTGTACGGTGCTTTACCATGCGAGAATCTGCCAACACAAGAGAATCCCCCAGGGCTCAACCAAGACTCCAAAAGTCCAGGACACACAATCAATACGCCAGATAATACCGTGAGCCCAGTGATTCCTAGGTGGTTTACAAGTTGACAAAGAACTCCCAGTCTTTCCAGCAAAAAAGTTCACTGGTAAGGTCCTGGTATATAGACATACTATACTGTACTTTACCGTATGGGGAGCTGCCGGTAGAGGAAAATCCCCAAGGGCACTTATCCCTTGACCGAGTGCCACTCTTACCCTTTGAGCACTGCCAATCTTAATGTATGTTAAGATGCACTGAGGCAGGATTATCCACCTTCCAGAGCCTCATTTGTCACAGCCAGCTCTCCGGGTTATGTTCTCCCTCTACCTGCACCCCAGCTGATGCTGGCTCATGGGGATCCACCACCTTCCAGCGGCGCCACCGCCCAACCAGTCTCCTGACCTGGGTCCTCTAGCCGACCCCATCTGCGGCTCCAAATCGGCTCCACAATCCAGTGCCCGGCTCCCGTCTCAGACTACCCCAGGGAATCAGCCATTTCCCGGCTCCCTCCACGCAGCTTGATTGCCGGTCACATAATGCACCGCACCTCGGCTCCTAGCCCGATCAAGGCCCCAGGGGATCAGCCGCTTCACGGCACTGTCGCTTCACTTTTGGAGCCTCACCATGCCACACTTCCAAGGCGGCCTCTCTCAGGCTTCCCACAATGGCTCTAGGTACACAGCCGTAATCACCACCACGCGGCCCTCCAGGCTAGCTCTCTGGGGCTTGTGCTATGGCCCTCACTCAGGCCAGACTCCGGGGTGTCAATCGCCTCTACGAACTCTGCTACGCAGCTGGGCCCAAATACTAAATATTTCAGCCGCCGTCCTCACAGGGTGCGGCTTCAGATCTTGATTTCTACTTTCTTGGGACCCAGCCTGGAGCTCTCCTAAAACGCGGCCACTCCATGTGCACCGCCCACCGCTAAAATGGGAGTTCTATTTAAGAAGTGATTTTGCCCATAGCAACCAATCAGATTCCAGGTATTATCTTCTAGAAGGTGCTAGATAAATGAGAAGTAGAATCTGATTGGTTGCTATGGGCAGCATCACTTCTTAAATAGAACTCCCATCGATCTTAGTAAATTTAACCCTTAGATTTTACAGTCTGTAGTCATTTATGTTATGTAAAGTCACATGCATGTTATACTTCTTGCATGTTTCTTAAACTCACAATCATGCACCAGATACATTGCAGTTATGATTATCTTCATTTATTCAGTGTTAATAATCTTAAATATCTTTAATACCATTCCAAAATGCCAAAAAACATCTATAGGCATGCTCGATAATGAAACAAAAATGCATTTAATCTGTGTTCCGTTTAATTTCTGCAGCTGTTGTAATGGATTCATATGTGGAAATCTGATTGTATTTCTGCTTAAGATACACAAAGCATGACTGTGCTGTGCCATCTAGTGTCCAAAATTCAGAATTACAGAATATCTTATATACACACTGTATAAAATTCATCGGTCTGTTTGTTTGTTTGTCTGTCCGGTTATGCATTCGGACACCCCTGTACCGATTCGGATGAAACCAATGTGAGGTGGTCAAGTTGGATCCTGGCCAGGTTTAGGGGGGGTTAGGGTCCTAATCGCACCTCCCGTTGGTGTATGCTGGGCAGAACTTTGACCCGGGAAGCTTGTTCTGAGCCTTCCAGAGGATGGATTTGTACGAAAAACTTCACAGAGTGGTAACATAGGATCTCTGAAGACATACTAGTGTGCTGAGGTCCCGACTGGGCCTCCCCTTGGTGTACACTGGGCAGTACTTTGACCCGGGGACACTGGCCAGAACATTGACCTGGGGAGCATGTTCTGGGCCCTAGATGGATTTGGATAAAAACATCACAGGGGGGTGGCAATTGGCCTGATGCCTAATGTAGTGGTAGGGGTCCTGGTCGGAACTGACGACGGAGTGCGCTAGGAAAAACTTTGACCCAGGGAGCCTGTTCTGGGTTCTCCACTGGCTGGATTTGGATGATATCACATAATAACTTCTAGATATAAACCCGGGCAATGTCGGATACTTCAGCTAGTTTTAATATACAAAATGGTTATCTATTAGAGCGAAACTCTGCCAAGTGGTTGGATTTAGAAATTTGGTCTAGTTTAAGGATACATTTGCAATAAACATTCTTCTGATTGAGTACAAGATAACAAAGAACATAAAAGGTCTATATATATACTAGGGATGAGCGGGTTCGGATTTCTGAAATCCGAACCCCCCCGAACCACCCCGATCCGAGTCGTATCCGAGTCAGGCTCGACTTTTCCCGCCTGACTCGGATGTGAAATCGAGGCAAAACGTCATCATCCCACCTTCCGGATCTCACGGGTTTTGGATTCTATAAAAGGTCCCCGCGTCGGCGCCATTTCTCACTCCGGCTGTCTACAGTGAAGAGGGAGGGTGTGGAACTAGGGCTGGCTGGGCTGTGTTGTGCTGCTGTTGTCCATAGGGGCTGTGTCCACTCAGTCCATAGGGGCTGACTGGGCTGTTTTGTGCTGCTGTTGTCCATAGGGGCTGGCTGGGCTGTGTTGTGCAGTCAGTTGTCCATAGGGGCTGTGTCCACTCCAAAGTCTTTAGGGGCTGGCTGGACTGTGTTGTGCAGTGTCCCATAAAGGCTGTAGTCCTAAAGGGGTGCTGTAGTGTTGTCCAGGGGGTGATCTGTGCATCAGGGGTGCTCCCCCAAAGTGCACTCCAAAAAACATTTTTTTTTTCTCTGTGTTTGTGAATTGTGTGCGCAGTAGCCGCACGTGCATCAACAAAGTAGCGCCAAGCATGCGCCTGTGTCATAAATCAAGGGCCGGCCAGCTTGTCCATTAAACGGTGCTGTAACCCCCAAAGTGCACTCCAAAAAAAATTAACATTTTTTTTTTTGTGTTTGTGAATTGTGGGCCTGATTTAGAGCCGGACGCTCTTTCGGACCGCTCGCTCTGAATCAGTGCCTGCCTATTGTATTTTTAGAGTGGCCTCCCGGCCGCTCGCATAGCTGTAGGTGACCACCCACAGATAGTGCGAGCGGCCAGGATGATGGTCGCGATGGTCAAGACCATTGCGACCATTGGACTTGCAACGAGACCCTTGTGGTAGGGTCTCGTTGCTGCAAGTTCCATTGGACTTCTTGCTCTTACAGAGCAAGAAGTCCACCCACTGACATCACTTGTGATGTCAGTGGGGCCGGCCCCAGGCGGTAGGCAATCCCATGGGAACGTCTCCATCTGGGCAGCCATGCCCCCGGCCCACCCACCAAAGGGGCGTGCTGTCACGCAACATCGACAGCACGCCCACTTTGTAGCAAGACCCGGAGCTACGGCTTGCCCGTCGCTATCCGGGTCTCACGCATGCGCACGACGGAGCGCACTGGGCCAAAATCAGCGCTCGCGAGCGGGTCTGAATCAGGCCCAGTGTGCGCAGTAGCCGCACGTGCATCAACAAAGTAACACCAAGCGTGCGACTGTGTCATAAGTAAAGGGCCGGCTGGCTTGTCCATTAAAGGGTGCTGTAACCCCCAAAGTGCACTCCAAACAAAATTTTAAAAAAATTCTGTGTGTGTTTGTGAATTGTGTGCGCAGTAGCCGCACATGTATCAACAAAGTAGCACCAAGCGTGTGCCTGCGTCATAAATAAAGGGCCGGCTGGCTCATCTGTTAAAGGGTGGTGTAACCCCCAAAGTGCACTCCAAACAAAATAAAAAAATTGTTTTCTATGTTTGTGAATTGTGTGCACTATGGCTGCACATGCATCAACAAAGGAGCAGCACCAAGCGTGCGCCTGTGTCATAAGTAAAGGGCCGGCTGGCTCATCTGTTAAAGGGTGGTGTAAGCCCCCAAAGTGCACTCCAACAAAAAAAAACATTTTCTTCTGTGTTTGTGAATTGTCTGCACTGTAAGTGCATCCTTAAAGCAGCAGCGCCAAGCATGCGTCTGTCTGTTAAAGGGTGGTGTAACCCCCGTAGTGCGCTCCACAAAAAAAAAATTCTTCTTTTTTTTCTGTCTTTGTGAATTTTGTGCACTGTAGCTGCATGTGCATCAACAAAGGAGCAGCGCCAAGCGTGCGCCTGTGTCCCATAAGTAAAGAGCCGCCTGGCTCATTTCTTAAATGGTGGTGTAACCCACAAAGTGCACTAGTCTCCAACAAAAATAAAAAATTATTTTCTGTGTTTGTGTGCGCCTTAGCCGCACGTATATATCAATATAATATAAATGGAGGACCAAACTTTCTCCGATAAAAATCAAATAGGGAAAAGTCAAGAACCACTTCCTCCTAGTGCTGAACCTGCTGCCACTAGTCATGACATAGACGATAACATGCCATCAACGTCATATGCCAAGGCCGATGCCCAATGTAGAGGGCATATACAATCCCAAATGACAAAGTTCAGGAAAATGACCTTAAAAAAACATTTAAATCATCTGAGGAGAAACGTAAACTTGCCAATATGCCATTTACGACACGGAGTGGCAAGGAACGGCTAAGGTCTTTCCCTATGTTCATGACTAGTGGTTCAGCTTCACATGACGATGGAAGCCCTAATCCCGCTAAAAAAATCAAACGAGTTAAGCTGGCAAAGCACAGTGAAGAACTGTGCGTTCTAAGAAGATATCACAAATCCCAAGGAGAGTCCAAGTGTGGTGGCAGTTGTGATGCCTGGCCTTCCCAGCACTGGACGGGAAGAGGTGGCTCTTTCCACCATTTGCATGCCCTCTGCATTTGCTGAAAGGAGCACCCACAGTCCACTTGCTGATATGCAAATTGAGGATGCCACTGTTGAAGTACAACAGGATGAGGATACTGGGGTAGCTGGCGCTGAGGAGGAAGTTGGCGAGGAGGATTCTGATGGTGATGTGGTTTGTTTAAATCAGGCTCTGGGGGAGACAGTTGTTGTCTGTGGGATGAAAAAGCCCATCACGGTCATGCCTAGGCAGAAGACCAAATTCCACTTCTTTGTCTGGCAATATTTCTATCCATTTCCGGACAACAACTGTCTTGCCATATGTACCATATGTAAAGGTGAAATAAGTAGGGGTAGGGATGTTAACCACCTAGGAACATCCTCCCTTATATGTTCCCTGCAGCGTGTTCATAAAAAGTTACTGTCAAGTTCAAAAACTTTGGCTAAGACCGTAAGCAGTCCAGGGACACCTAAATCCCTTTGTCCTGTTGTATCCAAGTGCCTGCAAACCACACCATCAACTCCCTCCTCATGAATTTCCTCCTTAGTCAAGATCGGAAGTAGTCCTGCAGGCCATGTCACTGGCATGACTGACTCTCCTATCCGGGATCCCTCCAGAGGATCCTGCATTGGTACGCCTATTGCTGCCACTGCTGCTGTTGCTGCTGGGAATCGTTCATCATCCCAGAGAGGAAGTAGGAACACCACTACTTTTACTAAACAATTGACCCTCCAACAGTCCTTAGCGAGGAGGATGAAGTACGACAGCAGTCATCCTGAAGCAAAACGTATAAATGAGGCCTTGACTGCTATGTTGGTGTTAGACGTGCGTCCGGTATCCGCCATTAGTGCAGTGGGGTTTAGACAATTGATGGAGGTAGTGTTTCCCCGGTTCCAAATCCCGTCTAGATTCCACTTCACTAGGCAGGCGATACCGAGACTGTACAGAAACTTCAGAAAAAGTGTCCTCAGAGTCCTGAAAAATGCCGTTGTACCCAATGTCCACTTAACCGCGGACATGTGGACAAGTGGAACAGGGCAGACTAAGGACTATATGACTGTGACAGTCCACTGGGTAGATGTGTCACCTTACACAGCAACAACAGCAGCGTCACCAGTAGCAGCATCTCAGAAACGCCAGCTTGTTCTAAGGCAGGCTACGCTGTGTATCACCGGTATCAGTAAGAGGCACACCGCCAACAACCTCTAAGAGAAACTGAGGGAAATCATCCCCCAATGGCTTACCCCACTTAGACTCTCCTGGGGATTTGTGATATCTGACAACGCCACCAATATTGTGCGGGCATTACATCTGGGCAAATTCCAGCATGTCCCATATTTTGCTCACACAATAAATTTGGTGGTGCAGAATTTTCTGAAAAGTGGCAGGGGCGTGCAGGAGATGCTTTGGGTGGCCCAAAAAATTTCTGGCCACTTTCGCCATTCAGCGACTGCGTGCCGAAGACTGGAGCGCCAGCAAACACTCTTGAACCTGCCCCGCCATCACCTGAAGCAAGAGGTTGTGATGCGGTGGAACTCAACCCTCTATATGCTTCAGAGGATGGAGGAGCAGCAAAAGGCCATTCAAGCCTATACATCCACCTATGACATAGCCAAAGGAGGGGGTATGCACCTGACTCAAGCACAGTCAAGAATGATTTCCGTGTTGTGCAAGGTTCTCCAGCCCTTCGAACTTGCCACACGTAAAGTCAGTTCAGACACTGCCAGCTTGAGTCAGGTCATTCCCCTCATCAGGCTTTTGCAGAAGCAGCTGGAGAAAGTGAAGGAGGAGCTAAGACGGAGTGATTCTGCTCGGCATGTGGAACCGGCTCCAAAGTGCGCATGCACGAGACCTGGCTAGCGATGGGCGCTCCATCATTACGGGTCTCGCACCAAAGGGGGCGTGCTGTCGATGGTGATTGACAGCTCACCCTGTTTGTGAGGTGGGCAGTAGGGTGGCTGGCCAAATGGAGGCGTTCCCGACGGAATGCTTGCCATTTGGGGGCGGCCCCACTGACATCAGCAATGATGTCAGTGGGGAGCTTCCTGCTCGATCAGAGCAGGAAGCTCCCTGGGGCTTGCGCTTGCTGAGACCCAACCTTAGGGTCTTGTCGCAAGCCCTGATGGTCGCGATGGTCTTGACCATCGCGACCATCACCCTGGTTGGTCGCTAAGCTGTGGGGGGGGGGTAATCCACAGCTTAGCTAGCGACCAGGAGGCTGCACTAAATAAAAGAAGTGGCTGGGAGGAGAGGGACAGAATGTGTCAGATATGGGGGTGGGTGGGAAGAAGAGGGCCAGAATGTGGCTTCATTGCAGGGGGGGAGAAGAGGGACAGAATGTGGGTGCATTGCGGAGGGGGGGATGGAGAGTGAATGATTGTGGCAGTAATGCGAGGCTGTTGGTATGCAGGGGGAATAGGCATGCCATGCAATTATGGTGGTGCTGCTGTGCTGGGGGAATAGGCGTGACATGCAATGTTGGGGAGCTGCTGTGCATAGGGAATAGGGGTGCTGTGCAATGTGTTGTGGGGGAGGGGTTATGTGATGTTGTGTGTGCATGTGTGAGTGTGTATGTTGTTTGAAATAAAAAAAAATTTGAAACGTGTGTGTTTTTTCTTTCAAATAATGGTTTTACTGTGGACCTACAAGTATCAGCATGGCCGTAATGCCCTGCATAGTCATACTGTTGTTTCACCAACTACCAGCATGTGGCCTAGCCTTGCTGGGATTTGTAGTTCCACAGCAATAGTAAATTTTTACATTTAACTTGCACCACACATTACACAATCAACCCGGCACCCACCGCCCAGGGGTGGTGGGGATAGCCCTGGGCTATCAGCCTGGCCTGGGGTGCACTGGAAAGGGGGACCCCTTATTGGGAATAAGGGGAACCAGGTCCGGATCAGAGCCCAGTGCTGGCTTGCGTTGAATACGGAGGACCCCTACGTCATTTGTCCCCCGTATTTTTTCAACCAGGACTGGTTCTGAAAAGCCTGGTGCTGGTTGTGCTTAATATGGGGTACCCCCACTTTGTTTGTCTCCTATACCAATCTAATACAGCACGCCATTTTAAAAAATCCGGTTTTGTGTTTTGAAGGTGGGTTTGGCCCATTTGGTAGTTAGTATTTTCCCAAAGTTTAAAACATTAACGAAAGGGACACATTCAAAAGTCCCACATGTGAAAAGGACTGCATTTGATTTCCAAATTGAATATGCCTCCATAAGCATCTTGACCCAAACTTTAATCATTTTTTTTGTATATTCTCAAAACAGCAATGGCAGAAAACCGAGAATTTTGGACAGGATTCATAAAATTATACAGAGATAATGAGTGCCTGTGGAACCTACGCATGAAGTCCTTCTCAGATCAGACCAAAAAGAACAGGCATATGAGAAATTGGTCACGTATGCCAGAAGCCGTGATGCAAAGGCAGACTTAGCTTCTGTGAAGAAAAAAATAAATAATTTCCAGACCGCGTTTACGACGGAACACAACAAATACATGAGCTCCATGCGTTCCGGAGCTGGGACAGACAAGGTCCAGAAACCAACTCTATAGTATTACGATCTATTCAGCTTCGTCTTGGAGAAAGAGCCGGAGATGCCATCAGTGAATTCGCTGGACGAGGACTTATTATTATTATTATCGTTTATTTATATGGCGCCACAAGTGTTCCGCAGCGCCTTACAAGGTACATATCCAAAAAGTGACTTACAGTAAAATACAATACAATGAAGACATGGATAATATACATTGATACATAGGTGGCCATAACACCCACATAAGCAGCAAAGCATAGGCACCAAGTGTTAGGTGTCCTAGTGGTGAGTAAGAGGTAGATGAACATATAGTAAGGAGAAGCACAAGAGGGTAGAGGGCCCTGCTCGCAAGAGCTTACATTCTCAAGGGGAGGGGCAGACAGATGGGTGTGATACAGTTGGGGAAGACAGGGAGGAGGGAGCATGTAGTAGCAAGTTAGGATGAGAGCTGGAAAGCGTTGATGAAGTAGTGGGTCTTGAGAGCCCGTTTGAAGGATTGTAGAGAGGTGGAGAGTCTGATGGGGAGAGGGAGAGAGTTCCAGAGGTGGGGAGCGGCACGGGCAAAGTCTTGGAGGCGGGAGTGGGAGGAAGTAATCAGCTGGCATGAGAGGAGGTGTGCATTTGTTGAACGAAGAGGGCGGACAGGAAAGTGAAGGGAGATGAGGTCAGAGATGTAAATGGGAGAGGAGTGTGTGAGGGCTTTGTAAGTGAGTGTGAGAACCTTGAATTGGGCTCTGAAGGGGAAGGGGAGCCAGTGGAGGGCTTGTAGGAGAGGGGAGGGACTTGAAGGTTCCTCTTGAGGAATCGGAGAGCCAGCATAGCGTAAGTTTTATTTTTTCTTAATAGTGGTGGATAATTGTCAATGTAATTTTTTGCCTTTGTTTAATAATCCATGGGCCATATTTAATATGGAAGTGAAAAGTCCGTGCTGCACTTTTCACTCGGCATCTCAGGTTTTCTAGGGATAAAGTATCGGGTGCGTGGCCGCTTTATCCCCGTATTCAGTATGGAGCCGGACAAAAAGGTAGCCTGCATAAAGTTTCGTATTTTTAACATTTGGGTTTTTGGGGGGAAATGCCCCTGGGACCCCCCTATAGATATCCAGACATGGGGGATTAGTATGGGTAACCCCATTTTAGCCTGCTGAAGGGAGTTGGGGTTTGTAATTGTGGTGGCAGGTGCCTAAATGTGGCTTGAGAAGAAGTTGTGTAGAATAGTATTTTTTTTTTCTTCAAAATAACTTGTCCAATAACATTTGGTGGTACATGAAAATGGGTGCAATCATAATTTTAAGTCCCAAAAATTAGTTATATAAAAATATTAAACAATGCCCCTGCCGTTATTCTGGTACTGAAAAAAACACCTGCCGCATAGAAGGGAACCCCTCTGTATTTAATGTGGTTAATTTTTAATAGGTTTCCATTATTTTTGTTAATTACACCCCAAAATTGCAGATAATTTTTTGGGGTGTGCCATTTTTGCTTCAAATTTCTTTTGGTCACATATATTTTTAGGGCACATTCCCAGGGGAACAGGCTATTTATGTAAAGCCTGCCCCCTTAAACCCCAAATCTGGAAATTTTAATACCAGCAAAAGGCTCTTGAAAACCTATCCCTGTTTTTTAACATGTAATTGAATATGGGGTTAATTGAAAGTGGCGAAAATAACGTCATCCGTTCTAATTTTTTTTCAGTTTTAATTTTTGTCACCTTCTAATTGAATATGGCCCTTTTTAAAAAAAAATAAATAAATAAATCTTTGGATACAATAAAAAATATTACCTCATTTTGAATTTCTATTTTTCATAGTTCCTTGCTACGGAAGTTGATGTTGGCTCTCCGACCAGTAAGCTCATCGACCGCGGGGAGAGCAGCGGAGTGCTACCAACGGCCCAAGCAGCTTGTGAGGAAGCCTCCCAGCCACCGGTAAAAAGCTGCTAAATCCTCATGGTCGGGACGGACCGAGGAAGAGGATGAATTCATGAAATTTGCAAAGGAGGTATTGCATAAAAACACTAATGAATTTGCAGTGTTAGGGCAAAATATGGCAAACGACATGCAGAAAATGAAGCCCCAGGCACAGCTGTACTTTCAACAGGTCGTATATGCGGCGGCGCATCGTGGGTTTATTCGATAAACTCGAGGAAAACTTGACGCTAAGCCCATATAGTGGCCAACAGCTACTGTCCCCAGCATATCCAACCTTTGCTCCCCTTCAGACGTTTCACCCAAATCCTCCGTATACATATCAGTCCCACCAGAGCCGTAACTAGACTTTTTGGTGCCCTGTGCCAGAAAGAGCATTGGTGCCCCCCCTCATTTTTCAAAGGGACATAATACACCCAAAAAGGGCCATGGCTTCATGGGGAAGGGCCAGGGAATAGATAGGCGAGGCCAGGAGATGCTGGGGATGAAATAAGAGGAAGCTGCAAGCAAGAATGATAATAAACAGATATTTTACAGGCCCAAACAGCGCCCCCTGATCTGTGGTGCCCTGTGCGATGGCATCGGCCGCACTACCCTATACCCTAGCTATGGCCCTGAGTCCCACTATGAGTCGGGTTCCACTGCTCTCCCTTCCAACCAACCTGGGCCATCCACGAGTACTGTCGACTCACTTTGGCACAGTACACAGGCAGTGCTTTATCCCGATGATGAGTATTGATTTTTTAAATTAGATTTTTGTATTTGCAGTTTTTTGTTTTGCAAAGTTTCTAAAATGTATCTCTCCTCTATCTGCAGCTCTTTCTTTGAGATGGTTTATGTATAGATCATAATATCATAAAGATGGTTTCTCACCCTCGTTTATCCCGGCTCTGGGATGTTTGAGTTCATGTATTTGGTTGTGTTTTCCTCGTACAGTGGGCCTGATTCAGAGCCAGACGGACGCCCTTTCAGAGCGCTCGCTCTGAATCAGGGCGGCATATTTTTTTTTTTTAACCAGCCTCCTGGCCACTCGCTATGCTGTGGGTGACCACCCACAGCTTTTGCGAGCGGCCAGGTGATGTCACGATGGTCGCGACCATCGCAACCATCGGGCTTGCGACGAGACCCTTGTGGTAGGGTCTCGTCCATCGCAAGCCCCAGTGAGCTTCCGGCTCTAATAGAGCCGGAAGCTCACTACTGAGGCCGCCCCCAAACGGCAGGCGTTCCTTCGGGAATGCCTCCATTTGGCCAGCCACCCCCCCAAAACGGGGTGAGTTGTCAATCACAATCGACAGCCGCCCCGTTTTGGTGCGCAGTTGGGGACCATCGACCTGCTTGCGAGCGATGTGCGCTCGCGAGCGGGTCTGAATCAGGCACTGTGTTCGGAAATTGTTTATTTTTGCTTCACGAGTCTATGTCTGCTGTTTGCATTGCGGCTTCTGCCATACATGTGCAATTTCTCATGTGCCTGGTTCTCCCAATCTGAGAAGGACGTATGTTAAGGGCACTCATTTTCTCTGTAGAATGTTTTGAATCCTGTCCAGAATTCCTGTGACTGTAGTTTGCAGTAATCAGGACATAAAAATGCAAACAAAAAAACACTTGTCTGTCTTTTTTTAAACCACAAAAAACATTATTTTGGGAAAAACATTAGTTTTTAAAATAAAAATGGTCTAAATGTATTAAAAACTAACATAAGGAAAACAAATGCACTAATGTAACTTATGTAAAACAATGTTAGCAAAGTAAAAATGTAAATACAATGGTACCCAGGTAACACATGGTACACATTGTACCCAGGTAACACATGGTACCCAGATAACACATGGTACACATTGTACCCAGGTAACACATTGTACCCAGGTAACACATGGTACACATTGTACCCAGGTAACACATTGTACCCAGGTAACACATGGTACACATTATACCCAGGTAACACATGGTACACATTGTACCCAGGTAACACATGGTACACATTGTACGCAGGTAACACATGGTACCCAGGTCAGATTTTCTACTATTTGTTCAGTTCCTTCCACTGCTGGAGAAATCAACTGACTGAAGCTCTTTCGCCTTAATAAATTGTGCAATGCACAGGATGCTAAAGCCACCAAATTCATTTTGTCAATCCGGAGGTTGATAGCGGGATGAAAAACTCTAAAACGGTTAGCTAGCAGTCCAAAAGCGTCATCCACGCATCTGTGTGCCCTGGATAGGCGATAGTTAAATATTCGCCTATCATGATTTAGAGTTTTTTGTGGAAAGGGCTTTAACAGAAGCTGCCCTAAGGCAAAGGCCTCATCGGCCACAAACACGAACCCAAGTCCATGAGCGCACTGATCCTAGGGGGGCAGATGGAGGGTCTTGTTAACAAGCCGTTCTGCAAACTTGGTGTTTCTAAAAGAACCGCTATCAGCAGACCGACCGTTTTTGCCAACATCCACAAATATGAACTCCAAATGTGCATTCACTACCGCCATTAGGACAATACTGAAAAAGCCCTTATTGTTGTAATATAAAGAGCCAGATTTGCTGGGGGGGATGATACGGATATGTTTGCCATCTATGGCTCCCCCGCAATTTGGGAAATTCACACTCAGGCTGAAATCAGAAGCAACAGCCTGCCATTCCGCTTCCGAACTTGGAAATTGTTAATGAATAGAAAAGAAATAAAAAATTACTCAGAATGATAACAAAGTCAATATACACTTTGAAAAAATTTAAAATATATTATAATTAAAAAAAGACTAAAAAAAAGAGGATGTGAATTTAATTTTCAAAAACACAATAGAGGTTAGTTTAGTAATTATGAACCACACACATCATTAAATATGTTTACAATAAATTACTAGGTAGGGATTAATTTTTTAGGGGCGCTGGTAATTTTAAAAACAACACCCGACAGAGCAAATCATTTGTTGCTCTGTTAGGGTGCAATCAGGATTTAAAAGTAAATTCATGTGGCATATATTATTTTTGATTGATTTTCCAAATTTTATCACAAACGCACCCAGATGCTAGTAGATTTTAAAAGACATATAATAATAGACGTGTAATTGCTGCACCCCAAAATGTTTTTAGCATAGATTGACAATGGAAAACAATTCAAAAAACCTATATGGGTATAGCTAAAGCAGGTGAAAATGACATAATCGTTTAAAAATTAAACACCTTATTCCAAATTTACTATACATATTTTAGATGGTACAGAAGACAATGATAGATTTTGAAACTTTACAAATGCTCCTTTTAAACAATACATTTAACCATGGTTCTTCAACCTTTGGGCCTCCAGCTGGTGTGGAACTACATATCCTAGGATGCCCTGACACAGTTTTAGCATGCTGTTATATCAAAATAGTGGTCGGTCATGCTGGGATGTGTAGTTCCACAGCAGCTGGAGGCCCAAAAGGTTAAAGACCCATGCATTAAACCCTCATAATTAATGAAGACATTTAAAACATTTAAACATAGTGGGCCAAATGTAATAGGGTGAGAGTTTAGAAAAGTGAGAGTTTCTGACACTTTTTAAACTTTGCCAATGTAATAGAGTCCAAAAACAAAGTAACAGAGCGAACGTGCATGTTTTTTCAGACTTAAAAAACTCTCACGATTTAAAATGTCATTCATATGTTTTCCCATTTTGAAGATAAAACTCAACCAATGTGAGAGGTTACTGATAAACTCTCACATTTTCTAAACTCTCACCCTATTTCATTTGGCCCAGTGAGTTTTTAGAACAGTACAAATACTTTGATAATACCACAAATAAAAATACCTTAAAATAATCAGGCTTCAAGGCCCTGTAAATTGCCATACAGGTCTCCGGAATAATCAGTCCCAAAGCCTGGGGGGAAATCAGCGTCCCAAACTTTAGATCGGCCAGGGATCTTCCTGTCGCTAGGTAGCGAAGGGTAGCGACAAGCCTCTCCTCAGCAAATATAGACCTCCGCATGGCTGTATCCTGCCTCTGGATGACAGGGATAACAAGCCTCAACAATTCTTGGAAAGTCTCCTCGTCCATACGCAAGAAATTCCTGAAATCACCAGGATTACTCTCACCAGGGGCGGATTGGGCCACCGGGACAGCAGGAAAGTTCCCGCTGGGCAGGTCCCATCCTCACTCCCGCCTCTATTTGGGCTGCTTTCAGATATTTCCTGGGATGGTTTTCCATCCCAATCCGCCCCTGATTCTCACGTATCTCCATCAAGAGGGGCATATGCGACATGGTCTCCCTCCGCAACACCCACTCCTTTGTCCAACAGGAACGAGGCCTTCTCCTCCTCCTCTCAGCCCTCCTCCTGCCAGACAACATGACATCTCCAGCATAAACCACCAGAAGACTCTGACTTATGGGATCCATCACAGAAGCACAAAGAACGCAATTTGTTAAAGGGCAAGCCAGAAACAAAGGAAAGCAAAATAGCTATGCAACAACGTTTAGCAGGTATAAACCACACTAAACTAGCCACAGAGCATAAATGCAGACTTATAAAATGGCCGACACCTTTTTATTCTGTCAGATTGCCCCTCCCACCTACCTCATCCATTTTCACATTTGCCAAACCTTTTTTTTTAAATGGACCAATCAAAGGATTTCATAGGTATGCCTCATTTACATTTTTGTTCATCGTTCACAAAATCGTTGGTAAAATCGTTCATTATTTTAGTAATAAACAATTTTTAGAAATGATTTTCGTTCACTTTTTCAAGGGAAATTCTGAATGAAAATCGTTGACGAAAATCGTTTGTTACAAAAATCGTTATGTGTGTATGCAGCTTTAGAGCTTGTTGCCCTTCGGACCACAAATGTTTTTAAAGGGACACTGATGATGTACTGGCACACCTCTGAAATGGCGTTGAAACACTCTGGCACGCCTGTGTCTGCAACTCCACTCCCCAGTTACCACTGCCCTGCCCCTGTTACCACCCACAAATGGCCTCTCCTGTCACTCATTCCACTGGGCTGTCTTGGCAGGGCAAGCGAGCACATTCCGATCGATTGTACTAGTTTGCGCACGCACACTGTGAACTACACGCGTGCGCACATTAGCAAACATCGTCTGCAACGAGCGGCTGCTTGCTAGCGAACGTGTCTGAATCAGTCCCAATGTTCTTATTCTCCTATTTTTACACTACATTTACAAAATCAACATGCCACCCACCACCCAGGGGTGACCTGGAGAGGCACCCCTAGCCTAGGCTGATAGGCTCTTTATTTGCTTGTTACAGCCAGATACATGCAGGCATCTCACTGATGTCTGCATGTATCTGTGTCAATCTGACCTGCTCATGCTCAAATCGGAAGCATGAAGCAGGTCTATTCATTTGGGGATTTGAAGTTTGATTTGAAGGTCGATGTTGTGTTCGATTTCAAATCGAATGATAGTAAATAAGGGATTTGTGTGTTGGTCTATGTAAAAGTACCAATGTTTTTCAATGTTCGATCTGAGGTTGATTTGATAAAAATTTGATTTGAAATTCGATTTTACATTCGATTTGGCCTTTAGTAAATACCCAAATGCAAAATCGAATACAAATCGAATGCCAAATCACTCAAAATGCATAATCGAACCTTAAATTTACCCCCAAGTGTCTAATATTATGCTTTGAAGTCTTCTGGTGTTAGTTGGATTCTAGTTTGATTCTGAAGTCATATGTAGGTTGCATATGGATTTCTGTTTTCAGGTTAGAACGAGCCTGAGCTGCTTGCTCTCAAAATACTAGGGTAATGTACTAAACACTTTATAAAATACCACTGTACGGTGTTTATACCTCAATGTATAAGGGTAAAGGCTATTAAAAGGTTAGAATTTGATACTCTGAGGTGAAAAACAACATGGATAGCCTTGGATAAGGTAAGAGGGGGGTGTTCATTTACTGTATATCATGATCCATTTTTTCCCAGTAAATTAACAGATTGTCAATTTATTGGGTTTTTACAGAATATTGTTGTTTATTCCTTATAATTAATGTAAATTTAGGTTAATGTATACCAAATGGAAAAAACTTAAATAAATAACATAATATTTCATGTAGCCAGTAACTGAACACAGTTTTTACCTGGAGGCGATTCAAATGTTCTGCCGGCGACTTTTTTTTTAAGACGCCCAACAAAGCAAGTCATTTGTTAGCTGCCGGTGCCGGCATTTCTGCACGCACTCAGGAAGGTGCGAGCAGAAATGCATGTGAAACCTCCTGGTTAGGGTGCGCTAACTGCAGTTAGCACTCCCTAACCAGAATTTTAGATGGGTTTAGCCATTTTACACGGCTAAACATCGTCTCATAGGTGGCAAAGAGGGTGATAATTAATGAACGCCCGGAACAATTGAATAGCAAACTGGGCGCTCATTAATTATCACGACCTAAAAAACATTTGAATCGCCCACACTGTGTTCAATGATTGGTTATTATTTCTTTGTTTACTGGGTTATAGTTACCCAGAGGTTCTAATAGAATGTATGATTCAGAGGTGCACGTTATTGCAGCCGTAGCTGCATCTTTATGCTGATGCAGCAGCTGATGGGTTTCATACAGAGATGCCCACCACCTGTGGTGCTAATCCACTGCTTTATGGATTAAGACACACTATCGGCAGCACCATCGAACATTGCACCAACCCTATGGAAGCGCAAATTCTCTTTCTGAACATGGTCGCCGGAATCAATGCAGCTGTGGCAAAAGACGCAGTTACTGACTGCGATATGCCCACGTCTGGTTAGCCACCTCCGTTACCACCCAGAAAAGCCCACTGAAATTAATTCTCTCTGATTCTAAATTCATTCTGCGGCTCCCGGTGGAAATTATTGGCACGCATGCGTAGTGCGGCTCGGACACACTTGCAGGCTAAAAACATCAGCCTCTAGCGTGCATCATCAGCCCACTGTCTGCTACTTTGGAAGCTATTGTCAGTGGCACTCTAATGCTGGGTACACACTAGGCGTCTAAACCCGGTCTATTTGGGTGCAATATGGACAAAATAATTCAACAAATGTATATCGCCCCACCAGTTTAGACGGGTGATTGGGCGCACAAAAAGAAGTTAATCCCATCCAGAGAATTCAAGCAAGAGCTCTAATGAAGAGAATATAGATGGAGGCCAACACATGGTCAAAACTTTATATATTAACGTCTATGGGGTCAATCTTATTAGATGAGAATTTACGAGGTGTGAGGTGCGAGTTGCTATTTTTCTTCGAATTCGCACAGCAAATTCATTTTGCAATCCAATTAGCAACTCGCACTGAACCAGTGAGGCTGAATTCGCATTTTTCCATTCGCAAGTATCTGAGATTGAGAGATGGAAAGGAAAATCTTTATTTTAAGGTTAAAATGTCAGGACACTGTGCTGAACCCCTTGGACACCCCCCTAATGACTAATTAGGCAATTAGAAGTTTCCAATTTGCTTAATTAGTCCAATAATTACATATCAATTTTGGGGGTAAAAAAAATTTCCTGAAATTACACCCAAATCAACTTCTCCATTAGTTTAGGCACCCCAAATTGAATTACAATATTTTTTTAATTGAAATATAATTGGGTTTTTGTTTTATAATTTTTTTTTTATTTTTCAAGGTGCCCTCAAAGTACCCCAAAATCACCTTTTTTTGCTACTTTTTTTTTGCATTTTTCATTTAATTAGTTTGAGATTAAACGAAAAAACAAAAAAAGTTTGCTTATTATAATTTTTTTTGCATTTTAAAAAAAGCCCAAATCAGCCATTTGATACCATGTAAAAACCTACAGTACCTTCCTAATGCCCACAAACAGCCTTCTATACCATACAAAATTGGATGGTCCAGGATGGTCTCCCCACTTTTTTATGCACTTCTCTCTCATCTCATTTGGCAGTCAATTCGCACTCCTCCACTGCAAGTACCGCGAATAGGCATTTTTAATTGGATTGGACAGTTCTCGGGAGAGCGCATTTGAGCAAAATCTGCGAGTTTCCAGAAACAAACTCGCTACTCGCAATTCGCACCTAATAGGACTGACTCCTATGTTATTGTAGAATATGAGGGAGAGTTTTATCCAGGAATAGTGAGATTAAATCCATAACCAAGTTGAAGTACTGCTTACTTACATCACCATGTCGGGTCTGACTTCTTGGAAATGGCCTGAGAAAAAGTCAGAACGTGGTAATACAGTAACACAGTGAAGGAAAAAATAATTACTCCAAATATAACTATTTCAACAGGATATGGAGTATACAGTGTTCCATAAATACTTACATATAAGCAGGGGTTAAAGTGGGCAGAAACGGGATGGAACTGTGTTCCGTCAGTTCTATTTGGAGGTGGAATGAGTTCCTCCTTCAGTCCACCTTACCTGGCCAGTCGCCCTGTGCCTCAGGGAGGCGCCGGGCTGGAGAGGTGCTGCCTCTGCCTACCCCATTTTCCTGGCACCCTCTGAGATTTTGTTACCAGTGGAAGCCCGGCTCCTACCCTACAGCTGCTGCCGGAGGCTGGAGTTCACTCCTGAGCTCTGCCTTCAGGCTCCTGCAGTGGTTGAAAGGAGAGACATCATGACGGAGCTTAAGGTAAATATTGTGTTTTTTTGTGTAAGGGGAACTACAAATGGGGGCATTACTACTGGGGGCACTACTTTTGGGAGCATTACCACTGGGGGAACTACTAATGGGGGCACTATGACAGGGGGCACTACTACTGAGGCATTACTAATGGGGGCATTACTACTGGGGCACTACTAATGGGGGCACTACTACTGGGGGCATTACTATTGGGGGCACTACTAATAGGAACATTGCATAGGGGGCACTACATAATTGGCACCACTACTGGGGGAACTGCATAAGGGGCACCACTACTGTGGGCTCTGCATAAGGTGCAATACCACTGGAGGCACTGCATAAGGGGCACTACTAATGGGGCACTGCATAATGGGCACCACTACTGTGGGCACTGCATAAGAGACATAACTACTGGGGGCACTGCATAAAGGACACCACTACTGGGGGCATTGCATAAGGGGCACCACTACATTGTCATTGCATAGTGGGCACTACTGCTGTGGGCATTATGTGTAAGAGGCACTACTGCTGTAGGCATTGTATAAGGAGCACTACTACTGTGGGCATTATGTGTATTAGGGGCACTACTACTGTGGCCATTGTGTATAACGGGCACTAATGAGGGCAGCAAAAGGGGCACTACTGTATGCCATAACATGAATAAGGGACACTATTATGCAGTGTAATCTGAATCAGGGGCACTATGTGCGGAATCGGTATGAATTACAGGCGGACGGGATGTCGGCGGTCAGGAGACCAACAGCGGCATCCCGATGGTGAACATCCCGACAGGGGCCAGTAAGTAGCCTAACCCTCCCCCTCTCCTCAACTAACCCTAACCCTCCCCCGGTTGTGCCTAACCCTAACCTCCCCTCGGTGGTGTCTAACCCAAACCTCCCCCCCAGTGGTGCCTAAACCTAACCCCCCTTCCCGCACCCTAAACCTAACCCTCTCGGGTGGTGCCTAACCCTAACCACCGCCCTGGTGGTGCCTAAACCCCCACCCTACAGCCAAACCATAACTCACCCGGGTCAATGCCTAACCCTAACCCACCAAGGCAGGTCTCTAAACCTAACCCCTCCTCCCCATGTTGCCTTTGTTTAATTAAAGTAACTTACATTGTTCATTCACTGGTCTTGCATGTTCATTTTCTGGCTTTGTGTGTTCACTGGTAATTTCTGCACCTCTCCTGTTTTTTGGTTGTAAAATTCTAACTATTACTACAATCTTCACACCACAATTTCTTAAAAAAGTAGATACAATAATGATGATGGTACATATATCAAATATGAATTTATGTTGTATCTACCTCATAAACCATAATTTTAAACAAGAGAATTTCCTTAACTGTTCATTCACTGGATGATTCACCCTAAAGGTGCATACACACACAACGATTTAGTTAATGAACGATTTTAGTAAACGATTTTCTACCTTGAAAAAATGAACTAAAATCGTTTACTAAAGTTGTTCATTTACTATGTTCATTTAAATGTAATGAACGACTTTTTAGAACTACAAACTATTTTTGCATATTCCCTTACTGAAAATCGTTGAGTTGACAAGTCTGACTGAACTACAAACTACAAACATGAACACGCATGAACGAAAATCGTTCATCGTTTGACTCAGAAAGTGAACGATTTTTACAAACGATTATCATTAAACGACATTGTTTAACGATAATCGTTCAAAAAATCGTTGTGTGTGTATGCACCTTAAGTCAATATTCTGAATTGCACTGTGCGGATCCTACTAAGTAGTGTTCATACTAACATACTAACATTTTCTGAAATAGGTCTGCCTTACTGCTTCAGTAAACTACATAAAGGAAAGATTACCCATTACATTTAATGTAGTGCCCCTAGTGGTCAAATTATGATTAATAGAATAGGTTATTGTACCAATACTTACAATTATATAAACTTTATCAGTAAATTAATAAAGAGCATTTCTCATAAATCAAAATGTATTTTGTTTAGCAATATCACTCTTGTGTTTCATTTAGCAGTAAGTGAGATTTCAGTATAATAATTATATATTACATATCTTGACAGCTTTATAAATATAAGCAAAGATATAATTTGCTACATGAATAGCAACTGTCTACATGTTTCTATGATACTTGAAGTCAATGTACAACCAGCTCGAATACCAAATATAATGAAAGCAGAGACTGAGAATAACTGCTAGACATATTTCTATGTATTATGGATACACCATAGCGGAATGCCCTTAAAGTGCAGCATGCACAATATGGTTTGAATAACATGATAGGGTGGTATCTAAGTTTCCCTTTAGGGAGTACTAGACTCTGAGCTGTCACAACAGATTGTGGAAACATATCAGGCTGAAGGATGGGATCCTAATCATATTGATGAGACAATCATTGGAAGAGCTGCTAGTGCTTCTGGAATACTTTCTCTGGGAATACAATTAAATTATAAAGAACACCTGCAACCACTATGTCCCTGTAAAATCTCCAATTGCTCTAAAAGCCATCAAAATCTGTTAACATTAATAAGAAAGGGTAAAACACTTTATTAAGACTGGAATTTAGGCAGGATTTAGATGTATTTGAAGGAATGTATAGCTTTAAAAATGAGCAAGTTGAGCTGTGATAAGAGGAGAAGAGCACAGTGTAAGCATAAGCAGTCAGCAGGAATATGAATTCACTCCCTACTTAGGACTGTATTAAGGACCTTATGGACTAGGGCATATCTTGAGAAGTGGACCAGCTGTGACCAGTGCTGTGTGGTTGTGGCAAGTTCCATGTTGGCATGTACACCCCTTTACTATCAGTCTTAATGTCTCCCTAAATATGGAAAAGTAGAAAAATTGCATAATATTGTGAGGAAAATAGAAATACAGTATATAATTATGATTTATAGCTTACCGTGTAGCCAGTGGGAGGCTGCTCATCACCATGCTGTCATCATGATGGGCCTATTTTTATGTCAAGGCCTGTAGCATTAGTCGCATCTACCCCAATTGTTAATCTGGCCCTGTCAAGGTATTTGAAGCTCCAGAATGCCATGTGTGTGAGTCTGCATTCTAGGGGGTAAATTTACTAAGAATCGTGTCTCTCCGATATGCCATTCACCGCCGAATTTGCCCTGTTTTTCAAACACAGAGATTTGCTAAAGGCAAACACAGGTGGCAAAACACGAATCCATAGGCAGGAATTGTAAATGTAACATGATCGTAAATGGAACAAACTTGGGTCAAAATAGAAGTTAAAAATAGACCCCCTCCTGAGCAACATGTTTAGCAGAAACATGCACAGATCAGAGTGATTTGTGCATAAAATAATGCGGGAGTCCCCCTCACTAAGCATAACCAGCACCAGGCTCTTTGAACCGGTCCTGGTTTAGGAAATATGAAGGAAAAATGTGTAGGAGTCCCCCGTATTTCCATGAACCAGCACCCGGCTCAACTAGCGGGGGGGGGGTAATGCCACAGCCAGGGAATATACTTGATGAGATCCATTGGCCAAAGCAATAACCAGCCCCAAATTAGTCAGCCCAGGCCAGGGATTCCTCGAGAAGTGGGGAGCACCGCAATAAAGGCATGCCCCCTCCCTTGTATACAGAAGCCCAGGTCTCTCTGTACTTGTTGGAGGGACTAACCAGGTGTTTTTTCATATTTTCAAAAAACAAAAGTTTATTAATAAAAATAAAATAATATGAGAAAAACATTGAAAATAGTTAAAAAGAAAAAATAATAAACAAGAATAGTAAACATAGTGTGTAAACAGAGAAAATTAGTAAAAAGGAGAGAAAGAGTGCAATTAATGAAAAAGAAAGAGGAAATAGTGAAAATGGTAAAAATGGAATGAGAAAAGGTATTTAAAAAAAGTTACATATTAAATAAAAAAGTGAGAAAGAAATATGGAGTGACAAAAATGAGAATAAGAAGATAAAAAGAGACTACAAAATAAAGGTGAATAAAAAAAACAGTTAAATACACAGGAAAAGACTGAGTTAAAAAATGTATTGAAAAGGGAAAAAGGAAAAGAAAGTTAATAAGTAAAATAGAAAAAAAAACCTGAAACATAAATTTTAAAAAAAGCAAAAGAGAGAGAGACACAGATAATAAAATAGAAACAAAGAGAAGAATGAGTAAAGTGAAATGCAGTGAGAAAAAAGTGAGACAATATTAAAGAACAGAAAAGTGAAAAAGAGAAAAAAGTAAACAAAGTTCCAAAAGGAACAGATAATAACAATAAGAAAGTAGAAAGTGAAAAAGAGAGCTAAAAAAGAGAAAAAGAAACGGAGAGAAAAAGTAAAAAAAAAGGGCAGGAGAAGAGGGTTAAAAATAAAAATAAAGATAGATAAAAAAAATAGGTAAGGAAAGAGCAAAAGGAGAAAGAAATGTCAAAAAATATAGCAGAGAAAAAATGTAGAAAAATTAGAAAGAAAAATCATTAAAGTAAGAAGTAAAAAAGAGAAAAAACAGTGAGAAAGAGAGAAAAAGAGTAACCATTAATAAAAATAAAGAGAAATGTAGAAAATAGAGATAAACCATAAATAAAGTGAGAAAATAAAGTAAAGAGAAGAGAAAACACATGCAAAAAAGTTCGTAAAAATAAAGTGGGAAATAAATGGAAGCAAATTAGGGAAAGAATGAAAAGAAAATAAGAAGAAAACAGAGAAGGGTAGTAAAAACAAGAGATACAGAAGAAAAAAACAGAAACAAGAGTAAAATGATTGAGAAAAAGAGAACGATAATACCAGAATTTAGGTATTTAGGATATTACTATTGAAACAGGAGTAACCACAGTTGTAGTGTTGTTGTCACATAGTGAACTATTAATGGCAATGTTATGGTAATGATGATGTCTGTTGGTCTTCATCAGAAGCAACAATATGGAATTGGGACTGTGATCAACTTCTATCACTTTTTTGCTGTAACCTTTTTTTTTCTGTAGTGCATCTCCTATATAAGGTGTAGATGGTAATCTATAGCAAAAAACGAAGTGCTGCTCCTAAATAAGGTATAGTGGCGTAACTAGGGTATTTGGAGCCCAGGGTAAATTTGAAAAGGGAGCCTCCCCCCGATGTGCGTTGTCACTTAAAAATGGGGCGTGTCAACATGACACAGCCCTTTATTTTCACACTGAACATTCCTATCCATATGCACCTTAACCCTGGTAGTACCCCTTATACAGTACCCCCAGTATGCAGTTGTGGTCCCTCTTATGCAGGCCCATAGTAGTGCCCCTTATACAGTATCCCCAGTAGTAGTTCCCCTTATACAGCCCCCAATTAGTTCCCCTTACTCAGTACCCCCAGTAGTGGCCCCCCAAATGCAGTGCCCCATGTAGTGTTCCCCCTTATGCAGTGCCCCCAGTAGCAGTCCCCACAATGCAGTGCGCCCAGTAGCGGTATCCCCTTATGCAGTGCCCTTTATATAGTGCCCCCAGTAGTAGTCCCCCCCTATGCAGTGCCCATGATATAGTGCCCCCAGCAGTAGTCTCCCCCATGCAGTTTTCCCAGTAGTGGTATCCTTATGCAGGCACCCAGTAGTGATCCCCCCTATCCAGTGCCCCTGTAGTGGCCCTTCCTATTATTGCCCCCAGTAGTGGTCCCCCCAGTGCAGTGCCTCTAGTAGTAGGCCCCTTTTATAATGCCCCCAGTGGTAGCCCCCCCCCAAGAAGTAGGCCCAGTAGAGGTTCCCCCTCCCGATTAAGTGCCCCCAGTAGTAGCCCCCCCAGTAGAGGTCCTCCCAATAATGGTGCCCCCAGTAGTAGCCACCCCTCCCCCGTTGTGCCCCCACAGTGGAGGTCCCCCTAGTAGTAGCCACCCGCCTACCCCGTTGTGCCCCCAGTAGTGCAGATAGGTTTAAAAAATATATTTATAAAAATATACTTACCTGAATCCATGCTGCTGCTGCTGCTCCGGTCCGCGACACCGCTGCCGCCGCCGCTGCCCGCCAGTCCTCCCGGGCTGGCGCGCTCAGCATTATGGGACAGATGTCATGATGTCATGACGTCTGTCCCATTACCCACTGCAGGAGCCGGACGGAAGCCCATTTTTAGATTAACCTTGGTACTTGGTACCTGTGGTCTTGCCATGCTTTTTATTGGACTGATTGCATAAGTTGTTTCCAGAGCTTGTCATGCAGCTACAATTTTTATCTGATGATCTCCATCTCCCTCCCTCTAGAATTAAGATGTCACTATTCCCTAATTCTGATAATAATAATAAGAAATATTTATATTGTACCTTTCTCCCCGATAGCCATCAAAGCACTGTACATACTTGCATAGGGTGTGGCAGCAATCATGCATCTGGAAGAAATGAACACACTCCGTGTGTTCACCCCATGTTTGCGTGGGTTTCCTCCGGGTACACTGGTGTTCTACCACAAAGTCTAAAAATCTACTGATAGGTCAAGTGACTTCTGATCGCCATGTTAAAATGGTGTCTGATGCCATGTTTCTACTAGAAGAAGAAATAGTGGTGGCTATAGAGAGGGCCATCGAGAGCTGACATGGGCCCAGGTACTGGGTGGATGTGGCCACTCCCCCCTAAAAAATTTGAAAAAATACTATGCATGACTTTGTGAAGTGCTACAAAGATTTGACAATGACAAAGATGGGACAATGTCCCCCTCAAAATCTGACCCAAGTCCTCTCCAGGTCTCTCCAAAAAGCCTGGGCCCAGCTAATTAATACCTGACCCCCTTTCTCAGAGCCCCTGGCTATAAAACATCAAGATGTCATAGAGACCAAACTAACATGACAGCTGCCAGATAAACTATATGTCTACTTTAAAATAGTGCTGAATAATATATCAATATCTTTCTTTAGAAGTGCAAATACTCAGAACTATGACTTATTAAAAATCCAACTTCTGCTGGTGCCCTCCTCCACCCAATATATAGATATAGACACACTAGGCGGCACTCAAGCAAATATATGAAAATAATGACACGGAGTTCCCGTGATTCAGGTCAACGTTTCAATTAATTAGAGAATTTTCATCAGGACAAGCAATACAACAAATGACACTTACCTAAATACAGAGGCTCGCTGGATCCATGAGCTTGACACTCTGAGCCCGAAGGTATTGAGGGGTCTATTCATCAACACTAAAATAATGTTTTTAAGGACATTTTCCTTAAATAATGTTATTTTGGTATTCATGAACAGACTTAGCACAGGAGATATCAGAGATATCTCCTTGCTAAGTTCCCCTGCGTTAATTTCCACACTCCCCATACATTAGTATGGGGATGTGGAAATTGTGGTATTCATCAAATTCCGAAAATTATGAATTTTCGGAATTTGATGCAGTTACTATTCGCCACTGTGAGGTGGCGAATAGCAGAATCGACTTACCTGTATCCGCATGTGCAGGTCCCCCGACGAGTCCCTCCGGCGCTCTGCTCCGTCCTCAAGCTCCGGAGGCTGGTTGGACATGTGTGCTCCCCAGCAGAGCACAAGAAAGTTTAGAATTTTTTCTAATCTGTCATGTGGTCCGCTGGGAAACCACATGACAGACCAGCAGGACGGAGCCGGAGGCTGCTGCGCAGACAGGTTAGTCGGGGGGGGGGAGGTGAGCGGAGGGGGAATGGGGGGGGTCGGGGGGGTACACAAACTTAACGCATCTGTAGGCGGTGCTGCGCATGCGCTGGTTTTACAGATGTAACAGCGCATACGCAGCACTGTTTCCAGATGCGATAAGGTAGTGTAGGCAGGGAAAAGTATCTATTTCCCGAAAAGCTGTCATCGCAAAAATTTCAGAATAGATACTTATGGAGAGGTGGAATGATGAATTCCACCTATAATTAGGTAGAACTCCATGCGAGTTCTAAACCTAATTATCTCTAGAGAATTTTTAGGTTTAATGAATAGGCCCCTGAATGAGCAACTTATCCTGAATTGTTATTTCTAGTACAACATTTTGCATTCACTGTTATTTGACGTTTATCTTTTCAACCGTGGGATTTACATTCCTTTTTCAACTTACATGAAGTTTTTTTCATAATAATTTTTCATAATATTTTTTGTTTTATTTCTATTTTTATGTGCTTTTTAGCACGGATACCTCTTCCCCATACCGCCTTATATATGAATATATTTGTGTGCTTATTGGATGTTTTTCCTAGTCAATAATTTTTTCTGACCAAAATATTTTTTTCTGACCATGTTTTCTGGACGTTCCTGATCTTGTGCCTTTCAGTCTTGCCTTATATTTGTTTGATATGAGAGAAACATATATTGTATAATTATACAGTTTATTACTATGGGCTCTATTTACTACAATCCGCATATTGAATGCAGATTGTCGTGTGAATATTAACGACTGAATTTGCATTGCGAATTCAGGCAATATCACAGGGATTGACTACAAATCCCTTGCAGGGACAGAGCTTGCGATAAAGCTATGTCCCTGCGAATCCCCTTCGGAGCCTTATCACGGTATTTTCGCAAAAAATACCGTGACTAAGTGCCTGCACATGCGCCGACCGGTCGCCACTGCTATCCCCCCCGGCGCTAAGCCCCGCCCCCGGTGCTAAGCCCTGCCCCCACGATCGCGGACCTCCCCTCCCCCCCGCGACCCCCCTCTCCCTTAATTGCACTTACATGCATGCTCCGGGCCTCCGGTGATGTTCTCCATGCCTCCGGTCAGGTGATCTCCCATACTGCACTGGGACACCTGATGACCGGGCAGCAGTGCACTATGGGAGACCAGCTGACCGGAGGGGAGTTATCACCGGAGGCCCAATCACCGTTCCCTGGAGTCAGGTAAGTACATTTTTTTTTAATATTTTTTTTTTTCTTTTTTTTACAGTGATCAGCTTGCGGTCTGTTTAGACCACACAGCTGATTACTGGGACCGACTCCCGGCTCTGCTCTCCCCGTTAGAGTGGAGCAGGAGACCGGTAACCGGGGGAGGCCCTCCAGGTGGCGTTATTATCACAGGGCTTTCCCCAATATTTTTTCACATTTCATTTTTAGTAACTCTGGTCGGATCACATTCCCCATTACAATTATGGGAAATGTGATCTGATTACTAAAAATAAGTGATAATTAGGGGTTGGAGTAGAATTTTACAAATTCTACTCCAATTGTAATAACTATAGGTGATACTAAAATAATGTGAAAAGGGTGTGAAAACACCCTTTTTCACTTTATTTTAGGCAAAATAATGTTAATAAATAGAGCCCTATGTCTTCTCCGGTTTCTGACTTATCGATCTGGAATGCTTTCTTTTTTCCACTATGCCGCCTAGTGTGTCTATATCTATATCTTTCTTTATATATGTATCTACTAAGCCTATGAATTTTCTACTGTTATTATTATTATTATTATTATTATTATTATTCTGTTGTATATACTTTTTTGGACTGAATGGATGGAATTGATCTCTTCAGATGTGATGCCACTTCCAGTGCTCACTAGAATTTTGATACAGATGTTCACAACAAGGCCGGAACTGAGAATAAGCAACCTCACTCCAGAGGGGGCGCCTAGGGTTACCACCCATCCCGGATTACTCTGGACAGTCCAGAGATCTGCCTGACTGTCCAGATGGGTGTAGAGATGTGTCACACTTGGGACACATCTGTGGCCAGCAGTGTGGACTAGACATCAGATCCCAGTGCTGACCGAGGATACCAGTGCTGACGGAGGTTTCGCTACAGCTTTTCAAATTTGGACTGGGCAGCATGCCAATCGCTGTTAGCGAAGCTACAGTCAATCAGGAGTGGCCTCAGTGCTACAGCTTTTATTAGCCGTCACAAGCAATGCAAAGTCAGTATGACGGTGGAGATGGAGCATAGAAGAGCTCCTAAATAGATGCTAAAGACGCCGCACAGAAGAAGCGACCAGGCAAGAAGAATATCAAAAGCGCTGCATGACAAAAGTCCAGAAGAGCCTGCAGAAAGAAGATGCTGGGTCAAACCAGAAGACCCAAGGATGCCTAAGGCCTGGCGGCATGGGGGCTCTTGCAAAAAAGCTTATGCAGGACCCCTTGCTCTTCATGTGAATTCAGTGAGAGTCAAGAGAGAATCCAGCACTTGGTAAGCTGAGGAGCGGTGCTGACTCCTGCAGGGAAGGACCAGTGGAGAGGGTTCCTTTCTGTGCTGCCAAGATCACCAGGGTGGGTAAGGTCCCAATGGGACACTTTTACCCATTACTATAGTAGACCACCAGGGTTTCGGACGTTAGGCCTGTGGCACGCAGTTAAGCAGTAGGTCCACGTGCATGTTAGGTGGGATGGGGGGTGGGGGTGCACCAGCTAAAATGTTGCCTAGGGAACCAAATTGATCAGTGCCAGCCCTGATTCACAAACTGTTATTTGTTATCCCTCTTTTTTAAATGTGTGCTTGCATTCCAGCTACCATCTTCCCATAAAGAAGAGAATGTCCCAGGAAAAACATCATGTCTTCCCTGGGACACTCTCATTTCATGCTATTATCCTGGTGGATAGACTATGGAGGATCTTTTTGTGGTCAAAGACTATGGGGCCAAATGTAATAGGTTGTGAGTTTATTCGCATATATGGATTCACACCTAATCGTATGTTTTTTAGTTGCGAATATCACTCTTAAATTGCGTATGTAATAGGTTGTGATATTTCAGCCACATACGCTGTTCGCATGCAACGTCTTGCGAGAAAACTCCCAGGAAATGGAGCAAATTTTAGACCAACTGGAATGCGAAATTCATTTCAGCAAGCTTACTGACACAAACACAATCACCCATTGGCAAGGCTAAGTCCCATGACTTAGGCATCACACACACTATATAAACCCCTGAGCCACCATTTTGTGCTTTGATAGGGAGTGAGGAGCTGAGTGAATGAGAGGGGAGGTGTGGTCTGACTGCAGACACAGTGACACAGCATGGCAAGCAGGAGAGCTGGGGGAGCTCAGCAGAGGGTGGAGGAGGAGGAGGAGGAGGATAAGGGGTTGTTTGTCAGGCAGAGTCACAATCATCAGGAAGTGCAGGAGGAGGATGATGACACAGAGGTGGAGGAGGAAAATGAAGATGAGGGGAGGATGAAGAGGAGGTGGCTGAGTCTGCTGGTCCTTTGCCTGGGAAGACGCCCTGTGGGCCCAATATGCGCTTCACCTATGAAGAAAATTCTGCACTGGTACAAGGTATGGTACCAGTGTTCACACCATCTCCAGGGAGAACACGCACACTGTACCCCCCTGGCCAGAAATAAATAAATGTGGGTTGGCATCACAGAAGCTGTTAATGGTGTTAGTAGCTGCAGATATGATGTTTACAGCAATTAAAAATGTTTCAACGACATCAAACGTGTGTTAAAGGGAAAAATGGCAGATGAAGTTAAGCAGTCCCGCAAGATCTCAAACAGATGATTCAGCCAGAGATCCTACCCGGAACTCAGATTGAGGATACAGACAGACCTCCAAACCTATTGGTGAGTAACATAACAATACTCATATTACATATTTGTATTAGCATAATTTGCTGGGGTGTTAGTGCTGCTCTATTACTGTACAATTAGCTGCTGGTGTAGAACTACATAGACAACAGGTATGTTGTGACCTAGATTGCACAGAGTACAAAAACTTTATTGTTTGAGGCATGCTGGGATGTGTTGTGTTACAGCATTTTTGGGGGGGAGTTTGTATAAAGATTAATGTTAGCAAGTAAAAATAGATTTGAACTTAACACTAATAAGTTTTTTGAAATAAGCTAACACAGAAAGGGCCATTTCACTGTTAGCTTAAAACTAGCTATGAGTGGGTTCGGTGCCCTGAGCAACTGAACCCACTCGAAGGCAGATCCGAGCCGACTCTGGTTTTCCCGCCTGACTTGGATCTCAACGAGGCAAAACGTTATCATCCCGCTGTTGGCTTCTTGTGGGTTTTGGATTGTAAAAAGGTCCCGCGATTACCGCCATTTTCCATTCCGGCTGTGGAGAGTGAAGCTGGGAGTTGTGCTACGCTGCTGTTGTGCATAATTGTGAGGTTGTCCAGTCCATAGGGGCTGGCTGGCTGTTGTCCATAGGGGCTGGCTGGCTGGCTGTTGTCCATAATCCATACCATATAGGGGCTGGCTGTTGTCCTATCCATAGGGGCTGGCTGGCTGTAGTCCATAGGGGCTGGCTGGCTGTTATCCATAGGGGCTGGCTGGCTGTTTTGAGGTTGTTCTGTTAATAGGGGCTGGCTGGCTGTTGTCCATAATCCATATAGGGGCTGGCTGTTGTCCTGTCCATAGGGGCTAGCTGGCTGTAGTCCACTGGGGCTGGCTGGCTGTTCTGCTGTGTTGTCCAGGGGGTGCTCTGTCCATCAGGGGTGCTCTTCTCCAGTGTGAAAATATTTTTTTTTTTGTGTGTGTGCGTGTTAGCCTGCCACACCACCAGTGTGAAAATAAAAACAATTTTTGTGTGTGTGTGGTTGGTTGTGTGCGTTAACAGCAACTTAGCTGCGCTATAATTGCTTGGTGACACTGCTATAAGACCGCAGTGAGTATGGAGGACAGTCACATGATAGGAGAGCAGGATCCACATACCAGTCTTGTAGCTGCCAGCAGAAGTCATGATGACGATGCAAGGCCGTCTACATCATCTATGAAGGATGATGTACCAGGGTTTAAGTCATGCCAAAAAGTCAGGCTAAAAAAACAACTTTTACCCTGTTAAAGAAAAAAAAATCTAAAGCTAAGTCAGCTTTAGAGAGACAAAAAATTAGCAATATGCCATTCACTACACGAAATGGCAAGGAAAGGATAAGGCCTTGGCCTTTATTTATAACTGATGGTTCTAGTGATGATTTAAGCCCCTCTGCTTGTAGGAGAGGTACAAAAAAAATTGTTAAGACGTGTAAGACACAGGAACCAACTGTGTGCTCCGAAAAATCACAAATCCCAGAGGAGAGTCCAAGTGTGTCCGCGGTTGCCATGTGTGAGCCTGACCTTTCTAATACTGTACTTGAAGAAGATCCTCCTTCCACCATTTGTGTGCCCTCACAACAATCAGTCCAGTGTCACCTAGCTGCTCCCTTCTATCTGGATCCAAGCGCCTGCAATCTCCACCACCAACACCTGCATCATCATGAACATCCTCATTTGTGATCGGAAGTAGTCCTGTATCCAATATCTTAAGGACTGACTCCTCTCCTATCCATTGGTCCTCAGATGGATCCTTGAGTGTTATGCCTGCTGCTGCTGTTGCTATTAGTGGATCTTCATCCCAGCGGGGAACCAGGAAGAAGACTGCTTTTAGTAGTTAAGGTTCAACAAAACAATTGACTGTCACACATCCTTTGCATTGGCGAACAAGTATAACATCAAACACCCAGTTGCACAGCAGATTACTGATGCCATAACAGCTATGCAGGCATTAGATGTGCATCCAGTATCCGCCATTAATGCAGTGGGTTTTAGACAGTTAGTGGAGGTCCTGTGTCCCCGCTACCATGTCACTTCGCTAGAATAGCAATTCCCAATCTGTACAAGGACATTTAAAAAAAACCTTTTTAATGTCCTCCGAAATGCTGTTGTGCCCACTGTCCACTTAACCCCAGATATGTGGAAAAGTGGGACAGGGCAAACTAAAGATTACATGACTGTGACAGCCCACTGAGTAGGTGTATTGCCTCCAACAGTGCAAACAGCAGCAGCAGCATCTAACAAATGCCAGCTCATTCAGAGGCAGGCTACTCTGTGTATCACCGGTTTCACTAAGAGGCATATCGCTGAGCACCTCTTAGAAAAACTCAGAGAAATCATTGCAAATTGCTTACCCCACTTGGATTCTCCTCGGGATTTGTGATTTCTGACAATGCCAGCAATAGTGTGCGAGCATTACATGTGGGCAAATTCTAACACATCCCATGTTTTGCTCACACAATTAATTTGGTGGTGCAACATTTTTAAAAATGCAGGAGATTCTCTCAGTGGCCCATAAGATTTCTGGACATTTTCCAAAACCAAAAAACAAAACACAGAAGGGCGGTTTTGGCAAAACCAATCCAGATCCAAAACCAGCAGAGATACAGATCCAAAACCAAAATACGGGGTCGGCGCTCATCTCTAGTAATACCCAGCACTCTAGCGCTCACTGACTGAAATGAGCCAGTGCCCAAAAAAATGCAAAGCACACATTAATTTATGCAGCCCAGACACTGCATGCTACCAGCCAAAGGCTCCAAATCATCTCTCATAAAGGGTCATGAGGTTAGTGCGGTTCAATCTAAATAACTGAACCATCTCATGATCGGAGAGGAAGTCCAGGTCCATCCTTAGTTGATAACCTCGCCTGGCACGAAGCAGAATACTGACCTACATCTGGTGATGCTCCTGCGCCCTCCTCCTGTGCAGCTCCTCCATAGAAAGCAGCCCACACGCATACAGCTCCAATGAAGACTCCACTCCATTTCTCATACCCTCACAGGTACAATGACTGTATGTGTGGTTTATCTAGGGATGTGATTAAGTTTTATGGAGTTCACATGGGTTAATTTGGCACAGTTTTTTTAATCTATGAAATTGACTTTAAACTCACCTATCTGAACCTGGTCTAAAGTTTTTGCGAGTTTTAGTTAAGTTTGGAGTCCAAATTCCTAACTCGCTCTCTATTACATTTGAAGAGTTGTATCTTTAACATTGGAAAACATCTGGATGTGAGCTTCAAAATGGCGAATTTGATAAAGATGAAAACCATGTGAAAAAGCCTGTTCTCACACTGTATTACATTTGAGAGTTCCAGAAAAGTGCAATTTTAATGTCAAACTTGCAACAACAAAAAAAGAAAATCTCAACCTATTACATTTGCCCTTATCTCTTTGATGTAACCTAAGAACTCAGACAAGCTATATATTTTTATTTATGTGTACTAGCATATTGTTGCTTTTTCTTGTTTAGAAGTATATGAAATAGTGAGAGGAACATTGGTAGAGATAATGTCCACCCAATGGCTTCCATTTCAGTCATACTACTGGCTATTATCAGGGGCTGTAACGGACGCCAGACATTGTCTCTACCAAGGTTGGATTAAAGCTACACTTTTCTTCAGTACATTTTTAATGCAATATATTATGTGCCCCCTGTCTTTCTTTGTAAATTCTGTAGATTAAATTAAATTCTTATTATAAACTAGCTGGTATACCCGGATTTGACCGTGTTGAAGACTGGACCCTAAAGTACACCTGCAGCCTTCATTTTTTTACATTGTCCTCTCTATAACAAAACAAAAAAGTTATTTACAGTCGGCTGAAAAGAAACAAAAGTCTCCATCCACATTTTACCCCAGTTATTGATTTATCTTTAATAAGGATTACCATGCAGGTAAAATGAACAGAGCTCAAACAATAACAAGCAGACAGATGACAGCTGCATAACAGCAAAACAAAGCCACATGTTGAAATTCAGCACTATATAAGCAATAAAGGATGATATTGTCAGAGCATGATTCCCTTGGGTACTTAGTTCATACATATATATTTCTTTTTGCAATCACTAAAGATGTATGAATCAAGAGCACTGGCTGGTGAAAGTATGTAACAAAAAAAAACAACCTTAACTGCTCTGAGACCTACACTGTGATACGCACTTTGAAAATCCATATATCTCACAAATCCTGAAGAATCAGAACTCTAATTGTATTTTGCGAACAATTCATAGGAGAAAAGTCTGTCAAAAGAGATGTTTCATTCTTTCTTGCAAAGGCGGTCAGGGAGACTCCCTGATATAGTAGCAATCTCCCTGACTCCATGAAGAGTCTAACAATCTCCCTGAATGCACCTTACCTCCATTATGAAGGTGTTATAAAAAAGAAAAAAGAAAATAGAGATATATACATTCAAATGGGATCGTTAGTATCAGTTCCCTGCATTGGTTATAAGGCACAATGATCCCTATGGCTACATACATTTTCTGAAAAGTATCAGTGTGTTTTCATCAATAAGTAATTCTTACTAACTGCTTTGGGTCTCATTTACATATGGATATAAGTCTATTTTATGACACGCCCAGGGGCATATCTATAATGGGTGCAGGGTGTGCGGGGCACTCGGGCCTCTGGGTCCAGGGGGGCCCTGTATCACACACCCTGCACCCATAGTATTACTTACCTCTCCAGAGTCCCACATCGGCGCGGGTGTCCGGCACTGTAAAGATGACTGGAAAATGGTGCAGCGGCCATTTTCCCGTCATTTGTGCATGCGCTGTCCGTGGCCATTTTCCCGGTGACCTGCGTATGCTCTATAGACTCTGGGCGCACTCTAGTGCCCAGAGTCTATAACTCCGGCGCTGGCCGCGCACAGCTCAGTGCGCAGCCAGCTGCCGGACAGAGAGGAGGGTGCCCGTGTCGGAGACTGCACACGGGCCCCCTCCTCTCTAGAAATGCCCCTGGATATGCCTCTCAGATGTAGCAATACACGCCCACTTTAATACGCGCATATAGGTTTTGCTTTTACAATCTACCTTAAAAGCTTTTTCAAAAGTAGACAAGTGTGGACATAATTGTATTTATAAAGTAAATAAATAAATAAATGAAAGGTAGCTGCCTAGTATTTAAGTTCCACTTTTTTATTCTTTTAAATGAAAGCCATTAATTAAAGCTATTATTAATAGAACAACAATTAAATTTCAAGTTTATAGCTTTCAGTCTTTTGTTTTAGAATCAAATCTCTTTATTTATTATTATTAATATTATTATTAATATTATTTTTAATTTGTCAGGTGTCACAGTGCTCTTATTTCCTATTGGTCAGTGTAGATCAAACTCTTATAGCTTAATAGGTTTTGATTGCCCCCCCCCAGTAGTATTTCAAATACACTGAGCTTGATGCCTCTGTAGCATTATTCCCTCCTTCTACCCAGTGTCCATATGCGCCAATTGTAGCATTACACCCCTAGTGGCAATAGATCCCCGTTGTAATATTACTCCACCCCCAGGCCTGCCAAGAGCCTCGGCGGGCCCGGGTAACAGGAGGCGTGGCCTAATCATGGGAGGCGTGGCCACGCCCCCTTCGGGGAAAAAAAAATAAAAGATTTTCAGCCCATGAAGCGATGCTGGGCGCTGGAGAGGGAGGCGCTCTGAGCCCCCTCAGCCCGGCGCAAAGCCAGCGGGGGCGCGATCAGGGTGATCGCTCCTCCCCATAGGCATAGGAGACTTACGAGCAGTCTCCCACTGCAGCTCAGCATACGCTGTGTGCTGGGCTGCTGTGAGGGAGGGGGGGGCGGCGACGGACCCGGGCCCCCACCGGGCCCCTTGGGAAGCCCGGGCCCGAGTAATCTGTACCCGAACCCCCCCCATCTCAGTGCCCCTGCCCACCTCTTCAAAAATACTGAGATTATTTCAACAGTCTCAATCTGTGCAGGGTTCCCCTTTAAGTGGTGAAGGGCCTGATTTAGATGTGCAGGCAGACAAGGCTGTTTTATTGCCACAGCAGCATATGCATCTTTATGCTAATACCGAGGCAGATAATCTTCCTACTGAGATGCCCACAGGCAGCAGCACTAGTGTGTCTTGGTGCATCTTTTGATACACCATTGGTCACAACATCAATACTTGCACCAGCCCTATGAACATGGCATTCTGTGCCAGTGCTACTGGCACTGCTACTGTCAGTGACACTCCCATGACACTCCCGCATCTGGCTAGCCTGCCATCTGTTACCACAGAGGAACGCCCATTGAAAGCCACAGCTCTTGCATCCAAATTTGTTCTTCATTTCCACGTGGTAACCACCGAGATGCATGCACAATGTGGCTCGGACACATGTGCAGTTCTTCGAACATCGGCCAACTGCATGCATATCGGCATTGCGTGCAGTTAGCAACGCGTGTACCTCTGATTAGGCCGCAGTGTCTGTGTGCACCTGGTTTCTCTATTTTTCCTGAGAAGAATGTTTGTTATAGTTGTATCATACTACATATGTTATTTTCATTGTTCCTGAAACACAGAATAATTCTTCAAATTATTCTTCTATATTGTCTTTATTGAGGAATGAAGAAAGGTCCTTTTAAATATGTTGTTTGCAATTTTCCTGCAACCATGGTTACAGTGATGGTTAATTTTACAAACATGTCACACAGTAAAAGGATTTGCGCAAGTAAATATAAGTTGGAGATTCTGACAGCAAAATTACTGATATGTTTTTATACTTCATAAACTAAAGTGATCCAACATTCTATCATTATAGGCACAGACAACGCAAAAATAACCTTTACCCTGAAATCTTCTTCCACAGATAACATGCATACAATAACCTTGGTGAGAGAACTATTTTATTCTGGATTCAACCTCTTTGCTCAGGACAATGCTATGTCTCTAGACAGCTATGACAATAGTATGCCTATTCCACCAAAATGGTGCTCCTTAAATGGGAAAGTGCATATCTATTTGATGCAAGTAACAATCTATAGTATTAAGATGCATTCAAACTAAAGGTTGCTCCAACAAGCAGTTTTCTGGGAGAAAATGGGAAAATTAAAACCAAATGCTTCTCTCAAGATCATGCCCCATGCATCTCTCCAGTGCCAGACCCCATGCTTCTATCCTGCACCATCCTATTGCAATTCTCCAGCACCATCCTCCTGTGTCTTTTCAGCTCAGACTCCTGAGTCCCTCCACCTCACCCAGTGTCAATCTTGTTCATCCCCCTGCTTCTGTCCTGAGCCCCCACCAGTGTCACTCCAGCCTTCTCTTACTTTTTTGCCTTTGGCACAGGCACAGTGACTGGTCAGGTCACCCCTGCTTCTCTTTGTGGCATGAAATCATCCAAGGAGCTGAAAGGACCTGAGGAGGGGGAGGAAGTTGCAGCCCGACATCCACTAGCAGTGTCCGCATCGTCGATTGATGCAGGAGGCTGGGAGGGCTCTCTGTGGGAATCCTACTAAAGGAGTCTCTTGCTTAGCGTGGGCACTTCCTGGTAGAGCAGAACTAGTTTCACTCCATTCTTACCCACTATAACTCCTGGTGCGAACCTAGATGCTAGGCTAGACAGCGTGGGCGGGGTGATAACACAGGCCCCTGGCGATAACCCTGCCAGTCCACCCCTTGAGCCGCCCCTGGCTGCTGCAAGCATATCTGCTATCCTGGCCAACTCCGTCTCCCCACATTGATGCAGGGAGGAGACATGGATGAGGTCTGGGAATGTACCAGCAGGCTCAGGATGACTACACCTCCTTCCAGCATAAGTAAGGAGAGACAGAGCTGGCCAAAACAGCAGATGTGCTTGCTGCAGCATACAGTTAAGAAAGGAGAAGCCACCTTTGGTGCTCAGGAGGTGTGTGCCCACCTCGCTCTGAAGAGTGCTGACAGACTGGTGCAGTGTAACTTGGTGCAGAGGGAAGGCCGGGCACTGGAGGTGTCCCAGGCTCCGTAGCAGATGCACCCTCTGCACTCACTGTAGCTAAGCATATGCTTAGAAAGTACCTTCCACTCCTAAACAGTCACTGTGAGTGTAATAGTGGGGGAGTAGGGTCACAGCTTAACTACTTTCTGTGAAAAAGGGTGATCACAGTTACACTCTGCTATAGGGGGATCTGCCACTTAGAGCCAGCCTGGCATGCTTAATGTGATTAGGAAGGAAGGAGATGGCTCCAAAAAGTGACCCTGTTGGTAATGGTTAATAATTCAATCTAGAAGTGTGGTGTTTCTTTGTGGAGTGGATGTTTGCCAGTTGGGGAATACACTCTCTGCTGCATTAATTAGAGAATGTACCACTATGTTCATCCTAAGAATACAGCTATAAATGTAATGTAAATCAAAGCATTCAATTTAAACAACAATATAATATGCTACAAACTTTGCTAAACCACACAAGTCAACAGTACCGTCTCAAGACATGGTGTGAACCCATCTTGGCAGAGGCATCTACAGGACTGCCCAATTCCTCTAAATAATTGATCGCTCTTTGCTTTTTTGCAATATAGAAACGTCATGTAGGCATTCAGTATACCTACTGTGGGGTGCATAGGGGGTGCGCAATCTTGCAGTGCACATGCACACCCCACGAATCCACCTCTACTCCTCCACTAAGCCAAGGGGTGAGTAGTGCCTGAACGACTCTCCTTTTCCACCTTCCACTTTGACCTCTAGTTTGTATCACCACCCTTTTTCTGTCTTCTCGTTTGTATTTGTTTTTTTTGTCTATAAACATGTTACAAGCTTTCTCTCTAATATATTCACTACACTGGATATAATGAGGATGTCCTTCTGATGCTCATCTAGGCCTTTGAATGATAGCCTTTGGACTGTGCTTACCCATTCTGCAAACAACTATAGAATACCAGTATAAGATGTACTTTATCGCTTAACCTAAAGAGAGAATAATCAATAATAAACATTTAATACTAACAATGGCTGTGACATAATTGGATTCTCTTAGCAACACTATGGTAGGTGAAATGGTCTTGGCATTTGAAGATTTTATCCTATGCTTTATTGTCCAGGATAACATTTTCAGAAATCTCTGTCTAATACTTTCATATATCATTATAATATATTATCAGCAAAATAAAAACACTAGTTTAAATATATGCTTTAAACCTTTGGCCTTTAACCTTCCCCTTGCCATGAGGAAGCTATTAGAGCTTAACTTTGATTACATTTGGCGTCCAAACTCTTTCAAATATTTGGGTATATATATTACAAAAGCTTACGATCAACTGTACCAGGCTAAATACATCCCCCAACTTCAGTCACTCAAAAAAGATCTTACAAAGTTGGCCCCCCTCTGGATTTCTTGGACCGGTCGTGTTAATTCTATTAAGATGAACATTTTGCCCAGATTATTATATCTCTTCCAGACGTTCCCTATAAAGGTGCCGTTGTCTTATCTATGTGAAGTTCAGTTGCTGTGTGGTTCATTTGTGTGGTCCAATAACAAACCCAGACTTCATAGAACATGCTTAGCAAAATCCACATTTAACGGTGGCTTAGGATTGCCCAGCTTTGAACAATATTTTCATGTAGCACAGCTAAGCCATATTATGTCCTGGCACACTACGGAACGGAGTAAAAATGGGTACTTCTTGAGAACGACCTGGGGGGTGAGACCAGCCACGGTTTGGGGAGTTCTTTGCATGAAGGCTATTTTGCAAGTTTGGGACAAACTGAATAAACAGTTGGATATGGCACCATACCCGTCCCCTCTGGCATCATCCACATTTCCTTTTAGGATGCATCCATGGGTTTCTGCTGGAATAACTAGAATCATCCACGTTCAAGGTGACTTCACGCCCCACTATTTTGCTGATTTATGTGAGAAATATGGTCTATCACCTAGGTTTCAATTTGCATATTTGCAAATCAATAGTTTCATAAATTCTCTTAGTAAACCTCACAAACTTAGACAACCTACCTCGTTCAAATGTCATTGCATTTATGATCCCAGCGGTAAGTGTAGTAATTCACTCTTATACTCGTTGCTAGCCAGCCCATCTCCTGAGTTCAAGGAACCCTTTGAGCAAGCTTGGGAAGGTGACTTGGGAGTTGGCTTGGAGGACAAGGATTGGGCAGATATTAAGCAATGGGTGTCTAAATCATCTATTAACACTAATATCAAGGAAAACTCCTTTAAAGTACATGCTTCCAAGGAGCTTACACCTCATTTTTCTGAGATCATTAGACCAATGTTGGAGACAATGTGGTCATACTGGGACCTATATGCATATTTGTTGGAATTGTCCAGTGATCTCAAAATACCGGAACGAAGTTTTCTCTTTGATCAATAAGGTGATAGGTATCTCCCCTCCTAAGGAGCCACTCCTTGGGTTACAATGTAAAACCCCTCAGATCCCTCTTTAAACCCCAAAATAAACTCTGGTGCCACTTTTATAATGCAGCCGAGCTTCTGATTGCCGTGAATTGGAAGAAAACAAATGTTCCTCCACTGCAGGCTTTAATCAATAAGATACAGTTTACAATGAAGTCAATGGAATATATTTCTGCTCTACTCAGTGACTCTGTACTTAAATTTCATGCAACCTGGGACCCTTTGTACTCTTCTTATCAGAGACAACTCCCTGGTGTGATATGATACTGCCCTTTTCTGTCTCAGATCTGTTATATGTTGTCTATCCCTCAGTTCCATCCTTATTTCCCTGCTCCTCCCCTTATTGTCTTTTAACTGTCTGTGTTATTTTATTTTGCTTTTTACATTTGAAATCAAACATTCACCAAAACAATAATTTGACTGTGTAGTTATACTCACAGGTTTTTCATTGTCAAATTTGTATTTATTTTATACATATTATATATTTTCTGATTATAAATATTTGTTTGTCAACTGTTAAGATTAAAAAAAATATCAGTAAAATATCTTTCAAAGATATCTTTCAAAAAGATCTTTGAACGATATCTTTCAAAGATGTCTTTCAGTAAAGTCAGCCTGCCACATCTCTGAACAGGCAAAGTTGACAATATCGTGCAAGTTGGCCTGTATGTTCGGACGATCATATATATCGTTATCGTTCATGCGGGAACGTGCATCGTTGGTCATTCATTGCATAAAAATGAATGATATGAATGATATATCATTGAACGATATTGTTAACGTTCATATCGTTTCTAGGTATAGTACCGTGTGCATGCAGCTTAAAAGGATGTCTTACTTTTTTGTGTGCCAGATATGTTGTTTTTGCTAAAATATCCTGTATGGTATTAAAAAGATTATTACGTTGTACAATATTAGGATAATAAAAAAATTCTTCATTTACTAATTCAGTTACGTATTTGACAGACATTTCTAAAAATTATAAATCCAATGCTAAAATTGATTGCAACATTTTATTAGGAAACATGATTACTATGAGTTTAAAGATCTCCACAAATAATACAGATTCTAAAAAATTAGCTTGTCTTAAATGCTGTCCCTTACTTTGTGTGTCTGTCTCTAATTTTATATGTGCACCCATCTCCCCACTAATCTCTCTCCGCCTTGTGTATTTCTCTCACAATATTGTAGTATCTGCTCCTTATTTCTCCCCTTTGTGTCTGTCTTTTTTGCCATTATAATTCTATATCTCTGTCTACCTTCTTCTACCATTTGTCATCACCCTCAATTTTTCCCCTTGGCCGTCACATCCACTTTTCCTATTGCCCTACACCTTCTGGCACCTACACCTTTTTATTCCATCTCCAGCATTCAATCCTTACAATCTGTCCTACGAGTTTTGTTTTCAACTGCATTCTGGTGTCTGCAAATCAAAGGCACAACCGTGTCCAAGGCCACATAACTAGACAGATGCAGGTAAGCACAATATTCTGACCTTTTTTTCACATTATTGGAAGTGAAAGTCCAAATCTGGCAATTCAGCTGATAAATGCACACATCTGCACAGACTGAGCAGGTGAAGCTATAAATTAACCCTTACCGATCTGGAGCAGCTGACTATTGCCGAGCTGCCTGGTGATATTTATTTTAATACATTTTGATAAGAGATTTTAATACATTTTTATATGAGATTTTAAAACATTTTGATAAGGGATTTTTTTCCATTATTGTGATAAGAAGTGATACAAATAAAATGTATATAAAGTCAGGGCCGGTGCTAGGGTATTTGGCGCCCCCCTGCAAACTATGAATTTGCACCCTCCTACAAAGTTGTGTCCTCTTGACATGTCGCTCATGCCATGAGTAATTTGCTCCTAATTGAATTTCCCCATTTTTTTCACTCCTATATGTTGTAGAAATAGCATTAATAATGTAACAAACAAGATATCTATGCTTATCTCACAATCACTTTAATCCAATCAGTCTGTCAGACAGCAGGTCCTCACCATACGGCAATATACGGCAATACCTACAATTCACAAAATAATATGTTTATATTCTAATAATGTATATACATTTTAAATTATAAGTACTTATAATATATGAGATAATGTAATAATTAATATTTTAAATTAAATATATACCCATATATACACATATACATGCCTAACCCTCTACCATTATCTTTAACCTACAACAGTTTTCCTTAATTAAATAATTCCTTATTAAAAAGATATACTATAAACTAGAGGTGAGCGGGTTCGGATTTCTGAAATCCGAACGCCCCCGAGCCCCCTCGACCCGAGGCAGATCCGAGTCAGGCTCGACTTTTCCTGCCTGACTCGGATCTGAAATCGAGGAAAAACGTCATCATCCCGCCTTCCGGGTCTCGCGGGTTTTGGATTCTATATACGGTACCCGCGTCGGCGCCATTTTCTCACTCGGCTGTGGACAGTGAAGAGGGAGGGTGGGAGTTAGGGCTGGCTGGGAAGTGTAGTGTAGTGTAGTGTAGTGCAGTATAGTGTTGTGCTGTGCTGTGCTGCTGTTGTCCATAGGGGCTGTGTCCCCTCCTCCAAAGTCCATAGGGGCTGGTTGTGTTGTGCTGTGCTGATATTGTCCATAGGGGCTGTGTCCACACCTCCAAAGTTCATAGGGGCTGGCTGTGTTGTGCTGCTGTTGTCCATAGGGGCTGTGTCCACTCCTCCAAAGTCCATAGGGGCTAGCTGTGTTGTGCTGTGCTGTGCTGCTGCTGTCCATAGGGACTGTGTCCACTCCTCCAAAGTCCATAGGGGCTGACGGCTGTGTTGTGCAGTCAGTTGTCCATAGGGGCTGTGTCCACTCCAAAGTCCTGTTCAGTGTCCCAGTCCTAAAGGGGTGCTGTAGTGTTGTCCAGGGGGTGCTCTGTCCATCAGGGGTGCTCCCCCCAAGTGCAAAAAAATATATATTTATTCTGTGTTTGTGAATTGTGTGCGCAGTAGCCGCATGTGCATCAACAAAGTAGCGCCAAGCGTGCACCTGTGTCATAAGTAAAGGGCCGGCTGGCTAGTCCGTTAAAGGGTGCTGTAACCCCCAAAGTGCACTCCAAACAAAATAAAAAAATATTTTCTGTTTGTGAATTGTGTGCACTGTGGCTGCACGTGCATCAACAAAGGAGCAGCGCCAAGCGTGCGCCTGTGTCCCATAAGTAAAGGTTCGGTTGGCTTGTCCGTTAAAGGATGCTGTAACCCTCAAAGTGCACTCCAAACAAAATTATAAAATATTTTCTGTGTTTGTGAATTGCGTGCACTGTGGCCGCACGTGCATCAACATAGTAGCGCCAGGCGTGCGTCTGTGTCATAAATAAAGGGCCAGCTGGCTCGTCTGTTAAAGGGTGGTGTAACCCCCAAAGTGCACTCCAAACAAAATAAAAAAATATTTTCTGTGTTTGTGAATTGTGTCCACTGTGGCTGCACGTGCATCAACAAAGGAGCAGCGCCAAGCGTGCGCCTGTGTCCCATAAGTCTGTTAAAGGGTGGTGTAACCCCCAAAGTGCACTCCACAAAAATAAACAATTCTTTTTTTTCTGTATTTGTGTGCGAAATGTATGCGTAGTAGCCGCACGTGCATCAACACAGCAGCAACGCCAAGCGTGCGCCTGTGTCATAAGTCAAGGGCTGGTTTGGACATCTGGTACAGACTGAAGGACATGCCAACAATTTCTGACATGTCTACTGTCACTGCATATGATACTGTAACCACTGACAGAATGGTGGAGGAATTATTTTCTGTGTTTGTGAATTGTGTGCACTGTGGCTGCACGTGCATCAACAAAGGAGCAGCGCCAAGCGTGCGCCTGTGTCATAAGTAAAGGGCCAGCTGACTTGTCCGTTAAAGGGTGCTGTAACCCCCAGAAGTGCACTCCAAAAAAAATAATAAAATTCTTATTTTTTTCTGTCTTTGTGAATTGTGTGGGCTGTAGCCGCACCTGCATCCTCAAAGCAGCAGCGCCAAGCATGTGTCTGTCTGTTAAAGGGTGGTGTAACCCAAAAAGTGCGCTCCAAAAAAAATAAAAAATTCTTATTTTTTTTTTCTGTCTTTGCGAAATGTGTGGGCTGTAGCCGCACCTGCATCCTCAAAGCAGCAGCGACAAGCGTTCATCTGTCTGTTAAAGGGTGGTGTAACCCCCAAAGTGCGCTCCAACCAAAATAAAATAATATTCTTTTTTTCTGTGTTTGTGTGTGAATTGTGTGGGCTGTAGCCGCACCTGCATCCTCAAAGCAGCAGCGACAAGCGTGCGTCTGTCTGTTAAAGGGTGGTGTAACCCCCAAACTGTGCTCCAACCAAAATAAAATAATCTTTTTTTCTGTGTTTGTGTGTGAAATGTATGCACAGTAGCCGCACCTGCATCCTCAAAGCAGCAGCGACAAGCGTGCGTCTGTCTGTTAAAGGGTGGTGTAACCCTCAAAGTGCGCTCCACAAAAAATAAAAAATTCTTCCTTTTTTTCTGTCTTTGTGAATTATGTGGGCTGTAGCCGCACCTGCATCCTCAAAGCAGCAGCGACAAGCATGCGTCTGTCTGGTAAAGGATTACATTGGTGACAGCATCCAAGTAGGCATGTCAGACAGTCCGTACCTGTACTGGCAGGAAAAAGAGGCAATTTGGATGCCCCTGTACAAACTGGCTCTATTTTACCTGAGTTGCCCCCCCTCCAGTGTGTACTCCGAAAGAGAGTTTAGTGCAGCCGGGAACCTTGTCAGCGAAAGGCGTAGGAGGTTGCTTCCACAAAATGTGGAGAAGATGATGCTCATAAAAATGAATTATCAACTCTTCCAGGGAGACCAGCCTCCAGAATGTACAGAGGGACCTGTGGTGGTGGATTCCAGCGGGGACGAATTAATACTCTGTGAGGATGTACACAACACTGAAGAGGGTGAGGAATCGGTGAATGAGGAGAATGAGGAGGATGAGGACGACATCTTGCCTCCGCAGAGCCAGTTTGTGCAGGGATAGATTAATTGCCAGCTTGTTTTGTGGGGGCCCAAACTAACCAATCATTTCAGCCACAGTCGTGTGGCAGACCCTGGCACTGAAATGATTGGTTTGTTAAAGTGTGCATGTCCTGTTTATACAACATAAGGGTGGGTGGGAGGGCCCAAGGACAATTCCATCTTGCACCTCTTTTTTTTCTTTGCATTATGCACTGTTTGGGGCCTAGTTTTTCAAACTGCCATCCTGTCTGCCACTGCAGTGTCACTCCTAGATGGGCCACGTATTTGTGCCACCCACTCGTGTCGCTTAGCATAGTCATCCAGCTACCTCGGTGCAACTTTTTGGACATAAAAACACTATTGTGAGGTGTTCAGAATAGACCGGAAATTAGTGGAAATTAAGGTTATTGAGGTTAATAATAGCATAGGAGCAGAAAAACCAACACATTCTGTGATTTTAGCTATTTTTCAGCTTTTTTTCAAAAAAATACAGATCCAAAACACAAAACCCAGAACCCAAAACACGGAAGGGTGGTTTTGGCAAAACCAATCCAGATCCAAAACACGAAGAAAGATCCAGATCCAAAACCAAAACACAAAACATGAAAAGTGGCCGGTGCACACCCCTACTATAAACATTTCTTCTGTGTTCTCCAGGGCACAACTATTCATGTTGCTCTCTCTGTGTTAGGCTCCTCTTCGGCCATCCTCCATCACAGAGCCAGCTTCCTACAACAGTCCTGCTAGCTGCTCTGCTAAGTCTGCCCTCATTACTGCAGTGCAGCTGAAGTCCGGCTAGTGTGCGTGCACTGCACTCCTCTCAGTCTGGTGGAAGGTGGTGACTCTTGAGCACAGATCATGAGAATGGAGTGGAGGAGAGGGGAGTGGGTGGACTGGCACCAAAGTGCCTGCCAGGCCCGCCCACCATGACATTGCTGCAGTGCCTCTCATACAGTTTGACAGGCGCAGCAGCGCAGCTGCAGTGGATAGATGGCCGGAGCCGCCTCTGCAGAATGTAGTAGTAAATGGACCCGGCTGCGGTAAATGCAAGCAGCGGGATGCACCTCTCCAACCTGGCGCCTCCTGCAATTCTTACCCTGCGGAGTGCATCACTCCGCCCCTTTATATAGTGGCTGTATTTGATAAATATTTGTTTGAATTGTATACAAAGAAAATATAAACTTGGCAACTACCTGCCAAAACTGCCCCCCAAAAAGATAAACCTAAAGGATCTAAGAAAAAAACACTACTTGCTGCTCCACATATGACTTGATGTTATAAGTCAAGCGGGTACATTAACACTTTAGATTTGTATGGTGCCTATAGGCATCAGAAATTTACTTCATCCTGCAGGAAAATCAGAGACTGCTCTTTGGTGTCACAGATAATCACTCGGCAGTAGACTTATGCCCTGTAGCTTTATAGATGCACCTGCAGACTTCAAATTTAGCTCCTTAAACTGCCTGCTTTGTCTTCTTAGATCAGATTTGTTTCTGTAGCCTGTGAGGGCCTTTAGGGATATAAGCAGGGAAATATCACATTTTTGTATGAATTATTTTGTAAGGCTGTAAGCAAGGCATTGCAGAGAAAACGAGTCATTTGGTGTCTATCTTTCCTCTTTTTCTATACTGACATCTTGAAAGAAAAATACTTGCAAATCCTGAAATCATACTGTATATTTAGAAATTTACTTATGAGTTGAAACAGGGTCTCAACTATATATCAAATAAAAATAATGGCTTCTGTTTATTGAGTTTAATATTTTATGTATAAGCACTCCTGGATCAGCACAGGTTTATGGTTCTATTATTACTATAGTCATTTTTAGTATTTACTAATGTCATCATTTTCTAAGTAACAGTGGCAAGTAAAATGTGAAAACATTATTTATGTAACCGGTGGCAGAGCATCACCAGGGATGAAACCCAGCGTCTGGTGAGGTCTATGCGTTCCAGACTTCAGGCTGTAATTGCCTGCAAAGGATTTGCAACAAAGTATTAAAAAGTGAAAGTTAGATTTAGGATTGTTTAGTTTGTCCCATTACTTTTGGCCCCTTAAAAAGTGGGAGGCACATATTGAAACTGTTGTAATTCCTACACCGTTCACCTGATTTGGATGTAATTACCCTCAAATTAAATCTGAAAGTCTGCAGTTAAAGCACATCTTGTTTGTTTCATTTCAAAGCCATTGTGGTGGTGAACAGAGGCCAAAATATGAAAATTCTGTCAATGTCCCAATACTATAAGTATTGGAGCCTGATTGATATTTTTTGCCATCTCACAATATTATTAGGATAAGCGCAGAGATACTTCTATCTTCATTTCTGTTCTCTAGGTGTTTGAGCCATCACAAGCCTATAATCAATCTCTTGCTGCTGTATTAATTAATATATTCATCTGAAGGACACAACATTTTTTCTATTTGTATCTATACTCATGTGAATCTAATTAACGCTGGAGATTGTGCTTTTCTTCCGTAAATAACAGTAGAACACAATTAATGGTATGGATCTAGGTCATATTTATTAAAAGGCAAAAAACCCTATGGCTGGCAAGAACATCTGTTAACATGAAGGAGGTAGCCCCCGCTAGTGGTAAGATGTGTCAGGGCCAGCCAGCAATGTTTCCCATGCAAAACATGGTGAGGTCTACATAATAAGTATTGCGTTGGTACATGTACCGTGGTGGCACATGTACTGCAGGAATTATTGTTCAGTTATCGCCATCTCAGGAGGCAATGTTAAAAAAAATTTAAAAAAATGCTATATTTCTTGAATAAAGCAATTTTCAGTGGTCAATTATGTTAAAATATGTTTTCTAATTTTTTTTTATTTTGTAACAATTCTACTGTATACAAGTATCAGATAATGAGGTTATAAAGGTTCATACTTCTTGAAATTGGCAATTTAAAGCGATGAGTTAACATGTACAGCTCCCGGGCACTATTGCCAAGACAACCAGAAAACGCTTGGTACAATGTGGCATAAAATAATGAATTGTACCAATTGATAACATGACATTGTGAAAAATGTCATATCATAGTATATGTCATGACCAGGGTTTCCTGGCATAGGGGACAATGGGTATTACCTGTGAGGGTGCTGTGGCGTGGTCCTTCCGGCGGAGGGGCTGATGTCTGGTGGCGGGCATTGGCTGTGGGAAGTGTTCCGCGGGTACTGTGTCATTCTGGCTGGGGTAAGCCTGGTGGTGTTTCCATTCCACTCTGGTTTGGGCGCCACCATCTTGCCTCTGGTCATGTGACTTAGCTGCTCCAGTCCTGGTGTGTCACATGCTCTCTCTGACCTATCACGATTCTGCACTGGGTACTTAAGGGAGTTCAGAGCTTCCCATAGTTGCCAGTGCAACATGTTTCACAGCGTAGCTGTGAGAGAGTTCCTGTGCTTCTGAATAAACCTGTCTGTTTGAGTGCTCGCCTGTGCTCCTGCTGGATCCCAGTTTCCAAGTAGCCTGCATCGCTCTGCCTGCTCCCAGTCTCCTGTCTCCTGTCAGGTGTCTGCTCCTATTACCACCCCGGGTCCACAACAAACCCAGATCCTAACAGTATACACTTAAATAAACTTAAGATTGACCCACATCTATGGATATGTTTCTGAGAAAAAAACTCAAATGAACGAAATATGCAGATCAAATTGCAAAAAAAACATAGCTAACCAATACCTGTACAAAAGTTCTCCTCCACACTAATCAAACCAGCCACTATCTGCAGCTCTCTTTGATCATATAGCCACAAACATATAAAAACATTGATGATATTTAATCAGCTATCAATAGTTATATCCCTGTTAAAATCTAATATAAAAGGGTAACAAAACCATAAACAATAACAAATGATTTTGAAGACTAGTTTAACAAACCTAGTGGTAAATTTACTAAGAATCGAGTTCGGGAGAGTTTGCAAACTTGGGAGAGTTTGCAGACTCAGGAGAGTTTGGGCTTTTTTTCCCACTCGCAAATTTACTAATGTAAAACTCGGGAGAGAAATCTCCTTTGCTACAGGAAATTACTGGAGAGTTAGCAAACTCTCTTCAATTCACCATCGGCACAACTCGAGAACCTTTTCACTAGTGAAGATAGGATTCAGCAATTTACCAAGCTGAGAATTTCTAAACTCTCATGAGAAGGGAGAACTCTCCTGTAAAAACTCAAAAAAAATTCACCTGCCTGTGATCTGCGAGTTTGGCAGAAACATACTCAGATCACTATGATCCATCTATGTTGGTTAAAAGTTTTTAAAAAAATGACATAGGGTCCCACCCCTAAACCTTAACTAGTCCTGGTTTCTAAAATTCCGGGGAACAAAATGTGTAGGGTTCTACCGTAAATTAGAAACCAACACTAGGCTGCAGGGCCAGTCCTGGTTTAAAATATAGGGGGAAAAAATATGCATAGGGGTCCCACTATATTTAAAACCAGCACAGGACCCAAAACGGCCGGGCTGTAGTGCCACAGCCCGGAGACCCTATTACCAGGGGTCCGTGGCCAAAGCATTATCTGCCCAAGCCGCTCAGGCCAAGCTGGGGATCTCAGGGGAAGTGGGGAACCCCCCGAAACCCCAGGCTTAGACTGAAGCCTGGGGCTCTTCCCCGCAGACCTGGAGCGTTGGGTACAGGGGGTAATAATGTAAAGAATAGAATGAAACTATTGTATTTTACAGTGGGACTACAGGTGCCAGCATGCCTGTCCTTTGGCACTTGTGGAACTACAAGTGCCAGCAAGTGGCCGGCACCCGTACCCCCATTGTAAAATAAATAGTTAAAGAAAGACAAAACACACACACCGTGACAAGTATAACTTTATTTCATACCCCTACCCACTCACCTGCTGTCAGGTGTTTCTGTCCTCTTCTCCAGGAGAATCCTTAATGAATGGCCCTGCAAAAAAGATTGCATACTCACCTATATCCTGGTGCTGGTCTCCGTAGCATCCTCGGGAATTTGCAAAAAAAAAAAATGATTTACCCGAGCCACGGACCAGTATCTGCATGTGTGTTGCCACACATACAGATAACTCTAGAATGCCAGCTGACGGGACTGCACTGGGTTTGCACGTCCCACCAGCCAATCAGCGGCTGCTAACTGTAGAGTGGCCGCTGATTGGCTCCAGCTACTGACAATTGCCACGTAGGAACTGTCAGTATTAAAATATAACTTTTATTTTTTATCCTTAAAATCACAAGCAAGCAAAATATAAAGCACACATTCAAATTTGTGATTTGAATACATTTTGCAATAAATTTATATACAGTATCTCCAATAATTTGTTGTGTGCCTCTATTTCTACACATATAGTTCCTATACATCCATATTATGTTATCTGAATCCACATATGATGACTGGGACCCAATGTGTTTATTACTCCTCTATGATCTGATGACAAAATAAATAAATAATAGAATGTCACATAATGACTCTTTTCAATGTCAATGTTTGCTCCTATGATTAAGCTAATGTGAAACGTACGTTGAGACAAGTGAGATCGCTTTTTAGCTATGGATGTAGGCGAGTCTGGGAAGAGGGGGTATTTTAGGGAGGGAAAGATGTATAAATTTAGGATGGGTTGTAAGCGGGATGTGATTGAGTGGGTTCATATAATTGGGATGATAATTTGTACTCACTAATCTGTATAAAAAAATCCAACATATGGTGTGAGGGAAGGTGGGAATGTTTTAGGATGTAATTAGGGGTAAGGAGAATCTAGATGGCTTTGCGATTGCATTCATTAGCATATTTTTGCAGCAGACCTGCATACGTTATCACAGCAGCAATAGCAATAGTGATCCGTAATGAATCTGGCCCTGGATACAGAAGTGAGAGAAGACGGAATCTGGTGGTGTAAGTATTGGTTAAGCTGTCTGCATTTATGATAATGGCTAAGGCACCATTACACTAGTTAAACTAAACGAGCTGGGTTAAGTGAGAGTATTAGGAGTATGGTCAGGCTGGACAAGTGGTGTAGGGATTGTGCAGTGGATGGTGTATATATTTAGTAGAATGAGTGCAAATAGTATGAGATTATGAGTTTATGGGAATAAGAGTGTAAAATGTACTCACCAGACTGCAGAAAAATATGCTGTGCAGTGTACATGATGAATTCTGGTTGTGAGCTGTAGTAAATCTCAGCTGATTCAAAATGTTCTTCGGTCAAAGTCAATATCGAGGGCTATCTTTGCAAGGAAGCCTAGGGGTTGGGTTGTCAATTTATCATTCTGAGAGAATTTTGCAACTCCTGTGAATGACAGCTCTGTGGGACCATGATTATGTTCTTTCTAAAAGTGTTCTGAATCTGATACATGGTGTGTTTGTATTATTAGCAGAGTATAGAATTAACATGATGCTGGGGGTCTGGGCACTGGACCCATAATCTAAGAGCAGACTGTGTTAGCAGAGTAGCGTTGCAATGTAATGTTTAGCAGAGTGTGCAAAAGACAATAGTGGAAAAGTGTTTGTCCCAGACAGTTTGGTGAACCAGAGTGGTGATAAGCTCGGACAGAGTATATGAAATGGTTTGTGTTGCTCAGTTGTTTGGTACTGGTGGCGGTTAGTCCACATGATATTATTGTATTGTATTGTATTGTATTTATTGTTGTCATCAGCAAAACAAGTTTGACAGACGAAATTACATTGCACTTTTTTAAAACAGTGAATAGCAATCCATGGTAAAGGTTATCACAAACAATTTCACAAAAATAATAAAATTAAAATTAACTAAAGAGATACAATCATAGCATTCAACATGCGCACAGCAGATGGAAGAAAACTAACCCTCAAGCGACTCGTACGTGCCCGAAGTACTCTAAACCGCTTTAAAGATGGGAGCTTATCAAAAAATTCATGAAATGGATGGCTTGGATCCGATATGATACCTTTGGTTCTCTTTAGAACCCTAAGCCCATAAACATCATGAATAGTTGGCAACTGCACGCCAATGATTTTGCTGGCGGTCCTAACAACCCGTTCCAGTGCACTTCTTTCACTCGCTGTGCAGTTGCCATACCAGATAATGATACCAAACGTCAGAATGCTCTCAATTGAGCATCTGTAAAAGTTTAGCATAGTTACTTTGCTAACTCCCGAGGCCCTCAAACGTCTTAGGAAAAACAAACGCTGTTGCGCCTTTTTAATTAGGGACAGTGTATTTAAAGACCATGTCAAATCTGCCGCAACCTGGATACCCAGAAATTTAAAAGACTCAACTATATCAACATCCTGGTTGTTAATAGACACTGGCAATTTCTGCTCTAAACATCTCCTACGAAAATCAATTACCAGTTCTTTTGTCTTGTCACCATTTAGGAGCAAGTGATTATCACCACTCCAAGAAACCAAATTTTTGATCTCCTTCCTATAATGGGACTCATCATTCCTGCTAATTAACCCAACGACTGCAATATCATCAGCAAATTTGATGATTTTCACAGAATCAGAAGTCGACACGCAGTCGTGGGTAAATAGCGAGTATAATAGGGGGCTGAGAACACAACCCTGGGGAACACCAGTCTTAATCAACACTTCCCCCGACACAGCACCTCCAATTCTAACTACTTGTGGTCTATCAGTTAAAAAGTTTAAAACCCAGTTACAAATAGACCCACTTAACCCCAAGTCAAACAACTTAGATGTTAGTGAGATGGGAATAACCGTATTAAAAGCAGAACTAAAATCAACAAAGAGTATCCGAACATAAGAATCCCAGTTACATAACCAGTTCTTAGGTTTATTCAACCTAGTAGAAAAAGCAGGTAGCACATAATACAGGGATATAATAGGTATATTACAGGTTGAGTCTCCGATATCCAAAATGCTTGGGACCAGAGGTATTTTGGATAACGGAATATTCCGTATTTTGGAATATTTTCATATCATAATGAAATATCTTGGGAATGGGACCCAAATATCACACAAAATGCATCATGTATGTGTTATATACACCTTATACACACAGCCTGCAGGTAATTTTATACAATATTTTCAATAATTTTGTGGCTCAGACAAAGTTTGTGTACATACATGAAATTAATTTATGTTTCATATACACCTTATACACAGCCTGAAGGTAATTGTATACAATATTTTTAATAATTTGTGCCTTAGACAAAGTTTGTGTACATTGAACCATCAAAAATCAAAGGTTTCATTATTTCAGTCATTTCAAAAAAATCTGTATTTCGGAATATTTGGATAATGGAGACTCTACATGTAGTTGCAATAGAGTAGAAGCAGTTTGGACCCCTTTGGGGTATTTCTAAGCATTGTAGTGCACCGGGCATCTGAGTGTAATGGACGCAGGAACATACAGAGCACCAGCCCATGCTGTATTTGGGTAGCAATGCATATACAGGTAAGAGGTATGCCTTTGCAGGATATATGCTGACATATAATGCAGGGTCTCTCTGCAGCTGATTGGAAGATGTCCATGTTCCACTGTGGCGCTCTAACTCAGTGACAAGATGGAACTGCACATGCACAGAAGACCAAATGGTGGCCATCTTGTTAAAAGCTGATGCTCCATATTTAAACACCCCTCCCTGCTGCAAGCTTCTCCATGTTACACAAACATTATTCACTTTTAGCTTTGTTGCAGCAACCTGTAAAGGGTTAGACAAGCAAGAACACATCAAAATGTCAAATAATTCTAGACCACATTTCTCTAGAAACACCAGTGACTGTGACATAATTCCTTTGGTAAGCACGTCAGCAGAATTATTTTCACCAACAGATCCTTTCTCCACGAGTTCACAACTGTTGTCACATTCAATGTTGATGTCTTCCTAATTTATGAGACTCAACTCACTCAAAATCTCTTTTAGATTTCAACTCACACTAGTAATTTCTTGACTTTGCCTTTTGGGTATCTTGGGGTTCACAGAACACAATATTTGCAAACGCCTCACAATATCTTCTTGGTGGTTTTCCACTGTTTGATCTTGCAGAAGTTTTTTTTTTGTGGTTTTATGTCCACCCTGGTAGCTTCTGGTTCAGACATGTCTCCAGCTGCTGGTATATCCAGTGACAGATAATTGTTCTGCATTTTTAACTCCAACTTTTCTCTAAGTGGTACTGTATTTTAGAATATAAAATGTCTTGACTTGACAAGCTTTCTAGTATTTGGATTCCAGAGTCTATACCCTTTAATCTCTTTGAATCCAGCTTACATCTCTTTCTTTGGGGATATGTTCATATGGGTATGCAGTTGGGATGCCGATGGTCTAAATGCCGACTGTCGGCATCCTGACTGTCTAATCCCAGCAAGGGTCTAATGACAGGCTTCAAAATCCCGACGCCTGTCATTTTACCTATGCTGAGAGCCCACCACCCGGCATCCTGATCAAAGGTAAGCCAGGCACCAGGCGTGGACTGCCATGGGGGGAGGGTTAGGTTAGGGGCTCCCGGGGGAACTTAGGGTTAGGCAGGCCCCCGAGAGGGTTAGGGTTAGCCTAGGAGAAGGGGGGGTTAGGGTTAGGCACCCCCGGGGGGAGGTTAGGGTTAGGCACCACCCTGGGAGACTTAGGTTTAGGCTGCGGGGAAGGGGGGGTTAGGTTTATGAACTTAGAGGGGGGTTAGGGTTAGGCACTTGGGGGGAGGTTAGGGTTAGGCACCTCTAAAGGAGGGTTAGGGTAGGGAATTAGGTTAGCAGTACTTACCTAAATTAGCAGTTGGGATCTTCACCCCTGCTGGGCTTCCGCCTTCGGGACTTGAACCGCTGGCCATGCGGCCGGTGGTAAATAATACTGATTCCATACATATGCAGTACACCCAAAAACTATGAGATAATTGACAGTTTTCTTCCAGATCATGCTTCTATTGCTTTCTTGTCTTTTAAGGTAACTGTGGGAGCACAATTCTTCAAATAATCTGCTGTAGACACTGCTTCCTCCCCAAAACACTTGTTTAGGCCTGCATAGTTTAGCATACAGTACATCGGGTGCTCTGCACTAATGTATGATTTGCATGCTCACTTACACAATTCTCTTCTGGTGCGTATGAGATGGCCAATTGATGTTCAATGCTATGCTGCTTTAGTAAGATTTTCACATCTATTGAGATATTCTCCTTCATTGTCAGACCTCAAGACTTTTAGTCTGTGACCGGTTTTATATTCTACTAATTTCTTGTAGTCTGCAATATTCTTTATCACTTCACTCTTTTCTTTGATAAAATAGAAATGTGTCATTCTTGTGAAATCATTGTTGAACGTTATGAAGTATCTATATCCATTTATCAATTTAACTTCCATCGGTGCACACACATCTGCATGCACCAAATCCAGGGGTGCCTCAGCTCTGGATAACAGCTTAGTTTGGCTGTTACACAGCTTTCACACATGGACTTTTCTGTATCTGTCACAGATATTCATGTAAACATCCCATTTAGAAGTTTTTTGACACTGTCCTATCCAAGATGACCTAATCTTCTGTATCAGAGATAGTGAGTCAGAGGTCATCATAGCATAACACTGCTATGTGTCAAGGACATACAGTTGACGGCACTGGGTACCTGTTGCTATTGCAGTTCTGTTTGTGAACTGGGACTCTGTAGCGTCTTTGCTCTAGGGCACTCATGGCTATGAGGTTTCTCTCCCCATTTCTGATGCATAAAGCACATCTTGGATTTCTGTGATGTTGGTTTTAGTCCCTGTTTTCAAGCGTGTATTGACTGTTCCAACTTTTGTTGTTGTAAGCACTTAGGGCATGATTCAGACCCGGTCGCTAAGCTGCGCTCGCTAGGGGAGATTATCGCACATCTGCACATGCGTATGTGTCAAAGTACATATGCGTGAACCAGTCACTGTGGCCGGGAATCGTGCGCTCGTAGTACACAGACTGGACGCTACTTTGATGACAGCGCCATTTGTGGGTGGTGACAGGGGAAGGTGCTTGTGAACGGGGGAGTGGATGTGCGAACACAGGCATGTCTGAGCGTCAAAACGGAGTTTAATGGGTGTGCATAATTAGCAAAGTAGCGTCACTGAACATGTCACTTGGTTGTATTTTAGCCTGAACTGATCGAAGTGCTTGTGGTGGGGTAGGGTCTACCTCAAGGGCTGCGAGCAGCTTCGATGACTCTCGATGTTACCGATTATTCATGCACTTCCTGGAGATGACGTGTGTTAAGTAAGAAAAGTGGGCGTCTTTATACACCAGCGTGCGCTCACTGCCATCGCTCTCTAAGACATAGAGGGCATCCTTATGCCACACAGTGTGATCGCGGAATTTGCATACCCGGCCCCTTTTAGCAGCGAGCGATTGCGGCTTAGCGAGCAGGTCTGAATCAGGCCCTTAATTTCCTATTCCATCAATAGGATCACACCTATTCAATGTAGTGTACTACTTCTCATTGCAGTGGCACATGAGTCAATCTACCCAGAATCTTTTCTGTGACTGTCTGTGACAGTTAAAGCTGACTCATCTTTGCTGTTGTGCTTCTTACTTAACATAGCATTCACACTTTTGCTTTGTGTGTTATTTTATGACATACATAACAGTTGTATTTAAATGTTCTGGGAATCTCACCTTTAGGGCCGTATTCAATTTGAGGCGAAAACCCGTTATCGGCGATAAAATATCGCCGATGATGTCATTTTTGCCTATCGTCATTATCCCCGTATTCAATTACATTGACTTTTCGCTGGTGCGAAAAGTCAATGTTAAAAAGGGGGTTAATTTTTCGACAGCCTTTAGCAGGCGAAAAAAAGTGCAGAATTGGGGTTTAGGGGTGCAGGCTTAAAATAAAATGCCTGCACCCCTGGGAATGGCCCCTAAAAATGATCTGTGTCAAAAAAAGTAAAAAAAATAAGATAGGGACACCTCAAAAAAATAAGTTACATTTTGGGGAAAAAAATAAAAATTACGGGGAGCAAAGTTTTAACCTAACAAAATTAATTCAGGCGGGTTCCCAAGTATGCGGCAGGTGTTTTAAAGAATGCGGGTGGTAGTGGCAGGTGCCTTTTTGAAGATGCACTTTAGGGACTTAAAAAGAGGCTTGCACCCATTTTCATGTACCCCAAATTTTTTGTCAATAAAAAACCTAAGTGCTCTTCACCCCTACCTCCCAGGAGGAAAAAAACACCTGCCACGGCTATTTAAAAACCATACTTACCTTCCGCAGGCCAAAATGAGGGTACCCATAGTGATCCCCTATGTCAGGACATCATTAGGGGGGGTCCCTGGATGATTTCCCGAAAATTCCCTATTTTCTCTCGATACTTACCTTTCCGCCAGGTCCCGTTTTCGCTCCATTGTAATTGAATGTGGGGATAAAGCGGGCGTGCGCCCGATACTTCATCCCTGCAAAGTCTCCGATGTGGAGCAAAAAGTCCAGCACAGACTTTTCGCTCCAATATTGAATACGGGCCTTAGTGTGTAATGCACTTAACTCAACTGGCACATGTTCCTGGAACTGAAGCAGCTTTGCCCTGACAATTTCTGTAGTTTGGCTGTGTTAGCTTCTAATGCTACTACCAGAAAGTCAAATTCAGGTTTCAAGTTCTATAACATTGCCATGGCTATCTCCTGTTCATCTAATTTGACTCCTTACAGAAGTTAACTACTGGGATATGGACATTATTTTGTCAATGTAGTCGCTCATACTTGTACATTCACTCATCTTTATGTTATACAATACACACCTCAGATTCTTCTTATCAGACCCCCATCTGCTGACTGCAGTGCTGTCCACATTTCTTTAGCTGACCCTTTCCCATGTATAATAAAATACACCTGCTACTTAACACTTAAATCTATGTTCCCATGGCTTTTTCTACATCATATGGGTTCAGACTGTCATCTGGATCAACTGTAACTTTCCACAACTTCTCACACTTTAATTGCATCTCCACTGCAAATTTCCATGTGGTGTCATTTTCTGCATCCTAAGGCGAGCTCAGGTAGGACAGAAACCTCCCGTGGAGCAGAAGGGCTAATGAAACCATCATGGATGCAGCACCTGTGTACATGTTTAGTACTGACATAGGGCCTTATTCAGGGTTGTACGCTATTAGCATCAATGCTGCATCTTTCAGTCTAATGAAACCATCATGGATGCAGCACCTGTGTACATGTTTAGTACTGACATAGGGCCTTATTCAGGGTTGTACGCTATTAGCATCAATGCTGCATCTTTCAGTCTAATGAAACCATCATGGATGCAGCACCTGTGTACATGTTTAGTACTGACATAGTGCCTGATTCAGGGTTGTATGCTGTTAGCATCAATGCTGCATCTTTGGATGCAACAGTGATGCTAAAATATGCCAATGCAGCATGAGGCATCTTGTGTAAATAGGTGCCTCTTGTCGGCTTTGGTGATCCACAGCTGCTTCTGAGTACACAGCCATTGGATCACTTACGTGAACATCGGCCATTTGAATGACCCTCAGGTTACTCGGGTTGGGCGGTGTTTTTGAGCATCTGAAACCAGTGAAGCTGCATTGGAAGATGCAGCTGGGGCCAGTGAAGCTGCATCAGTTGACGCAAACATTGGCCTTGGCTATTTGGAGGGGGGACCCCATGCATTTTTTCTTTCTAACTTTAACATATTGCTAACTTTCTAATCTAACAAAGCCTGCACAGATCATGGTGACCTGTGTAGTGCTTCTGTTTTGGCGGGTTTGTCATAGTTTTTCATTTATTTCCCATCCGTTTTACACAAAAAGTTCAAAACTGACAGACTTTAAACCTGCAAAACCGGGTTACATCGATGTCTGTTTCCATTAAAGTTGAAACCCATCGGATGAGAATTAGTCATTTTTTTAAGACAGCTAAATGCCGCCAATGTCCGTCGGTAACCGTCTGTTTTGCTTTAGAGTACATATGTATTTTATAGTATCTGTATATTTTATTAGAAAGCAATGCTGACACAAACAACATACATAGTCATGAAACAGAAGGTATAGATGGACACTCATGGAATTATTTCAGAGGCATATCTATAATAGGTGCAGGGTGTGCAGTGCACACGGGCCCCCAGGTCCAGGGGGACCCGTACTGCACACCCTACTCCCATATTATCTAAAACTTACCTCTCCGAGGTCCCACATCGGTTGTCTCTGCGCTGCTCAAAACACCGGAAAATGTCCGCCACCGCAATTTTTCCAGCATTTTGTGCATGCGCTGTGAGGAAATCGCCAGGAAAATGGCGGCTGCGCAATTGCCATTTCCCCGGCAATCTGCGCATGTGCAGTAGTCTCTGGGCACACTGTAGTGCCCAGTGTGTACTGATTCTGCGCTAGCCGGCCAGCCGCATCAGTCGGCTTCGGGCCACCGGGATGAGAGGAGGGGACCTGTGACGGGGGATGCACATGGACCCCCTTCTCTCTAAAGACACCCCTGATTTATTTAGAATACAAGTGATGTGGGAACACATAACAACTATCAGACAACATTGGAGATTGAAAGGAAAGATGGTGCGCTGCAGGGCCGGATTTCCTGCTATCCATCCTAGGCACTCGCCTAGGGCCTGGCAGGACACAACGGGCCCCTTTGCCTGAAGAAATCCCCCGATCACAGTGCTCCCTGAGGAGTACTGTGTGAGTACCGCGCGGCTGTCGGTGCTCTCTCGGAGACAGCCTGTGTGTACGTGGCCACCAGCCTGAGGGCGGCATGAGGGAAGGGTGTGCGTGTGTGCACACTGCACAGGGTAACGCACCGGGGACCTGCTGCCTTGTCTCTCCCAGCTGATCCATCCTCATCTAGCTAATGTAGCCCCGCCGTGACCCGCCCAAGCAGCCACTTTGTCAGCCTTCCAGGCCCTCCTCCGCCCACCAACAGCAAACAGCAGTAGCCAAGGCCGGGCAGGTAGGGAACTGTATTAATTACCTGATGGGCTGCCATATACATATTGTGACACAGTTAGGTTAGGGGGTCCCTCTCCTGGGTAGAGGACTCCTTCCTTTCACACACAGCAGCTGGGAAACAGTACGCCAGACTGGATGCAAGCACAAGCTGGTCGGCGCCAGTCTTTATTGTGCAATGTCAGAAATAACACAAAGAAAACATAAACGTAAATCCTAGCCCTGTCGGGGCACTAACTTCACAGGTAGTTCCCTCACTACCAGAACTTGGCAGGGCCTAATGCCCCCACAGCAACAAAAGCACAGCACAACACTTACAGTTAGGTTTTCAAGTGTCTCTGAGCAAACTCCCTGTCTGCTCTCCCTGGTGAGACAATCAGCCCTAAACAAACTAGGCTTATATTGGCCACTCTCAGGTGGAAAACTAACAAGCCTGTTACCAGGTTGCGAGAACCAAAACCTGGAGTGGCCGTGGGTGGAGCCCTCCCTCTCCTCTCACCCACAACCCCCAAGTCCCAAACCGGCTTTTCCAAAAAGCCGAAACTCAAGCCTGCTACACTGCAGACTTTCTCCTGGGGGTTTAAAACACAAAAGACAGGAATCTGGGACAAATGTACCTGCCACAGACCACTTTACCAGTGATCCTATCACATATCCGACCCCCTTTGTTTCGACCTGTGGGGCGGAACAACTGAAGCCCCCAAACAATGAACGCGTGACAACGCGTCAGCATTGGCCAGCTGGCTTCCTGGCCTGTGTTCCACTGAAAATTTTAAAGTTTGTAACGCCAAGAACCATCTTGTAATTCTCGCATTACTGTCCTTATTTTCAGACATCCACTTCAGAGGGGCATGGTCAGTGATCAATTTGAACTTTCTTCCGACCAAGTAGTACCTGAGAGCCTCTAACGCCCACTTTATGGCCAACACCTCCTTCTCCACTGTGGCATAGTTTCTCTCATGTACATTCAACTTTCTGCTAAGATAGAAAATAGGGTGTTCCTCACCCTCCTTGTTCTGGGACAGGACCGCTCCTATACCTACTTCTGATGCATTTGTTTGTACTATGAATTCCCTTTCAAAATTAGGAGTCATCAGGACTGGCTGGGAACACAACGCTACTTTCAACTCCTGAAAAGCTTTCTCTACCTCAGGACTCCATTCTACCATGACTTTTTGTTTGCCTTTGGTCAGGTCAGTCAGTGGGACTGCCATGGTGGCAAAGTTGGGTATAAACCTCATGTAGTACCCCATAATTCCCAAGAAGGCTCTCACCTGCTTCTTATTCAGAGGCCGTGGCCAGTTTTGTATGGCATCAACTTTATTGAGCTGAGGCTTTATCAGGCCACTGCCAATGGTGTATCCCAGATATTTTACTTCCTCCATGCCTAGACAACACTTTTTTGGGTTGGCTGTCAAACCTGCCTTATAGATGGAGTCCAACACTGTTTGTACCCTGGGTAAGTGAGACTGCCAATCAGGACTATGAACGACCACGTCATCTAGATAAGCAGCCGCATACCGTCTATGGGGCCTTAGAATCCTGTCCATCATTCTTTGGAAGGTAGCAGGTGCCCCATGTAGCCCGAAGGGCAACATCTTGTACTGAAACAAGCCCTCTGGCGCTGAAAAAGCTGTCTTTTGTTTGGCACTCTCGGTTAACGGTACTTGCCAATACCCTTTGGTTAGGTCAAGAGTGGTTAAATACCTTGCCGTCCCTAGTCTCTCAATCAGTTCATCCACTCTTGGCATCGGGTAGGCATCGAATTTTGAAACACTGTTCGACTTTCGGAAGTCATTGCAGAAACGCACACTCCCGTCGGGCTTTGGAATCAACACAATGGGACTTGACCATTCACTATGTGATTCTTCAATAACCCCTAACTCTAGCATATTTTTAATTTCTTTCGACACCGATTCTCTTTGTGCTTCTGGTAACCTATAGGGCTTTAGATTAACTTTTACCCCTGGGTCAGTGATGATGTCATGTTTAATGACCGAGGTTTTCCCAGGTACGTCAGAGAACAGCACCCTATTTCTAATCAGAAACTCATTGACCTCTTGTTGTTGAATTGCCGACAGGGTTTTTGCCACTGTCACTTCGGGAACTAAGGGCCCTGGACTTACTGGAGGGTCTCGGACGGCCGACAGTACCGTTCTGTCTTTCCAGGGCTTTAACAGATTTATATGTTATATCTGTTCCGGCTTTCTTCTCCCCGGCTGGTAAACTTTGTAATTGACCTGCCCCACTCTTTCTAAGATTTCAAAGGGCCCTTGCCATTTAGCCAAAAGTTTATTTTCCACAGTGGGAACCAATACTAACACTCTGTCCCCAGGAGCAAAGCTGCGTAACCGAGCATTGTGGTTGTATACCCTCTGCTGTGCCTGTTGAGCCTGTTCCAGGTGCTCTCTCACTATCGGCACTACCGCAGCAATTCTCTCCTGCATTTGAGAAACATACTCAATCACCGTTTTGTAAGGACTAGACTGCCCCTCCCATGTCTCTTTGGCAATGTCTAGTAACCCCCTTGGGTGTCTCCCATACAACAAGTCAAAGGGTGAAAACCCGGTGGAGGACTGGGGAACTTCTCTTATGGCCAACAATAAATACGGCAATAAGTAGTTCCAATCCCTACCATCCTTGTCGACCACTTTCCTAAGCATGTGTTTTAACGTCTTGTTAAACCTCTCGACCAGCCCATCGGTTTGGGGGTGATAAACCGAAGTTCTTAACTGTTCGATTTTGAACAGGCGGCATAACTCTTTCATGACTTTGGACATAAACGGTGTACCCTGGTCAGTTAGTATCTCCTTAGGTATACCCAGCCTGCTAAAGACATGAACTAGCTCTCTGGCAATGGTCTTGGTTGACGTATTGCGCAACGGGATCGCTTCCGGGTACCTGGTAGCGTAATCCATTATGACCAGAATATACTGGTGTCCCCTGGCAGACATCATTAAGGGTCCAACCAAATCCATCGCTATTCTTTCAAACGGCACCTCTATAATAGGCAATGGAACTAGTGGACCCTTAAAATGTGGCCTGGGAGCATGATACTGACACTCAGGGCAGGATGCGCAAAAGTCAGACACCTCTTTATGAAGCCCGGGCCAGAAAAACCTCTGCATTATTCGCTCAGTGGTTTTCTCTACCCCTAGATGGCCTGCCATTATATGACCATGGGCCAGATCCAACACTGTTCTTCTGTAGGCTTTGGGAACTATTAGTTGTTCCACAATATCTTCCCCCTTCTTAGTCACCTGATATAACAAATCCTGACACATTGTCATGTGGGGATAGGACAAAGGATTATCAGGGTCCACGGGTTTACCATCAACTACTTTTACATTCTCCCTGGCTTTTACCAAAGTAGGGTCATTCAACTGCTCCACGGCAAAGACCTCTCTTCTGACCTCTAAATCAGGCAGACGATCACTTGGCCCAACAACACTTCCCACCTCAATGGGAGGCACATCAGTTGGCGGGCCACCGTCACGTTCCGCATTCTCTAGTTCGCCAACCATAGTAGAAAAAGGGAATAACTCTGACTCAGAAGAAACTCCCTCCTCCACTACATCAACAACCTTCTCAAATGGATCGGGGTTGTTCACCTCTGGAACAAAACGGCTTTCCCACAACTTCCAGAAGTGAGCAAAGTCTCTCCCCAATATTGCATCGTACACCAGACCATGCACCAAACCCACAGAAACTATAGGAGAGCCACATGGTGTCTCGATGTTCACCTTGGCCGTAACATAATATCGAGTATCCCCATGTATGCAGGTCACACCCACAGTTTTCCCTGTATGCCTCAAGGGGTTCACCAGCTCAGCTTTTATAAGTGTCACCAAGCTACCAGAGTCTAACAGTGCCTCTACTCGGTTGCCATCTACAGTGAGTACACACATGTGCTTATCAGTCTCAGCCTGCCGGTCAGCCGTACAGGCTGTCTGTGCAAAGAAAGACCCCCTGCGGTAGACATGAGCAGTATCACATTGCATAGGTTCAGTTGTAAGTGAACAATTAGCGGCAATATGGCCGAAGCCACCACATCGGAAACACTGAGTCATATTAATGTCTAGTCGTTTACGGGGCAAGAACCTTCCTGGTCTGGCAGGCCTGTCTCCACGTTCTACACCCTCAGTCTTAGGTACATTCCACCGCCCAGCACCCTTCTCCCCTGGAACAATCTTACCAGTGTCTGTGGGAGTTCGCCGGTGCGCCATCGGGGCTCGGTGGGGCATACTCATCAGCTCCTCAGCCACCACATACCTCTCCACCAGCTCGACCAACTGGTCCGCGGACTTAGGGTCTGCATGGCTCACCCACTTGCGCAGAGTCACAGGTAATGATCGCAGGTACCGGTCCATCACGACCCTTTCCACGATCTGTGGTCCCGTCAGCGTCTTGGGCTGTAGCCATTTTGAGGACAGATGGACGAGGTCATGCATCTGTGAACGTGGAGGCTTGTCCCTATGGAACTCCCAGCGGTGGACCCGTTGGGCACGAACAAAGGTGGTGACTCCCAAGCGAGTTAGGATCTCCTGTTTTAGTTTTTTATAGTCCTTGGCATCAGCCAGGCATAAGTCAAAATATGCTTTTTGTGGCTCCCCAGACAAAAAAGGTGCCACCAGACTTGCCCACTGCTCCTTGGGCCAACTCTCCCTTTCGGCCGTTCTTTCAAATGCAGCGAGATAGGCCTCCACATCATCGCCCAAAGTCATCTTTTGACGGAAGTGACTGGCTCGTACGGAGTGAGTGGGGGTGGGAGGACCAGTAGCAACATCTTTGGGCTGGGCGACCAGGTGCTGTACCACCTCTTTTATGGCCTGGCTGTTTTCTGCTAAGGCCTGGCGGGTTTCCTCAATGGAGACCTGTTGAAGTCTGTTAGTCTCCTGCTGAGCTGCTGTAGCTTCCTGCTGAGCCCAGGTAGATTCCTGCTGAGCTGCTGTAGCTTGGAGCAAGGCCTTAATAATGTCCTCCATTTTGTCCTGGGGTGTAGGTTGGAAGCTGAACCTTGCCTCTCTGAGCATTGGCTGACGCCTCCTCTATGGGACTCCAAGGACACAGTGTTATTTCCACACTCACAAATTGGGTGTCTGTCCCTTTAATTTTTAAATGGAAAGTTTTCCTCTTGCTGCAACTTTAGTGTGTGTGGTTGCCTGCATTCTCCACCATATTGTGACACAGGTAGGTTAGGGGGTCCCTCTCCTGGGTAGAGGACTCCTTCCTTTCACACACAGCAGCTGGGAAACAGTACGCCAGACTGGATGCAAGCACAAGCTGGTCGGCGCCAGTCTTTATTGTGCAATGTCAGAAATAACACAAAGAAAACATAAACGTAAATCCTAGCCCTGTCGGGGCACTAACTTCACAGGTAGTTCCCTCACTACCAGAACTTGGCAGGGCCTAATGCCCTCACCAGCAACAAAAGCACAGCACAACACTTACAGTTAGGTTTTCAAGTGTCTCTGAGCAAACTCCCTGTCTGCTCTCCCAGGTGAGACAATCAGCCCTAAACAAACTAGGCTTATATTGGCCACTCTCAGGTGGAAAACTAACAAGCCTGTTACCAGGCTGTGAGAACCAAAACCTGGAGTGGCCGTGGGTGGAGCCCTCCCTCTCCTCTCACCCACAACCCCCAGGTCCCAAACCGGCTTTTCCAAAAAGCCGAAACTCAAGCCTGCTACACTGCAGACTTTCTCCTGGGGGTTTAAAACACAAAAGACAGGAATCTGGGACAAATGTACCTGCCATAGACCACTTTACCAGTGATCCTATCACAATATATATACATATATATATGCATGTTTGTATATATAGATAATATACACAGACGGGTGGTGCAGCACTCCATGCGCTTACTAAAATCCATTAAGCGCATGGAGTGCTGCATCATCCATCTGTATTTGTGAGTAACGTGTGGGCACCCTGCCACTTAGATGTTCACTCAGGAGAGCTGGACCACACGACTATGTATATATATATATATGTATATATATATATATATATATATTTGTATGCATGTATATATATATATATATATATATATAAATGTGCATTTATCTCAATGGGAATAATTATATATATATATATATATATTTCTTTTTTCTCATCTAGTGACATTGTAAAAACTGTATACATCCAGTGGGTGTCACTAGGTCAAGACTTTACCTAGTGATGACTACTGAATATATGCAGTTTTTACAATGTCAGTAGATTATATATATATCCCATTGAGATATAGATATTATATTTGCACACTATTTTTGCACTGTGTTTTCATTTTCCATTTTAATGTTTTGATGTCCGTAATGTTTAAAGCTTTAAAAAGTTGAATATAAGGAGGAAAAAAAAAATATGATGTAAGGGCATGAATCAGGAACTCACATATAGGGCCATATCCAATTAGCTCGCTCGGGGCTATCCAATTAGCCCCGAAGTCGGCCTGACAACGGCACCTATCGGGGTTTTTTTTCGGGACCTGATGTGTCCCGAAAAATAATCCACAATAAGTGCCGTTATTTTCCCAAAAAAAGGGCGAGAACACATAGGTCTGCGAGCTTATCGCGGCTCCTATGTGTTAACGAGCGAACTATCCTATTATTTCGCCTGAAATAATAGGATAAGGAGAAAAAAAATATCGACGAAAATTGGGGATAATCAAATCCCCGTTTTTCGCCAATCGCGGGGATCAATTACCGCCCGAACAGTGATCGGGGGTAATTTGATATGGCCCTTAGTGCTATGGATTGTTTGTGGGAGGGGGTCCCAAACCGGTCTAAATCCGGCTCTGGTGCGCTGTAATTCAAATGTTGTCCAGTATGGAAACCAGCTGCTAACACCTGAGGGATCTTGCACAAACCCTCACAAAAAAAACACAAAATGTAAAAAAGGTGTCTGCGCTAATTCCAATACAAAATAACCCAAGACTGTATAATTATTATAAAAATGTATTAAAAAATATATTTGTTAAACATGTGTCACCATCGACAGCCGCCCCTTTTGTAGTGAGCCCCGGAGCGAGATAATTTCTCTCTCGCTCCGGGGCTTGCGCACACGCAGTGCGGACGCTGCGCATGTGCACAGCCAAACATCGACCCACTTGCAAGCGCTCAAGCACTTGCGAGCGGGTCTGAATGAGGTCCATTGTGTTCAGGGGCTGGCTGGCAACTTTTAGCCTGGGGGGCAAATGCATGCAGGCGGCCCTGGCGGAGGAGTAGCGTGTAGCCAGGGTGCCCGGAGCACGTGCGTGCTACGCCCCCCCCTCCTCAAGTGTTCCAGGGAGGAGGCCGGTCCATATGGGATTAATGTAAAGTAAATTAAAAAAAAAAAGTTTAGGGGCAGCCCCCTGTAGTGGTGCCCATATGCAGTGTTCCTTGTACCACAGGAGAGGACCCCCTTATGCAGGCCTCCAGTAGTGCCCCCAGTAGTGATCCCCCCTATGCAGTGCCCATTATACAGTGCCACCAGCAGTGGTCCCCCCTGTGCAGTGCACCTTGTGCCCCCAGTAGTAAGCCCCTTATATAGTGCCCCCAGTAGTGGTCCCCCTGTGCATTACCCCTTGTGCCCCCAGTAGTAAGCCCCTTATATAGTGCCCCCATTAGTGGTCCCCCCTGTGCAGTGCCCCTTGTGCCCCCAGTTGTAAGCCCCTTATATAGTACCCCCAGTAGTGTTACCCCCTATGCAGTGCCCCCAGTAGTGGTACCCCATATGCAGTGCCCCTTTTATAGTGCCCCCAGTAGCAGTTCACCCCCCATGCAGTGCCCCCAATAGTGGTAACCCTTATGCAGTGCCCCTTAAATTGTGGCCCCAGTTGTAGTCTTCCCCTATGCAGTATCCCCAGTATTGCCCTTTGTAGAGAGCCCCCAGCAGTGGTCCCCCAATGCAGTGCCCCCAGTGGTAGTCCCCTTCCCCCTATGCAGTGCCTCTAGTAGTAGTCCCCTCCCCCCTATGCAGTGCCCCTAGTAGTAGTCCCCTCCCCTTGTAGTGCCCTTAGTAGTAGTATTCCCACCCCTTGTAGTGCCCCCAGTAGTAGTAGTCCCCCCCTTGTAGTGCCCCCAGTAGTAGCCCCCCCAGTTGTAGTCTCCCCCTTGTAGTGGTTCCCCCCCTTGTAGTGCCCCCAGTAGTGGTCTCCCCGTTATAGTGCCCCGAGTAGTGGTCTCCCCCCAGCTGCCATGCGCTCCTCCGTTCATCCTCCCGGGCCAGGCCGCTCTGCATTATGGGAGAGACGTCATATGACGTCATGACGCCTCTCCCATTACCCACTGCGGGAGCCAGAAGATGGAGCGGCTCCCGCAGTGGGCACAGCAGCAGCTAATGAGAGTCTGACAGACTTTCATTGGCTGCTGATCGAAACAAACACACAGCTGCCGGAGCCGGCGGCTGTGTGTTTGGCACTGTATAGTGCTGACCGGACAGCGCTACACTCGCGGTGCAGCCTGTGTCACATGACACCCTGCCCCCCGGCCCAGCCCAGCCACTGATTGTGTTTTAGTTCTATAACAGCAATATTGTGTTATAGTTATATAGGTAATGTTTGTATTAAAGCTTAATGAATATATATGTTTTTAGTTTGAACTGCAGTTCTCTTATACATGTTTAACAAATATATGTTTAATACATTTTTATAATTATCATACAGTCTTGGGTTATTTTGTATTGGAATTAGCGCAGACACCTTTTTTACAACAATGGAGATTGACATTTCTCTGATTTCTAGTATTCTATTTGATTGGTACTGTTTAAATACAGCATTATAAATGAAAAATATATAAACAATTAAAGTATATGGGGCAACAATACATTTGAGGATATTGCAGACAATGTAATACTGTGAATAGCCACTAGAGGCCAGCCTTGTACTTTTAACTCATTTCCAAATTCTCAAGAAAGTAATTCTGGTTGAATTGTAAAGAAAATAAAACCAAGTAAAGCACAATAAGGAATAACAACTATACATTTTGTACAAGGAAATGTATATACTTTCTTACATGACCCAGTGAATCTGGTGAACTTTCATTTGCTCCCTGTCTTATATTTACTTTAAAATTACAGTAAACTCAGCTAAATATATAAATGAGGTCGAAATTGTCTCATTGTAAGTTCATCAAAACAGAAAATATATATACGGAGAACAATAAGCTATGTCCTGTGCCCTTTATTATTGCTGGTATTATTATTATTATTATTATCATCATTCAGGTTCTTGCATACTGCCTTATAAAAGGACAAAACAGTTGGGTCTGTAGATTAAGTATGAGGGAGCGTTTACTTATACACTGACTGATACAAGGGTTCCACCACATCAAACATGGGGAGGAACAAACAGCTATGGATTACACAAACCCAAAAACAATTTATAAAGTAGGTACTGCAGATAAAAACATAATAAGATATATGGGAAGAACAACATACTAGTTACAAAGTGAACAGATAAAAACAAGCTGCATGGTACATGCAGGGGAGAGGAGAAGTGGGGCGGGAGTACAGACCAGGGCATGTATACATGTGAACAGGGGACCCCTCCAGTGGCGGGCTGGGCCGGGGGGCAGGGTGCCATGTGCCCCCCGGGCCGCAGCATCATGCGGGCCGCGGTGCAGACTGTGTCACTGTGACACAGACTGCACCGCGTGTGTACCGCTGACCGGACGGAGTTCGGTCAGCGCTACACAGCACAAACACAGCTGCCGGAGCCGGCAGCTGTGTGTTTGCTTTAGCAGCTGATGAGAGTCAGACAGACTCTCATCTGCTGCTGCTCCCACTGCCAGAGCCGGACATCTTCCGGCTCCCGCAGTGGGTAATGGGAGTGACGCGTCACTCCCATGACACGTCACTCCCATAATGCAAAGCGGCAGACGGAGGAGCTGATCTCGGCGGCGGGACCAGGAGCAGGAGCGGGTGTCAGGTGTTTTTTTTTTTTTTATTATGTCTCTGCTGCGGGGGGGACTGGGACTACTGGGAGCACTACAAGGGGGGGGACTACTGGGAGCACTACAGGGGGGACTACTGGGGGCACTACAAGGGGGGGACTCCTGGGAGCACTACAAGGGGGGGACTACTACTGGGGGCACTACAAGGGGGGGACTACTACTGGGGGCACTACAAGGGGGGGACTCCTGGGAGCACTACAAGGGGGGGACTACTGGGAGCACTACAGGGGGGGAATACTACTGGGGGCACTACAAGGGGGGGAATACTACTACTGGGGGCACTACAAGGGGGAGGACTACTACTAGGGGCACTACAAGGGGAGGGGTCTACTACTAGGGGCATTGCATAGGGGGGAGGGGACTACTACTAGGGGCACTACATAGGGGGGAGGGGACTACCACTGGGGGCACTGCATCGAGGGACCACTGCTGGGGGCTCTATATAAAGGGCAATAGTGGGGGTACTGCATAGGGGGAAGACTACAACTGGGGCCACTATTTAAGGGGCACTGCATAAGGGTTACCACTACTGGGGGCACTATATAAGGGGCTTACTACTGGGGGCACAAGGGGCACTGCATAGGGGGGATCACTACTGGGGGCACTACTCGAGGCCTGCATAAGGGTGTCCTCCTGTGGCACAGGGTGGCACTGCATATGGGCACTACGACAGGGGGCTGCCCATATCTTTATTTTTACCTTACATTAATCCATATGGACCCGCCTCCTCCGTAGAACACTTGAAGGGGGGGCGCCGTAGCACGCACGTTCTTTCGGGCACCCTGGCTACACGCTACTCCTCTGCCAGGGCTGCCTGCATGCATTTGCCCCCAGGCTAAAAGTTGCCAGCCAGCCCCTGGCCCCCTCCTCTCTACCTGGCAGCCGGCAGCGCACTGATCGTAGCATTAGACTCTGGGCACTAGTCAGTGTCAGTCTGCTGCGCATGTGCAGGTCAACAGGGAAATGGCGCGGCAGCCATTCCCCAGTGTTTTTCAGAAACCTTGGATGCCTACATGGAAAGAAGAGGACCTGAACCAAGGGGTTGGTAAGTATTTTTTTTGTACAGGTAGCTCTATTGGATTCTGCTGGACAAGGGAACAGACTAACGGTAGGGAAAAGGTAAGTATGTGTGAGTGAATGTGTAATAAAAGACTAAGGGGCCCATTTATCATTAAATATTTGAGCTATAATCCCCGAAAACACACGTTTTTGGGGGTTAACCTCAAATATTACGTTTCCCCCTGAAGTATGAAGGAGAGACTCCGATACCTGCTGTGATCCCTCCATTCCCACAGGCAACTGCAGCCCCCATAAGTTTCTATGGGGGATGCAATGCTGCCAAATTTACTAACATCCGGAATGCGATGCATTCCCGATATTGGCCCCCGCGGCTAATGTCATCTGAAGATGGAATTAGCCGCTGTAGCCTATGGGCTACACTGCACATTATTAGCCGGCGGCCGTGGAGGCGCAGCAGCCCTGGTAGCTCTTCGGGCACATCACAGGGATGGATTTCTTTCGGAGCCAGTGTCCCTGCATGTGCCCGATGATACATTCGGGCACTATGATCGCATATTGCGATGCGATCATTGGCGGTAATGTCATGCTCAGATCACATTGCAATAGCGATCAGTAATAAATGGGGACCTGAATCTTACGGTGTGTGTGTATCATGTCCGTGATGCGGGTCCCCTGGCTGTGGCATTACACCCCAACTAGTGGAGCCCGGTGCTGGCTGTAAATATACAGAGAACCTCACGCCATTTTTTCCCTGTATTTTTACAACCAGCGCCAGGGCTAAGAGCCAGGTGCTGGTGATGCTCGGGGGAGGGGGACGGGTCACACTTAAAAAAAATAAAAGAATTAACACCTTCTTTCTTATAAAAAACAGGCACAACCATACACTGATCTGTGTATGTTTGTGCAGAACACGCAGCTAAGGAGGGGGTCTATTTGTAAAAACTATTTTGGAGCAAGTTTGCTTAATTTACCGTACACCCATGGTTATCATCACGATTCTTGGTAAATTCCCATGTTGTATTCTTGTCTGTTGAAAGTACTTGCGAATTTGGCCGATGGTGTATTTATTTCTGTTTGTGAGTACACCCGTGTTTTGCAGAGAGAATCATGACATCACACCCATTTTTTTTGAGTTTTTAAAAAATGTCCAAACACAACTGTGAATGCAATCTCGGACCAACATGATTTTTAGTAAATATACCCCTAAAGGTGGGTACACACTATACAGATATATATCTGCAGATGATGGTTGTTCGTACACACTGAACAACCATCATCTGTGCCTGCGCGCAGGTCCCGGCGACTAGGGGGCGTGTCCTGGTGGGCGGGGGGCATGTCCCGCTCCCCTCCTAGCGGCTACTGCTGTGTCCCGCCCCCCTCCTAGTGGTCTGCAGACATATCTGTCCATCGGCTGTGCAGCACAGCCAATGCGATATGTCGGTGAACGCCAACGTTCATCGACATATCGCGGGTACACACTGCCCGACGGGCAGCAAATACATTGGCCAATCAATTGATCGGCCAATGTATCTGTCAGTGTGTACCCAGCTTTAGGCTCTTAGGGAAGACTCTAATTTGATGATATGCACGCCAACAAAGACAAGTGCCATTGTGCTTCAGGATTTTTCTGATTATGACAAGGAATTGTCCAGACAATTAAGTGATACAGGCACATATAACCAACAAAGGTGTAAACCCATATAAATATCCATAAAGAGGAGCAGCAAAGGCAGCAAGCCAGTAATGCACTGACAGTGATGTCACTAGCACTGCACCCCACCTCGCAATTTTTGAACACCACCCATTCAGGCGTAGCAGCCTGAATACTGGAATGTCCGGAGGAATCTTGGATGGGTCGCAAACCCTATTTGTCCACCAACAGCATGTCATTTCTGTATGAAATTGTTATGGGGGGAATTCAATTTGGCTAATTACCCGCGCCACACAGGGAAATGCTATTCAATTAAAATAATATTAAATTAAATAAAAAATGTATGACTGGCTGCTTGCACATGTTTGAAGTTCCAGAGTTGATGTTTCAAACCCAGTTCTAATGATGTGCCTTTACACCTGTAGCTGATTTGGTTTGGCATAAAGAGATCAAGAAAGAGTTTGTTTTGTTTATTTATACTTTCTTTTGCTTAATATGGGATGTTGCTGAGACCTTGACAAGGTCCCACATAGGGACTGAATTGCTGAATTGTAACTTTGGGCCTGATTCAGAGGTGGATGCAATACCATTGTTTTCGCCGTTGGCCAATGTGTCGCAAAGTATTTAAGTACATTAAATAACACTTTTTTTTACAGCAAGAAAATGGTGAATGTCCTTTTAACAGAAAGACAGACTGAATGAATGAAGGCATAATATGAAAGCAATTTGCCTCAGCAGCTAAACAGAGAGAAAAAAACATTGTACCTGACCTGATTATAATCAGCTTGGAGTTATATTAACAACTCAGGGCCTGATTCAGCATTGCACATCAGTGCAGGACCTGATCTGTGCATGTGCAGAACGGGATCTGCGTGATCAGAGGCATTTACGGGGCAGTGTGGGGGTGGGGACGGCCAGCGTTCCTGGAAACGGGAGGTGTCGCCCTTGTTTTCTAGGAGTGGCAAGGCCAGGATCTGCGCCCATGGACATAGTTTCTGGCCTCGCAAGCTGGCCAGCCTGCATAAGCTGAGGCTTACTCAGCTGGCTGACATCAACCAACAGCACTGTGATATTGGTCGCAGTGCTGCGATCGCAAATGCAGCGGTGGTGTCAGACCTCGTGCTGCATTTCCATATTTGCGAGGACTGAATTGCACAGCTGCTTGTGTGCAAGTTTGCAGTTTCATCCTCTGCTGAATCAGCCCCTCAGAACTTAGGTGATTTATTACATTTGCTCATTTATTCAGCATTTAGTTGAGACAGACTAGTTGGGTCACTCATTAAGTGCACACAGGTGTTCACCAACCATACATAGCCTGTCTACTGAATTGCTAAATTAGTCAAGTCTGACATGAGAAAAGAACTGAAAGAAAATGTTAACAACTAGTTTTGCATAGACTAAAGAAAATGAACTTTATTACTATTGCAACAAAAAATAATGGGGAAGTTGTCCAAGGGAATATATATATATATGCCCCAGGTTCCTAGCTTATGTCTAGTAGACAGTTAACTTAGCCTTGTCTGGAAATACTTCCAAGGATATCACAATTGGCTTCAGCTCCATATGTAGTTGTCATTTTCTGCAAAAGATGAGAGCAATGATGTTGAAGCCTATTTAACACTTTTTGAAAGAATAGCTGAGAGGGAATCAGTTAGCCTAAAAATCAGTGGTCAGACCTTTTGGTACCCTTCCTGTTAGGGGAACCATAAAAAGCATATTGATGATGATGCCAAGGTCTATGACAAACTAAAAACGGGTGTCACGAAGTCTGTTCAAGCATGAGTTCATGACCTCATATATTTCACCAGGAAGTGGCTACAGCCAGAGAATCTAACGGGGCCATAGATCGTGAAAAGGGATGTTACTGACTGACATCTAAGGTCCCTGTCTGCAGTTCTGCGCAAATAGGACCCTAAACAACAGACCAGCTTATGGAAATGGTGGAGAGGCATGTGGCGGCCGAGGAACTGTTGAGTGTACCCATGTGAGCCCTTAGTCCCACAACTACAATCTCCTGTGACTTCTGGTAAGACTGTTCCACAAGAAAAGGGTGCTGGGCGGTGAAATGAACTAAAAAATCCAGAGACTGTTACCTAGGAACCTGGAGATTGGCCAGCTGTGTCAGGGAGGTGCCCGCCTCGTATAAGACTTGATAAAAATCTGATCAGATATATTAGATGTGGTGGCTTTGATCATTTTGCTGCTAATTGTCCACTTATGTAAAATCGCAGAGTATCATTCTTTGCTCAGATAGCCTGCACTGCAGAACGAGGCTGAGCAAGATAAACAAATGCATATAATTACTGTAGAAGGCAAATGGGTAGAGGCTTTATTAGATTCTGGTAGCCTGGTTACTCTTGTAAAAGCCGAGTTGGTGAGCCCCCTAAAATGTCAAAGGAAAACTGTTGGTGTAACCTGTATGCATGGGGATACTTGGCATTATGATACTGCTGAAGTGAACATAGAAACACAGTGTGGTCCCACTGAAGTCACTGTGGGATTAGTTCTTTATTTGATGTTTGATGCTATATTGGGGAGAGATTTTTCCCACATCTGGAAGTTGTAGGAAACTGTAATTGTTACAGAAGTAAATAACCCAGACCCGGGCTGTGGTTTGGACAGGCATGGAGTAGGATGCACACTCATGCGCTCTTCAGATTGGAAATCCTGGACCTTAAAACATCATGGTCTTAGCCTCACATTCCCTTCCCCCGATCACATATTGTGGTTGCTTGTTTAGCCTCACATACCCTTCCCCCGATCACATTTTGTGGTTGCTTGCACTTATCCTGGTTGTCTGTAGCATATTCTTCAACAGAATCTCTCTTCCTACAGATCTCCCAGTAACATGGGCGCAGCCATATGGGATTTATCAGGTGATCCGGCCTCATCCAATTAGACTCCAGCTACAGCGTTGTATTGGAAAACCTGGACCTTAATCGTCACACATCAGGGTCTTAGCCTCATGTACTCATCTACAGCTCACATATTGTTGCTTGTACTTATCCTAGTCATCTGCAGCATATTCCTCAGCAGCATTTCTCTTTCTATAGCTCTCCCAGTAACATGGCTGTAGCTATATTGGATTCCTGAGGTGATCCAGCCTCATCCAATCAGACTCCAGCTACAGCACTCACATGACCCGGTCAGCCTATGAACATTAAACCTGCCGCGGTTCCTTCCTCAGGGCCAGAACAACTCACTTCTAAACTAACTGGCTCCGAGTTCCAGTCGCTGTTATACTAAGTGCCTGTTCTGCTGCTAGAACTCTGTTATACTTTGTGCCTGGGTTTCCAGCGGGGATCCTGCATATATCCAAAGCAGCATGAACTCCATTATTCTATCTGCTCCTATTCGCAGTCTGTGTTCAAATCTCCTAAACACCTGCATTAATTCTGCTGCATTCAACATTCATTCCTGCAGCAAGAACTCTGCTATGCCACCTGCTCCTGTTCTCAACCTGTGCTCAAGTCTCCATCAAGCACCTGGATATCCGGTAGCTGGGGCTACTGCTGAGTTGCGAATTCTAATTCCAGTTCAGTATATCAGTGTGCAGGTTCTGGACATGTAGAGTACAGCCCTGAGATCCACATTTCTGATTTGCAGTCCTGAGTTTAGAGTTCTTGCCTCCAGTTCTAGCTTATGCCGGTTATGAGGTTTCATTTGCCGATCATTCCTGAGTTCCTGGTTTCAGGTCCAGGTGCTGAGCTCTCCATGATCGGTTTCAGGGTGTAACACTAGGTTTCCAGGTCGGCAATCCAGTCCAGTTCCTGGTCTAGGGACCTTCCCTGTGTCCAGTTCTATTCTGATCTTAAGTCATTAGATAAGCAGAGATTTCAAATGTCCAAATTCTGTTTCAGTCTAGCTTCAACTAGACCTAAGGGTCCCGAGGTGGATAAACAAAATCACATATCTGTGACATTAATCCTGCAGCCACCTGTGGTCATTTTATCCACATGGCTGCTGACTTTCTCTACTTGGCCATACCTCCACTGCATCTCCCAGGCTAATGGTGCCTGGTGCGGATCCCTTAGCTTTGTGACTTTCTCCAGTATGGACCAGCTGTGATCGGCAGGGCAGCACCGCTGAGTATACTAGAAGGCTGTTCTGGCTTCTCTTCGTGGGTTGCTTGGGGTACCGGACACTCTTCTTGCCCCTCAGCTGTTCTCTTTCTCTCCTTTGCTTGCTCCCAAGCAGTCTCCTTTGGGGGGTTCTGGCGTTCTGGGCTTTGGATATAATGGCTGCACTGGCCGCCATCTTGGTCAGCGTCTCCTGCTGAGAGGGGCCCTGGTGCATGTACTTTGTTGCTTCAGTGTTGCAGGTACTCTGGATCACTTCTACTTGATCTCTTCTGCTGGTGGACAATTGATGGGCTGCAGTCTGCTTCAGACACTCCAGGTATTGCTGTCTTCTTGTGTGCTTGCATTGTCTATACTTGCAGTTAGCCACCATTTTGGAGTAGCTCCCTGCTACCATATTGCTACGGGACTGTTTTCAGTTATAGGAGCAGTGATATTTTTATTATAGCTTTTAGATTTAGCTTATAGATTAGAAATCTCAAGCTGCAGCAACCACCAAATTGCATAAATATGCACGGACTGTCACTCTCCAAGAACCAGCAATGTCTTCTGATGCTTGTCCATCCTTTGCTTCCCCTGTTGTCCTCTGAGTCTGAATCTCCTGCATTACAAATGGAGCAGTTACTGTAGGCCATTGCAGATTTTGAGAAGCAGTTGATGGTTCGTATTTCCACAGTTTTTATTGATATATATCGCTGATGAGACAATATATACAAAAAATGAGGGGTCACATAGGAGAAATTGTATTTTCACATTGGAGGATACCATTACTCCTGTTTCGGGACATCTAACAACTATGGATTCTCAGGTGGTGGCTTGTCAGCAAAAGGAAGTGGATATTGAGGGCAGACTCCACTGTAATAATATTCATTTGGTTGGTTTACCAGAGAAGGTGGGGGCTCTTACCCGGAGAAACTTTTGGAATCCTGGTTGACTACCACATTTGCTAGGGATGCGTTCACTCCTCAATTTACTATTGAAAGGACCCATCAGATCCCTGCCAGGCCCCTTCCTCTTGGAGTGCCACTGAGGTCTTTAACACAAAAATCCTTCATTATAAAGACCAAGATGTTGTTCTTTGTCTTGCCAGAATCAAATTCTCTTTGGAATTTAATGGATTGCTATATTCGAGGCCTTTTCTCTGGATGTACAACAATCCAGGGCGAGGTTTATCAAGAGATGTTTGTGGTACTTACAACTTCCATACGCCATGATTTTTTTAACCCATCTACAAGTTGTTTAGAGTAGAAGATCACATTTCTTTGACTCTCCCAAAAAATGCTGTCGCCTTACTTGTCCTTAATGTGCCCAAGCCCCTGGCTGTTGATCACCTGTTTCATGTATTTATCTAGTTCATGTTATGTATCTATTTATATGCTTTACTTAAATGCTCTTGCTGACTGGGAAGTGTGTAGATGTATATCTTTATACCTCTATACAGACTACTATATAGTGTAATTTTTTTACTTCTGCTTTATTGTTTATTTAATTCTACTATTCTGGTTGGGATATTTTTTTGGTTGTATATGTTTCTTTTTCTCCTTAGGAAAACTAGGGTTGCTAGGCTACTCCTGAGCTGGCTGCGTTATGTCCTAAAGGCATGCTATAGTGGCTGCCTTCCCTTTTTTCATTTTTCTATGTTACTTAGTATGGTTTAGACTAGTTTATTATTAGTGTTTAGGAACTAGGCATATCTCATTGGGGTTTGTATGTGGGGTGGCGGGTGTTGGGTTCCGGGTAGGGGGGTTTTGCGATGTTGTATTTAGCTTTTCATGTTGTTTTTATTATTTTTATTTTATTTAGTGTTTAGGAATTTCCTATGATTATTATTTTGACGCTGAGTGGTCACTTATTCTCTTGCATTATTTTATTTCTTTGCTGTATCACCTGTGTTAAGTGTCTTATTGTGAAATGTCCGGGGCCTTAATGATAAAGTTAAGAGGTTTATGGTTTTGCACTGTTAGGGCCCAAAACCCTAGTATAGTGTGCCTCCTAGAAACTAATTTATTGGACAGTCATATCTTGTCTCTTAAGTGGCTTTGGGTGAGTTGGTCTTTCCACTCTACTTTCCACACCCACTCCTGTGGTGTGTCTGTGCTCATTAGTAAATCTGAGTTTTGTCTGTTATCAGATTCAGGTAGACCCCTTGACACAATTTATTTTCCTTCTTGTCTATTTTTATGCATCCTCCGTTAACCAACTAATGGTATATATTCCTCCCCCTTATAATTCTAAGGTTCTTGCTAAGGCATGTGAATTTTATTTGATATTCCCTCTGTCCCAGTGCTGAGCATTGGAGATTTCAATAGTGAATTGGACGATGAATCGGACAGGTTTCTGGAGACCCCTTTTCCCTTTCTATATGCCGGTTCCTCCACCTTCTTTTGTCTTGTTTCTGAGATGAGGGTGGTGGATGCTTGGCATACTAAAGGCAGACTAAATATCCTGGGGTGCATTGTTACTTGTTCTTCACTTCATCTCACCATACCTTTTATCCTATTGATATGGGGTGGGCTCCAATTTTTTTCTCCCCGTGGTTTCAACTGTCTCTTATTTGTCTTGGTGTGTTTCAGACCACTTCCCTCTGTTGCCAGTCCTTGATTTGAGTTCTCCCAAAGGTGCTTGCTTTTGGAGGACTAATCCTATAATACTGCTGCAGAAGTTGAGGCTCCATGAGAAAGTGTTCCCCAGCTATTTTGGTGAAAAAATATTTCCTGTCTGATATTGTGGATAACTTGTGTAAGGGACACCAGTTCTAATTCAGCTTCAAACTCTGTATACACTCAGGGCCCGATTCAGACCCGGACGCAAGTGGCCGTTCACTCGTCCGCCGTACGAGCGGAAAAATTTAAATGTAAGCGCTCGCTCGTATGTTCGCTCATAGCTATCCTTCCTCCCCATATTCTCCCAACCCCTCCTCTAGCTAGCGAGCGTTCAAAATAGTGAGCATCCGTCTCCTCTTTGGTTGCATTGAGCGCTCGCACAAGTCAATTCCGGAAGTGGCCCTGTCAGTTTTCGATTGCCTGCTATTTCATTCTGCAAACATACTTGAATCGATTACTGGCAATCACTATATTAATTACCTTAATTGTTCTTCACATGTTTGCAATCCTGGTTTTTTTTTCAATGTCAATAAACTTTATTCTTGTTAGTGTGTGTCATTTCTTCCGCAGAATACATACGGTTTGACCAAGGGGATGGTTTTTCGAAATTAATAGTTTGTTTGAATGCTACTATTGTTTTGCATTTTTTTTTTATAGGTAGATTTTGATACTTTCATTTTTATATTTAAATTAGCTTACGCATGTCACTGCATCAAGCCTATCATAACTCACATTATATTTGTGAGGGTGTAGGTCACATGACTCATACAATAACCAATAAAATTGTTCCTGTTAATTTACAAAGTACATTAGCCAATCAAATTTTTTCTAGGAACTTTATTAAAACTGTTTTGTGTAAAAAAAATCATTGCCATCATGAGAGCCTCCGCTTTTTGTCGGCGTGAGCTACTGGTCCTCACTGAGGTGATGGACCAGCGAATAACTGACCATCCGCCCCCCATCACCAACCTCCGCAAGCGGATGGCCTACGCGGAGGTGCGCCGCCGCCTGCGTTCCCTCGGCTATCGCCGAAATATCGGCCAGCTGGAACACAGGTGGTCGGATCTGAGGCGCAGATCACATATTGTTGCTTGTACTTATCCTAGTCATCTGCAGCATATTCCTCAGCAGCATTTCTCTTTCTATAGCTCTCCCAGTAACATGGCTGTAGCTATATTGGATTCCTGAGGTGATCCAGCCTCATCCAATCAGACTCCAGCTACAGCACTCACATGACCCGGTCAGCCTATGAACATTAAACCTGCCGCGGGGCCTTCCTCAGGGCCAGAACAACTCACTTCTAAACTAACTGGCTCCGAGTTCCAGTCGCTGTTATACTAAGTGCCTGTTCTGCTGCTAGAACTCTGTTATACTTTGTGCCTGGGTTTCCAGCGGGGATCCTGCATATATCCAAAGCAGCATGAACTCCATTATTCTATCTGCTCCTATTCGCAGTCTGTGTTCAAATCTCCTAAACACCTGCATTAATTCTGCTGCATTCAACATTCATTCCTGCAGCAAGAACTCTGCTATGCCACCTGCTCCTGTTCTCAACCTGTGCTCAAGTCTCCATCAAGCACCTGGATATCCGGTAGCTGGGGCTACTGCTGAGTTGCGAATTCTAATTCCAGTTCAGTATATCAGTGTGCAGGTTCTGGACATGTAGAGTACAGCCCTGAGATCCACATTTCTGATTTGCAGTCCTGAGTTTAGAGTTCTTGCCTCCAGTTCTAGCTTATGCCGGTTATGAGGTTTCATTTGCCGATCATTCCTGAGTTCCTGGTTTCAGGTCCAGGTGCTGAGCTCTCCATGATCGGTTTCAGGGTGTAACACTAGGTTTCCAGGTCGGCAATCCAGTCCAGTTCCTGGTCTAGGGACCTTCCCTGTGTCCAGTTCTATTCTGATCTTAAGTCATTAGATAAGCAGAGATTTCAAATGTCCAAATTCTGTTTCAGTCTAGCTTCAACTAGACCTAAGGGTCCCGAGGTGGATAAACAAAATCACATATCCGTGACATTAATCCTGCAGCCACCTGTGGTCATTTTATCCACATGGCTGCTGACTTTCTCTACTTGGCCATACCTCCACTGCATCTCCCAGGCTAATGGTGCCTGGTGCGGATCCCTTAGCTTTGTGACTTTCTCCAGTATGGACCAGCTGTGATCGGCAGGGCAGCACCGCTGAGTATACTAGAAGGCTGTTCTGGCTTCTCTTCGTGGGTTGCTTGGGGTACCGGACACTCTTCTTGCCCCTCAGCTGTTCTCTTTCTCTCCTTTGCTTGCTCCCAAGCAGTCTCCTTTGGGGGGTTCTGGCGTTCTGGGCTTTGGATATAATGGCTGCACTGGCCGCCATCTTGGTCAGCGTCTCCTGCTGAGAGGGGCCCTGGTGCATGTACTTTGTTGCTTCAGTGTTGCAGGCACTCTGGATCACTTCTACTTGATCTCTTCTGCTGGTGGACAATTGATGGGCTGCAGTCTGCTTCAGACACTCCAGGTATTGCTGTCTTCTTGTGTGCTTGCATTGTCTATACTTGCAGTTAGCCACCATTTTGGAGTAGCTCCCTGCTACCATATTGCTACGGGACTGTTTTCAGTTATAGGAGCAGTGATATTTTTATTATAGCTTTTAGATTTAGCTTATAGATTAGAAATCTCAAGCTGCAGCAACCACCAAATTGCATAAATATGCACGGACTGTCACTCTCCAAGAACCAGCAATGTCTTCTGATGCTTGTCCATCCTCTGCTTCCCCTGTTGTCCTCTGAGTCTGAATCTCCTGCATTACAAATGGAGCAGTTACTGTAGGCCATTGCAGATTTTGAGAAGCAGTTGATGGTTCGTATTTCCACAGTTTTTATTGATATATATCGCTGATGAGACAATATATACAAAAAATGAGGGGTCACATAGGAGAAATTGTATTTTCACATTGGAGGATACCATTACTCCTGTTTCGGGACATCTAACAACTATGGATTCTCAGGTGGTGGCTTGTCAGCAAAAGGAAGTGGATATTGAGGGCAGACTCCACTGTAATAATATTCATTTGGTTGGTTTACCAGAGAAGGTGGGGGCTCTTACCCGGAGAAACTTTTGGAATCCTGGTTGACTACCACATTTGCTAGGGATGCGTTCACTCCTCAATTTACTATTGAAAGGACCCATCAGATCCCTGCCAGGCCCCTTCCTCTTGGAGTGCCACTGAGGTCTTTAACACAAAAATCCTTCATTATAAAGACCAAGATGTTGTTCTTTGTCTTGCCAGAATCAAATTCTCTTTGGAATTTAATGGATTGCTATATTCGAGGCCTTTTCTCTGGATGTACAACAATCCAGGGCGAGGTTTATCAAGAGATGTTTGTGGTACTTACAACTTCCATACGCCATGATTTTTTTAACCCATCTACAAGTTGTTTAGAGTAGAAGATCACATTTCTTTGACTCTCCCAAAAAATGCTGTCGCCTTACTTGTCCTTAATGTGCCCAAGCCCCTGGCTGTTGATCACCTGTTTCATGTATTTATCTAGTTCATGTTATGTATCTATTTATATGCTTTACTTAAATGCTCTTGCTGACTGGGAAGTGTGTAGATGTATATCTTTATACCTCTATACAGACTACTATATAGTGTAATTTTTTTACTTCTGCTTTATTGTTTATTTAATTCTACTATTCTGGTTGGGATATTTTTTTGGTTGTATATGTTTCTTTTTCTCCTTAGGAAAACTAGGGTTGCTAGGCTACTCCTGAGCTGGCTGCGTTATGTCCTAAAGGCATGCTATAGTGGCTGCCTTCCCTTTTTTCATTTTTCTATGTTACTTAGTATGGTTTAGACTAGTTTATTATTAGTGTTTAGGAACTAGGCATATCTCATTGGGGTTTGTATGTGGGGTGGCGGGTGTTGGGTTCCGGGTAGGGGGGTTTTGCGATGTTGTATTTAGCTTTTCATGTTGTTTTTATTATTTTTATTTTATTTAGTGTTTAGGAATTTCCTATGATTATTATTTTGACGCTGAGTGGTCACTTATTCTCTTGCATTATTTTATTTCTTTGCTGTATCACCTGTGTTAAGTGTCTTATTGTGAAATGTCCGGGGCCTTAATGATAAAGTTAAGAGGTTTATGGTTTTGCACTGTTAGGGCCCAAAACCCTAGTATAGTGTGCCTCCTAGAAACTAATTTATTGGACAGTCATATCTTGTCTCTTAAGTGGCTTTGGGTGAGTTGGTCTTTCCACTCTAATTTCCACACCCACTCCTGTGGTGTGTCTGTGCTCATTAGTAAATCTGAGTTTTGTCTGTTATCAGATTCAGGTAGACCCCTTGACACAATTTATTTTCCTTCTTGTCTATTTTTATGCATCCTCCGTTAACCAACTAATGGTATATATTCCTCCCCCTTATAATTCTAAGGTTCTTGCTAAGGCATGTGAATTTTATTTGATATTCCCTCTGTCCCAGTGCTGAGCATTGGAGATTTCAATAGTGAATTGGACGATGAATCGGACAGGTTTCTGGAGACCCCTTTTCCCTTTCTATATGCTGGTTCCTCCACCTTCTTTTGTCTTGTTTCTGAGATGAGGGTGGTGGATGCTTGGCATACTAAAGGCAGACTAAATATCCTGGGGTGCATTGTTACTTGTTCTTCACTTCATCTCACCATACCTTTTATCCTATTGATATGGGGTGGGCTCCAATTTTTTTCTCCCCGTGGTTTCAACTGTCTCTTATTTGTCTTGGTGTGTTTCAGACCACTTCCCTCTGTTGCCAGTCCTTGATTTGAGTTCTCCCAAAGGTGCTTGCTTTTGGAGGACTAATCCTATAATACTGCTGCAGAAGTTGAGGCTCCATGAGAAAGTGTTCCCCAGCTATTTTGGTGAAAAAATATTTCCTGTCTGATATTGTGGATAACTTGTGTAAGGGACACCAGTTCTAATTCAGCTTCAAACTCTGTATACACTCAGGGCCCGATTCAGACCCGGACGCAAGTGGCCGTTCACTCGTCCGCCGTACGAGCGGAAAAATTTAAATGTAAGCGCTCGCTCGTATGTTCGCTCATAGCTATCCTTCCTCCCCATATTCTCCCAACCCCTCCTCTAGCTAGCGAGCGTTCAAAATAGTGAGCATCCGTCTCCTCTTTGGTTGCATTGAGCGCTCGCACAAGTCAATTCCGGAAGTGGCCCTGTCAGTTTTCGATTGCCTGCTATTTCATTCTGCAAACATACTTGAATCGATTACTGGCAATCACTATATTAATTACCTTAATTGTTCTTCACATGTTTGCAATCCTGGTTTTTTTTTCAATGTCAATAAACTTTATTCTTGTTAGTGTGTGTCATTTCTTCCGCAGAATACATACGGTTTGACCAAGGGGATGGTTTTTCGAAATTAATAGTTTGTTTGAATGCTACTATTGTTTTGCATTTTTTTTTTATAGGTAGATTTTGATACTTTCATTTTTATATTTAAATTAGCTTACGCATGTCACTGCATCAAGCCTATCATAACTCACATTATATTTGTGAGGGTGTAGGTCACATGACTCATACAATAACCAATAAAATTGTTCCTGTTAATTTACAAAGTACATTAGCCAATCAAATTTTTTCTAGGAACTTTATTAAAAGTGTTTTGTGTAAAAAAAATCATTGCCATCATGAGAGCCTCACGCCTGCTGGCCCTTTTGCGTCTCCAGATAGTGCAAAGTAAGTGGTTCTGTGTATGTTTATATTGCTTTTTTTTTTTTTTTTTTTTTTTCTCATACCTGCGTGTGCATGTTTACAGTATAGGCCTGTTTATTTATTTTGGACATACCTGCGTGTGCATGTTTACAGTATAGGCCTGTTTGTTTATTTTGGACATACCTGCATATGCATGTTTACAGTATAGCGCTGTTTGTTTATTTTGGACATACCTGCGTGTGCATGTTTACAGTGTAGGCCTGTTTTTTTGGGGGGGATAAAATTTAAAAAAAAGGAAATTTGTAATTAAAAATGTTTTTTTCCATCATTTAGGGGCAGAGCGGAGACTCACATGTCGCAGACGTGTGTCTCGTCCCCTATCCCCCACTCCCACCCAAACATCCTCTGCCCACTCTTCCCCAAATTCCCCCTCCACCCCAGACCTTACCGACCGTCAGTCCCCTCCCTCTCCTCACATTAACATCCCTCCAACTTCCCCCTCCCCTCAAACCCTCCCTCTCTTTTCCTCACCCTCCACTTCATCCCACATTACCCCTCCTCCTTCCCTGAGCCCCTGGCCCACCTATGATGAGGAGGAATTCGGGGCTCCAGGCCCAGTCAGCAGTGTGCCCGGTATGTTTGCATTTTAAACTATGGGGTTTTTTTATGTTTTTTTTATTTTGGTTCATGTTGTCCTTTTACCTGTGCAGTAAAGTAGTTCAAATGTTTTTTAAAAATATCTTTGTGAAACAATGTCAAGGATGTTTTCCCCTTACACATATGACACATGTCCAAACACTCACACTTGTGTCTTTCTTGTTTACGCTACCAACAAATGTAGTAGTTTTGCTTAGTTTTTTTTTTTTTTTTAGGATTTTTTTTCTTCTTTTTGGGCCCTTATTTGTTTTAAATCTTTTCTTTTTGCATTCCTTTTGTTTTGGACATGTTTTGGTAACTGATGTTTTTTTTTGGTATAGTCTGAATTTTTTGTTGGTTTTTAAAATCTAAATGAAGGTGTCATTTTAGTAATCCGCACATTTTTTAAACCCACAGTGGACCAGAGGCGTAACGAGGCAATTGCTGCAGGATTACTGGATCTATGGGGCCATGTAATTGCCATGCTGGTGGCATTGGACCATCTTTTGGCGATCCTGCGCCACAAATTTTTTGACATGACCAAAAATACTTTTCCAAAAAATAAAGTTTATTTTGAATTATTTAAGTCTCATTCCTTGTCTGTAAATCTTAGATTGTTGAACCTTACATAAGTCTACTATTTGTTCCTGAGTTTTTAAGAAATGTAAATTAGTTTGTAGAAAGCTCAAGTAAGTATGTAAGCTTGCACATTAAACACATAACAATACCAATAGGTTTGTAGAATTAACCTCAAAAATCGAATAATTTTTTTGGGGGGGTAATGTAAAAATTAAAGCTACCTGCTTAGGCCTAGAATTGAAACCATACTGATTCACCATAATACCTTTGGTGTTTGTTTTTAGCAACAAAGCAGGGTACTAAAGTTTACAAATTAAGAAATTACAGTATTAGGCATTAAGCAACTTTGCATTTTTTTGAACAGGTTAGACTTGGTTGTAATTTACGATGGAAATGGTTGGGTAACATTAAAAAAAAATTTAATGCACACAAATAATAAACACCAAGTGAATTGACACAATAAATTCACACATTGAAAACACACACAAAAGTCCAAACAACACCAAAACCCCCCCCCAAAAAAATCAGGAACTGTTTGAAGAAGTAGCATGCCAACATGAATCCACAAATGAGGAGAAGAAATCATTGTTCCCGAAGTTATATCCAATGTGTCCACATAAAGTCATTTGTGTTGATCAGGTAGTACGCATGGATTTTTATGGTCATTTTAGGGAAAAAAAAATTTTTTTAAAGTGTACATTAAAATATTACAAATCTACATTGTGTCAATTAAATTAATTTGTGGAAATAATGACCTAAAAAATCTTGCAACAACTTCATCGCGTATGGCCCCACCACATACTGACCTCCGACCAACCTCGGGGGGGCCGTCCTCAGGCAAGGCATCCCCTGGCTGCATTGGGCCACCACTCCTTATGGCGATATTGTGAAATATCCCACACAGGACCACAATTTTCGAAACCATAGCCGGCAAATACATGAGGTCGCCACCAGAGCGGTGGAGGCATCTGAATCGGCATTTTAAAAGGCCGATACAGCGCTCCACCACCTGCCTGGTGGCTGTAAGTGTGGAATTATACTGACTTTGTGGCCCTGGTGTGGGAACCAAATAAGGAGTGAGCAGCCAGGGCATGCAAGGGTAACCACTGTCTCCTGTGAAAATATAAAAAGCAACATCAGGACCATTGGGTACCAAGCTTTGCATTGGTTTCAACAGAAGGTGTCAACTTACCCAGAAGCCACGCAACACCAGCTTGTAGGTTGTTTAATTTGTGCCAAATCCCTGATTGCCGGATGACGAAGGAATCATGTGCACTGCCTGGGAATTTGGCATTCAGGGACAGGATCTGGAGGGAAGCATCACATACCACCATTACATTCATCGAATAAAAGTGCTTGCGGTTCCTAAATATTGCCTCCAGACTTGCTGGAGGCTGAAGTGGTATGTGAGTGCCATCCACAACCCCTATGATGTGTGGGAAGCCAGCAATTTGGTAAAAATTAGCCTTCACATTAAGGGAACCCATATCCAATGGCATTTTAATAAAATGATGGAGGTGTTTAAAAAGTGCATCCATCACTGCCCTCAGGATCCTTGAAAAGGAGGATTGGGATATTCCTGCCACTATTCCCACGGTGGTTTGAAAGGATCCTGAGGCACAAAAATGTAACACCGACATTAATTGCGTAAGTGGTGGTATTGCTGTAGGACTGTCAATTTGCCGTTCAAGATCACTCTCTATTAATGAGAGAGTGTCTATGATGATTTTTGGAGGCAGACGGTAGCGCCTTAACACCTCATCATCTGGCATTCCAAAAAGGGTGACACGTGTTCTGTATATCTGGGGCCTTGCACGCCTATGAGGCCTACGCCTGGGACGAAGTTGAGGTTGGTCGCGTTCTGGAACCATGGCCAAGAGAATACGACTAACATCAACCTGAAATGTTAAGCAAGGTAGTTATTGTTTTAGACAAATGTGTTAAGAAAAATATACTTATCTTTTCAAATAAAACCAAAGAATCTTACAGGCCTGGGTAGTGGCATGTGAAAATCCACCTACATATCAAAAGGAGAAAATATTTTTAATATTAATTTTATAAACTAGGAATTAAACCAAATATAGTTTTCTAAAATTTAGAGAAGGGAGCACACATTATTTTGCAAAAAAGTACGCTACATTTAGACTTAAGACATGATTTTACACAGAACAAGCACACATTATTTCGCAAAATAGTATGCTACATTTAGACTTAAGACATGATTTTAGACAGAACAAGCACACATTAGTTCGCAAAATAGTACGCTACATTTAGACTTAAGACATGATTTTACACAGAACAAGCACACATTAGTTCGCAAAATAGTATGCTACATTTAGACTTAAGACATGATTTTACACAGAACAAGCACACATTACTTAGCGAAACATATGCTACGACCAACACATCTAATTTGTTAATTAATAAAACCAAAAACACCAAAAACAGACAAATATCAAAAAGTTATAAAAGGTCGCTTGGGTTCCAGCCAAAATAACTGTAAACAAAAATAAAAAACCAAAAAATATAAAAATTTTGCAACAATCTATTAATAAATGTTTATGGGAATTATTGAAATACTTACTCAAAAATATAAATAAAAATAGCAAATAAAAATACGCAAAAATGCTAACTTAAACAAAGAAAGTAATAAAAAAACGCTCCTTCAAAATAAATAAATAAACTCCTTCACGTTCCACCAACCAAACAACAAACCACTCAGACGGTATCGCCTTAACACCTCATCATCTGGCATTCCAAAAAGGGTGACACGTGTTCTATATATCTGGGGCCTTGCACGCTTACGAGGCCTACGCCTGGGACGAAGTTGAGGTTGGTCGGGTTCTGGAACCATGGCCAATATAATACGACCAACATCAACCTGAAATGTTAAGCCAGGTAGTTATTGTTTTAGACAAATGTGTTAAGAAAAATATACTTATCTTTTCAAAGAAAACCAAAGATTCTTACAGGCCTGGGTCGTGTCATGTGAAAATCAACCTACATTTCAAAAGTAGAAAATATTTTTATGATTAATTTAATAAACTAGAAATTAAGCCAAATATAGTTGTCGAAAATTTAGAGAAGGGAGCACACATTAGTTTGCAAAATAGTACGCTACCTTTAGAGTTAAGACATGATTTTACACAGAAAAAACACATTAGTTCACAAAATAGTACGCTACATTTAGAGTTAAGACATGATTTTACACAGAAAAAACACACATTAGTTCGCAAAATAGTACGCTACATTTAGAGTTAAGACATGATTTTACAAAGAAAAAACACACATTAGTTCGCAAAATAGTACGCTACATTTAGAGTTAAGACATGATTTTACACAGAAAAAACACACATTAGTTCGCAAAATAGTACGCTACATTTAGAGTTAAGACATGATTTTACAAAGAAAAAACACACATTAGTTCGCAAAATAGTACGCTACATTTAGAGTTAAGACATGATTTTACACAGAAAAAACACACATTACTTAGCAAAACATATGCTAAGACCAACACATCTAATTTGTTAATTAATAAAACAAAAAACACTTACCAAAAACAGACAAATATCCCAAAGTTAGAAAAGGTCACTTGGTCACTGCCAAAATAACTGTTAAAAAAAAAAATTGAAAACAATTTAATAATAAATATTTAGGGGAATTATTGAAATACTTGCTCAAAAATATAAATAAAAATAGCAGAAAGGAATGCGAAAATGCTAACGTAAATAAACAAAGTAATAAAAAAACGCTCCTTCTCAAAAATACAAACTACTCCTTCATGAACCAACAAACCACGAACAAACCACTACACCGAAAAACCTCCAACAATCCAAAAATGCCACCTCGAATGGAGTCACTCCAAGCCATAAATAGGCTTTATTTTCCCACTCAAATTAAGTACGGACAATAGGAGCGCACAAGGAATGATGCGGCCGAATAATGCTGACGCATGTATAAAAACGTCACTGAAGGCCAAAATTGGTCTGCTACATTGAGAAAAGACAATGAGTACAGAGCAGCAAAGTACTAGCCAAGAGGCGCCATGTAATTATTTTAAAAATTATGTGAAAATGCTTATGTTTAACATTACATTTTGAAACATTTAACTTTAAAAAATTTTCAACCATTTAAAAAAAAGGTGTGGAGGATGCCATGGAAGAGGCTGCTGGGCCTAGTAGGCAAACTAGGGCCATAAAAAAAAGGCAGCCACAATTCACAAGGAAGGAGATGGAGGTTTTGGTGCAAATGTGCAACGACAACCTGGCACAGGCACCAAGGAATATGACCACCCACAGCTATAGCGAGCGGCCAGGAAGATGGTCATGATGGTCAAGACCATCGCGACCATCTGGCTTGCGACGTGACCCTTGTGGTAGGGTCTCGTTGCCGCAAGCCCCAGAGAGATTTCGGCTCTCAAAGAGCCGAAATCTATCCCACTGACATCACTCGTGATGTCAGTGGGGCCGCCCCCAAACGGAGGCGTTCACATGGGAACGCCTCCGTTTGGGCAGCCACTCCCCCGGCCCGCCCACCATAAGGCTCGCGAGCGGGTCCTGAATCAGGCCCAGAGTATCTTCTTGAGGAGCAGCTCCACTTAATTCATCGCAAGAAAGGACCTTTTTTGTGTTCGTATATATATATATATATATATATATATATATATAATATATATATGTGTGTGTAGGGACAGCGCACAAAAAACTTTTCCTCAAATTAAAATAATGAATAAAGTGCAGCTAGTATAGTGATAAAGTCAAGTGGAATTCATTAGCCCTTGAATTAACAGTCACTGATCCTTGAATAAAAGGCGGCAGCAGTCTTCTTGGGGTTCCGTTTGGCCAATGGTTGGAGTAATTCTGGAAAGTAGATTAAAAAGACATGCACCTGATAGTGTAGTATTATTGATTGGTGAGAATAAGTGCTCAAACTGATTGTGCGTACCAGAAGAAGAAATCTTTAAAGCTTATCTGAATCTCAGAGGTACAGGGCTTCCCACAGGATGGGGTGGACAGGATATCATCTGCTGGATCACCTTTGAAAGAGCCCATTCAAGCCAAGGGAAAAGGATAATATTATGTAGTATCATGAGTAGCTGGACAGGACTACAAAGAACTGTGTACCAGATAATGCTGTATTAAAAGCCTGCAGTAAGTGCTTTCGAACGATCTCCTAGTATCCCTTTTTCCAGAATACAGACAGACGCTAGCCGAGGGGGGGGAGTGTTAGGTTTAGGCAGCATAGCGGGGTTAGGGTTATAGGGTTATGGGGGGAGGTTATAGTTAGGCACCCCTAGTGGGGGGTTAGAGTTAGGCAACACTGGGGAAGGGGTTAGGCACTAAGGGGGGAGGGTTAGGTTTAGGCACAAAGGGGGGAGACAGGTTTAGGCACTAATGGGAAGAATTAGGGTGTGGGGTGGGGAGAGTTAGTGTTAGACTACATGAAAGGGGGGTTAGGGGGAGAGGGGGGAGTATACTTACCCGATCCCTGTTGGGATACCGTCCATCGGGATGTTGCTGTCTGTATTTCGACAGGAGGCATCCTGACTACCGGTATTACACACCAATTCCGTTTTCTGCTAAAGTTAGATACATTAACTCCTTTGTTTGGGGTTTTAAGCATCTTCACATCGCTTATAAAACCCTATGTAGACATCAGGGTGATGGTGGCTTTGCCTTGCTTCACAACTAATGCAAATTTGTGATTGGGTGGCTGTTCTGGACTGTGGGGATGCTCACTGGACATGGCTTCAGCAGGCTGGTCTGTCTTTTACCTCTCTGCAGTTTTTACTGGCTGAGCCATGTCTTGTGGGGTTTTCCCCCGTTCTGGTGCAAGCATGCAGGGTTTGGCTGGCGGCTTGTAAGCTTCTTTGTGCTGATGGATTAGGTCCTTCTAGTCCACTTTACAGGTAATGATGCTTTTTTGGACTTTTTTCATGAGATCCTATCTTTTTTGGTTATCTTATGGGGTATCCATGTTAGGACATATTTATAGGACGGGAGTCTTGTGCCCCTTTGCAAACTTAGGGGCCTATGTTTCAAAGCTTGATGACAGATAAAATTGTGAGAGAAAAAGTATTAACCAATCAGCTCCTAACTGTCATTTTTCAAACATAGCCTATAAAATGTAAGTTAGAAGCTGATTGGTTGGTGATTTATATCTCACAATTTTATCTCTCATCAAGCTTTGATACATAGGCCTCTTAGCTCTTAGTTTTATCTCCCCAAGACTATGTTTTATAGGTTCTTGCAGCTTCGACATGCACTTAGGGCCTGTTTCAGCAAGGATCGCAGTTGCTTATACACATTATTATTATTATTATCGTTTATTTATATGGCGCCACAAGTGTTCCGCAGCGCCTTACAAAGTACATAAACAAATAGATTGATTTACAGTGGCTTACAGTACAGTACAATACATTACAGGACATGGATAATATACATTGCTACATTCACGACCATAACACCCAGATAAGCAACAATGCAAAGCAATCAAGTGTTAGGTGCCCTGGTAGAGAGTAAGAAGTAGATGAAGGTATAGTAAGGAGATGCACAAGAGGGTAGAGGGCCCTGCTCATAGGAGCTTACATTCTAAGGGGTAGGGACAGACAAACAGGGGTGAAACAGATGGGGTAGGCAGAGAGGAAGGAGTATGTAGCAGCAAGTTAAGATGAGAGCTGGAAGGCTTTGATAAAATAGTGGGTCTTGAGAGCCCGTTTGAAGGATTGTAGAGAGGTGGAGAGTCTGATGGGAAGCGGGAGAGAGTTCCAAAGGTGGGGAGCAGCGCGAGCAAAATCTTGGAGGCGGAAGTGGGAAGAAGTAATCAATTGGCATGAGAGGCGGCGTGCAGTTGTTGAATGAAGAGGGCGGACAGGAGAATGAAGGGAGATGAGATCAGAGATGTAAATGGGAGAGGAATGGCTGAGGGCTTTGTAAGTGAGTGTAAGAACCTTAAATTGGGTTCTAAAGGGGAAGGGGAGCCAGTGGAGGGCTTGTAGGAGAGGGGAGGCAGACGCAGAGCGTTTTGAGAGGAAGATGAGCCGAGCAGCAGCATTGAGGACAGACTGGAGAGGGGAGAGAAGGGATTTAGGGAGGCCAAATAGGAGAAGGTTACAGTAGTCCAATCTGGAGATGACCAATGAGTGTATGAGGGTTTTAGTGGCATCCTGGGTTAGAAAGGGTCTAATCTTGGAAATATTTTTAAGATGAAAGCGACAGGACTGTGAGAGATTCTGGATATGTGGTTTGAAGGAGAGGGAGGAGTCCAGGATAACTCCAAGACAGCGCACTTTGGGGCTAGAGGAGATAGTTGTGCCATCAATTGATAAAGAAATGGTAGGAAGTGTGGTTATGTAGGGGGGAGGCAAGATGATTAGCTCAGTCTTAGACATATTAAGTTTAAGAAATCGCTGGGACATCCAGGAAGAAATGGCAGAGAGACAGTTGGAGACACGAGTGAGGAGAGAGGGAGAGAGGTCAGGGGAGGAAAGGTAGATCTGAGTATCATCAGCATAGAGATGATATTGGAGGTCAAGAGAGCTGATGAGTTCACCTAGTGAGGATGTATAGAGTGAGAAAAGGAGAGGTCCAAGAACAGAACCTTGGGGAACATACACTGCAAGAGGCTGTGGGGGAGAAGAGGAGTCATGAGAGGAGACACAGAAGGATCGTTCAGAGAGGTAGGAGGATAGCCAGGAGAGGGCAGTGTCACGCAGACCAAGGGAGTGAAGGATTTGCAGAAGAAGAGGGTGGTCCACAGTGTCAAAAGCAGCCGAAAGGTCAAGGAGAATTAGCAGAGAGTAGTGGCCCTTGGATTTAGTAGCAAGGAGGTCATTGCTGACTTTTGTGAGGGCAGTTTCAGTGGAGTGGAGAGAACAGAAGCCAGACTGAAAAGGGTCAAGGAGGGAATGAGAGGAAAGAAAGGTGGTAAGGCACTTGAAAACAACAATGCACATGCAATCGGCCGATTGTTGCGTATTGTGCATGCGTATGCATCGCAGTGCACATACACATCGCAGTGCGTGTATGCATCGCAGTGCACATACACTAACTAGCCATTGCGTATGGGACTGCAATTGCAGAGGCTACGCAGACACATGGCAGAAGGATTGACAGGAAGTGCCTTTTGTGGGAGGTGACAGGAGGGTGGTTGGGTGAATGCAGGCGTACCAGTGCATTTCAACGCCGTTGTGTGGGCATACATAAATTAGCCACTGCTAACCCATACGCATTTTGAGCTGCCATATAGCACACTTGGAAGTTATCAATTTTTAAATTAAGGTCTGGGCTTGTGCAAGTGTGGATATGGGTTCGATGGTACTCAATGTTTCCGATGGTTTTGCTATTTGGCTGAGTATTATGATGTGAGACAAGAGGAAGTGAGCGTCCTTATGTCAGGCTGCATTTGTGATATGAATGCAAACATTTACATATCACCGCTGATATTAGCAACTGCACTGTGTGCGTATAAGCAGAAAAGTAATCCATGCTGAATCAGGCCCTTAGTGCACAGTGGGGGAGGTATATTACTGGCCTAGCTGAGCTTTGTGCGAGCTCTGCTTTGTACTCTTCCTTTTAAGAGGTATATTTATTGCCTAGCTTCATCCCTGCAGTTGACTATAGATTCATGAGGTCTGCAAACATTATGGGCTAAGTGGGAGGTTGATCTAGGTCCCCTGTCTGAGGAGGACTGGAGCATTGCTTTGGCTTCTCCTTGGATGGCCATGGTGTATGCTCAATTTCAGCAAATTCAGGTTTATTTCCTCCACAGAGTTTATTGGACACCAGTACTTATGGGTAACTTGGGGGGATGGCTTCTACATCATGTCCTAAATGTGGAAAATCTGATGCTGGCTTCTGGCACTTGCTTTGGTCCTACCATATCATCTCCTCCTTTTGAACCAGTATACTGGGTTGTATAAATGAGTCTAGGATAAGGCTGTCATTGTCCTCACTGAGGTATTTTTGGATTGGGTCTTGCAGACGTACTGAACCAATACCTACAAACCTATTCTACAGTTCTTTTTACCTTGACTAAGGTGTGCATTGCTAGAAAGTGGATGGTCCACAGGTCCCCACTCTTTCCTCTTGGATAGGATTGGTTAATTCTACTGTACTACTACTATAATATCTACTGTAAGATGTTTATTTATGCTAAGTACAAGTGCCCCTTGAAATTTGACAGTCTCTTTGGTGTTCAACGAGATATGTGTTTGATTTGGAATCCTCCAGTTCCTAATCCTTACTTTGTTCTCCTGTGTACGTACTTGCCACCACTGCTATATATACCCATTACTATGGTCATGAAGGAGGGTTGTCATTTATAGCCCATCCTCCTTGGAATTATGTTATATTTCTTTGTTTTTTGCTCTTTTGATATTGTTATTAGTATAATTTTAAGTATTTTTATGGCACTGCCATCACTCTTTTTTTGTGTGCTCATCATTTGCTTTTTTTATATTTGTATGTTTATTTGTTTATTGTACATGTATAGTTTGAAAAACTTTTTAATAAATACACTTGATTAAAAAATAACCCAGCTCGTTTGATAATGTTACTGATACAGTGGCAGTGAGAGTCTCCTCCGAGTCTCTAGTGTTCCAATTTTCAAGCATGGTTGGGGAGTCAGAGAATGACTAGAGCAGCAGTGGGGTGCAGAATGATTTACCTCCTACTGAAGTAGTAAGTGTTGTTGAACCAGTTGACTGTATGCCTCAACTCGAAGTAACCTCGCGGAGATCTTTGCCTCAGAGCATTTAAGAGACCCTACTCTGGTAAAGGCTAGAGAGAATGTAAAAGTGGTTGATGGAAACACAGTAGAGCCTGATTAGCAGTACCCTCACATGGCAGTACATCAAGATTTTTTGTACCAAGTGTCCAAGAAAGGAAGATATTGTGGATCAATTAATAGTTCAAAAGGCATATAGAAGAATGGTGTTAGACCAAGCTCATGGTCATATAACTGCAGGCCAGTGGTTTTTCTATCCAGGGCTCCATAGAGATGTAATGGAATATTGTACATTCTCCCCTAAATGTCAGTATCATGTTCCCTGGCCACATTATAGAATTCCACTTGTCCCATTAAACAGTATTGAGGTCCCATTTGAGCGAAAAGCTATTGATTTGGTTGGACATCTAATAAAGCCTGCCCGGGGTCATCAATATATTTTAGTGGTAAATTGATCACTCTACCAAATACCTGGAAGCAATACATCAACAAAGACAATTGCTAGCGAACTAGCACATGTCATATGCAAAGTGGAAATAACTAAATAAATTCTAACTGATCAGGGTACCCCATTTATATAATCATGAGAATTGTGCCGCTTGTTTACTGTCACATATCTAAGAACATCCGTATATCACCCTCACTCTGATAGCTTAATGCAGTGGTTTAACAAAACTTTAAAGAATATGCTAAAGAAAGTGGTGTATAAAGATATAAAGATGGGGAAGATTGGGATTATTTATTGCTGGCCATTAAAGAGGTTCTGCAATCTTCCACATTGTTCCTGCCTTTTGATTTGCTGCATGGGAGACACCCAAGGGGATTGCTGGATATTGCAAAAGATACATGGCAGGGGCAACCCAGTCCTTATAAAACTGTTATTGAGCATGTTTCTCGGATGCAGGAAATGGCTGCGGTGATGTCGGTAGTAAGAGAGCACTTAGAATAGGTCCAACAGGCACAACAATGGGTGTATAATCGTAATTCCCAATTACACACCTTTGAGGACAGAGGACCTCATTCAGACCCGGTCGCAAGCGATGCGCGCTCGCAACCGGGTTGGTGTTTTGGTCCTGCGCACGCGCAGCGGCCACACTGTGCGTGTACAAGCCCAGGAGCGAGAGAGAAACTTACTCGCTCCGGAGCTCTCTACAAAATGGCTGGCTGTCGATGTTGATTGACAGCTCGGCCCGTTTTGTAGGCGGGGCGGGGGGTGGCTACACAAATGGAGGCGTTCCTAACGGAACACTTGCCGTTTTGAGGGCGGCCGCACTGACATCAGCAGTGATGTCAGTGGGGAGCTTCCTGCTCGATCAGAGCAGGAAGCTTCCTGGGGTTTGCGGTTGCCGAGACCCAACCTTAGGGTCTCGTCGCAAGCCCCGATGGTATTGACATCGCGACCATCACCCTGTTTGGTCACTTAACTAGTGATCAGGAGGCCGCACTAAAAAAAGAAGCGGCCGCCCTCATTCAGAGAGAGCGATCACTTCTTGCGACCGCCTCTGAATGAGGGCCAGAGTGCTTATTTTGGTTCCCATAGTAGAAAGTAAATTTTTGGCCAAGTGGCAAGGATCATTTGAAATCATAAAAACATGGGTGAGGTTAATTATAAAGTGTACACACCTGGGAAAAGAAATCCAGAACATATCTACCATGTAGATCTTATAAAACCTTGGAAGGATAGAGTAGCACCGTTAGCCACCCAAGTGCTCCAGTAATGCAGTACCTTTGATTCCTGAAGAAACAATAGCCAAAGCCCTCTCAACTAGACAACAATGTGAGGCTAAATAATTTCTTGTAAAAAAGAGAAATTAGTTTTCTGACATACCTGGTAAAACAACTGTAATTAAACAGGACATAATCACTGAATCAGGGGTTAAGGTTGACCTAAAGGCATATAGAATACCCAATGGAAATCAGTGTCTAAAGAAATGTAAAACATGTTGGCATTAGATATAAATGAAGAGTCACATAGTGAGTGGTCGAGTCCCATTGTACTCATTCTGAAACCAGACGGGAGCTTGCGTTTCTGCAATGATATTTGTAAATTGAATAGTGTGTCTAAGTTTGATGCATACCCAATACCCATTGTGGATGAACTTATTGAAAGACTGGGAACAGTACGGTACCCAACCACTCTAGATCTAACCAAAGGGTACTGGCAAGTGTCGTTGACAGACCATGCAAAAGAAAAGACAGCTTTTTCTGCACCTTAGAGTCTCTTCCAATAGAAGATATTGTCATTTGGATTACATGGGGCACCCATCACTTTTTAGCGTAAAATGGATTAAATTCTAAGGTCTACAGACAGTATGCTGCTGCTTATCTCTATGATGATGTCGTCATTAGTCCTGATTAACAGTCTCACTTACCCAGGGTATAAGCTCCATCCGTGAGGTAGGCTTGACAGCACACCCAAATAAGTGTTACTTAGGGATAGATGAGGTGAAGTATCTTGGATACACCATAGGTAGAGGTTTGATAAAGCCCCAACTTAATAAAATTGAGGCATAATAAAATTGGCCACGATCCCTAAATAAAAAGGTGAGAGCTTTCTTAGGAATCACAGGGTATTATAGAAGACTTAATTTTGCCACCATTGCAGTCCATTTGATGACTTTACAAAAGGTAAAGTGTTAGTTATGGTTAACTGGAATCCTGAGGCAGAGAAGGCTTTTCAGACATTGAAGGTAGCGTTGTGCACCAATCAGTTTTGATGACACCTGTCTCTAAAAATCAATTTGACATGCAGACAGATGCATCAGATGTAGGGATAGGTGCTGTGTTGTTTCAAAGCAAACAAGGTAAAGAGCGTCCTCTTATTTATTTAAGTAGGAAATTGAATAACTATGAGAAAAATTATGCCACTGTTGAAAAAGAAGCATTGCCAATTAAATGGGTATTAAAAACACTAAGGTACTATATTTTGGGGAGAAAATATAGATTGATTACAGATCATGCTCCAATGAAGTGAATATCTGAGAATGAAGAAATCAATAGGAGAATAACTAGATAGTTCTTGGCTCTGCAACATTTTAAGCTCTCAGTAGAACATATTCCAGGGAGCCAACTGACCAATGCAGATGCTTTGTCCCCTATTTTTTGTTTAGACACTACATGTGTTCTGCCCCACAGATCAAACCAGGATTGGGGGGAATATGTGACAAAAACACTGGGGAAGTTGTCAAGGGTGTATTATATATATATATATATATATATATACTTGACACAAAAAAAACTCACCAGACTTAGGACCTCATTCAGAGCCGCTCGCTAAGCTGCGCTCTCTCGCTAGGAGCGATTTCCGCCCATCTGTGCATGCGTCTAAGTCGCAGTGCGCGTACGCAAACTAGCGTCTGCGATGTACAATCGAGCGCTCGTAGTACACAGACAGGACGCTACATTGAGTGACAGATTGCGCCGTTTGTGGGTGGTAACGGGAAGGACATATAGTTGTCTCAGGTGAACAGCAAAATGCAAAATCAGTACTATTAATAGATGCAATGTGAAAGTATTCATATATATATAATCACAGCGCAAGCAATAGTAGTTACAGATCATCATAATACTAACAACCTATAGTTAGTCAGTATAGCAAGTTACAGCACAATGAAATACAATATAATATACACACAGATTAAACTCATTTTAGGAATAGGCTGTATAGAAATGAAAATTAAAATATGATGAAAATTAAATAGAAAAAAATAAACTTATCTTAAACTGCACTTTATGGCATAATAATTGTTTAAATGATTGGAGCACACTTATCCTGTCAGGCTGTAGTTTACTGAGATTGTATATATAATAATATAAGTTATTGTGGAAATATCACATACAAAAAGATTTGGGTATTAATTAATCAAAAATTTTTTTTATATCTTAACAAAATTGATCTTTTCAGTAAAAGAGCATACTGACATTTATCAATGTAATAAAATAAAGCTGGGTACACACTTAGCAATATTTTGAATGATATACCCTATTCCCGTGGGGTCGTCAGCCGCATCGTCAGGTTGGCCCTACATGCAGCTCAACCTGACAATGCGGCTGACGACCCCATGCAACGGGATGCAGCAGGGCCCAACATATCAGGTGGTCGGGCATCAGATCTTCTAATGCAGTGGTTCTTAAACTTGGTCCTCAGGACCCCACATAGTTCATGTTTTCCAGGTCACCCAGCAGGTGCACAGGTGTACTCCATTACTTACTGACACATTTTCACAGGTCGAGCTAATTATTTCACTGGTGATTCTGTGAGGAGACCTGGAAAACATTCACTGTTTGGAGTCCTGAGGACGGAGTTTGAGAACCTGTGTTCTAATGTGTACCAGCCATCCGATATGTCAGCCTGTCGATGAGAGGGTCATCACTTGCATCATTGTGTACACACGTCGTTTAGAGTGTACCCAGCTTAATAGTAAGTAGGATCTCTCTCCCCTCATATAGGGGTTCTGAAAAGGAGGATAAAGACCAAAGTGATCAGATGGCTTCATCAGACCAGGATTGTGGGTGGCCAAACCTATTGTAGACTGCACACAAAGCACCTAGTTCCCAGAGACTGCACAAGAAACCGATGGAGGACCCACAGAAAGCAGCCACAACAGGGCCTGTTGATCCTCATGGCTCCCCATCATGTATAAAATTGTAAAAGTGAAAAATCATGATATGGTAATACAAATACGTAGCGATTTTTTTTTCTATGAAGAAAGCTCTGCAAATGCGTAAGTAAAATTACAAGCTAATACACCTGAAAGCCGGGTCAGCGCTAATATTAGGTGAAGTGAGGCAGTCACATAGAGCACCAACTTTATGGGGGGACCTAAAATACTGAGCATCATTTTACTTATTAAGGGGATCAATTCTATATGGCTGCATCTGCAGATATGTTGTTCAGGCGTCAGATCTCATGTGAGTACTGCTGGGCTGCTGCAACAATATGCAATGATGATGATAACTATCACAAACACTAGCTATCCGCTTTTCATTTACTGATTACATGTTGATTAGCCCTGCTGATTACTTCATTCATACTTCATTTGGTAGTGTAGCAGATATATGACTATGAAATTGTGGCCTGCTATTCACATTTCTTAATTGACTTTGCCATTTAATTTTGAAAGTAGAAAATAAAAGACATTTGTATTGATTTGACTTACACTTTGTATTCGTGTTTGTATTTAATTATATTTAATATATTTAGCTCACCCCCACACCCATCCCTTTCGTTTTCCGGTCTCCAGGCTTCTCAATGCACCACCCGAGTAGGAAGAGATAAAATAGGAAGAGTAAAAATATCTGCATCACAGTTACACTCATCTCACCATTTTTGGGTTACAAAAACAGTGGAGCCAGTGGTGGAATACGGGGAGGGCAATCAGGACAACACCCATAACACTTCCCTCCTGCCCAATAGCGGTGTCCACTATATGGCAGCGTGGGTGTGCATCACATCAGGCAGGGAGAGCTGAAACCGCTGCTGTGTGCTGGGCTGGGGAGGGTCCATGCTGCTGCTACTAAGCAGCAGCAGTCTCAACTCTCTCCCTGCCTGATGTGCCACGCACCGGCGCTCTGCTGCGCTATTATCTAGTGGCCAGCAGTAGTGGGCAGGAGGGAAGTTTTACAGGGAGGGGAGTGATCACCCTGATCATCCCCCTCTGGATCCACCATAAAGTGGAAGTGATGCAGAGTTAAACATATGCCTGTGTGCGGAGCCTATCTTGTGTGATTTCACTTTGCTTAGTATAGGTCAGGTGCAAGTGCTCACTGATGATGACTAGTAGTATACCCCATGAGCAAGCTACATGCTGATGTAGTCACATCATGAGATGCGTACAGCTCTGCATATGAGCAACTATACACATTTTTACTGTACACGTTTCATTTCAGCAATTCACATTTAACTCTGCATTGGCCACAGTGCCACCATGCAAGTCAGTTTCTCTCTTCAGGTTGTCAGTCCGTGCAGATGTCACTAGGGGTTGACCCCCTAAAAACTATTTCCAGAAGCACACACACACACATAAAGGTATAAGCCACTTGGCGACTTTTTTTTATGTAATGACCTGCTAACTTATAGCCTGACACCTTGCTAACAGCGGGTAGTATGAGTAAATGGTTTCTATACAAAAATTGTGAAGAGGAATAACCAAGAACCTTTAGGGGTTAAGTGTAGCAAATGCAAGCACTTGCAATAAAACATACATGATCTAACACAATGCAATTATGGTATCACTTACTGTATAACATAAGTTGGTATAGCAATAAACAACAACAGAAAAATAATAACTATGCATTGCAAATGGTAAATATAGGTACAGGTTGAGTCTCCCATATCCAAATATTCCGAAATACGGGATATTCCGAAATACAGATTTTTTTTGCCATGACTCAGATAATGAAACCTTTGATTTTTGATGGTTCAATGTACACAAACTTTGTCTAAGGCACAAATTATTAAAACTATTGTATAAAATGACCTTCAGGCTGTGTATATAAGGTGTATATGAAAAATAAATGAATTTCATTTCTGTACACAAACTTTGTTTGAGCCACAAAATTATTGAAAATATTGTATAAAATTACCTGCAGGCTGTGTGTATAAGGTGTATATAACACATAAATGCATTCTGTGTGTATATTTGGGTCCTATTCCCAAGATATTTCATTATGGTATGCAATTATTCCAAAATACGGAATATTCCGATATACAAAATACCCCTGATCCCAAGCATTTTGGATATGGAAGACTCAACCTGTACATGTAAATGTATTTCAGTAACATGAAAACAGTTTGGCTAAACACTGGAAATAACGTTTTGCACCCTAAATCATCAAATAACTAGTGACACTGAAGTGTAGTAGCAATAGCACAAATAGGCAAGTATACATTATAGAGTACAGGCTTTCACTCTTAATGCAGTTCAGTGATGGCACTTTTACACGTTATATTAGATTAGAGTGAGGAACATTACTGTTTGGTATAATTGTGAGCTACCATGGAGGCTTTCGATGCTCCATTAGACATAGCTAGAGCTGATGCTGAATAGGAAGGCCACTTGGAAGGAGTCATTGCTGAAACCTGCAGATGAACTTGGTTTGGTGATGTTGCTGTGCTATCCATAATTGGTAATCTTATATCTGAAAGGATTTAATTTAGTCCAATCAGAAGCCAGAGAAGCAAGCCAAATGGAGAACGCTGCCGGACTTTTCAATTTGACTCAAGCTGCAAGTCAATCACGGCTCACAAAGTCATGTGCCCTGCATCCTTGCAATGGCTTATATTAGTCATTGCGAGCAGATTGGCTTCAGTCTGGCATATAAAGGGGCAGGCCAGATACTAATGGTATATTCACTGACCCAAAGTGTGTACATTGATGTGCAAAATAATGCACTGTGCGTGCAAACAGCTCATAGTTGGAATAAGGATGAAGCATAAGATATAAGAGATGTGGGAACTTTGTATGTGACCATACCAATGTGTGTAAGCGGTATGCATACATGCAATAGGATCCATGAAGAGGTTTTTATCAAAAAAGGGCAAACTCAAAAACAGTAGGTTCATACAAGCATATATCTGCAACAGGTATATATGGAAAAACTTTTTATATAGAGAAGTTGATCAAAAAATGACATAAGAACAATGGTGTTCGGCTGTCTGTGGTGTGACGACATCTCTTATCCACTAGTGTAAATGTGGGCCATTACATTGCACATCAATGTACACACTTTCTTCTGTTGTCACATCTCCTCCGATGCTCTGGGGGCGCCAGACTCATCAAGCCTGTGTTGTGCCTGAGCGTCCAGCACAGCGCGATGCATCATCACGTTGGTGACGTCGTGGGGCTCACATCGATTCGGGATGCTCGGAGCGCGCACGAAGATGATGTCAGACTCTGGCTCCTGGCAGCATGGAGCACAACACCGCACCAATCACATTAAACATGCTGTTATAAAGGTAAGTACATCTGTTGTTTTTGTTGTGTTCTTGATAAGTCATGCCCGACTGAAACGTTGAACAAGGCAGACAAAGTTGTCAGTTGCCTAACCCTCCCCCTAGCCTAACCCTAACCCTCCCAGGGGGGTGCCTAACCCTAAGTCCCCCCCGGGAGCCCTAAACCTAACCCTCCCCCCCCCCGGCTGTCCGCTCACGGCGCCCAGCATCCCTACGATCGGGATGCCGGGCGCCGGTCTCCCGGCGTCGGGGAAATGCGGGCGTCTACATCTAGACGCCCGGCATTTCACCCTTCCCGGGAAACGGCAGTCGGCAAGCCGGCTGCCGGTATTTAGGCAGTCGGCTTCCCGATTGCCTCCCGTATATATATATACTGTATATATATAGTGACTGGCCACACCCCTTTGTGGGCCTCTATAATTGTGTTCCCGTGGGTCCTTCATGCTCCAGTCCGCCAGTGGATGTTCCCGATGTATACGCAAGATTGCAAGGTATTACGGATGTGCAAAAGCGGGGTGTGGTACTGGGCATCTCTATGCTGGTTTTGGGCGTCTTTGTACTGGCTTTGCAAGTGCATTCATTAGCATATTTTTGCAGACCTGCGTGCGTAATCGCAGCTGCGATCGCAATAGCGATCCGTAATAAATCAGGCCCTGAGTCTCTCTTCTTGCCCTGATCTCACTGTTTGACAGGATAACCCTTTTCGTATAGCAATTCTGCACAATGCCAACTTCACACATGCTCCCATAAGGTTCTATTTATATCACATAATCCTCCAAATTGCAGTGTTAACATCTGACTCTGGCCAGTAAACTATCACCCTCCCCTCTGCATGCTGATCCAGGTGTCATTAAGTCAACTGACTATGGCAATATAACCCTTCAACCCTCCAGCTATCACATTTTGTTTTAGAAAGTGTTTGACACACCTGTGATCAAATTATGTCAGCTATCTACACCTTATCAATGAGTGGATACAAAGGGAACGATCAGCTACATTAAGGATTAAGTAGCAATAAATGATTCATATTTGCCTCATGCATTTTGCTGTAACTTATTTGAATCTCTTGCATTAATACAGTAAAATACACTAGAGTTGCAAATTATTCTTTTAATAAATAACTGAGCAAATAACTAAAGTAATTAGCCGCATTGACACCTGTAATTGCTGTACTAGAACCACACCTTAAGTAGCTGAGTAAAGGTATTTTTTTATGGAAAAGGCTAAATAAAAAAATATATTGCATAATTTCTGATAAATGATACATCTGTGGTTTGTTTAATTGCAGTATGATTGCTGCTAATTACTTAATGCATGTATATCAATCTAATTTTTATTTCAATTAGCAATGATAAAATTTTTTATCATTATTAGATTTAAAAGTGTTTACTTGGCAAAGTTAAAAATGTGCAAATATTACTATCAAATATGGACATTTGAACAGGGCAGGGATAAGGTTATTTAAAATGTCTGTAATGGTTTAGGTCAGTTTAAGTGCTTTAACACGTATCTGTTGCCAAGAAACATCTGGAACCAGTGTTGTGCCCAAATCAAAATGCAGGTTATGGGCTACAACATCGACAGCCGCCTCTTTTTTTAGTGAGCCCCGGAGCGAGTGAATTTGTCACTTGTTCCGGAGCTAGTGCACGCGCACTGCGGCCGCTGCGCGTGCGCAGGGCTTCACCATCGACCTACTTGCGAGCGCATAGGCACTTGCGAGCTGGTCTGAATGAGGTCCATAGTCTGATGACAATGACAGACATCACTCATCATCATCACTCGACAATGCTACTCAATCACCTCTTACACAAGCAATATGAGCCCAACCTTTACATGCAATACACTGGACTTACTCCTGGCCAGGTTTTGACAGATTGTAACTCTTACACACATTATACAGAAATACTCATCTTCAGAACTTGACGATGTTTTGGCTACTCTCTTTTTTTTTCGATTTTTATGTTATTTTAGTCTTTTTATTTTTGCCTTCATCCCAGAGTAAAGATTTCTTAACTTTCTGTAGTTTGGCCTTTTTTTTTCATTTCTTATATTTGCCTCTAGTTCTAGCTGGTCTTTAATGGGAGTGTCAGTGAGTAACAACTTGCCTCCGATATTGTGTAACAACTTGCCCCAAGTAACATCAGATAACCAAGATGGTCATAGTTCAATTTCTGTGTTTAATTTCATGATTATAACAATGATAATAAATACACTAATGGTCTGTGATTCTAACAAAATGAATGATAAACCCTTACCTTTAACAGTCCAGCAAAGATATGACTTCAAATTTATGTTAAAAATATAACTTTGGAACAAGAAAAATTACTTTGTTTAGGTACCTATTACATAAACACATCTGCGTTAGCATAGTTTCGCTGAGTACTGAAGGTAACATGTTCAAACTTGTCCCCAGTTGCATGAGCCGCGGCACGACGTGGACGTGGTTTTAGATTCATTGTAACAACTTTCCTCTAACAACTAGCCTGCCCAGTGGTGTCATGAAGAGGTGCGGTGGGTGCGGGCCTCTGAGGGGTGGGTGCGGACCTCTGAGGGGGTGCGGACCTCTGACACCAAAATGACGGCTCCTCTGCAGTGAGAGGAGCTGGGTGCTGCAGTGTGACATCCTCCTGCAGCACCTGGTTCCTGTTATAGAAGAGGAGCTGACAGTGCAAACTGCCCAGTCTGCGGGGGCAGCCCAGCATCTCCGGTGATGCTGGGCTGCCCCTGGAGTGATGTTATCGGGCTCCACCATGAGGCCACACCCCTTCTGATTGTGGTCACTGATTGGGGTTGTTTTTAATTCCTTTGGCGTGCCGGGGGTATCCAGAATGCGCACCGGGTCCCACCTTTCCCTATTTCTTTTTTGCCACCATCTGTATGCAAAGCTATACAGCTGATTCCATAATCCTAACTATAGGGGGTTATGTAATAAATTCTGAGATTACAGAACCAGTGTGATTTTTGCAAGTTTGCCGCTAACTTTAAAGTGGCAATCAGTAATAAGGCAAAATCAGCCTGTTACATAATCCCCATAGTTTACATCTGAGGTGACCTGAGAGGAAAAAACAGTATATTACACTATTTAAATAACGGGACGAAGGCTGCACTCTGGTAAATATACACAAATTTGAAGTTTATTTATTAGATTCTAAATGTAAAAAAAGTCTGACTATGGTGAATGTTGCTGTTTGCAACTATGTACAATTCTTGTTGCTATTTGTAGTTACAGTATACTTCTTGCTATTTATAATTATACAGAACACTTAAGAGTGTGTATTAATAAGATTACAAGTTATAACGCTGTTGGCAAATGTTGAAAATCGAAACTGTTGATTTGTATCTATGTAAAACATTTGGTGCTATTTACACAGTTAATATAGTGGATAGCATTACTGCCTTACAGCAATGAAGTCCTGTGTTAGATTCCCGCATAAGCCCTATCTGTGTAGAGTTTCCTCCCACAATCCAAAATACATACTGGTAGGTCAATAATACCCCTTTTACATATAAATCCCAGGTCTGACCCTGGACAGACCCGTTCACATTGCGGCTCTGTTCCAGGTTATTCCCGGGTCCGGCCGTTTATACTGCACACAGGTGCAGTGTTAAGTTTTCTGCAGGTGATTGGAGATGCCGGCTGTTCCTATGCTGTAAACGGGACCCAGGTTGGATGACCCGGGTGACCCTTTTACCACGCCCTGTAACCCAGTTCCAACCCTCCTTGCTACCCGGGTTTGATTTGCCAGATCACTAGACCTGGTTTATTTTTCAGGGGACCCTTTTACACTGAGCCACGCCCCAGGTTGACATAGCAATAACCAGGTTTATTTGGCCAGTGTAAAATGGGTATTAGATTCTGACAAAAAATTAACCCTAGTGTGTGTACATGTGGTAGGGAATATAGATTGTAAACTCCAATGACAGGGAATGATGTGAATGACAAAATATTTCTGTAAAAGTGTTGAATAATATGTGAGTACTATATATATAAGTTTTATTACATGCAGATTATTTTACATAGCTCAATTAATTGTTTTTATTTTTTGTGTTAGTAACAATATTTTTTTTTCATAATATGTTATTAAGGTATCAATGGATTTTTTTTTACAAAGAACACACATGCAAATTTATTTCTATGTATTTAGAGATTAATAGTGGAACTAAAAAGTTATATTTTACATTATTATTTTGAAATAATTTTTTTTTTTACTTTTATGTCAATTAGATTACACACCTCCTTGAAAAAGGCACCTGTGCCGAATCGCGTTGGAGACCCCCAGACACCTACCCATCTTGAACCCACCTGCATCTACATCCGCCCCAATCCGGGCACCTGAACGGCAGCAGCGGCGCTTAACCGGACGCTGGTCCCCACTCACACCAGCCCCAGCCTCTGCCAAACGACTGCGCTGCACGCGCTCATCACCACCGCACGCAGCACAGGTTTCACCTGCACTGCATCCACGGACGTGAGCCACTGAAACAGTGCACATTCCCCACCGGGACTTTGAGAAGAACTGATCCCACACCAACGGACCTGGGCACCTACGGGTAGGTCAGCACCCATTCTCCTCACCAGTGCAGGACGCTGCAAAGTGGGAGCACCCTTGATCACCTCAAACAGGGCATCCCAGTTCAGAAGTCTGTCGACCATAGTTCCAGCAGGGAAGCATGCAGTAGTCAGGACCGCATGTCAAGGAGCCCCCTGAAAGGGTTGACTCTACTCCCCACACTGTGGATACGCCCTGTCACCCCAAATCACCAACAATTGGGCAGTGTGTGCTGCCACAAACCATCTAAGAGACATTTATCCTCCAGGAGCACTGTGCCTCCTACTGAGCAACTACCACCCTCTATGTGCACACACAGATACACATAAACGTATTTGTTTCTTCCACCACCCAGCCTCCAGTATTTCTGTTCTACAACAACACATCCAGCACAACACACAGCCATCTGCTCCCCCCAACCTCCCCCCGTTTTTTTTCCACCTCCCTCTACCCACCAAAACACACACACAACCAAGGAGCGCACGTACCCTCAAATCTTACCATATCTATCCAATAGTAGGATCAGGTACCCCTACTGTACGGTGCAGCACCATCCACACCTGGACCCCCCCTCTCTCTCTCTCCCCCCTCCCTCCTTTTTCTGTCCTCACACCTTCCCCCCCTTCATCATCCAACCCCCTATATCCCACAACACCACCACCACCCCGAAGCGCATCCCAAACCCAGAATTACATTATAGGATGAGTCTCCCATATCCAAATATTCTGAAACACGGAATATTCCGAAATACAGAATATTTTTAGCATGACTGAGATAGTGAAACCTTTGATTTTTGATGGTTCAATGTACACAAACTTTGTTTAAGGCACAAATTATTACAATAAAGTATAAAATGACCTATAGGCTGTGTGTATAAGGTGTATATGAAATGTAAATGAATTTCATGTATCTACACAAAGTTTGTTTGAGCCACAAAATTATTGAAAATATTGTATAAAATGACCTGCAGGTATAAGGTGTATATGAATCATAAATGCATTCTGTGTTTAGATTTGGGCCCTATTCCTAAGACATTTCAATATGGTATGCACTTATTCCAAAATACGGAATATTCCGATATCCAAAAATACCCCTGGTCCCAAGCATTTTGGATATGGGAGACTCAACCTGTATTAACATTTATTAAGAATGATTATTTAAACTACATTTCGATTCAACTGTTTCTAGCTAACCTGTATCTGCTTTTCTCTCCTCAACTCTGTGAATATATTGAAGAGTTTGGCTGAATTATAATTTTTTGTAGTAGCAGCTTGTATTAAGCCTTTTGTAAATTTTCGCAGCACTTCTGCAATAAAAAATACAGATGTGCTACACAATATTTGGGTTAGGTTAGTGTATAAGAAAATACTTACCTGTCGGGATTAGAACCGCCGGCCTTCCAATGTCGGGATTAGTACCGCCGGACATGCGTAAATCATACCAATCCCCCCCATGAGACGGAACAGTTCTGCCTTGAAACACCGATTTCATGGGAAGTGCGCTCTGTCAACAGACAGGTCAACCTGTATGCAGGCGAGATAGTTGTTTGTGCCCAACCCCACTCAGCTCGCATTCACTATCAACACCCCAGTCCCAGCAGCACTCACAAGCATTCCCTCTAAACCACATTCACTACCAACACCTCAGCAGCTGCAGCAGCAGCAGGGAGCGATTTTTTACTTTGGCACATGCCTAGTATGCTGAAATCTGCAAGATCTGTCAGCATTTCAACCTGTATCTGAATCAAGCCCTAAAGGAGGCATGGCCTTGCGGACAGTGGTTGTAGTATTGCACCCACCCGTTTCACCACTCTGGGGGCATGCCCACCACTCCCGAAGATGCCAGGCAGGAGCATTTTAAGAGAGGAGGGGGCCCGTGTGCACTCCTCGTGCGGGGTCCCCTCCTCTCTCCCTGGTGGCTGGCAGCCGACTGACGCGGCTGGCCAGCCACCGGAGCATTAGTAGACTCCAGGCACTAGAGTGTGCCCGGAGTCTACTGCGCATGCGCAGAACGCCGGAAAGATGGCCGTGGCGGCCATTTTCCGGCGTTCTGTGCATGCGCAGTAGACTCCGGGCACACTCTAGTGCCCGGAATCTACTACGCATGCCAAGAACACCGGAAAATGGCCGTGGCGGCCATTTTTCCGGTGTTCTGAGCAGCAGTGATACCCGACGCGGGACCTCGGACAGGTAAGTTTAAAAAAAATATGGGTGCAGTGTGTGTGGTGCGGGGCCCCCTTGGACTGCACCCATTATAGATACGCCACTGATGCCAGGCTGTCCCCAGAGACTCTACCCACACTGCCAGCTCCTCTTCAGTGATCGGGAACCGGGCACTGTACAATAACTTTACAGTGCAGCACCAGGCGCCCGGTCACTGAGGTGCCAGCATTTTGGTGTCATCCCCTCGGAGGGTGAAACCTGGTGCGGTCCGCACATCCCCTAGTGATGCCATTGCCCCTATGTGTCTTCAATCCTAAATTCCTAGTTTGTGTGATATATGTTAAAATTAATAGGTATTGTTGCCTACCCTTTATTCAACAATATATATTTTTTCCACAGTTATTTAAATGTCATCAAGCTCAAATATAAAGAGCCATGAAAATCCTAATTTTCTGCAATTTTTTTTAAACTGTATGAATGAACTGCTATGATCTCTCCACTGAAATTTTGTTGGACTTTGTCATCTGTGTCCTCAATAAAGATATTTGTTTAGGCAACGTTTCAGCAGGTGTATTTGTGCTGCCCAAAATGTTCATACACCAGTATGTATTATTTACATTAGGATCTCACACTGGAAATGTAAATATGCAATGGTGTGTTTCATATTCACACAATAAACAGCGCCAGGTACAGTATGTTAATATTCTTTAATAGGCACATTGTACTACTGTAAATTACTAAAATGGTAACGAAAAGTTCCTTTTAAGACAATGATGTGATAATATTGAGCTTATTTTTGTGCTCATTGCATTCATAATTAGAGATGAGCGGTTTGATTTTAACTAGGATCTTCTTGCTAAGTTTGGTTCTCAAAACTGGGCAAATCATCATCTTTCACGGACATCTGTGCCGAGATGTCCGTGAAAGATGATGTTTTGCCTTGTTCTTGGCGGAAAGATTCGAGCCAAAACTGAATTGCTCATCTCTATTTATAATATGGAATTAATGAAGGTTCAATGTTATTGAAACTTCAAAAACTTTATTTGCTTTCAAGCCCATGAGGTATATTTACAAAAGTACATGTTTTTAGAAGTTGAGATTTTACCCATAGTAACCAGATTCTAGCTATTATCTTCTATAAAGTTCTATATAAATGGTAAGTAGAATCTGATTGGTTGCTATGGGCAACATCTCCACTTCTAAAAATAAATTTACTAAGAATTGTGTTTGACTTCTAAACCAAAATGCTGGACATCTCCGTCAGTTTGATGTATTTACTAAGCATCGTATTTAAGTTTCTATTAAATTTCAATGACATCACCCATCTTTTTTTCTGTCTAAAATTTCGGTGGATTGTTGTTTACAATACACTCTGCGGTCAAATAGACACGTGAAACCGATGACAATTGGCAGAAACCTACAAACACTTCCTACAATTTTCCTTTTGGTAAAAGGCATCACATACAAGTGTTCATACAATAAATACAAGAATCACAAACAGCCATACGAGATTTAAATAGTAATGTGCTTTCTTTGGTGAGTCAATTATTATCAAGCATACTCGAAACATCGGTTAGCCCTTGCACAGCAAGTACTCAACACACTGCAACCCCAAAACACCACCCAGGTGTGGACTCCACACCACATGTGGCTATGCTCTCACTAGACCTGGTCTGCCTCCTAATTAGCAAAGTTAAAAATGTCTATTTAATTAATTTTGTGTGCTATACATGTTTAGTTATCAGCATATCATAAAGTAATATTGGTGTACTTAATTTTTTTGTAAACGCTGACATAGTTGCATAATGCAAATTGCACAATGTACATTGAACATGGATGTTAAATGTTACAAATTCAGACAAACAAAATTTTAAAACATTTATGCTTCTTATTTGCTGAAAAGGTAATAGTTTCGGGATGCAATCGGGAAGCCGGCTGACATTATACTGACAGCATGCTTCCCCACTGTCATATCCCGGCAAGGGTTAAATGACCGGCGTCTAGATGTAGATGCCGCTCATTTCACCGACGCTGGGAGACCAGAGCCCGGCATCCCTTCGATCGGGACAGCCGCAGGGGGGAGGAGGGTTAGGTTTAGGGCTACCGGGGGGGACTTAGAGTTAGGCACCCCCCTGGGAGGTTAGGGCTAGGCTAGGGGGAGGGAGAGTTAGGGTTAGGCACCCCGGGGGGAGGTTAGGCTTAGGCACCCCCCTGGGGGACTTAGGTTTAGGCAGCGGGGAAGGAGGGGTTAGGTTTAGGCACTTAGAGGGGGGATTAGGATTAGGCACTTGGGGATGTTAGGGTTAGGCACCGCTAAGAGAGGGTTAGGGTAGTTCATACTTACTTGGGGACGATCGGGATTTCCAGCACTGTCGGGCTGCCGCTGCCGGAATCTGTTCCACTGTCGGCCTGACATGTGCCATGCGGCCGGCAGTATTACATACCAATTCCAATAGTTTCTTTACATATTACATAACAAATAAAAACATTGTATACATTATACTTATTTCCAGTGCTCCAAGTAAGGATATTGAAATGGGGGTATGGAAGTTTTAGTTGAAATCTTCTCCCCCCCACCCATCCCCAGCATATCACACTAAATACTTCCATCTCTTACCCCTGTACCTGTTTCATGTCCGGAGTCAGTGCTGACAGAGTCTGGCTTCTCCTCCTGTCCCCCGGCTGGCAGTGGAGTTCTGCGGGTAGATCAGCATCCTCCTTCCAGGCTTTAGACTTGGTACCGGCTGTGAACCAATCATGGCACGGACCAGCAGCCAATCAGATGCAGCCGGGTGGCTGCTTCTGTTTGGCTGCCAGTCCGCAAGCCGTGATTGGCTAGTGACCGACATCAAATTAAAATGACCACCGCCAATGATTCTCAACTCCATAATCAGTCGTCAGTATATGATTAGTTCATGACCGGTGCCGGGTTGGTACTGTGGCTGGATCTGTTATAGTGCCGGGATCCTCACCTCATGCTCGGTCAGGCCAGCGCTGCTTGGAGATGTGTCCCCAGCAGGACACATCTCCACATTATGTTGCAGCTGCTCTTTAGCTTTCAGTGCGGACTAAGTTGGGACCAGTGGTGTAACTAGGGCAGGGCCCCCGAGGCATGCGCTGAGGTCTTCAGCTACAGAGACCACTGTCTCTGTGGGGTAGCCAGACGCGATGCGTGCGGCGTTCATTGCGCTCCCCCATTATCAAGCCTGCCGGCGTCAGCATTTGGCAGCAGAAGGTTAGTGACTCCAGGCATTCTGAGTAGCGGGTGACCAGGAGGAAATGACAGGCGGGCATTAAAAGCACTAAGCAGCAGCGCTGAAAGGCGCCAGAATGGAGGGGGCAGAGCCTAACATGCAGTTCTGCTCCTACCTCCTAGCAGCCCCGGCGCTTCCAGAAGGAGGCTGGTGGCCATTTTACAAACACAAGGCTGCTGACACATGCAGAGAAAGAGACCTGTCTGCCCAGATTGTGCCTGCACAGTGGGGATAGACTTGTGAGGACCAGGTCGGACTGTGTTTACACAGTGATTACAGCATTATATTGTGTTAATAGCGCTGGTTTCTGAAGCAGCGCTGGTTGGGCGGGGTTGATAGCATAATCTCCCTCTATGCCCTTATCTCTTCTTCAAACAGTCTCTCTGTGTGTGTTTGTCTGTATCACTACTTTTCTCTGTGTGTCTGTGTACAGTGAAGTGATAGAATGACATCTAAGGGATCTAAAGCTACACAAAAACTTTCTCCTGTAAGAATTGTGCAGAGAAGTTTACAGAGGAACTATCATCCAGTTCCCTGTTGTGTGAGAAGTGTGTTTCAGAGACACAGACTGCAGCATTCTGACAAAATTCATGGACTGATCAAATTATATCAGTCATGCCTCAAATGTTTGCAGAGCTAGAAGCTTCTTGCAGGGAGAGAGTGGTTGAAAAATCTCAAAGGTCTGCCTTCTCTAAGCCAGATTGGGCGCGGTCTTTAGCCAGGTCTGTGGAAGGGCTCACAAGGGTTATGTCAGCCCAGGTTCCTCCCGGGGTATCGTCCTCTAGTGTCCCTGCCAGGAGACTAATACAGAATCCTCTTATGTTGGATGATCCGGAAGAGGACAACTTGCCTGATACGGAGGAAGGGGAGGTACAGGACCATATAGAGGAACAGGCACCAGAGGAGACGGAGCCTGTATATTAGGGGGTAGAGGCGCTTATTGCAGCTATACGCCAGGTGTTACATATTGAGGACAGGGATCCTGTAGAGGTTAGGCCGTCTATCTTTAATAAAAAGCAAAGACTAGCAGCTTCCTTTCCAGTGTCTGAGGAATTGGACGAGATCCTTACCTCAGCGTTGGAAACACCCTGATAAAGTTTCAGATTTCAAGAAAGCTTTTATCATACTATCCCTTTCCTGCAGAAAGCAGGAAATTATGCAAAACACCTCCTTCAGTGTACCCTTCAGTGTCACGTCTGTCAAAAAAGACAGAGCTCTCTGTTCCAGGGGCAGTGTCTTTAAAGGAGCCTTCTTACAGGAAGTTAGAAACTACCTTAAAGTCAATGTACACTGTAGCAGGGGTGTCTCTTTGACCCGCAGTCAGCTGTTGGGTCAACAAGGCAGGGGCTCCAGCGGAGGATCTGGTTCCTCTAGCAGAACAAATTGCAGAGTCTGCTGCTTTTCTTGGAGAGGCTTCTAAGGATATTTGTAGTATTTCCTCTAGATCCTCGGCCTTGGCCGTCTCAGCCCACAGAGCCCTGTGGCTGCTTCAATGGCAGGCAGATGCGGAATCCAAGAGAGCTGTGGAAGCGCTTCCATTCACAGGAGAAGCTCTGTTTGGAACGGAACTGGATAAGTGGATATCTCAAGCCACAGGTGGCAAGTCCACTTATCTCCCATCTGCTGCTCCTCCCCCCAGGAAGCCCTTTGCCGGACCGTTCTTTCATATTCCAGGGAGATTCAGGGGCCATGGCAGAGACACTCCCGCTATCTCCCGTGGTTCCAGAGGCAGGGGTAGAGCCACTGCATCCTCCTCCCAGCAGGATAAGGCTTCAGTTACGCCTCCGGCATGACGCGCTCCCTTCTCTCCTGGGGGATCCCAGGGTGGGAGCTCGCCTTTGCAATTTCAAAGAAGTTTGGACCAAGTCTTGCCAGAATGCGTTTGGACCAAGTCTTGCCGGGACATCATTATTGAGGGGTTGAAGCTGGATTTTCAGATCCAACCTCCTCCTCGTTTTTTCACAACCTGTTTGCCGGCAACTGAGGACAAATGGGTTGTTATAAGGAGGCAATAGAAAAGCTACTGTGTTCTCGAGTAATAGTGCATGTCCCTATCCACCAGCAGGGTCAAGGCTTTTATTCCAGCTTGTTTGTGGTTCCCAAGCCGGATGGGTGAGACCCATTCTGAACTTGAAACATCTCAATCCTTATTTGCGGACTTTCAAGATGGAGTCCCTCAAATCCGTCATTGCAGGGCGAGAGAGGGACAAGTTTCTCTCCTCATCAGGCATTCCTTTGGTTCGCAGTGCGGGCCTCTCATTTTCAATTCCAGGCCTTACCTTTCAGTCTATCATCAGCACCAAGAGTGTTCACGAAGGTCATGGCAGTAATGATGACCCTTCTTCGGATACAAGGGGTTACTAACGTCCCTTACTTGGATGACCTACTCCTCAAGGCTCTGTCAGTCTCCCAATTACTGCAGGACATCCAGGTAACACAGAACCTACTGTTGCAATATGGATGGATCCTGAATTACCAAAATTCTCATCTGCAGCCCACACAGCGTCTGCCTTTCCTAGGGATGATTTTGGACACAGTAGAGCAGAAGATATTTCTTCAGCAGGAAAAAGTCACCTCCATCCAACACATGGTGTGATTGACACTGCGACATCGCAGGGTGTCAGTGCACCTGTGTATTCGCCTTCTGGGAAAGATGGTTACGTCCTTCGAGTCCATCCAATATGGGAGGTTCCATGCCCATCCATTCCAACTGGACCTCCTCTCTCAGTGGTCAGGGTCCCACCTCTTCCTTCACCAGTGAGTTCAACTGTCACCCAGTACTCGGACATCTCTCCTTTGGTGGCTGAATTCCTCTCACCTATTGGCGGGCAAGAGGTTTGCATTGTGGGAATGGATTCTCCTCATCACAGACGCCAGTCTGAGAGGATGGGGGCAGTGACTCAGGGAAGCCACTTTCAGGGCCGCTGGACTTGGCTGGAGGCAGTACTGCCCATAAACATTCTGGAGCTAAGGGCAGTGTTCTAAGTTCTTCAGGTGGCACATCCTCTGTTGAAGGGCCAGGCCATCAGAGTGCAATCCGACAATGCCACGGCTGTGGCATACATCAACAAACAGGGCGGTACCAAGAGTCGGTCCGCCATGAGGGAGGTAAGCCGCATTCTTCTCTGAGCAGAGGAATATGCGGTAGCGATATCAGCAATTTTCATACCAGGGGTAGAAAATTGAGAGGCCGATAACCTCAGTCGACAGGACATTAATCCGGGAGAATGGATGCTCAATCCCCAGGTATTCCAACAACTGAGTCAGCGTTGGGGTCTCCCTCACTTAGATCTTATGGCGTCGAGACTGAACCATCAACTGCCACGTTACTGCTTCAGGACAAGAGATCCACAGGCAGTGGCGGTGGATGCTCTAACAACTCCTTGGCGGTTTCAGTTTGTCTACCTGTTTCCACCACTCCCACTCCTTCCTCGTCTGCTGCAAAGAATCAAACGAGAAAGGGTAAAGGTTCTGTTGGTGGCTCCAGACTGGCCCAGACGGGCGTGGTATTCCAACCTATGTCTTCTACTGCAAGAAGATCTACTGCAACAGGGTCCGTTTATTTATCGGGACTTAAAGGGGCTTCGTTTGACGGTGTGGCTTTTGAAAGGGCTATCTTCAGAAAGAATGGTATCCCTTCCAGGGTGATTCCTACTATGTTAAGGGCTAGAAAGGAAGTTACCTCTAAGAACTATCATTGTATATGAAAGGCATATGTCGCTTGGTGTGAACGCAAGGGTGCGCCTCCGTCAGAATTCAATTTAGCCAGGATGCTTCTTTTTCTACAGGCTGGTTTAGCAACAGGTCTTCGTCTGGGATCTTTAAAAGTTCAAGTATCAGCGACTAGCATTATTACCGGATGTCCAAACTTTTCTACAGGGGGTTGTCAGATTACAACCTCCGTTTGTACCTCCTATGGTCCCATGAGATTTGGTCCTCTCCTATTTATCCCCTTAGAATGTAAGCTCTCATGAGCAGGGACCTCTTCCCTCATGTGCTTCTCTTTACATTTTCTTCTACTCTCTACTCCCCATTAGGGCACCTAACACGGGACCGCCAACTCCCGGCAGCTTATTGTGAGTGCTTTAATCACTATTTCAGCAATGTATATAAGTTGTGTCCCTGTCCTGCACTGTAATGTACTGTAAGTTACTTGTTTCTTGTTCACTTATTAGTTCTATGTACTATGTAAGGCGCTGCGGAACACTTGTGGCGCCATATAAATAAAGGATAATAATAATAATAATAATAATTTCCAATCTTCCCTATTTGAACCTTTACAAACAGTGGAATTAAAATTTTTATCATGTAAAGTGGTTCTCCTGTTGGCGCTCGCCTCTGCTAGGCGTGTGTCTGAGCTATGGTCGCTTTCTTGTCGTCCGCCTTTCCTCATTTTTCATGAAGATAAGGCTGAGCTATGCACGCAGTTATCCTTTTTGCCTAAGGTAGTGTCTGCGTTTCACATTAACCAACCGATCGTGGTTCCGGTGTTTAAAGAGGATTCTTCGGCTTTCAGATCCCTAGATGTTGTTTGGGCTCTTCGGATTTATGTTGATAGGACGGCATCCCTCCGGAAGTCAGATACGCTATTTGTTCGATATGATATGGCGCGGCCGGGCTGGCAGGTTTCTAAGGCTACTATTTCTAGATGGATTCATCTGACAATCAGACAAGCCTATCTGGCGGCATCAAAGCAACCACCTACTTCAATCACAGCGCATTCTACACGCTCGGTGGGTCCTTCGTGGGTGGCTGCCCGCAGGGTTTCCCTGTCCCAGCTTTGTCGAGCCGCCACTTGGTCAGGCCGGCATACTCTTACAAAGTTTTACCGTTTTGACACGTTTGCGGCATCTGCTTCACAGTATGGCCGTGCCGTTTTGCAGGGTTCTCAGCGCTCTCCCGCCCGGGATGTGAGCTCTGGGACATGCCCCCCCGGTCCTGAGACTCCAGTGTCCCCTAGTGGATGAAGGAGAAAACAGGAATTTGGTACTTACCGTTAAATCCCTTTATCTGATTCCACAGGGGACACTGGACGCCCACCCGGCACTGTTCCATCCGCATTTGTTATTGTTCTGCCAGGTATGGACAGTCGTTTTTTTCTTCAAGGTCTGCTTGATTTGTTTGCATATTTGCTTGTTGTTTATGTATGTTCTAGTTCTCTTCTCCTCTATTATTAATATTTCCAGCTCTCCTCGGGCACAGTTTATTAAGACTGACCTGTAGGGGGGTATAGAGGGAGAGGAGTTAGCTACTATTCAAATTTATTGAAGTGCCAGCTCCCAGTTATCCCACATCTATACCCCACTATACTGAGGCTCCAGTGTCCCCTGTGGAATCGGAGAAAGGGATTTAACGGTAAGTATCAAAATCCTGTTGCGCATGTGCAGTACAGGGAAAATGGCTGCAGCACCCATTTTTCCGGTGACCTGCGCATGCGCTATAGACTCTGGGCACATTCTAATGCCCAGAGTCTATAAGTGCGGCGCTGGCCACGGACCACTCAGTGTGCTGCTGGCCGCCCGGCAGAGAGGAGGGGCCCATGACGAAGACCTCACACGGGCCCCCTCCTCTCTAGAAACTCCCCTGAACATTATTATTTAAAATAAATATCTGTATATACAATCACACAGCAATATATAAAACAGTTAGCACATAGAAGCTTCCAGACAACCCCAGCTTTAAAATTAATATAGTCACCTATTGTATGTCGTCATGATAACTGTCAACCTAAAATACCACACCACAGCTGCAGACCCCAAGCACTACCACCATTCATAGCTGTTCTCTCTCTCCAACCACACTTGACATACTTTGCACAGACACTCCCTTTTTCAAGCAATGGCAAAACTATGACAGTCAATGAGAGTTCTTCTATTCCACTAACCTGTGGTAAATGGAAAATACCACACGACTTAATACTGATTGTTTCCCCTTGGTCAGCATCCACACCATACAATTCAAGAACAGCATATAATGTATCATACAATAGAACATATACATTTTGTCACAGAAAACACAAGCTACAAACCAAAGGTCAGAAATGGTCTGTAGATACTGTAGGGACACTGTTGCAAAATGCTAAAGAATGTTCATATTGTTTACAAAGGCCTTAGAAAAGCCTAGAGGCTACTGGGAATGGGCTGCACCTGAGCTCATTCACTAACAAAAGACAGAAAGACTAAACAAGAGAAAAGGAAAAGAGATATCCACAGGACCTGCTACAATATATACAGAAGCTGACAATGAAGTGCAGTTGTCCTTACATGACAATGGGAAACATAGTAACTTGTCACTGATAATATCACAATTGAGACATACTATGACACACCACTGATATCTGAAAGAGCAACATCATAGATGACGTGACAAAACGTGATGTCATAGTTGGTGATGACATCACAATAGCTTACAGTATGGTGGATAGCTTTACCAATGATATAACAATGGGTGACATTACAGATTACATTAAAATATAAACCACAACAGATTACATTACTAGTGATATTAAAAACAGGACAATAAATAAATCACTGATGACATGATAGAGGCAGTATCAAGATTCAAATTCAAGGTAAATGCCCTTGGAGGCTATTGCTGAGCTGAGCAACAACATGCTTTTTCCCTGTGTCTAGCTCAGTCTGTTGCCCTGATGTTTTAGATCACTATAGCTCTCCCCACATAGGCAGATTTGATTTTTAATAATGTTAAATTAATCGATACTGTTATTATCTTCCTCAATAGGTCAAGTTTATGTAACCAAGAGAAATTAACCACTCTCTAAATGCTGAGCCACACAAATGCACACTGGGTACAGCAGTTTGTCCTTGGGAGGAAACCAAATCATATGAACAAACATAGGGGTCTATTCATAAACATAGCGAAAAATGAATTGTTACTTTTCACTATATATCGCATCGAGTCGATGGAATATATAGCTTTGTTAAGTAGCAATTCATGTATACTTACCTCTCCGACGTCTTCATGCACTGTCCAGGGGCCCGGCGGTCCTGTCTCCGGCTGTGATCCAGGGTGAGCAGCCGGGAGGCAAAGGCAGGTTCTCCCTGTGTATGCGCCTGTGGCTCAGGTCAGGGGAGGCTGCAGTGGCTGCTGGGAAATCAAGAGGGTGGAGCCAGTGCCGTGGACTGCGGGCAGAAGACAGGGAGGTAAGCAACTTCCCTGCCCGCTTCGTGGCGGTGTTCAGATTACGCAATCCTGAGATGGTGAAATCTGAAAACAAAGGAGAAGCGGTAAGCAAAGCTTTCCTTTCCTTTCCGTCCTTTAATTAATCACATTCACCATACTAAAGTATGGTGATGCGATTCAGCCATGGAGCGTGGATGCCGCTGGAGAAGTAATGAACTTCTCCATGGCAACCACGCTTTGTGAATTGCACGAAGCAGAGAAAAGCCCTGTTTTCCGCAAAACAGGACTTTTCTCTGCTCTATGAATAGACCCCATAGAGCAGTGATTTTCAACCTTTTTCAACATGAGGCACACTACGCAAGATTTTAAAATTGCCAAGGCACACCATCCGGGGATACTGTATGCGCGACCTATGAAAAAACATACTTATTGGCTCCCACATAAAAAAAACACACTACATTGACCTCCACAGGAATAAAACACACTACATTGGCCTCCAGAGGAATGAAAAACGCTACATTGGCCTCCAGAGGAATAAAACATACTACACTGGCCTCCACAGGAATAAAACACACTACATTGGCCTCCAGAGGAATAAAACACACTACATTGGCCTCCACAGGAATAAAACACATTACATTGGCCTCCACAGGAATAAAACACACTACATTGACCTCTACAGGAATAAAATACACTACATTGGCCTCCAGAGGAATAAAACACACTACATTGGCCCCAGCGGTGTATCTAGCGGTCCGAACGCCACTGGCAAAGAAAGGGACTGGCGGTCCCCCCATATTTTCAGAATAATTACACTCTGTGAAGGGGTCACTGGGTACAGCCGTACTGTCCCTGCTCTGGTTCACTTCCCTGTCTATGTTATTCTGCTCCCCCCTCCTTGTCTGTTATTCTGCACTCTCCCCCACTCTGTGTCTGTACTGCACTCTCCCCCACTCTCGTACCCATCAGTGTCCGTTATTGTGGGTCCCCCACCCGCTTCACTTACCTTACCAGCTTCTTCTCTCTTCACGTTTCCATCTTCTCGGCTCTTCCTCCACTGTCAGAGCACTCTCCGCGGGTCTACGCAAGGGCTGGGTGACTGGCGGGGCGGCCAGGCAGACAGGGAACACGGCGTGTGTGACCTGTGATATCACATTGCCGCGTCTAGGCACCGCCCGATCGCGTCTGAGCTTCCCAGAGGAGCTCAGCGGCAGTGCTGCCTGGTCCATTTTATAATGTGACTGCTGGCTCTCGCGCTGTGGCACACTACACAACCGCCCATGGCACACTAGTGTGTCGCGGCACCGTGGTTGAAAACCTCAGTCATAGAGCCACTCCGAGAGGTGTAGTGTAGCGTCTTTTTCTTTAAATCTTTTGTCTTATTCGCATCACGGCAAAACACCACTCAAAGTGTACTACAAAATGGGTTGCGACTTTAACCGCATTCTTTGGCATTAGTTTTAAATATGTACAAAGTTGCAGAAATGTTCTAGCTACTGAATTTGAAAAAGCTCACCTTCTCTGCTCTTGGGACAAACTAGAAGAGTAGATAAGTTTGTGGGGAGGCAGTGAAATCACAAGAGGTCATGTACACATTACAAAAATGTAGCTACCACAAACTCCTTAACAGCCATAGGGTATAACTTTGAATTGATTACACAGTTCTGTTTAAAAGTAAAGGTATAAGCCCGATCTCAGCGAGTTGTGAAACTTCCAAGTCTGGGAATTATAGTGTACAACAAGAAATACCGCTAAAAATACACCCATTCCACCCCTTTAGAGATCTAGGCAAACTTGCACAAAATGAGAAGCAGACTAGCACTGTATTTTTTCTGTGCCTTGGCCATTTTGTGCTGTGTCAACGAGGCCCAGTGATAGCGCCAGAAAAAGTGATATCACAACGGGTAACATAACTTTCATGATAATAATGGTGGATGATATATATTTTAATGAAGGTGCTTATTAACATTGTACACACTGAGCAGGATGTCTATCCTGCACTGATGAGCCCAAACATGGACAAAATAGATTGTCTTTACACTGGAAATCTGTCTCAGCATTGGCCTATGTAATGGTCTAGAAACCCCAGTGTGTAAAACATTACATCACTGTCAAGGAATTGTTATTTCTTAGACATTTGGTTTCCTGAAGTGGAGTAGATTGATACTCTCTCTAGCTCTTTTTACTGTGTCAGTGAAGTGGCCTTTGAGCCGGGGATATAGTCTGGAAGCCAACGGTCTAAATGCCGACCGCCGGCTTCCAGACTCTCTAATTCCGGCGTGGTACTAATGACAGGTGTCGAAAACTCGACGCCTGTCATTAACCATACGCTGGAAGACTGACGCCCGGCATACCGACGAAGGTAAGCCAGGCGCGGACAGCCGCGGTGGGGGGAGGGTTAGGTTTAGGGTTCCCGGGGGGACTTAGGGTTAGGCACCCCCCCCTGGAGGGTTAGGTTTAGGCTAGGGGAAGGGGGGGTTAGGGTTAGGCACCACCGGGGGGAGGTTAGGGTTAGGCACCCACCGGGGGACAGGTTTAGGTAGCTGGGAAGGGGGGGTTAGGTTTAGGCACTTAGAGGGGGGATTAGGGTTAGGCACTTGGGGGGGAGGTGGGGGTTAGGCACCCCTAAGAGAGGGTTAGGGTTAGGGGGTAGAATTAGGTTAGCGATACTTACCTTAGGGACGATTGGGATCTTCACCTTTGCTGGGCAGCCGCTGTCGGGATTTGAACCGCCGGCCGTGCGGCTGTTGGTAATACCTACTACACCCTGAGTCGGGTACGCACTTGAGCGATGTCGGAGGATATGCCATTTCATAACGACATATCGCCTACATCGCTCAGTGTGCACGTATGTTTGCGTGCTCCCACGGGTACTAGCAACGGTCGCCAGGTTTGATGTGCTACACATCAAACCTAGCAATATCGCTAGAGGCCAGTGCATTAATGATTTACATAACGTTGATCATTACGTCGTTCATTAGAGATGCCCAGTGTGGATGCACAATCACTGTTGGCGGGCATTCGTTCAAATGACGCAATGAATGCCCGTCGCTCCAGTGTGTAGGTACCCACCCTAAGTCTTGAATCTTGAGCATTAAACCCTATCTTATTGAGAGGCCCTAGCAAAGAAAAGAGTTTGCCTGTCTTTCTTAAGGAGGGAATTCTGTCTCAGCATTTGTCTTCGTCATCCTCAGATAACTCAACATAGTAGGTACAGATTGGGCTGTCTGCCATTTAAATATAATTTCTCCTTGAATGCTTACATACTTTCCACAACAATGTTAATTTTTACAATGTGTATGACATCACAAATGACATCATAATGGTTGACATCACAGTAGCAATAATCACTTACACTATCAAATTCTGTGACTATATTAATCATGATTACATTTTAGGAGGGAGAGAAATAAGTTTACAGTGGGGGTCAATTTAATTAGGAGCAAGTTTGCAAAGTGAGTTTGTATCATGAAACTTACATACATTGCGTGGACGCTCATACCTGAGATATGCAAGAATCAATTAGAAATGTCAATATGCGGTACTTGTGGCAGGGCTGTACGACATATCTACAAAAACCGACCTGGGAGAAGTGTATGAAACAGTGAGAAAACCATACTGGACCATATAGAAGGAAGTTAGTGGCCATTAGTAAAGTACTGGGGACAGTGGCGTAACTAGGGTATTTCGAGCTCAGGGCAATTTAAAAAAACGGAGCCCCCCCCCAGTATGTGCGTGTGCCAAATTAGTGGGCGTGGTCACTGGGAAATGGGGGCGTGTCAACATGACACACCACCGTTTCCTGTAACTGTGGGAACATTTATTTTCATTACTTAATGTCCCAAGTAGTAGTGCCCCTCTTGCAATGCCCACTGTAGTGTCCCTTATGCAATGTCCCCAGTAGCAGTGCCCCTTATGCAGTGCCCCCTGTAGTAATGCCCCCTATACAGTGCCAGTAGTGCACCCTTATACAGTGCCCTCAGTAATGCACCATTATACAGTGCCCTTATGCAATGCCCCCAGTAGTGCCATTTATACAGTACCCCCAGTAGTGCCACTTATACAGTGCCCCCAATAATGCCCCTTATACAGTGGTGCTAATAGTGGCAAGGGTACTCGAGATGTGCTGGTAACACCTGGGTCAAGAATCGGTGACTGTGTTCAGGGCTGCCATTACAACCTATGAGACAGATAGCTCTGTGTGATAAATAAAAGAGAATGTGACTAAAGGTTCTTGGGGAGGTGGCCAGATGGAGGGGGAGTTGGCCATTCAGGAGATAGGGGCTGCCAGGAGATGCCGGGGATAAAAGAAGAGGACGCTACAAATGAGATTGATTATAAACAAAATATTGACAGCCCCGAAAAGCTGCCCCTGCCCTGTGGCACATATCCCACCACTGTAGTTACGGCCCGGCCGCCAGTCATCAGTCCTGGGCAATGGCCGAACTGCACCCGCTACAGGGTGGTTCATTTGTGCACCGCTCCACTTGAACAGCCCTGACTGGAGGTTCTTAAAAGGTGTCAAATGGCTGATTTTTGCACTTTTTATTAAAGATGGAACAATGATAGCAAGAAGTGTTTTTCATCAGAGTATTTCCAGCAGTTTGGGGTACAGACAAATGTCTGTAAAGTGATTTTTCAGTGTTATAATACCATTTCGTAAAAGGTTGGAAACAACATTTTTTTGCTTCCATATGCAAGTTCTATAACCCCTCTCCTATCAATACAACACCTCTACATACCTGTCCCAAATCATTTAACTCATTATTGAGCTTTTTAGAGAAAGTCACCTGAAAACTGACATGTCTTTATTAGCCACATTATGCTATTTAAACCCCTTCAAGTGCATGATCATTTATTGGGAGGGGTTTAACTAGAAGTTCTGCACTGTGGGCCTGATTCACTACGGATCACAATATTGCGTACGTCCGCAGTTCTACTGCGATAGCAAGCTAATCTATTGCGATCGCAATGCAAACTCAGCACAACATAAGGACGCCCACATTACCTTACACACATCCATAACGCTTAGCAGAATAGCGAAACCATTGGTACAATCGAGTACCATCGCAGTCTCGATCACAATAGTTAGTTCACGCACGTGCACTGCAATGCTTACGCATGAGCAGAACGCAACAATCGGCCGATTGTGTGCATAATATATTAGCAACTGCTATCCAAGCTACATCAGGCCCTGTGTCCAGACATTTTTACCTTACAATAAAGATGTTCCCTACAGTTTTCATCTGCTGAGGGGGCTGTGCACAAAAAACGCAAACTTCCGCAGAAAAAGCGATGCGACTTTGGAAATAATGTGCAAGTGCAATTTGCGGTGCAACTCCGATATGAGAACAGCTCGCCGGACCCAACTCGCACCTTAATGAATTGACCCCTGTGTGTTTTTCATCAGTAGCTCTTTTATATAATGGAACTTTGTTTTGTACTGTAATTCACTGTTATCTTGTTTTGCTCATTTGTTTACGTACTTTGTAAGGTGCTGCGTAACCCTTGTGGTGCCATATAAATAATGAATAAAAACTTGTATAGTATGCTTAATTGTCCTTTAAATTATGTTGCTGTGTTAATTTGAGAAAATAATGTAACACAACTGATATAAGTAAAAATGTATAATAGTATTTTACTGCAATCAGTACAGCAAAACTGACAATGATTGCTCGTTATAAAATTATGTCTGATAATTATATTTACAATACACCTGTTACCGAGCTTATGGATGCATTTACTAACGTATGCTTTATGCATACATTAGGAAGACATAAGACGCAATTTTTTCATTTGTGTGTATACTATATTATGTATGTGTATAGTAAGTAAATGTTCTTTTTTCCATTCTCGGATGAGGTTTATGCGAGTAGCGTGGTGCAGACATACAATAGTGCCAAGCAGAGTTCTGCTTAGACATTTTCTATCCATAGGATAATTACTATCACTGCACACCCACATAAATGCTATTATACTGGGACACCTTCCCCGGCATCATCACCAAGGACTCCTCACAATTATCAGTGAACAGCACTGCTGCCCCGGATGGCGGCTCCAGGGACAGTGCTGAGAGCAGCAGCAGGGGGAGGAGGGGGAAGGGGAGATCAGCAGCAGCAGACACAGAAGAGAGGGAAGGGGAGGGCCCGGCCAATAGAAGATAGAAGGGCAATGCATGCATGTAGTGTGGTTCAGAGCCGGAGGAGGGAGGGATAGCAGGGGAGGAGGAAAGGAGGAGTAACCCAACGACACACAGCAGCTTTCTTCTTCTTTTTATATAAAGATCCTGCTGCAGACCGGGCTCTGTGTGTGAGACTAGTCCTCATCCATCTGATGCTGTGACCATTGCAGCTGGTGCTGCGGATACCAGGGGCACACGTGTACCTCTGCTATACAGTGTGTGTGCCCACTTCATCCAGCTCTACCCACTACTCATCACCAGGAGGCCATGGACGAGGACCGTGCTGGAGAACAAATGAGACCTCTGCTTACCACGGTATGGGATCTATATAGACCGCTGTCACCCCCACACTTGTACAGTAGCCCTGTATACTGCTTGGGCAGCCACAAAGGCTATATACTGCTAGTGGCTGTACCCACTTCTCATCCCATAGTAGCTCAACAAAGTCACTGACTTGTAGATGTTGCCCAGTGTCACTCATTGTCCATATACCTGTCTGTATCATGTAGCAGTCACTGGCTTGGATTGTATTGCAGCTGTACGTTGACACTGCGATGTACTAACACAGCAGGGATCTGAGGATACAGAGTAGCTGATGCATGTGGCTGCCACGTAAATCTGTGTATCATATAAAAAAAAGTGACATCCGGGATCCCTGAACCCTTCCCATGTTTAGCGTTAGCTCGTATATTCTCCTAACATGGGGAATGCCAGACCCCTTTGTTATGGAGTTGAGGACGCTATGGCTAAACCCGTCATGTGTTCCACGTCACTGTGCCCTCACTGAGGGTTGCCCGAGTGCTTCACATCACTGTACTGTACACGGGGGCTACATACATGCCTATTTCATGTTCCCCTCTTACTAAGGTGCGCTGCGTGGCCAGCACATGTTATGGGGGTTTTCTAGTCGGTGATGACTGCTCTGCTCATCCTATGCTGGCTAACAGCCTGTGCTTTGTAGTGGAAATGAGTCACAAGGAAGTCTCATCCTCTGAGTGTCCCTCCCTCCCCTACTAGAAGTGTGACTCTCAGTTTAGGAGCATTTCATATATGACCATCCCCTCCTCCTGGCCACAGTCATTCATGGGCCCAAGCAATGTTATGTTCCCACTCCCACAGGCAGCTGGTATTGGTCCTCTGTGCTTATTTGCATCTGGAGGAGCCTATAGCATGTGAGACTTGTGTGCATCTGTCTTGTCTGCTTGTACTTCATCATTATGTTCCACATACTATGGGGTCAATTCAATTAGCTGCGAAGGGGGTGAGTTGCCATTGGAAAAGTGTGGAAATGTTGGCACCGGCTGCTCAACTCGCCCCCCTGACACTCCGTTCTCGCCCTGGACTCACAGATTTTGCACACAGCCCTATAAGGCTGCACGTAAAAAATCAGTGACTCGGGAGGTACCATAAGTGCGACATTACGCTGTTATATATCAGTTATTGCCTTTCCTCTCCTCATGTATTTGAGGTTTTGTTGAATTTATTCCATATGAATACTTTATGCACTATTTTAATTTTACAGTTTGATATATTCTAAATCAGTGGTTCCTAAACTAGGTGCCTCGGATTGGTGGTCCAGTACCAAATAGAATGATATTTAGTCAGTGTGATAGGCAAAACCACTGTTAATGGCTGCCAATCAAAAAATATGTGGACAAAAGGAAGCACAGCCCTGTCTACCGCCACAACTGAACCTAAGGGTAACATATAGGCACAATTTACTTCATTTAAAGTTTGCTAAATTTCTTAATAGGAAACTTTTGGCCCACGGGTGCCGTGAAAAAAATGCTGATACACTAGGGCGCCGTGATACGAAAAAGTTTGGGAACCATTGTTCTAAACTATTTTGCCACCAGAATAAGAATATTATTGCTTTATTGTAAAAATGTTAATTCATTTATGTTACTCCTTAGTTAAAAACAATGGCTGATTGCTAACTTGGGATATATACCCATTGCCATTGTAACTTCTAGCTAACATGTTTGAAACCATCTTTGGGCTCGATTCAATTCAGTGCGATGCTGAATAGTGCCGGGAGGGAGCTCCCGGAGATATTCAATTCATGCACTGTTTGGTCCAACGGTTTACAGTTAAGTTGGAGTATGCTGGTTCTCGCAACTTAACATGGGTGTTAGGTCGGAGAATGTCGGTTCTCACGACTAAAGTGCCGGCCGCGTGGCTGTTAACACCGTGCTAAGCAGGAAAACAGCGCGCGGCCGGCACTTTTGTCGGATTTCTCGTTGCACCCTCGGGGGTGCGAGAAGAAATCCTTTAGTCGGAACAAACAACGTGGTGAATTGAATAGCTGCGGGAGCTCCCTCCCGGGGCTATTTAGCATTGCGCTGAATTGAATCGAGCCCTTTGTATGAAAAAAGTATGGAACACCAGTAGCAGGATGAGATAGCTAGCCCATCTTCCAATAGTCGCATGAATACACGCTGCTAAATGATGTTCATTTATTTATTTATTAACATTTATATAGTGCCAGCATATTTTGTTGCCCTTTATAATTTGAACAAAACAGTCGTAAATGAAGACTGTGAAAAAACAAACAGACAACTAGGTAAGAAGGCCCTACTCGCAAGCTTAAATCTATAGTATGATTGCTATATAGAAAAATAGTAGTACATAAAATCATGATATGATGGTACATATAGGCATAAAGTGACATAAAACATGAATTGGTAATTGTTTGACACAGATCAATGGCTGTTTACTGGAGAAGAAGAAATGCATGCAACACACATGTATGTGTGCGTGTGTGCAATACACGTGTATGTGTGTGACTGATATATTTTACACATATGTTATTAATATAAGTATGAATTCCTGAAAGTATTCTCTGGCATACATTGAATTTTCATCATTAGGAAAAGTTGTGTATTTTATAATACACAACTACCTATTTTAAATTATCAAATATATTATATGTCATCTTAGACAGTGGTTGACAATTTTTTTTTAAAACTAGGAGCCAGCTTAAATGTTTAGGTGCCAGACCATCATTCGCTACCAAAATATATGGAAACTTGTATAAACTACCACACGCACCCCTTCAATGCCCCTTAATCTCCCCACATGCTATCATGCCAGCACACATACCTCTTCTTAGGTCATCATATTCTACCACATGCCTATACCTGTCACAATTCAAAATATGCCACACAGTATGACCCAAATTCATATTATGCCACACAGTAGGGCCCAAATTCATATTATGCCACACAGTAGGGCCCAAACATGTCACACAGTACTGCCCAAATTCGTATTATTAGTGTTCCCGCTAGGATTAGAAGCGGGCATGGGTAAGCGGGCATAAAGGGGGGGGGCGGCCAGTGAAGGGGGCTTGGCCCCGCCAACATCACTGTTGGGGCGGAGCGGCCCCTTTGACGTCACTGTTGGGGGAGTGCCCAGCCGGCGGCATCATTAATGGGGGCGTGCCCTGCACCTACGGAGGTGCTGCCCTTCCCCGAAGCTCTTCCTTCTACTCACGCAGTGGACAGGCTGTTTTAGAAGGGCGCCGCTATGGGCAGGGCAAATTTTGCTCTTTGAACATTTGGCAGGGCGCGGCGCCCTTATAAAAAAGCCTGGCGTGAAAACGAATTATGTCACACAGTATCACCCAAATTCATATTATGCCACATCTGGGATGATGAGTAATATAAGTACATAGGATGGAACATATGCAGGAAAAGTATGTGACATATGTAGGGTGATGAGTAAAATAAGTTTATAGGATGAGACTTGTGATAGCAGTAATATAAGTATGTATGATGAGACATGTGAGATGAGCAGTGATCGCACTGAGCATAAAATAATGTGGGTCCCAGGGACCCCTCACTTTAGAAAATTGGGGTCCTACTCCACAGGTTCTGGGTCCCATCAGAATTTATACTTTTGAGCTCCTCATATGCCATGAGACCACCCCACATGCCCTAGACATACTGTACATTATGGAAAGTCACAGGTAGCAGTTAGGGTAGAGCTGGGGGTTGAGGCAGGGAGAGGTTGTGGTAGAGGGGGTAAGGGCAGGCAGTGCTGGTGTAGTAAAGGGTAAGTGCAGACAGCAGTTGGGACAGTGCTGTGGGTAAGGAGGGGGCTAGGATAAGCAGTACTGGGAGTAGGTAGTTAGCAGATGGGGCAGTACTGAGGAGGAAGGAGGGAGTTAGGAGCAGGCAGTACTAGGGGTGATGATAGGGTAAGGGTAGATAGCAGATAGGACAGTACTGGGGACAAGGAGAGGGTTAGGGGCAGGCAGTACTGGGGGTATGGAGGGGTAAGGGTAGATAGCAGCTACGATAGAACAGTATTGGGGGGCAAGGAGGGAGCTAGGGGCAGCCAATACTGGGGGCAGTGCTGGGTGTAGGGAGGGGGTCAGGATAGCAGCTAGGTCAGTACTTTAGATAGGAGGTAAGGGTAGATAGCAGCTGGGTCAGTGGTTACATCCTTCCTCCTGCTGGGAGCCCCTGGTGGGGTCACTGTTGTCCGCCTCTAGCTTGAGCTGCTGCCCCAGCTTGTCCCTCAGCAGTCGGGTGTAGATCTCCAGCTCCCTCCTGTCCAGGGCAGTGTCCACCTCCCCTGCCTCCCATGCACTTACCTGCAGCTCCATCTGGTGCATCCTTGTTGACATTCAGCTCCTGAAAGCTTATGCTCAGGCCGCAGCACAGGTCCGTGACTAGAGCTGCCACCAGGAAAGAGTGGGACAGGGAGTTGGGGATGAGGGGGGCATCAAAGTCACACTGGCATGAGAAGTTGCTGAGGAGCAGCAACAGCAATGAGCGGGGGCAGACTATAGATAGACAGAAGTGGCATCTGATAGTCTGACACAGAGCCCTCCACTAGTATATGGTTATGGTAGCTTCTCAAGTGCCGGGAAGAGGTGTCATGTATTGGGTGGCCGTGACTGTACACTCCGGGTATATATTTACAGGCCTAAGTGGGGTGAATATATTGTGGGCAACGGAGGAGGTGCCCTTTTAGTGCTGGCACCCAACGACAGGTGACTCCATTGTCTCCCATAGTTCTGGCCCTGACTTACATCCAAATATAAATGAGCCCCATAGCAGATAGTGAGATCTACTTGTTGATGAAAACACACTGATACTTTTCAGAAAATGCATGTAGCCATATTATGTCTTATAACTAATGCAGGGAACTGATAATATTGATCCAATTTGAATGTACAGATCTCTTTTTTTTTTTTTTATATAACAGCTTCATAGTGGGGGTAAGGTCAAGGGTGTAAGTTTATACCAGTTGCCCGGAGGCAAGTTAGAGTTTGCACCCCCCCCCCCAAAAAAAAAGGGAGAATAAATATGGTGTTTATATATATCTATATATATATATATATATCTATATATATCTATATCCACACAATCACACTTAAATAGAATATATGATTAAATGGAATCTAGAGGTATATGATAATTTACATATCAGGTATAGCTGTTTATGAGCGTCTTTTCCTGATTCGACGCTACCGAACCCTGGGGTCCTGCAGTATCAAGACCTAGAGATAGTTCTCCTACAGTTAGTGCATAGGTTCAAACATATATATACATATATATATATATATATATATATGTATATATATATATATATATACAGTGAGGTGCATAAATATTGGGACATTGACAGAATTTTCATATTTTGGCCTCTATTCACCACCACAATGGCTTTGAAATGAAACAAACAAGATGTGCTTTAACTGCAGACTTTCAGATTTAATTTGAGGGTAATTACATCCAAATCAGGTGAACTGTGTAGGAATTACAACGGTTTCTATATGTGCGTCCCACTTTTTAAGGGGCCAAAAGTAATGGGACAAACTAAACAATCCTAAATCTAACCTTCACTTTATAATACTTTGTTGCAAATCCTTTGCAAGCAATTACAGCCTGAAGTCTGGAACGCATAGACATCACCAGACGCTGGGTTTCATCCCTGGTGATGCTCTGCCAGGCCTCTGCTGCAAATGTCTTCAGTTCCTGCTTGTTCTTGGGGCATTTTCCTTTCAGTTTTGTCTTCATCAAGTGAAATGCATGCTCAATCAGATTCAGGTCAGGGGATTGACTTGGCCATTGCATAACATTCCACTTTTTAGCCTTAAAAAACTCTTTGGTTGCTTTTGAAGTATGCTTCGGGTCATTGTCCATCTGCACTGCACTGTGAAGCGCCGTTCAATGAGTTCTGAAGCATTTGACTGAATATGAGCATATAATATTGCCCGAAACACTTCAGAATTCATTCTGCTGCTTTTGTCAGCAGTCACATCATCAATAAATACAAGGGAACCAGTTCCATTGGCAGCCATACATGCCCACGCCATGACACTACCACCACCATGCTTCACTGATGAGGTGGTATGTTTTGGATCATGAGCAGTTCCTTTCCTTCTCTTCTCTTCCCATCACTCTGGTACAAGTTGATCTTTGTCTCATCTGTCAATAGGATGTTGTTCCAGAACTGTAATGGCTTTTTTAGATGTTGTTTGGCAAACTCTAATCTGGTCTTCCTGTTTTTGTGGCTCACCAATGGTTTGCATCTTGTGGTGAACCCTCTATATTCGCTCTTGTGAAGTCTTCTCTTGATTGTTGACTTTGACACATATACATCTACCTCCTGGAGAGTGTTCTTGATTTGGCCAACTGTTGTGAAGGGGTTTTTCTTCACCAGGGAAATAATTATTTTGTCATCCACCACAGTTGTTTTCCGTGGTCTTCCAGTACTTTTGGTGTTGCTGAGCTCTCCGATGCGTTCTTTCTTTTTAAGAATGTTCCAAACAGTTGATTTGGCCACACCTAATGTTTTTGCTATCTCTCTGATGGGTTTGTTTTGATTTTTCAGCCTAATGATGGCTTGCTTCAATGATAGTGACAGCTCTTTGGATCTCATATTGAGAGTCGACAGCAACTGATTCCAAATGCAAATGTCACACCTAGAATCAACTCCAGACCTTTTACCTGCTTAATTGATAATGAAATAATGAGGGAATAGCCCACACCTGTCCATGAAATAGCTTTTGAGTTGATAGTCCCATTACTTTTGGCCCCTTAAAAAGTGGGAGGCACATATTGAAACTGTTGTAATTCCTACACCGTTCACCGATTTGGATGTAATTAACCTCAAATTAAGGGGCCCATTTATTAAGGATCGCATGCAGTACCGCCCATGATCGCATTGCAAAATGCGATCATACCGGCCGAATGTATGACCCGGCACATGCAGGGAGACGGGCTCCGAAAAGAGCCCGTCCCTGCGATGTGTCCGGAGCGCATTCCGGGCTGCTGCGCATGCGCAGTCCCGCGGACTGCACATGAGCGGCGCCCATTGCCGGCGGAGGGATCTGGAATATCTCTCCGCCGGCTGAAATGCGGTAAGTGCCCATAGGGGACAGCGGCTAACGCTATCTCCAGATAGCGTTAGCTGCTGGGGTCAATATCGGGAATGCTTCGCATTCCCGATATTGATACATTTGGGAGCATCGCATCCCCCATAGAAACCTATGGGGGAGGCGGCTGCCGGCGGCAATGGAGGGATCGCAGCAGGTATCGGAGATACATGCTGCGATCCCTCCTGCATACATTCGGGAGATACTTAGTATTTGAGGTAAACCCCCGAAAACAGGTGTTTTCGGGGAATTTACCTCAAATGCAGTTTAATAAATGGGCCCCTAAATCTGAAAGTCTGCAGTTAAAGCACATCTTGTTTGTTTCATTTCAAAACCATTGTGGTGGTGAATAGAGGCCAAAATCTGAAAATTCTGTCAATGTCCCAATATTTATGGACCTGACTGTGTGTATATATATATATATATATATATATATATATAGTTTGTATATGAGGCATCAAACACACAGCAGGGCGCCGACAATTGTTTCACTGTGCCTTGGCAGCGCTGAATCAGGCACAGATGCTCATATACAATTATGCCTGATATGAAAATTATGTTACACAGCTCCAGGTATTCTGCATGACAATGGCCGGTGGCTCAGAGTCAGACAGACTCACTGAGTTTCAGTCGACTCTGTAGCAGCATATGCTGGTGAGCTTCCATTTGTTGTAATGCTGAACCAGAGGTTAGCTCTCTGTACCGATGGTGCCTAGGATAGGAGATCAGATAGGTGTCTCGGGTCCCAGCTCACTGTCCAGCAGCAGTGGCGGATGCACATTCGCCTTCTGCAGCGTAGGCTGAGGGTTTTCAGGCGGGAGCCTTCCTGTCCCCTATTGCAGGTGTTAGTGGGGCTACCAGCAGAGCCGACCCTAGCCAATTTGTTGCCCTAGGCAAGATTTTGGCTGGTGCCCCCTAGCAGATATATATATATAATTTTTATATATATAATAAGACAAGCCACGAAGAAAAAAAAATTATATATATAGATCCTGCAGACATCTTGACTATGCAGTGCACCTGGAACTTGGAGAGCAGCATGTCTGCGATGTTACACAGAACCACACAGCACAGAGGAAACTGGATGGACAGCAAAGGCGATTCAGCACACCTGGCTGCTGCAAAATTATGCAAATTAATGTGATTGTACCATGGTTGCAGCACTATCCGAAGATGCCCACCATCTTATAAAGCCGCCCACCTCCCATTACATACATCCGCAAGTCAGCGAAAACATTGAGTAACATCGGACCCATACATTTGTGGTTGAGCTTGACCTAACTCACAAACTGCAAAACTTCCTGTCACCATCTAGACCTCTGGCTGTGTATGCTGTCGCAGGGGCTTAATTTTGCATGCCACTGTAACGGCATTCAAATGCACAGGCACAGCCCCCCCCCCCCTCTTCACACCCAATCGGCACTTCCTGTCAATCATTTCTCGATGGCTCTGCGTATCCGCTGCGTTCGTTTTTCGCGATCGCAACGGCCGGTTAGCACACGTACGATGCATGCGCGCACAGAAAGCAAACATCAACCAGGTGCGTGCGTCTGCAGACTTCCCATCCAAGCTGAATAAGGCCCTCTATACGATGCATGGAGCGCTTGTGAATCCTTCCATATCACTTGTCACCCTTGTAGTCCTAGCTCTGGTCCCCTCAGTGACAAGAATCGACCCCCTTACGTGCACCTCAAGCTCCTGTACCCTCCCAACTTATCAGTGTGCGCGCGTACACACACACATGCATACAAATGCAGATACCAGACATTGCACCCACCTCTGGTTATGCAGACTTTGCTACTTTTCTGAATTATCTCACAGCTACTAGCTGCGGCAACATGTGTAATACATCTTTGGGGGCGGTGCTTAGTGAGAATCAGGGGCGGAGCTTACACAACAGAGGATGGACTCTAGGACTGTATGCTGAGAGTTTGATACGACCCGGGGCGGAGCTTCAAGGTAGGCGGGGCTTCAGACAGCAATGCTCATTTTGGCCGTCGTGACAGCAGCACATGAGGGGAGATGCAGAGCCGTGGGATGCCCCTAGGCATTCCAGATGCCCTAGGCATTTGCTTAGAAAGCCTATGCCTAGGACCGGCTCTGGCTACCAGGACAGAGCTGATTAACGCTGTAGAAGCAGCGGGTGCACTGCTGCAGTGAAAGATCAGTGGTCCCACACGTTTTCCTCTATGAACACACAATTGCTGCTGTACATGCTATAGATGGAAGAGCCCCTTTAGGGCTTGGCGTCTGGAGTCAGGCACCTCCATTGTCTCTGGGAATTACGCCTCTGGGTAAGGTGTAATCACGGAGATTCAGGGAGTCAGAGAGATTGCTACTATTTCAGGGACTTTCCCTGACAATTAGGGAGAGTTGATAAATATGAGTTATGGTGCGTATCCACTAGCATATAGTGGAACGACAGTACGATTACAACATTGTAATCATACAGTCGTTCCTCTTCCCCTGCAGTGCCTACACTGAACGATATGTCATTCAGTGCAGACACCCTCCCTCATCCCTGAACATGGCCAATCTGTCGTTATCTGCAGATTGACCAGCATGTTCAGGCGATGACTGATGTCGAAAACGACCAGCGGGAGTGCGCATCACTGGTCGTTTTTTATATTTTCATGCACGATTAATGAGCGATTGCGCGATTACAATGTCGTAAACGTGCAGTCGCTCATTCATATCTGCTAGTGGATAAGCAGCTTTAGTTACAAGGTTGCCAGGACTAAACTCTTGGTCGCGCCCGGGATTTTTCGAGCCCTGATTTTAGGGATATGTGATCAGTAAAAAAAAAAAAATTATAATTAAAAAAGAGAAAGAAAGCATTTAGTTTTGTGCCCTTATTTAGTCACATAATTGTTCTGTGAGTCTTGCTATAAATTAGAATAGGGAATATAAACCTAGATATATTAGTGTCAAATGTAAGAAAATGTAATAGAACTAACTACTTTTGATAATCTAGCTTCATCTGATGATTGAATTCTAGAAAAATTAACAGTCGGAGTGATTTAAAAAAAATATTGGACTGGAAATCTGCAACATACAGGACATATATGTTTTATCGGCACCTCTGCATCGCTGTTATCTTATTTAAGAATAACATCTGTTATCAGTACAGGTATCATAGCTAGATGACCAGCAGTTGTTGGGGCATTGTTTGACCAGTGTTCCCTATGCAGAATCTAATCTGATGAGCCTAGACCCAATATAGCGGTTAGTAAATGTGCTACGATTAGCTAGACCGATCAACAAGATAATACAAGGACCTTTTTGAGAGTTGGACGCAATTTGAATCATACTTGCCTACTTTTGAAAATGCATTTCAGGGAGATTGTGAAAGTAACACCTATGAGCGCGGCGGTAACATGGACGTGTACTGCTACATCTGAGAGGCGTGCCATAAAACTGACTTACATCCAAATGTAAATGAGTCCCAAAACTGTTAGTAAGATCTACTTGTTGATGAAAATACACTGATACTTTCCAGAAAATGCAGGTAGCCATAGGGATCATTGTGTCTTTCTTATAACCAATGCAGGGAAATTATACTAATCATCCCATTTGAATGTATATATCTCAGTTTTTTTTTTTTTTTTTTTTATATAACAGCATCATAATTGGAGTAAGGTGCAATCAGGGAGATTGGCAGACTCTTCAGGGAGTCAGGGAGATTGCTACTATTTCAGGGAGTCTCCCTGACAATCAGGGAGAGTTGGCAAGTATGATTTGCATCTAAGTGCAAATGTAAAATGCACCTGGGAAAAATAATTGCTACGTATACAGCATTGCCACAAATGCACCTTGCGAATGGCTCTGCATAGGCAACAAATATGCCTTCCTCCTCATACATGTAACAGGAACAGATATGCCAGGAATATGATGCGGTTTCACTCTGAGTACAAAAGATAGGCAAAAACACAGAAAACAATTTATGCACATTACAGTAAATGGCAGGAAAGTGGATATAATAAGTACCCAAGCCGCTTGGAGCATGTTAAATGTAAATCAAGCAAGACGCAAATATGAAATTTCTATTAGTTCACACGAAATAATGTCAGCAGCCTTCCCCTTCCCAGACTGAGTAGTAAACATGCTTTATTTTTATTTAAAACTGTGGTCCTGCTGCTATATCACGGTCGCAGCAGTTATACTATGGACAGGATGTACTAAGGGCAGAAATGCGGTAAAACCGGGTTTACTAAGCACCGGAATGCAACGGCATTACCCAATTGAAGCCTATGGGATCCCTCACTGCACCCTCTGTGTCCGGAGAGCTGTCCTTTATGATTTTCTACATTCATACCGGTGATATTATCGCTGGTATGTACCCGATAATTAGCGGTATGTATGGCATCGCAAATGCGATGCTTAGTACATCCCGTCCTTTATTTGCATAATAGGGGGTATATTTGATACATTTGAATCCGATGCAATTCACAAACGTCATGAGGCCTGATTCAGAGCCGGACGCTATTTGCGCTCGCTCGTTCAGAAAAAAGGGGTGGCTATTCAAATGAACCGTTCGCTCTTTGTGGTCTGTTCACGCCTCTAGGTCTGAACGAGCGAACAAAACATGCTGTCGTTTTTTGGAAAACTACGCCCCTTGGCCGCTCGCATCCTATGTCATGTCCGCTATTTATTAGATTAATCGAGTACATCGACCAGCGTATGAACTGCTCGCTATTCTTGTGGTTGGTTTTTCCTACCGCAATCATGCGAGCAGTTCTGACTATAAAATAACCAAGTGACGTGGTCAATGACGCTGCTGTATTAATTATGCACACCCTTAAAACGCCCGTTTTGACCTTTAAGCACGCCTGCGTTCGGATCTCCACTCCCCGTTTTCAAGCACCTTCCCCTGTTACCACTAACATACGCCTCCTCCTGTCACTCAAAATAGCAGGCATTCGCTATTTAGCGAACAAACGATTTTCGACTGCACTGACTGGTTCGCGCATGCGTATTACGATCCGTACGCATGCGCCGTTGGGCAAACATCGCTCGGAACGAACGAGCGGCCACTTATGAGCGGCTCTGAATCAGGCCCTCTATCATCAACTTACAATTTGCACCAAGGTTTCATAACCCACAAAGTAGTCTTCTTTCCCTCCAATATAAATCACCCACAAAGTAGTCTTCTTTCCCTCCAATATAAATCACCCACAAAGTAGTCTTCTTTCCCTCCACTATAAATCACCCACAAAGTAGTCTTCTTTCCCTCCACTATAAATCACCCACAAAGTAGTCTTCTTTCCCTCCACTATAAATCACCCACAAAGTAGTCTTCTTTCCCTCCAATATAAATCATCCACAAAGTAGTCTTCTTTCCCTCCACTATAAATCACCCACAAAGTAGTCTTCTTTCCCTCCACTATAAATCACCCACAAAGTAGTCTTCTTTCCCTCCAATATAAATGACACACAAAGTAGTCTTCTTTCCCTCCAATATAAATCACCCACAAAGTAGTCTTCTTTCCCTCCAATATAAATCACCCACAAAGTAGTCTTCTTTCCCTCCACTATAAATCACCCACAAAGTAGTCTTCTTTCCCTCCAATATAAATCACCCACAAAGTAGTCTTCTTTCCCTCCAATATAAATGACACACAAAGTAGTCTTCTTTCCCTCCAATATAAATCACCCACAAAGTAGTCTTCTTTCCCTCCAATATGAATCACCCACAAAGTAGTCTTCTTTCCCTCCACTATAAATCACCCACAAAGTAGTCTTCTTTCCCTCCAATATAAATCACCCACAAAGTAGTCTTCTTTCCCTCCAATATAAATCACCCACAAAGTAGTCTTCTTTCCCTCCAATATAAATCACCCACAAAGTAGTCTTCTTTCCCTCCAATATAAATGACACACAAAGTAGTCTTCTTTCCCTCCAATATAAATGACACACAAAGTAGTCTTCTTTCCCTCCAATATAAATCACCCACAAAGTAGTCTTCTTTCCCTCCAATATAAATCACCCACAAAGTAGTCTTCTTTCCCTCCACTATAAGTCACCCACAAAGTAGTCTTCTTTCCCTCCACTATAAATCACCCACAAAGTAGTCTTCTTTCCCTCCAATATAAATGACACACAAAGTAGTCATCTTGTGTGCATATTAGGGGAGGTGCATCAGACTTTCAATAGAGATAAAGTGGAGCAGTCGCTCATAGCAACCAATCAGCTTCTATCCAGCACAGTCTATAAAAAGACAGATGCTGATTGGTTGCTAAGGGCAACAATTATTTGTTAAAAGTAAAGCTCTATATTTCTGCAAGAAACTTCAAGTCATGATATTTGTATGACGTGTAAAAGACACTTAAAACAATTGTTTGGAACATTGTAAAATGGAGTTCAGCATGATTGACTTGACAGTCATAGGCATTTTCAAATAGCTCCACCACTCCTTATAGTACAACTAACGTAATTATTAGCGTTCCCGCTAGTTTGTTTTAGTGGGGCGCCGTGTCCTGCCCGATTTCAAAAGGACAGAATGCGCCCTGCCCCTTTTGGCTGCACCCCACTTAAACAGCCTGTGGGAACTGTCCCCACCTGCAGGCCCTGGGTGGCATCTATTCACAGAGAAGGGAGAGCTTGGGGACAGCCCGGCATGTCCGTAAGTGCCAGGGCACACTCCCAAGAGTGATGAAAAGAGGGCTCATCTTAAAGAAACGTCCCCCAAGTTACCACGCCCGTTTTTGGTTGTGCGCACGCCTACTACTCACACAGGAGTGTCCTTTCTCTAGGTCCGGTGCCCTGCCTGACGCCAGACCTAGAGTGAACACTAATTCTGTGGTTCCCAAACTTTTTTGAATCACGGCGCCCGAGTGTATCAGTATTGTTTTCATGGCACCCCTAAGCCAAAAGTTTGTTATTGAGAAATTCAGAAAAAAATGTAGTAAAGTGAAGTAAATTGTGCTGACCTGTCATCCTTAGGTTTGGTTATATAGTGGTGGACAGGTTTGTGCTTCTTTTTGTGTACTTATTTAAATTACATTGACAATAAAGAATTTGATGTGATGCAGGGTGCTGCGGCGCACAGTTTGGGAACCACTGCACTAATTATTACATAAAAAAAAAAAATCACACCTTCTAAAACAATTAAAAAATATATAAAGTAAGCGAGAAAACATAAGCAACTACTAAGTGGATGCAAGAAGTTCATTCATTTGCTAAATACTGAAATTAAAGCGAAATCATTATCTGCTTGTCGGGCACCTATGGGGGGGAGGGAGATTAAGCTTGTGTGTGCAATTTCCCTTTGCCTTGTTTAACCACAGGACAATATTTCTGTCTAAAAATAAGGTCACAAAGAAGTTAAGAGGGATCATCTTATGTGGATTGGGATTACAGAGTTTGTTGGGCATTTTAGGATATTGTTACTGACTTTTAAAATACATTAAAAGGATTACTGGCCTGTTTAGTGACATTTGGTTTGAGACACCGAAAAGGTCAAGACCAGCTTGCTAATATATCTACCCAATGGGCTAATACTTTTAGTTGTTTCTCTGTGATGTGAATTGGTGTGTAAATATCTCTCATATAGAAGTAAAGCTGCCCAAACAACAGGCAAAGCCGATTATTCAGCAGGAGCGTGGAACAACCAGATCTGCGGCTAATTTGGACACGTGTGATTTGGGCCAAGAAAAAAAAAGGGTTGCATTACATTTACAGTACTTACAGTAGACTTGGTGGATGTATTATTCCCACCAGCCACGGTATCCAGTCGGAATGTTGACAGTTAACAGAAGGTCGACGGGTTCTGAATGTTGACAGTCAGAATATCAATATGTCAACATTAAAAAGGTTCATATTGAGACATTTAATATGTCAAAACCAGAAAGTCTACTTACTGTCTTTTGCATATTGTTAGGGATAGGCTAAAATAAGCAAAAAAACACTTGTCGACATTCTGTTGTCGACATGTTAAATGCCAGCATTATGGACATGTTGACATTTTCACAATGTCATCCTTTTTGAATGTCGACATATGGGTTGCTGCCATAGTGTCCATGTCGACATTCAGAACCTGTCGACATTCTGAGTATAGATCACATCCCCAGTCACACAGAGCCAATTTAAAATTGACAATGTTAGAAGAGTTTTGATACTGTTATTAACTCTACATATTAACATAGTCTGTCTGAGCTATATGGAGCTCTGTCTAATCTGCTGGTTTATGAAAGCGCAAAAGTTGCTGATCCGCTGGGATCAGTAGAGAGTGAACGTCTGAATTACCTAATCAGTGCTTAACTTGTAGCTTTGAAGTATGTGGGATGGCTGGGAATTCTGAGTTTGCGGTCTGTCAGATTGCTGACCCACCTTTTGCTTTGAGTTATTTTGTATATGGGGATTAGTTTCCTGAAGGTAAAGCAAATCCATTGTTGAAAAAGTGGAAGTCTCAAACCTGTAGATTGAGAGGCTGTGTCAGATTACGTGCCTGCGATCACTAAACTGCCATTCATAGCCCAGTTTGTTATCCTTCTTCTCATGGATATACTGTATGACCACCTATTTAGGTGCTTTTTTATATGCTATTATTGAGTCTGCATGGGTGAACAAATATTTTATTACATAATAAATACTCCAGCTCACCTAAAGAAACAGGAAAAGTCCAGTTTAGTGTCCAAATGGAAAATTAGTATCATCATCAGTCTATGGTGCATAAGGGAGCTATGGCATGGGCTACAGAAAGGAATTTGGGCAACAAGGCAATTTTATGCACCTTTAGACAATGGCTTAAATATATGCTATGCTTACAAAGTGAGTGTGACTACAATATGCAAATTGTCATTGTGTCATTTGCTTGTTAGTGGATCTTAGAGCCATTATAAATTGCTGATTATAACACTCTACATTTCAAATTGTGAAATGTTTATAAGGAAACATCTTGTTAGTACTTTTATATTCAGAACAAAATGGTTATTTTCTACTTCAGGGTCCATAGGGTATCCACAGGATACCTTGGGGTATAGGTGTGACGTCAGTCGCAGGGCACCAAAGAGTTAAGCTTTCAGCCTCCCAGGATGCACTAGGTCCCCCTCCTATACCCCGCCCCCGGGCCAAGGCACCTCAGTTTAGTTTGGTGCCCGGCCGGAGTCGGGTGCACCTGTTGGAGTGGGGGCTAGAAGAGCCCCTGAAGCTTATTCTTCATGCAGCTGTGGCTGCACATCTGGATGACCAGCATGGACAGTCAGTCCTGACGTCCATGCTGTCTTCCCTACACCCCGCCGGTACCAGAACGCCGGTACTGATCCGGGGATGCTGGTGGGCGTCTGGGGTCACAGCTAGCGGTGACCCCAGATGCTCCGGACCATGGCCGGATTCAAGGGGGACAGAGGTAAGCAGCGGGGTCCCGCGGTGGGTCCCCGCTGATCACATGGTCCTAAGTCCCCAGGCAGGGGGCTCCCTGGGGACTGGCTGCAGCGTGGAGCCAGGCGACCAACCTGCGCTTCCACTACCCCCTGGGACAGCGGACCGCAGCAGAGCGGTAGCGCTGCGGCGTCCCAGGGGTTAAATGCATGCCAGGGGAGCGCGCCTTCCCTGTCTCACAGCCGGCGCCTCCCCCGCTGCACACAGCCCTCTCTGCACTGTGCTGACTGGTCCTGTGTCAGCGCTCCTCCCCCAGGCCAGCTTCTCTCTGCTCCTCGGCGGCCATCTTCTCTGCAACGCATGGTGAACGCTGCTGGAAGTCTGGAAGGAAGCATCGTGGTCTGGGTCCCCCCGCATACCTCTCCTCCGCTGTGGCTCAGGTCTGTGTATGCAGCGCTGTGTCCTACCAGGCCCTGTGTCTGTGTAGTTGAGTGATCAGTGCTGTTAGTGCAGGAATTGTTATTTCTCTGCATTGTATGTGACTGTGCTAGCGCTGCCTGTAACTTTTCTTCTCTAAACTGTCAGCTTTATTACTGTCCCTGTTCTTTCTGCTAAAGCCCTTGCGGTGCGGTGCTGCAGGGTGGTCTCTCGCCTATTTAATACTTAATTGGTGAGAGAGGTCACATACGTGGTGCCATCATGTCTGAAAGTGATTTTCCCCTCCGGCTACAGTGTACCACGTGCAAAGTACCGTTAGCGGAGGGGGAGGGTAGCGCGGAGGGCCTTTGCCGGCAGTGTTTGTCCATGGCGCGGCCTATTACGGTTACAGCACCGGTACAGGAGCCGCCCTGGGCTTGTTTCGCTCAGGCGTTAACAGCTTTAGTGGGCCAGTTAGCTCCGCAGCCCGCGTTTACTCCGATGGGTTTGTCCCAGCAGTCTGTGGTGTCGTCACCCATGCAGGGGTTCCCACGACAATTGGTGGTACCCCACAGTCTCCCTATTTCCCCGCTCCCGGGTTCTCAGGAGCCAGCGTGGGTTAACTCCCTGACGAGTTCTGTACAGCACTTGTCGGATGTGTTGCAAGGGGAGTCTGTGATGCGGCCTCATAAAAGGCCGGTGGCGTCTCTGTCCGCTCCTTATGAGGATGACGAAGGGACGTCTGATGATGGGGAGATTCTGGATCCTTACGATCAGGAACCTCTCCATACTAAGGACGCTGATGCTAAGTCCAAAGTATATATTCCTGGACTTATTCGGGCGGTCCGCACAGCCTTGGTGATTGAGGACGAAGTTCCCCCAGCGGCTAAATCTAAGTATGCCTTTTTCAAAGATGTGAAGGGCAATGCCACAGTCTTTCCTCTTTCGGGTCAGTTGGTGGACCATTTAGAGGAGGCGTGGAAACAACCTGGCAAAAGATACCAGCCGCAGAGACGCCTGGCAGTGGCTTATCCGTTCGCGGATAATTATTTTGCTAAGTGGGAATCCCCTCCACAGGTGGATTCTCACATGACCCGTCTTGTCCGTAGTGCCACATTGCCGATGCCATCCATGTCCTCCCTTAAGGATGCTACGGACCGCAAGGTAGAAATCTGCCTGAAGTCCGCTTATTCCCTTGCAGGGGGGGCAGCACGGCCGGCTATGGCCATTTGCTGGGTTGCCAGAGCGATGGAGCGCTGGGCGGATTCATTAGAGGCTTCTTTTGAATCCGACTGTCCGGCCGAACAGGCGGAGTTGATTGGCAATCTCCGTGATTCGGCCACCTACATCAACGAGGCGGCTCTAGACATTAGTACTCTGGTGTCTAGAATTTCTTCAGCAGCGGTAGCTGCTCGTCGCACCTTGTGGCTGCGATCCTGGAAGGCGGACGCAGATCCAAGAAAGGTCTGGAAGCGTTGCCGTTTACCGGAGAAGTTCTCTTCGGTCCGGATCTGGATAAGATTGTGGCCACGCTGGCGGCAGCCAAATCTGCTTGTCTCCCGTCGGCCGCTGCTCTTTCTGGTTCTGGACCATCGTCCTTTCGGTCATCTAGGGCCCAGGGCAGGCCCAAACCACAGTCGTTTCCTCGACAGGCTGGCCCTAAGAAATCGGTCAAGCCCCGGAAACAGGCATGGAGTACCAGACGTCCGGCCCCCAAGCCAGATGACAAGCCTGCGGCCTGACGGTCCGGGTCTCCCCTTGGGGGATCCCAGGGTGGGAGGCCGCCTGCTGCAGTTCTCCCGGTGTTGGTCGTTCACTACGACAGACACTTGGGTTCTGGAGGTGGTCTCTCACGGGTACGCCCTCTCCTTCCGGCACAGACCCCCGGCTCGATTCTTCACCACGGGTCTACCATCAGACCGGAACAAGGCTACGGAGCTGCGGAAGGTATTGCACACTATGCTCCAGGCTGGAGTTATAGTGCCTGTTCCATTCTCCCAGAGGGGCCAGGGTTTCTATTCAAATCTATTTTTGGTACAGAAACCCAATGGGTCATATCGTCCGATTCTCAACCTCAAAGCACTCAACAAGTCTTTGCGGGTCCCGAAGTTTCGGATGGAGACCCTACGGTCCATCATTCTGGCGCTGGAACCTGGGGACTACATGGTGTCATTGGACATACAGGACGCTATGGCGGTCATGGCGGCTTCTCTGCGGCTGCAAGGAGTCCGCATGTTGCCGTACTTGGACGACCTGTTATTGGTGGCAGGATCTCCAGAGCTCCTGTTACACCACTTGGACCTGACCATTGCACTGCTGCAACGGCACGGCTGGCTAATCAACTGGCAGAAGTCCACTCTAATCCCGTCTCGGAGGATTCTGCATCTTGGAGCCTTATTGGACTCGGGACAGCAAAGGATCTTCGTGATGGAGGACAAGATCTCTGCTTTACAGTCAAGGGTGCGCAGTTGTCTGCACAGCCGCCGGGTGTCCTTACACTCGGCGATGAGGTTACTGGGCTCCATGGTGTCGGTGTTCGACATGGTGGAATACGCCCAGTTTCACTCCAGACCTCTGCAGCACCTGATCCTGTCCAAGTGGAACGGGCTGCCTCAGTCTCTGAAGTTCCAGACGATTGTGCTCACCCCGGAGGTTCGCCTGTCCCTTGCATGGTGGTTAAAGACGACCCACCTCAACAAGGGACGTCCGTTCTGGGTTCCAAATTGGGTCCTGTTGACAACGGACGCCAGTCTTCGGGGCTGGGGAGCAGTTTCGGGTCCACACTTGTTCCAGGGCAGGTGGACGCCGACAGAAGCGGAGCTTCCAATAAATATCTTGGAACTCCGTGCGGTCTTCAATGCTCTCCTGCAGGCACAGCGGTTTCTCCAGGGTCACCCGGTGCAGGTCCAGTCGGACAATGCTACCACCGTGGCCTACATAAACAGGCAAGGAGGAACTCGCAGTCGGGCGGCTCTCGTAGAGGTCTCTCGGATCCTGGTTTGGGCGGAGCGCAATCTTCCGGCCATATCAGCGGTCTTCATCCCGGGAGTGCTAAATTGGGAGGCGGACTTTCTAAGTCGCCAGGACGTTCATCCAGGGGAATGGTCCCTGCACCCGGACGTTTTTCAACTACTGGTGGACAGGTGGGGTCATCCAGAAATCGACCTCATGGCGTCCCGGCACAACAACAAGTTGCCGGTGTACGGGTCTCGCACAAGAGACGAAGGGGCGTCTCTGGTGGATGCTCTGTCCGTCCGGTGGACGTTCAGGTTCGCATACCTGTTCCCTCCGGTCTCCCTTCTTCCACGGGTAATCCGGAAATTCAAACAGGAAGGAGGGACGCTCCTGTTGATAGCTCCCGCGTGGCCCAGACGGCACTGGTTCTCAGACCTTCAGGGTCTGTCCGTGGACAGTCCTCTGCGGTTGCCGCTACGACCGGACCTTCTGTCTCAGGGTCCTTGTCTTCACCCGGACCTGACTCGGCTGTCTTTGGCTGCGTGGCTGTTGAGACGGCCATGCTGAGGTCCTGGGGGTTTTCCAGCTCTGTGGTGCGTACCATGTTACGAGCTCGGAAACCGTCTTCCGCGAGGATATACCATCGCGTGTGGCATACGTTCTTCCAGTGGTGTCGACCGAGATGTTATGCACCGCGGGAGTTTCGTCTGTCTCGGATTCTCGCCTTCCTGCAAGCGGGACTAGATCATGGGCTTCGCCTTGCTTCCTTGAAGGTACAGGTTTCGGCCCTATCTGTCTGGTTTCACCGTAGGATTGCTACAATCCCGGATGTGCGCACCTTTATGCAAGGTGTTCTCCGTATTCAGCCGCCCTTTGTTCCTCCTGTGGCGCCTTGGGATTTGGCTGTGGTCCTGAGGGCTCTCCAAGGACCGCCGTTTGAACCACTGGGCTCAGTGGATATTAAATGGCTAACAGCTAAGACTGTTTTCCTTCTGGCCGTTGCTTCAGCCAGACGTGTTTCTGAGTTAGGGGCTCTTTCTTGTAGACCCCCTTTCTTGGTTTTTCATGGGAACAGGGCAGTGCTCCGCACTCGGCCCGAGTTTCTTCCCAAAGTTGTTTCCCAGTTTCATGTTAACGAGGAAATAGTTGTTCCGGCCTTTAACTCACCGGGTCTTTCCGTGGGTGAGGCCTCTTTGGATGTTGTGCGGGCCTTAAGGACTTATGTTGACCGCACTTCTTTGTTTAGGAAGTCGGACGCTTTGTTGTCCTCTATGGCTTCTGTAAAAAGGGTTGGCCTGCTTCAAAGCAAACTTTGGCAGCCTGGATCCGTATGGCTATTTCTGAAGCTTATCTTCATGAAGGCCTACCGGTCCCTCCTTCTCTGAAGGCTCATTCCACTAGGTCTGTGGGTCCTTCGTGGGCAGCTCGACGTGGTGCCTCGGCAGTTCAGATCTGCAAGGCTGCTACGTGGTCTTCTGTCCATACCTTCGTGAGGTATTACAGGTTTGACACCTTCGCCTCTCAGGATGCTTCCTTCGGGCGGCGGATTCTCCTTTCTGCACAGGAGCGTCCCCACCCTTAAAGGATACTGCTTTGGGACATCCCCAAGGTATCCTGTGGATACCCTATGGACCCTGAAGTAGAAAATATGAGATATGGTAAGAACTTACCCTTGTTATCTCTATTTCTACGAAGTCCATAGGGTTCCACAGGACTCCCGCCCTGTCGCACCTGTGCTGCAGATGGGCTTTGCTCTGGTCACCGGTTTTCCGTCTCCCTCTGGTGAGAATGTGATTCTTGTATGTGTCCAGATCTTTGTTCTCTCTCTTCTCCTCCTCCGGCCTATGGCTTGGTAACTAACTGAGGTGCCTTGGCCCGGGGGCGGGGTATAGGAGGGGGACCTAGTGCATCCTGGGAGGCTGAAAGCTTAACTCTTTGGTGCCCTGCGACTGACGTCACACCTATACCCCAAGGTATCCTGTGGAACCCTATGGACTTCGTAGAAATAGAGATAACAAGGGTAAGTTCTTACCATATCTCATATTATCTCACTTCTGGGACTTGCTACGTTCTTAAGAGAAGAATTTCCCCTGAGAGTAGAATATGATAAGTTGATGTTATTTTGATTTGCAAGCAAAAAATGTACTAAGGCTAATAACCCAGTGGCATTGCTATTGCATCATAAAAGCATGCATGTATATATATATATATATATATATATGCTTATATGTAAATATTAGCGTATAAAAGCTACACAGTATACAGAAATGTCACATGCACTGGATGAGTCAGCAGGCATTTGCAATTACATCCACGACGTGAGGTAGTTTTTTGTCAATGTACAGATGTGTCCACATACATCTATCCTCCATGCGCTACATTTCCCCTGTGACTTAGTAGCGCCAAATGTCGTTTTGTGCGACTTTTTACCTTACATTGCGTCTTATTCGCACACGCTGCAAATAAGACGCACAAGCAGCTTCTGAATAAAATGATATGCGGCATGCCTATATTGTGTGTGTGACTGCGGGTGTATCTGCATGCGGAATGCTACAATACAGTGTCACAGCCGCTGACAGTGTAACGTAACGTTTCGCATGCAGATACACCCGCTTTTGCACACAGAATATACACGTGCCACATTTTAATCCGCAGAAGCTGCTTATGTGTCCTATTTTCATCGCTGTGCGAATAAGAAGCATTGGAAGGTAAAAAGTCGCACGAAGAGACGCTCTGCGTTACTGAGTCACACCTCCGCATGGCGCGACTAGAAGGACTGTTTAACGCGCAAGGAGGCTAGATGCAAATGGATACATCTGTACAGTGGTGCTAGAAAACGTCTGAACACTTTAGAATTTTCTTTCGAATTTCTGCATAAATGTGACCTTATAAGTGTTCAGACCTTTATCTAAGTCATAAAAAGAGAACAAAATGAATCAGGTAACACACAAAACAAAATACTTTTTCGTTCATTTATTGATCAAAATTACCCACATACAGTCTCCTATAACACCCATCATTATTTTGTTTTCCTAATAAGAGGTATATAAACCTTTTGGATTATCAGTTTAATTAAGGGGACAGGACCGGAAAGGAGTGTCAATCAATAGGATGATAATTAGGTTTGGATGGCCCTGTCCTATTTAGAAAAACATTAACATATGAATGGGTGCATTCAGCAATTAATGTGTGTCAGGAGGGAAAGGGGTGTAATGTGCAGCCTAGCGATTCAAAAGTGCGATACACTGGGGTATGACCACTTAGCCCATTACAATATGGTCATGGCCCCTGATATTCAGAGTTCGAAGCATGTAGATTGGGTTTGTTAAGTTGGCCTGAGTAGCATGCTTTGCATGTGTGTAAACGCCAGTGAATAATGATCCTTACAGATAATTGTATAAAAATCTAACATTTACATAACCTGTCTAGCTTAAAGGTACAGAGGTCTATCATACTCATGCAATTTATACCCCTTTTACACTGACTTAAAAATCCCGGGTTGATGCACGTGAACGCTCATCAACCCGGGATTTTTGTCGGTGTAAATGGATCAAACCAGGTCCAGTGAGCCGGGGATCCGATCCGGTTAGCTTGCAGGGTTGAGCATGTTGTTCCCATCTCACCCATGCAGTGTAAACGGCACTACCTGAATCACGATGACCCGGGTCGCGCTGCATGCTGACCGGCTTCAGTGGCGCTTGGAGATCACCTCATCTCCAAGCGTCTTCTGCCGGGCCGACCAAAACGGAGCAGCGCACCCCACCCGCCCTCCCCGCCTCCGGGCCAATGCGGAGTGAGGTAAGAGGGTTGTGGAGGGGGAGGGAGGGGAAGAAGCGCTGCTCACCTGCGCCGGGGAGCTGGGTCAGTGCTGACCCAGTTCCGGTGTGAACGGTGTGGCACCGCAGTGTTAAAGGGGGTCTGATCCAGGTTGGAAACGTGTTCCAAATCCAAGGTCAGACCTGGGACTTTGGTGTGATAGCGGAATAAAATGAATAGAGGAGATGGATTTTAGTAGAAACAGAAACAGTTAACAATGAGCAAAATTGCAGGATTTTGTTGATACAATCCTTTAGTTCTGCTTTTACTTCTCTATTTTGTAGACGTGGTGATGATGACAGTCATTTCATTAAGTGGTTGGGATAGGACTGAGGAATCTTTCAGGCCATATTTCGCTGGTGAATTGGTTACATTTTGAACCCAAATGCAGAATGCAGCAAATATTTCTCAGAACAGTTGTGAAAAATGTTCTCATCTCTACAACCAGTTTAATGGAGCGTACACACGGTCAGATTTGTCAGACTTGTCAGATTTGTCAGATGAACGATTGAACGATTTGAACGATTTTACCGAAGTTTTGAACGATTTGAACGATTGAACGATTTTTGACTGCATTAAAATGAATGGAATCGTCCAAGTCTGACTGCAAACCCATCAGATGTCAGATATCGTTATCTGACAAACGGGAACGCGCATCGTTGATCGTCCATCGTTCAGGCATGTCAGATATGAACGATTTTTCTTCAGATATGAACGACTGAACGATTTTTAAATCGTTATCGTTCATATCTGAAGGAAAAATCTGATCGTGTGTATGCACCATAACTCTGTCTGCTGTATGCTTCCAGCATTATAATAAACGTTCTGTACAGTGTCATCTGGTTCGCTTCATCTTATTCCCTCAGTTTTGCTATTTGACCTCAGCACCTGTGAACCTCTGATGTGTTTGTGTCTGCTTATCATATGGCTTCTGACTGATATTGCTTCAGTGAAGGGCACAAACTGGTGTATACCGGAGACTATGGGGTCTATGTATCAAGCAGTGAAAAGTAGAGATGTGAACCAGTGGAGAAGTTGCCTATAGCAACCAATAAGCTATGAAGCAGCATTTATCAAGTACAGTGTATAAAATATTAGGTAGGAGCAGATTGGTTGCTGTGGGCAACTTCTCCACTGGTTCACTTCTCCACACTTTTCACTGCTTGATAAATAGACCCCTTTGTGAAAAAGCATTCTGCAGGCTTGCACTGGACTTATGTGACCCTCAGCTAAGATAGTATTGGTGTCCATGAACCTTCTGGTAGCAGCACTTACAGTATGTGCGCAAAATTTTGGTCTTGTGTACCCAATGACCCACAGGCCAAAGGATTTGGGATGTTTCAAACAATCAATTTAGGGGCCACATTTTGGACCAGACTGCTCACAAATGACTCATCACATGTTCTTTTGCATTAGAGGAAATGGTGTCTGAATTTGCCATGGGCAAATGCAGAAATCAAGCTTTTCTTTGCTAGACTTCAAGAAAGCAAAAATATACTGTTTTAAAAAAAATAAAACAAAGATCTTGGTTTTATAGTCTAATGCTGCCCATCCACTAGGCGATTTTGACAGGCGATTGCACGATAACGACGTCGTGCATCGGATCGGGCAAACATGCATGACTTGTTCTGCACATGTGCAGAACGGGTGTATGATCCCACTTGCAGACTGGCAGCAGACTGTCAGTGATTGACAGTCTGCTGCCGTTTGTGGGCGGGGAGGGGGCGGCGATGCCCTCCGTTCCCCGAAACGGAGGCGTGGCACCGCCGTTGGGGGGAAGGGAAGAAGCCAGGATCTCTGTCGGCTATCGGAGATTTCCTGGCTTCTTCATCTCAACTGAGGCGGCCGGCTGCGTGACTCCATGGGTCACCTTAGCCAGCCGATGTCCCGCAAAGTATCCAATGCTGCGTCGGGCAAGCTTGCGATCAGCTTAGCTATTCCGTCAGAAGCTGAATCAGGCCCTTAGTCTGGCTCTCTTTTAGTGAGATAAAAAAATCCTAATAATCCTAATAATTTTGGATTGTTACTGTTGGAAAGCATTAAAACATGGCTGTTCAAGGTTTCTAATACATAGCAATATTTCACAGTATTGATATAATAAGCAGGATTACATTTTCTTTCATTAAAACATTAATGCAAAAAAAACCTGGTTTATAAAGAAACAAAAACTGGTTTAAACAAAAAAAAATTGGTTTAAACCAAATTAACCTTTTTTTTGTTTTTGTTTATTTAAAATTTTTTTTTTTTTTTTTATCCAACCCTGGTCTGTGCCCTTCTGCATTTTAAATAGGAAATCAGTTCTGCACATGTGCAGAACTGATTTCCTCCTGTGGTCCACCACCGGACTGTGATGTAACAGTCTTTGTCTGCCAGGATCATGTCGATTTTGTGCATAGTCGTGTTTGTGGAGCTGATAACACACAACGATAAGTGCACAGAGGGGAACTGAAGTTCCTCTCTGATTACTACTTTGCGAGAGCAGCTAGGAAACTGTTGATCAGTCTTCCCTGTGATTCGGGGGAGGGTAATTGCCACTGTGGGGGTATCTATAGTCACTTGGGAAGAGGGGGATTTAAAGCCAAAGGGATTTATTGTCACTGTGTGTGTGTGGGGATCTTTTGCCATGTGGGGTTTGGGGGTGGTAGAATGCCACTGGGGGATGTTACCACTTAATACAACGGGGGATCTATTGACACTGAGGTCAGGATAATGCTACAGGGGCATCAATAATACAATGTGGGGGAAATGCTATAAGGGTGATGGAAAATGCTACAGTAGTCGAGGATGATGCTACAAGAGTCAGATAGATATACGCCTCCAGTGTGGTGCTAAGCTTTTTTTTTTTTTTTTATCTAAAGTAGCTAAATAAGTTTCAGTATTTGTTATTGACTTAATTAAATACAAAAAAAATAAAAAATTCTGAGGATATTTTTGGAAAAAATATATTTGTCAGTTAAGTGGTTAAACTGATGGAAGTGTTCACCAGGACCAGTAAAACTTCAAAGAATATTTTTGTACAAAAAGTACATCCTACCCCCTCTTGACCATTGTTCAAGGCTTCAGAGAGAAACTGTACTGTGCAAGTATTGTTAAGCTGGGTACACACCTATACAGTCGTCGGGCCATTCTTTTGATTTTGACCCGTTCTTTCGACCATTCTTGCGACTGTCCTTACAATTCTAAACTAACAGCAGCGCCACCTCTTTGGGCATGCATAATTAAACCAGGTCAGGTGGCTTGCTATGTCCTCTCGTGTAAACTGTCCTCCCTGTATCTATCTGTCTGTCTGTCTATCTATCTTATGTACAGTTAGTTGTGGCATACAAATATCATCCATTGATCTTAAAATATTTACCTTAAAAAATAAAAAAAAAATCTAAAAAGTTTTATTTTCAAGGTTCTGCATACTTTACAAGTTTTTGGGGATAGAATCCAAATAGTAATAAACACTGCAGCCTACTTTTCTCTATAGAACAACAATTACGAATCTGCAAACATATAGTGGTATATGTCACTCATACAGTCCCATGCCAAAAATGCATCACATGTCAACATCCCGTCCTGTTTCCATGTGATGCATTGCTGGCATGCTCCTATATGACCGTCTCGCAGTAGGTGCATAATAAAAACAACATAATATAACACCCCAATTTCAAACTCATGATGGGGAGTTAAATGAATGAACGTATTCAACCCTGAGCACTAGTGTAGAAAATGGCAAAGCGATTCCAGGAGCTTTGTTTTTGTTCTGTAATCACGCCTCTTTCCAGCCCATTTTGGTGATCCTTTGTACAACTGCTATCTTTTGATATTTTGGCAGTCGGGGATCGAAGGTTGGCAGTATGATTGCATAGGTGTGTACGTGCATATCGGCACAGTGGTCGGGACTTCCGATCGGGGGTGAAGTTAATCGAAACATTGCAAAGGTGTGTACCCAGCTTTAAACCTACAGCAACAATGGGCCCTTGCAAATGCTAGCTAACCCACTTTTATTGCCTTTAGATGAGTAGGTTTGCGTGTTTGGGCATTAGCATTGGAGCCTTGTTGCTGTAGCGTAACAATGGGCCTAATGCTGAGTTAAACTTACTCCAGTCTAAATAGCGTAGATAGAGCCTGATTCATAATTGTACGCGAATGATGCCGCTGGTGCAAATTTGTATGCAGCTACTATGTGGAAATATGCAAATGTCGCAGATGACGGGAAATGTATTGAGACGCCCACAGATGGCTCAGCACATCCAAGCGGCTCCATACAAAGCCGCATCACCGATCACAGATCCATCGATAATCGGCCTCCTGAGTAATCCTATATTCGTGCAACGTAGGTGGATGTACCAAGAGGCCGGAGCCATGTTTACTGCACACCGAATTCCAGTCGCAGGATGTGACAACCCCCCCCCGGAAATTTGTCGCACTATGTCTGTGTTTTTTGCTGCCACTTCCCATTACCACCACCCCCAAACTCTCCCTGACTGTCAGTCACACTGTGAGCGACTTTGGTAAAGTACCCCCCCTTCACCACACACAAATACTTTCCACAGTATTCTTGACATATGTGCAGTGCTATCAGACGGAGTGCTTTCTACAGTTCTGTTTTCAACCGTTTAGATTGTGATTTGGCTCTAGACTTGGAGAAATAATGTGCACGTCCAACATCCTTCTCTGCCATAGCTTTATCTCAATTTTATTTCTCACTGATAATGATGCATATATGTATTTCAGTGTCCTTACCAACACTTTTACTTAAAGCATTTCCATTTTAGGTTTGTGATTTATGTTGCCTTGCTTATTTAGATTCTATATTTGTTTTTGGTTAGAGTATGATATATATGTATTTAGAATTTTGGATTGTATTGCAAGATTTTAACTTTAAAGTTAGGTGTACACTATGCAGTTATTGGTCTGATTTGGCATTAAATCAGGTGATTGGCCTGTGTGTAGGCATGAGCGTTTTGGTGATAAAACGGTAAAAAAAAATAGCCACTAACGCTAACATTTACAGTGAGAGAACTTCTAAATTTAGTGCAGTGAAATTGTGAAACATACAGTGCATCCGGAAAGTATTCACAGCGCTTCACTTTTTCCACATTTTATGTTACAGCCTTATTCCAAAATGGAATAAATTCATTTTTGTCCTCAAAATTCTACACACAATACCCCATAATGACAACGTGTAAAACATTTTTTTGAGATTTTTGCAAAATTAATAAAAAAATAAAATAAGAAATCACATGTACATAAATATTCACAGCCTTTGCTCAATACTTTGTTGATGCACCTTTGGCAGCAATTAGAGCCTCAAGTCTTTTTGAATATGATGCCACAAGCTTGACACACCTATCTTTGGGCAGTTTCGCCTATTCCTCTTTGCAGCACCTCTCAAGCTCCATCAGGTTGGATGGGAAGCGTTGGTGCACAGCCATTTTCAGATCTCTCCAGAGATGTTCAATTGGATTCAAGTCTGGGCTCACAGAGTTGTCCTGAAGCCACTCCTTTGATATCTTAGCTGTATGCTTAGGGTCGTTGTCCTGCTGAAAGATGAACCGTCACCCCAGTCTGAGGTCAAGAGCGCTCTAGAGTAGGTTTTCATCCAGGATGTTTCTGTACATTGCTGCATTCATCTTTCTCTCTGTCCTGACTAGTTTCCCAGTTCCTGCCGCTGAAAAACATCCCCACCGCATGATGCTGCCAGCATCATGCTTCACTGTAGGGCCTGATGATGAGCACACAATTTGGTGTCCAATCTTCAAACGATCTCTCTTGCAGTCAGACTTTCACCGTGCATCGTGTCCTAGATTGTCAGATCTGCCCTACTGCACGGCAGATCTGAAGATGCGATGTGCGACCAGCAGGGAATCGCATCGTGATCTCAATTTAACTCTAGGAAGAGTCCTGGTGGTTCCGAACTTCTTCCATTTACGGATGATGGAGGCCACTGTGCTCATTGGGACCTTCAAAGCAACAGATATTTCTACTTCAGGGTCCATAGGGTATCCACAGGATACCTTGGGGTATAGGTGTGACGTCAGTCGCAGGGCACCAAAGAGTTAAGCTTTCAGCCTCCCAGGATGCACTAGGTCCCCCTCCTATACCCCGCCCCCGGGCCAAGGCACCTCAGTTTAGTTTGGTGCCCGGCCGGAGTCGGGTGCACCTGTTGGAGTGGGGGCTAGAAGAGCCCCTGAAGCTTATTCTTCATGCAGCTGTGGCTGCACATCTGGATGACCAGCATGGACAGTCAGTCCTGACGTCCATGCTGTCTTCCCTACACCCCGCCGGTACCAGAACGCCGGTACTGATCCGGGGATGCTGGTGGGCGTCTGGGGTCACAGCTAGCGGTGACCCCAGATGCTCCGGACCATGGCCGGATTCAAGGGGGACAGAGGTAAGCAGCGGGGTCCCGCGGTGGGTCCCCGCTGATCACATGGTCCTAAGTCCCCAGGCAGGGGGCTCCCTGGGGACTGGCTGCAGCGTGGAGCCAGGCGACCAACCTGCGCTTCCACTACCCCCTGGGACAGCGGACCGCAGCAGAGCGGTAGCGCTGCGGCGTCCCAGGGGTTAAATGCATGCCAGGGGAGCGCGCCTTCCCTGTCTCACAGCCGGCGCCTCCCCCGCTGCACACAGCCCTCTCTGCATGCTGCCGACTGGTCCTGTGGCAGCGCTCCTCCCCCAGGCCAGCCTCCTCTCTGCTCTTCGGCGGCCATCTTCTCCAGAACGCATGGTGAACGCTGCTGGAAGCGCTGGACGGAAGCATCGTGGTCTGGGTCCCCCCGCATACCTCTCCTCCGCTGTGGTCAGGTCTGTGTATGCAGCGCTGTGTCCTACCAGGCCCTGTGTCTGTGTAGTTGAGTGATCAGCGCTGTTAGTGCAGGAATTGTTATTTCTCTGCATTGTATGTGACTGTGCTAGCGCTGCTGCCTGTAACTTTTCTTCTCTAAACTGTCAGCTTTATTACTGTCCCTGTTCTTCTGCTAAAGCCCTTGCGGTGCGGTGCTGCAGGGTGGTCTCTCGCCTATTTAAATACTTAATTGGTGAGAGAGGTCACATACGTGGTGCCATCATGTCTGAAAGTGATTTTCCCCTCCGGCTACAGTGTACCACGTGCAAAGTACCGTTAGCGGAGGGGGAGGGTAGCGCGGAGGGCCTTTGCCGGCAGTGTTTGTCCATGGCGCGGCCTATTACGGTTACAGCACCGGTACAGGAGCCGTCCTGGGCTTGTTTCGCTCAGGCGTTAACAGCTTTAGTGGGCCAGTTAGCTCCGCAGCCCGCGTTTACTCCGAGGGGTTTGTCCCAGCAGTCTGTGGTGTCGTCACCCATGCAGGGGTTCCCACGACAATTGGTGGTACCCCACAGTCTCCCTATTTCCCCGCTCCCGGGTTCTCAGGAGCCAGCGTGGGTTAACTCCCTGACGAGTTCTGTACAGCACTTGTCGGATGTGTTGCAAGGGGAGTCTGTGATGCGGCCTCATAAAAGGCCGGTGGCGTCTCTGTCCGCTCCTTATGAGGATGACGAAGGGACGTCTGATGATGGGGAGATTCTTGATCCTTACGATCAGGAACCTCTCCATACTAAGGACGCTGATGCTAAGTCCAAAGTATATATTCCTGGACTTATTCGGGCGGTCCGCACAGCCTTGGTGATTGAGGACGAAGTTCCCCCAGCGGCTAAATCTAAGTATGCCTTTTTCAAAGATGTGAAGGGCGATGCCACAGTCTTTCCTCTTTCGGGTCAGTTGGTGGACCATTTAGAGGAGGCGTGGAAACAACCTGGCAAAAGATACCAGCCGCAGAGACGCCTGGCGGTGGCTTATCCGTTCGCGGATAATTATTTTGCTAAGTGGGAATCCCCTCCACAGGTGGATTCTCACGTGACCCGTCTTGTCCGTAGTGCCACATTGCCGATGCCATCCATGTCCTCCCTTAAGGATGCTACGGACCGCAAGGTAGAAATCTGCCTGAAGTCCGCTTATTCCCTTGCAGGGGGGGCAGCACGGCCGGCTATGGCCATTTGCTGGGTTGCCAGAGCGATGGAGCGCTGGGCGGATTCATTAGAGGCTTCTTTTGAATCCGACTGTCCGGCCGAACAGGCGGAGTTGATTGGCAATCTCCGTGATTCGGCCACCTACATCAACGAGGCGGCTCTAGACATTAGTACTCTGGTGTCTAGAATTTCTTCAGCAGCGGTAGCTGCTCGTCGCACCTTGTGGCTGCGATCCTGGAAGGCGGACGCAGATTCCAAGAAAGGTCTGGAAGCGTTGCCGTTTACCGGAGAAGTTCTCTTCGGTCCGGATCTGGATAAGATTGTGGCCACGCTGGCGGCAGCCAAATCTGCTTGTCTCCCGTCGGCCGCTGCTCCTTCTGGTTCGGGACCATCGTCCTTTCGGTCATCTAGGGCCCAGGGCAGGCCCAAACCACAGTCGTTTCCTCGACAGGCTGGCCCTAAGAAATCGGTCAAGCCCCGGAAGCAGGCATGGAGTACCAGACGTCCGGCCCCCAAGCCAGATGACAAGCCTGCGGCCTGACGGTCCGGGCCTCCCTTTGGGGGATCCCAGGGTGGGAGGCCGCCTGCTACAGTTCGCCCAGTGTTGGTCGACCACTACGACAGACACTTGGGTTCTGGAGGTGGTTTCCCACGGATACGCCCTCTCCTTCCGGCACAGACCCCCGGCTCGCTTCTTCACCACGGGTCTCCCATCAGACCGGAACAAGGCTACGGAGCTGCGGAAGGTATTGCACACTATGCTCCAGGCTGGAGTTATAGTGGCGGTTCCATTCTCCCAGAGGGGCCAGGGTTTCTATTCAAATCTATTTTTGGTACAGAAACCCAATGGGTCATATCGTCCGATTCTCAACCTCAAAGCACTCAACAAGTCTTTGCGGGTCCCGAAGTTTCGGATGGAGACCCTACGGTCCATCATTCTGGCGCTGGAACCTGGGGACTACTTGGTGTCATTGGACATACAGGACGCTTACCTGCATGTCCCTATTCTTTGGCGCCATCAACAGTTCCTCAGGTTTGCAATCCGCAGCGACCACTTCCAGTTTCGGGCGTTACCTTTTGGCCTGGCAACAGCACCACGTGTTTTCACCAAGGTGATGGCGGTCATGGCGGCTTCTCTGCGGCTGCAGGGAGTCCGCATGTTGCCGTATTTGGACGACCTGTTATTGGTGGCAGGATCTCCAGAGCTCCTGTTACGCCACTTGGACCTGACCATTGCACTGCTGCAACGGCACGGCTGGCTAATCAACTGGCAGAAGTCCACTCTAATCCCGTCTCGGAGGATTCTGCATCTTGGAGCCTTATTGGACTCGGGACAGCAAAGGATCTTCGTGACGGAGGACAAGATCTCTGCTTTACAGTCAAGGGTGCGCAGTTGCCTGCACAGCCGCCGGGTGTCCTTACACTCGGCGATGAGGTTACTGGGCTCCATGGTGTCGGTGTTCGACATGGTGGAATACGCCCAGTTTCACTCCAGACCTCTGCAGCACCTGATCCTGTCCAAGTGGAACGGGCTGACTCAGTCTCTGAAGTCCCAGACGATTGTGCTCACCCAGGAGGTTCGCCTGTCCCTTACGTGGTGGTTACAGACGACCCACCTCAACAAGGGACGTCCGTTCTGGGTTCCAAATTGGGTCCTGTTGACAACGGACGCCAGTCTTCGGGGCTGGGGAGCAGTTTCGGGTCCACACTTGTTCCAGGGCAGGTGGACGCCGACAGAAGCGGAGCTTCCAATAAATATCTTGGAACTCTGTGCGGTCTTCAATGCTCTCCAGCAGGCACAGCGGTTTCTCCAGGGTCGCCCGGTGCAGGTCCAGTCGGACAACGCTACCACCGTGGCCTACATAAACAGGCAAGGAGGAACTCGCAGTCGGGCGGCTCTCGTAGAGGTCTCTCGGATCCTGGTTTGGGCGGAGCGCAATCTTCCGGCCATATCAGCGGTCTTCATCCCGGGAGTGCTCAATTGGGAGGCGGACTTTCTAAGTCGCCAGGACGTTCATCCGGGGGAATGGTCCCTGCACCCGGACGTTTTTCAACTACTGGTGGACAGGTGGGGTCTTCCAGAAATCGACCTCATGGCGTCCCGGCACAACAACAAGTTGCCGGTGTACGGGTCTCGCACAAGAGACGAAGGGGCGTCTCTGGTGGATGCTCTGTCCGTCCGGTGGACGTTCCGGTTCGCATACCTGTTCCCTCCGGTCTCCCTTCTTCCACGGGTAATCCGAAAATTCAAACAGGAAGGAGGGACGCTCCTGTTGATAGCTCCCGCGTGGCCCAGACGGCACTGGTTCTCAGACCTTCAGGGTCTGTCCGTGGACATTCCTCTGCGGTTGCCGCTACGACCGGACCTTCTGTCTCAGGGTCCTTGCCTTCACCCGGACCTGACTCGGCTGTCTTTGACGGCGTGGCTGTTGAGACGGCCATGCTGAGGTCCCGGGGGTTTTCCAGCTCTGTGGTGCGTACCATGTTACGAGCTCGGAAACCGTCTTCCGCGAGGATATACCATCGCGTGTGGCATACGTTCTTCCAGTGGTGTCGACCGAGAGGTTATGCACCGCGGGAGTTTCGTCTGTCTCGGATTCTCGCCTTCCTGCAAGCGGGACTAGATCATGGGCTTCGCCTTGCTTCTTTGAAGGTACAGGTTTCGGCCCTATCTGTCTGGTTTCACCGTAGGATTGCTACAATCCCGGATGTGCGCACCTTTATGCAAGGTGTTCTCCGCATTCAGCCGCCCTTTGTTCCACCTGTGGCGCCTTGGGATTTGGCTGTGGTCCTGAGGGCTCTCCAAGGACCGCCGTTTGAACCACTGGGCTCAGTGGATCTTAAATGGCTAACAGCTAAGACTGTTTTCCTTCTGGCCATTGCTTCGGCCAGACGTGTTTCTGAGTTAGGGGCTCTTTCTTGTAGACCCCCTTTCTTGGTTTTTTATGGGAACAGGGCAGTGCTCCGCACTCGGCCCGAGTTTCTTCCCAAAGTTGTTTCCCAGTTTCATGTTAACGAGGAAATAGTTGTTCCGGCCTTTAACTCACCGGGTCTTTCCGTGGGTGAGGCCTCTTTGGATGTTGTGCGGGCCTTAAGGACTTATGTTGACCGCACTTCTTCGTTTAGGAAGTCGGACGCTTTGTTTGTCCTCTATGGCTTCCGTAAAAAGGGTTGGCCTGCTTCAAAGCAAACTTTGGCAGCCTGGATCCGTATGGCTATTTCTGAAGCTTATCTTCATGAAGGCCTACCGGTCCCTCCTTCTCTGAAGGCTCATTCCACTAGGTCTGTGGGTCCTTCGTGGGCAGCTCGACGTGGTGCCTCGGCAGTTCAGATCTGCAAGGCTGCTACGTGGTCTTCTGTCCATACCTTCGTGAGGTATTACAGGTTTGACACCTTCGCCTCTCAGGATGCTTCCTTCGGGCGGCGGATTCTCCTTTCTGCACAGGAGCGTCCCCACCCTTAAAGGATACTGCTTTGGGACATCCCCAAGGTATCCTGTGGATACCCTATGGACCCTGAAGTAGAAAATATGAGATATGGTAAGAACTTACCCTTGTTATCTCTATTTCTACGAAGTCCATAGGGTTCCACAGGACTCCCGCCCTGTCGCACCTGTGCTGCAGATGGGCTTTGCTCTGGTCACCGGTTTTCCGTCTCCCTCTGGTGAGAATGTGATTCTTGTATGTGTCCAGATCTTTGTTCTCTCTCTTCCTTCTCCTCCTCCGGCCTATGGCTTGGTAACTAACTGAGGTGCCTTGGCCCGGGGGCGGGGTATAGGAGGGGGACCTAGTGCATCCTGGGAGGCTGAAAGCTTAACTCTTTGGTGCCCTGCGACTGACGTCACACCTATACCCCAAGGTATCCTGTGGAACCCTATGGACTTCGTAGAAATAGAGATAACAAGGGTAAGTTCTTACCATATCTCATATTTTTTCTGTACTCTTCCCCAGATTTGTGCCTCGAGACAATCCTGTCTCGGAGGTCTACAGACAATTCCTTGGACTTCATGCTTGGTTTGTGCTCTGACATACACTGTCAAGTGTGGGACCTTATATAGACAGGTGTATGCCTTCCAACATTTTGTCCAAACAACTGAATTTACCACAGGTAGACTCCAATTAAGCTATAGGAACATCTCAAGGATGATCAGTGGAAACAGGATGCACCTGAGCTCAATTTTGAGCTTCATGGCAAAGGCTGTGAATACTTATGTACATGTGATTTCTTAGTTTTTTTATTTTTATTAAATCTGCAAAAATCTCAAAAAACTTTTTACAAGTTGTAATAATGGGGTATTGTGTGTAGAATTTTGAGGACAAAAATTTATTTATTCCATTTTGGAATAAGGCTGTAACGTTACAAAATGTGGAAAAAGCAAAGCGCTGTGAATACTTTCCGGATGCAGTTAGTGAATGTAAATTGCTTACAAAAAAAGTCTACAATTGCTTAAAATGATTATGCACACAGGCTAAATTTTTTTCTTTTTAGTACTGGTAAGCATGAATAGGACACTTTTTTATTTATTTTTTTCAGAATTGATGCAGATTCCATGGGTCATTTTATGAGGTGCCCACTGTAGCAAGGTGATTTTTTACCTCATGGTTTCTTGTATACATTCCATGTTAAAAATATATTAAGTAATATTACATGCGTGGGAAGGACCTGTTTAGTGAGCAGATGGTTAGATCAAATGATTCCCCATGGTGTTACATGTGTTTGGCCTAATGTTTTCTATTTCTAAGAGAAAAGCTTGCTTCTATCTATCTTTTTTTTGGTACACCCAACCAACATCACCGGATTGCTATTGCTCTTCATTTTATTGAACTGGACAACTTTTATCAGTAGAAAGGGCTATTAGACATGTATGATTATCTTGTAATGTGCAAGGGTGGTTCAATAAATAAGGTAACAAGACCTTTCATTGTGTAAATGTATTCAACTCGTACATTTACAGTATGTATAATCAATAGTATGGCCTTCGTATCAGTTTATTTTTTCCACATAGTACCCATACTTGTCTAAGCATTTGTTCCAACGGTACACCAAGGCATCTATCCTGGCACAGAAGAAATCAGTGTCAAGCGCCTGCCGCCAGGACATGGCACCTTGCTGAACTTCACCATCAGTTGCGAAGCGCCTTCCACCCGGAATTTTCTTCAATGGTCCAAGGAGATGGAATTCTCATGAACGATGTTGTGCACAGTACCCACTGAGATGTTCAGTTTGTCAGCAATATCACTAATACGAATGCGTCTGTCCTAAACCAGACCTTCAGTGCGGCACAAATTGTCATCTGTGGTGGGCATGCTTGGCAGGCCAGATCGCTGCTCATCTTAAACATCTTTCCTGCTGTTATGAAAGCCAATGCACCAAACCTGCTTCAGTGAAATTATATAATCATTGTATACCTCGACAAGTTGGTGATGAATTTCAGTTGCTGATGTGCCCTTTAGACGCAGAGATCTGCTTACACTACGCACCACAATGTTTGGCAATGGTTCCGCCAGCCCCGCCATCTTACTACTGATGTTGGGACAGTATGACTGATATGTGGTGTAGTCTATTGGCTGTGAGGGGAAGCAGTGGTCTGCCTGCTCTGGGCTGGTGGGAAATTAGAAAAGAGAACATTACACTCGTGACAGTTGTTGTTACCTTACTTATTGAACCACTCTCGTATGATTACTTATTATGGAGGAAACCAATATATCGCATAGATATTATTCCAAAATGACTCTTGTAATAATTTATGAATCTACAGAAATGTCCTGAATACCTGCCACGCTTGTAGTCCAAACAGGTGGTTGACCAGCACTTTATTAAAACCAACGGCAAACACTTAGTCAAGGTACTCTACCAGCTACAGGAAATATAGGTGATTATAATGAATAATGGTTTCTATTATGGACAGAGCGTGATTTCTAATCTTTAATATTATTGGTTTTCTGGAAGTGTATATGTTGTGTTGACCATTTATGTCACTATGGGGTGGGATGCATGACGCATCGCACTTGCGATGCGATGCCTTCCGCCAGTCATCGCCTGCATGCCGACGTTGGTAACGCCAGTATGCATGAAGATTCCTGCAAAGGAGTGCTCTATCAGTAAGAGCGGCCCTTTGCGAGGGAGAGACTTGCGGGTCTATGACCCCGAAACTCCTCCAGCGTCCTTCTTCACATGCTGCAGGGGGGGTGCTAGGAGGGATCCGATTGGATCCCTCTATCAGCACTCTGCGAAAAGAAGCCCATAGGCTTCTATGGGTAACGCCGTCAGGAAGATGGCGTTACCCACCGCAACTAAGTCCCAGAGTGCATTGCACTCCGGGGCTTAGGAGCTCATTCAGACCCGCTCGCTAGATGTGTTCGCTCGCACCTAGCGTATGCAAAGGAGGCGATTGCACAGCAAGGCATTCGTACGCCCACTATGTCTTGGCGCGCGATCACTTTGTGTATGCAGACGCCCACCAGCCATTCATAAGACGCCCACTTGCGCACGTCATCTCCTGGAAGTACATGAAATCATTGGTACATTGAGCACCATCGGATGCGATCGCAGCGCTTGAGGTTGACTATACCCTGCCGCAAGCACTGCGATCACTTCAGTGTGAAATCCCACCAAGTGACGTGTACAATGATGCTGCCTTTTAATTCTGCAGGCCTCTGAAACGGCGTTGAGATGCTCAGGCACGCCTGTGTACGCATCTCCACTCCCCCATTTCTAGTTGCCTGCCCCTGTCACCACCCACAAACGGCCTCTCCTGTCTCTCATTCACCTGGGCTGTCTGTGCTGGTTGAGCGAACTCTTCCCAATCTTTCTCAGTGGTTCGCGCACGCGCATTGCGATGCATGCGCAGATTGGAAATATCGGCCAGCTACGAGCGAACTCATTCTAGCGAGCGGGTCTGAATCAGCTCCTTAGTGCATATGAGAAATGTGGTCAACCCAAACACATTTTCGAGGTTTGAACGCATTTCTCCCCTTCCTGCATCTCGCCCATGGTAAACATTTAAGCTGAAGAATCGCTTTACTTTATGAAATGTGGTAAGTGATACAGTAGTTCTAGTTTCTGCAGTTTTGATACTTTGTATCTTATGGTAGGTAACACTGGGCCTGATTTAGACCTGCTTGCGAGCAATGAGCGCTCGCAAGCGGGTCGATGGTGCCCTAGTGCGCATGCGCGAGACCCGGGGAGCGACGGGGAAGACGTCGCTCCAGGTCTCGCACCAAAGGGGGCGTGCTGTCGATGTTGATTGACAGCATGCCCCCTTTGGTGGGCGTGCCGGGGGCGTGGCTGCCATACGGAGGCGTTCCCATGGGAACGCCTACCGTCTGGGTCCGGCCCCACTGCCATCACTAGTGATGTCAGTGGGAGTGATTTTGGCTCTGATCGAGCCAAAATCACTCCAGGGCTTGCGTTCACCGAGACCCTACCGCAGGGTCTCGTCGCAAGACCATCGCGACCATCATCATGGACGCTCGCATAAGCTGTGGGTGTAAACCCACAGCTATGCGAGCGTCCAGGAGGACGCTCCAAAAAAAAAAAGAAGCGCCCTGATTCAGAGCGGGCGCTCGTTCAGAGCGTCCGGCTCTAAATCAGGCCCACTGTTCTTTTGTTTGCTTATGGTGTAAAGTTGGACACATACATAGCGATATTTTACCCGATCTGCCCGATTCTGACACATTGGAATGACAGATCGTGTAAAATATGGCCAAATCCTGAGTAAATCGTAAGTCCCCACTCACGATCACGATGCAATGCGCGTCCCTGCTGGTTGCACATCGCATCATCAGATCTGCCTTGCAGTAGGGCAGATATGACAATCTAGGAGGCGATGCACTGTCTGGATGCAGGAAAGATCGTATGAAGATTGGACACCAAATTGTGTGCAGATCGTGTGGAGATCGTGTGCAGAGTTGCCGGGGAGAGTTTCAAGGGAAATCGTACACAAATCGTACACATCGGCTCGTCGTGTGCAGATCGCCATGTGTGTGGCCAGCTCAAGGGTTTGAATATAGCAATCGGGGAGTTTACAAACTGCACTGTAGCTCTGCAGAGATTTACTGTATACTGACACATGTTCCTAAGGGAAATGCTCTGTTTTTCCTCTTCTTTCTTTTCCTGTACAGAACTTAACAAGTTAAAGTCGTCTGACTCATTATTATTTAGATTTTTCCATATAATTGGCCAATAAATAAGCAGTTTATCCATCTACTCATTACTAATAACCACTCACTCCATACAAGTCGGTGTGTTGAGCCTGAGTGTGCACTCTTGCATTCTGCATCTGCAGCATCATGAAGAGGTTGACTTGTCAGCAAATATCTTCTTGCAAGTTGAATGCTGTACAGGTGCCCACGCGCATAATAGTTGTTTTCAGGGCCGTAGCTAGGGTAGTGTGGCCGGTGCCATCGCACAGGGCACCACAGGTCAGGGGGCGCTGTTTGGGCCTGTCAAATTTCTGTTTATTATTATTCTTGCTTGTAGCTTCCTCTTATTTCATCCCCAGCATTTCCTGGCCTCTCCTATCTCTTCCCTGGCCCTTCCCCATGAAGCCATGGCCCTTTTTTGGGTGCATTATGTCCCTTTGAAAAATGAGGCGGGCGCCAATGCTCTTTCTGGCACAGGGCACCAAATAGTCTAGTTACGGCTCTGGTTGTTTTTCACACATTCTGAATGTTTTATGTGAGGACTCTGAATATGGTCATTATGTGTGGCACAAAAGGGCTTCATGGAAAGGGCTTAATTGAAAAGATCTTTGAGAGATATAATAATACAGGTGTGAGAGTTTGGATCATGTCGTACTTGAGCACAATTGTAATGCTGTGTGTGTAGATGATTTCAACAATTTTAATTCAGTAGTTACTTTTTCTACCACATGTAATGACTTAAACCCCCTCTCCCCCTGGTGACTGGTTCACTTTAATGGTTAAATTGGTCTGGGAACCTGATTTAAAAAAATTAATATTCCCAGTGTTGGAAATTTCAGCCGGTTTTCCAGTTTATAGCATCACAGAAAATCTTTATATGTTGGTAAAAACTTTTACGCTAGACTCACATGTGACATCAATAACCTATCGGCTATTTCTTTTGCCGCTGTCCACAATCTGCATTCCAGTTATGTAGACACAGATGACACCCCATCTAGTGACATTTCCATGTTGTTCATTTCTATATTCCTTAATGACCATACAAAGTTTTATTTACATCATTTTATTTTTCCCCAGGATGCATCACTTGGGCTTGTAACTTAAGACTTTGAAGACACTGATCCTGGGAGATGTCCTGCTCAGGCTGTTCATATATAAAAGCACAGTCTGAGAGCATGTTGACCTCTCAGGCGATTTACCTAGCAAATAATGAGGACATTGTAATCAGAACGCATTTCATGTGCCTGTTTGTTTTCATCAGGGTAGTGGAAGTTGTCTGATGGCTGTATTGACTGATTAGTGTGAAACTATATATAACATGGCTAGGAGCAGAAATGTTGATAAGTTCTGGTAGGAAGAATGTTTTACGTCAGATGAAGTAGTTATTGTGCCTCCCCCCTCATTTGTTTCCAAGGAAAAATATCATCTGGCATAGGTCATTTCTTTCATACTCTGTGCAAGCAAACAACCGAATAGACTATAAGTGAACTGTAATAAATATGTTTGCAAAATGTGTTCAAAGCATTCTTCTACTTGAGATGTATAGCTATATAATCATGTATGTAAAATACCCTGACATAGTTGCCTGGCTGGAAAAGCCATTATTACTGTTCCTGCTAATACTCTATACATTTTGTGGTTCATAATTAATTTTAGGGTATGTTTATCAAATTGCATGTTTGTGGGTTCATGTTATGAAATAATATTGTTTAGTGTTAGTGTTTGTTCTCAGTGTTAGTTCTCAGTAGAGAGCGTCACTTCATGTTGACCAGATCACTTTATTGGTGCATACACGCGGTCAGATTTTTCTTCAGATCTGAACGATAACGATTTAAAAAATCGTTCAATCGTTCATATCTGAAGGAAAATCTGACATATCTGTCAGATCTGCCAGATGAACGATTTGAACGATGCACGTTCCCGATGGTCAGATAACGATATCTGACATCTGATGTGTTTGCAGTCAGACTTGGACGATTCCATTCATTTTAATGCAGTCAGAAAACGTTCAGTCGTTCAAATCTTTGGTAAAATCGTTCAAATCATTCAATCTTTCATCTGACAGATCTGACAAATCTGACCGTGTGTATGCTCCATATCTCTATTAAGAATACTGTACCATTGCTGGCTACACATGGGCCTATTTTGACACTTTGTTCCAAGTGGAAGGGTCCATAGGACCATGGCATTGCTCATGGCCCGCTACAGGAAGACGTAGTATGTCTGGCTGGTGTTCAGTTGGAATCGGTATGATTTACCGCTGGACCCATGCCCGGCGGTTGGAATCCCGACAGCGTCATCCCGGCAGAGGAGGAAATCCCGATCGTCCAAGGTCTCTAACCTAATTCTACCCCCTAACCCTCCCTTAGGTGTGCCTAAACCTACCCTTCCCCCCCAGTGCCTAACCCTAATCCTCCCCTCTAAGTGCCTAAACCTAAACCCCCCATCTCTGCCGCCTAAACCTAAGTCCCCCGGGGGGGTGCCTAACCCTAAGTCCCCCCCAGGGGGGCCTAACGCTAACCCCCCCTTCCCCTAACCTAATGGGTGCCTAACTTAGGGTTAGGCACCCATCCGGGGGGTGCCTAACCCTAAGTCCCCCCGGGAACCCTAACCTTCCCCCCCGCAGCTATTCGCGCTCGGCGCCCGGCGTCCCTTCGATTCGGATGCTGGGCGCTGGTCTCCCGGCGTCAGTAAAATGACAGGCGTCTAGATTTAGACGCCTGTCATTTAACCCTCGCCGGGATGAAGCAGTCGGGAAGCCGGCTGTCGGGATTAGGTCCGCCGGCTTCCCGACTGCATACCGCCAAGTATATATGTATATAATTTACAGATATTTTGGTAGTTTATGTACATATATAATATGCATTTTTTTATGTAATAATAATTGTCCTACAATTTATTTAAATGAAGATATCAATGTACAGTTCAGATGTTATAGTGCTTTGTATACATTTATTAGGAGGTTTAAAAACTTATTACTTTTGTTGTTACAAAGTAAAAATAATCCAACATATGTACTTAATTATTTATAATGGAAATGTTAAAGCATGCCTTGCATATTGCAATACTGTCCCGTGACTAATCATTGATGTGATTTCACACCCGCGATGTCCCAGAAAATGTGTTTTTTCCCATGTTGGCAGCTAGGAATCCTGTGCACATATTTCTGTGTGTGTGTGAGGGCTTACGTGGAGTATGCAAATAAGACATCTGCCTACTGACTGTGTTTATGTTGTTTGATTCAAGCTGTTATTCAATGATGTGTTCTGCACAGAGAAGTAGAGATGGTAAATGGAAGGGAGCAGAAAATGTATCAGCCCCATTCTGTACTCTCACTCACACTCTGGTGTGTTTGTTCTGCTTGCTGACCTGTGCTCCCTTCAGTACACAACACCCCATTTTAAATTGCCTTTAGGGAAGTAGATCAAAGGGGAAGAGCAACAATCAATTGATGAGATAATGATGTTTTGTTTCATGTTTCCTGGGGTGAATTTGCATGTTTTTGTCTTTTGAAACTGTTGGGTGGAAGGCATAAAAATATATACAGTATTTAATTAAATGAAACCGTATATGATACGAGTGTATCTAGTGTTACGTTAACCTTGCGTTTCCTTTTCCATATTGTGAATGCTAACAAATTTTAGGCTGGACATACAGAAACTATTTTTTCAAGTAGATGTATCAAAATTCGAGGCTAGAATATGAATTAATGTAAATAAGCCTAACATTGTAGGGTTTGTTCACATCTATCTGTTTATCGGGCATTAATACACAAATGAAGAGCTATTGAAAATAGAAGAAAGTTTAGTTCCCTATATACCATTTACATTTTTAACTTTTAAAACTGGGTCTTAAATGTTAGAACACGGCACACCTTACAGTATTTCCCATTTGCTGGTGATACCAGGATGATAGGTGGTTTTACAGTTGACTGTACATCCAGCTAAAGGTACAGGTTTGTATGTGGACAATCCATGTTGTGATTTTTAATTCATTTTCATAACCCCGTTACAATAGTGTCTATGATGAATTTGCTGTTTTGTATGCATTCACCTCAGGAGACTAACAACAGAGCTGTTTGTTGATCACCCTCCTAGACTTTTATTATTATTACCAGTTATTTATATAGCGCACACATATTCCGCAGCACTTTACACATTCACATCAGTCCTTGCCCCAGTGGAGCTTACAATCTATGGGCCTGATTCAGACCCACTCGCGAGCGGCTGTACGCTCGCAAGTGGGTCGATGGTCTGCACTGAGCATGCGCACGACGGATGGAGCTCCGTCGTGCGCATGCGCCAGACACGACGAGCGAAGGACTTTCCTTCGCTCGTTGTGTCCGATCAAAGGGGGCGTGCTGTCAATGTTGATTGACAGCACGCCCCCTTTGGTGGGCGTGCCGGGGGCGTGCCTCCCTGACGGGGGCGTTCCCACGGGAACGCCTCCCGTCAGAAGCCGACCCACTGACATCACTAGTGATGTCAGTGGGAGTGATTTTGGCTCTGATAGAGCCAAAATCACTCCGGAGCTTGCGGTTGAAAACCTCAACCGCAGGCTCCGGCTCGCAATTTCGATGGTCGCGCTGGTCACGACCATCGCGGCCATCAAAATGCACGCTCGTATAGCCTGTGGGTGGTGACCCACAGCTATACGAGCGTCCAGGAGGACGCTCCATGAAAAAGGAGCCCGGCCCTCATGCAGAGCGTGCGCTCTGCTCAGAGCGTACGGCTCTGAATGAGGGCCTATATTCCCTACCACATACTGTATATTAAACCCACGCAAGTATGGGGAGAATATACAATCTCCACACAGTTAGGGACATTTATGCAATTGTTTGTGGGGTGTCTTCAGATGTTAAGATGCAGATGTGTCCTCGATCATCTTTGCTGCAGTTACGCCAAATAGCCGCTCTCGTCGCGCCTGATCCCGTGACTCTGCTAGCATCGAGCGTCTTTTTAGTTTCTTTTCTTTTTAGCCAAAAATGTGTTTAGTTTACAATGTGATGCGACAGGGACACACCAGGAGACTGCTGATTCATTTGATATTTGACACTTGTATATTTGTGTGCGACTGAGTCTCTCAATCAGCATAGTAAGTGCTACGATGTAGCAGCCGCAGTTTTTTCCCACGCCAAGTTCCGTTGCACACAGATATAGAAGTGTCGCTTATCAAATGATCAGCACAGTCTCCTGGTGCATTCTAGTCGCATAGCATTGCGACTTAGGCACATTTTTGGTAAATAAAGATGCAGACGCTAGCAAAGTAGAACGGGACCAGGCGGCTCACTCACGCCAGGCCTATCGAGCTGCATGGCCTATTGAGGCTAGATGAGCAAGGACACATCTGTACTTCAGTTTTTAATCTTTCTCCATTGAGTTCCCAGCAGCAGAAGTGTTATGTTCCTGTCACATGTCTGAGGTCACTCATTTTGTCAGAACATTAAACATAGATTTCAGTCTATTAAAATGCATGTTAATAGAAAGACCTCCATCCTGCATATATTTCCAGTTAGTTCCTGATAACATGCAGCCTTGGCAAGCCACGATATTTAAGTCCTCGCTGGTAGGCACAGAACTATCATATGTATACTGTATTTCCCAGAACCACATTGAAAGTTTAATTGGGTATATGATATAGATACAAAAAAAAATTCTGTCTTGTAGACTAGGGTGGATAATTTACAGATGTTTTTCAGGTGTATGAAAAGAAGTTACATTTAAAATTATTCTTTTTTTATACTCTTCAGTTAGAAATGTTGCTATGCATATATATCAGGTAAAAAGATTTACCTACAACAAAGCTTGTGAGTCTTCACTCTACTCACATTCGTTAATATTAAATGGCACACAGGTAAATCATTTTTATTTTATTTATTCTTTTTATAATTATGTCTTGTTGCCAGGTAGTACCTGCCTTAATGTGGGCCTAAGTGATGCCCCGGTTCCTAGGGAATTGATAAGCTCCTCTCCCATGAATTTTGGTTCGGTTTATGGTTGTCCCTAACAGTGGAAACTAATTGGACAGATGTCACGTCACACAGGTTTTCCGTTAGCATTAAAAAATAATTACATACAAATGTTATTTTTACCTTTTATAATATGAAGTGTAAAACGTAAAGGGCGCCTGATGTAGCAATTCAATTGTTTTTGGGCGCCCATTAATTATCGCACTTGTCATGCCCAATTGGACTGGGTTAAGCCGTGTAAAATGGCTAATTCTGCCTAAAGTCCTGGCTAGGGCACCGAAACCGAAGTTTGGGCACACAAACTATGGAATTATCGCACATTTCTGCTTGCAACCCCAGAAATGCCAGAACCTATCACGCTTGAAAAGAGCGACAATTGAATTGCTACGTTAGGCGCCCATCACTCATTCCCCTCCAGAGTACAGAGCCCTGTGGGTGGCACTGGTGCTCATCCACTGTCCCTGCATCTGGCTAACAGGGTGTCTGGAACAGCACGCTGCAGCCAGAAGCTCTGCAGCAGTGCTGCCCAAGTGTCCTTAGGACGCTTCAGACGTGCAAACCGCTGCACTTACAGCCCCCCAGATGCTCCGGACATTGCTGTCATTCCCAGTGATTGTGGCCCCACCCCCTATGCATGATGCCATGTGGAGGGGGTGTGCCCTGCACAATGCGCTGCGACACACAGTTTCGGCACTGAATGACTTTGTTCTTAGGCTAGTTTTAACTTTCCTCAGTATAACTTTAATGGGTGCACTGTTTGTATAATCACAGAGAAATACATGGTAATTGACAAAGGTCCTGATTCAGAGACAGATGCAAAGGTGATTTTTACGCAGATCGAACGATTGTCCTATAAACAAAGTGAGTGACAGGTAGTCAGCGTTTGGGGGAGGGGGTCAGAAAAACGCAGGTGTGTCTTACCATTTAAACAATGTTATATGGGCGTGCATAAATTAGCCATTGCGATACATATATAGCATGGGGGCTCTCTGCGTGTCAGGAGAGTTGCAGTGTTTGCGGATGGTTAGCCTACCGCAAGGGTAAGATGGTTGCTCAATCAATGTTACCGATATTTACTCAGGTAAGCGACGCTGTACGCATATGAGATGGTAGCGGTGGGTGTCCTTATGATCTGGTAAGCTTTGGAACTATTAGCATATTTTTGCAGTTGTGTTCTGTGTGTGATGGCATTAGCGTCTATCTCTGAATCGAGCCCAAAGTTACAGACACTCTAAAACTGAATGGTAATGGAAGCAGCAGTATGGTACAATGTCGGGCAAACCTGAAAGTGTGTACGCACCATCAGTAATTCTGTTCAATACTACTTCTGCTGCTGGTCTCAAGAGATGAGGATCACAGATCGATGGTACATTGTAATAGTGTGTATGCATGAATCTGCATGTTCATCTCCACATTCAATCATAATTGTAAGAAAAATCGGACCTCAAGTATGATTGTACAAGTGTGCACCTAGTTTAACTCCTACGGGTGAATATTTGTTGAGGGGGAGTGTGTTATGCAGAGACTCTGTCTTTCTTGGTAAATGTAATAATTATCAAATTACAGATTTTTATGAAACCTTAGTTTTTGAAGAGGCTATTGATCGCAGAGCTTCTGGGAAACAACACATCCCAGAATACCCTGTCACAGTTTTAGAATGCCCTCACAGCAAAATTGTGGCAGGGCATGCTGCAATGTGTAGTTTCACAGCAGCTGGAGTACTACAGGTTGCCTACCCGTGGCTTAGACTACCCTAAGGCTATAGGGCAGTAGTCTCCAACGTTAACTTGAGGTGTGAGCTACTTTAGAAAAATGAAACCTCCTGAAGAGCTACTAAAATTGTAGAAAAAAAAAATCTGTCTAATAAACGAACAATTGAAGGTAATTTAATGAATATTAACTAAAAAAAAGGTTTCATAGAAAATAAAAATGCATTTCATTATTACAGCGATATTGTTATAGTTTGTAAACACAATTTAAGCACAGGCACATTTCACTGTTAATTACCAGCTCCAAGGAGTTACGTGCACTAGAGGAGCAAAAGAAATAGGCAGGGCTGATGTGTGATTTTCCGGCAGTAGTGTAGACGCTATGGAACCACGAGGAAGCACGTCAGGTGATTGCTGTAGAGGCTTCGGCAATCACCTGACGTGCTTCCCTGTGGCTCCACCCATGGCATCGATGCCACGGGGGAGCACATGTCTAAGGTCATTTCCTCCTAGTTGACTCGGCAGTACTACAGCTAGGTGAGCTACCAAAATGAAGACCGCGAGGTACCGGGTAGCTCGCGAGTTACAGGTTGGAGACCACTGCTATAGGGTTATTGTGAGACTAATTTACTAAGTGATAGTTTGTGTTGCAGAAACTGCACAATTGTAGCTAAAGTAATTCATAGATTTACAGGTGTGTCCACATACATCTTACCTCCGAGCGCTGCAAGTTGCGTTAAACATGCGTGGGACTCTGTAGTGCCAAGCGTCTTTCCGTGCAACTTTTTACCTGCAAATGTATCTTATTCACAAAGCGAAGAGAACGCACAAGCAGCTTCTGCTGATTAAAATGATATGTAGCATGCCTTGTGTTCACTCTAGCTCCAGCGGCAGGCAGGGCGCCGACGCTAGAGAATGCACGTCTGCGACGCGCGCACACCCGAAAAGGGGGTGTGGTGATTGAAAAGGGGGCGTGTCTATAAGATGCGTCACCCTTGTCGTCACTCTTAGGGGCGTGCCCGGGACTTACGGACACGCTGGGCAGCCCCCAAGCGCTGCTGACAGGGAGAATAAATGCGCCCGGCGTCTATTCCCCGGCTTTGACCGGGTCACTGCACATTTCCTCACCCACGGGACACTGCGACCCGTGGGTGAAGACGGCACCCGCAGGCTCTGAGGGCAGGGTGCTTTTTGCCCTCCAGAAGGAGGGCAGGGCGCTGCGCCCCGCTAAAACAGCCTAGCGGGAACGCTACATGCCTATATTGTGTGTGTGTGAATGCGGGCGTAACTGTATGCAAAATCAGAATATAGCCATGCCATATATCATTTTGATCAGCAGAAGCTGCGTGTGTGGCCTGTTTACATCGGTTTTCAGACAAGACGCATTTATAGGTAACAAGACACATGGAAAGACGCTCGGTGCTACCGAGTCTAGCCACGGCATGGCGTGACTAGAAGGGCTATTTAACACACAAGGAAGAAATATGTATGTAGATGCATCCTTAGGCTGTTGTAGGCTACTGGGTGATCTAGATACTTACCTTTAGGGTTTTATCGTATAAACAATGAGGTATTAAAATATTAATTGTAGATATAAGATTAGGTCCCTGCCTTCCACTTGTCAGGAATTAGGATCTGCAAGAGCTCAGTCCTGACCTATATAAAATACAAAGCCACTAATACCTCTTTCAGACCGCAATTGGCGGGTTGCACCCGGTATTTGTGCACGCGTCCATCCCGGGCGCGACCCGCCTGAGACCCCTTTCAGACTGGTGGCCAGTCCCAGCAATAATGCCGGGTCAATGAAGTCACAGCCATCGCTGCTGAGCCGGCGCTTGGAAATTAGATAATCTCCAATCGCCGGCTCGCCCTTTGCAGTGAACGGGACCTGGGTCGTCTCGACTCGGGTTAATCCATTCACAGCGCACCGCTAGCTGGGTTGAACTCATGCTCAACCTTTCTCGTTACCCAGGTTGAAATGCCGGGTTATTTCAACTGGACCCTTTCACACTGCCCAGTAACCCGGGTTGCTGCGCATTCATATGCAATAACCCGGGTTATTTGATGGCACTGTGAAAGGGGTATAAATGGGCCTGATGCGGTGTTGATGTACACCTGCTTGTGGAGCATATCTTGTGTGTGTTTTGCACTGCTCATGCCCATCAGCTGAGCATATGCGAGTAAGGTCTATGGAGAGACATGTATATCAAGCAAATCTCCACTTGCGGCCAAGGAGGCGCCACTGGAGTGTAACAGGGCATTCTCATTATAGGCAAAGTTCAGTGAGGAAGTGTTGATGCATTTGTGGCTGTGCAGAGTTGTATGGCGTTTTATCTGCACCAGTTATAGGCTGGTACAAGTGCACTGATCATGATGATTAGCATACCAACCCTGATAAGGGACGGTAGTTTGCAGAGATGCTTCAACACTGCATATAAATGAATAAATGCATTTATTTCTGTGCATGTAAACAAGGAGCATATCATTCCGAGACTTGTCCTCCTTGCTGAAGCAGGATTATCCACAATAAACATGACTATTCTATTACTGGGGTACATGCTTGTGAAGGTCAGTTGTTGTTTCCAATCAGAATGCAGTGACAGAAATGAATAAATTACTTGAGATCAGCAGATATTACAGGAAAGTAAAAATAGACACAGGAAGCTAAAACCTATAGTAGAGATCTGTAGAAAACACCTGTCTGTACTGCAGCTGTGTCTTCCTTTCTGTATCCGTTTTCAAGCTCAACCTTTCTGAGTCTAATGCTGCACATACACTAGCAGACCAAAAAACGACTGCATGATTACAACATTGTAATCGTGCAGTCGTTTCACAGTCTGTGCTGTGCTTACACTGAACGTTCAGTCGTTCAGTGGGCCTGATTCAGAGCCGGATGCTATTTGCGCTCGCTCGTTCAGAAAAAGGGGCCGGCTATTTAAATTGAGCGCTCGCTCTTTGCGGTCTGTTGACGCCTCTGTCTGAACGAGCGAACGAAATATGCGCTCGCTATTTTTTAGAAAACGCCCCCTGGCCGCTCGCATCCTACGTCATCTCCGCTATTTATTAGATTAATCGAGTACATCGAAAGGCGTATGAACTGCTCGCAGTGCTTGTGGTAGCGTTTTCCTACCGCAATCTTGCGAGCAGTTCAGGCTAAGAGACAACCAAGTGACGTGGTCGATGACGCTGCTTTGTTAATTATGCACACCCTTAAAACGCCCGTTTTAACCGTTTGGCACGCCTGCGTTCGGATCTCCACTCCCCGTTTTCAAGCACCTTCCCCTGTTACCACCCACAAACGTCTCATTCTGTCACTCAAATTAGCAGGCATTCGCTATTTTGCGAGCACACAATTTCCGACCGCAATGACTGGTTCGCGCATGTGTATTACAACCCATACGCATGCGCAGTTGTGCGAACATCGCTCGGAGCGAACGAGCGGCTCTGAATCAGGCCCTGTGTAGGCACATCAATCATCCCCTAATATGCTCAACCTGACGTTATCGTGTCATGTTCAGCATGTTCGACTGATGATAGTTGTCGGAAACGACCAGCGGGAGCGCGCATCGCTGGTCGTTTCCGACATTAATGTGCCCGATTCATGCCCGATTCATGAGCAATTGAACGATAATCGTTCAATCGCTCATAGAAATCGTCTAGTGGATGTGTGCCTTAACCAACTCATTACACTGGTCTGCGTCATTTTTGAGGTTAATGTTTTTTAGGTGATCTTTTATATTTAGTGGATGGTGAATTCAAAAATATAACTCATTTTGCTCAATCAGGTCAGGTTTTTTGCTCTCATTTAAAAAGTTCATATTTCGTAAATAAATTATATAATAGTTTGGAAATTCTAATGCTTGTTGTCAAAGCAGACTTTCATTCGCATAATTTGTGGAGTATATATATGAAATGGTACTCAAATACTGTTATTCTGGAAGAAAGGACCTTTCAAAGACTTTTGTGTGTGTTTTGAACCTGGAACATCTCTCTTGAGGCACAAGCCTCCAAAACCTGACCTGATTGAGCTAATAAATTAGTTATTTCTACTTCAGGGTCCATAGGGTATCCACAGGATACCTTGGGGTATAGGTGTGACGTCAGTCATCGGGCACCATAGAGTTAAGCTTTCAGCCTCCCAGGATGCACTAGGGTCCCCCTCCTATACCCTGCCCCCGAGCCAAGGCACCTCAGTTTAGTTTGGTGCCCGGCCGGAGTCGGGTGCAACTGTTGGAGTGGGGGCTAGAAGAGCCCCTGAAGCTTTTTCTTCATGCAGCTGTGGCTGCACATCTGGATGAACAGCATGGACAGTCAGTCCTGACGTCCATGCTGTCTTCCCTACACCCCCGCCGGTACCAGAACGCCGGTACCGATCCGGGGATGCTGGTGAGCATCTGGGGTCACAGCTAGCGGTGACCCCAGATGTTCCGGACCATGGCCGGATTCAAGGGGGACAGCAAGGTAAGCAGCGGGGTCCCGCGGTGGGTCCCCGCTCTTACATGGTCCAGAGTCCCCAGGCAGGGGGCTCCCTGGGGACTGGCTGCAGCGTGGAGCCAGGTATGAACCTGTGCTTCCACTACCCCCTGGGACAGCGGACCGCAGCAGAGCGGTAGCGCTGCGGCGTCCCGGGGGTTAAATGCATGCCAGGGGAGCGCGCCTTCCCTGTCTCACAGCCTGCGCCTCCCCCGCTGCACACAGCCCTCTCTGCATACTGCCGACTGGTCCTGTAGCAGCGCTCCTCCCCCAGGCCAGCCTCCTCTCTGCTCCTCGGCGGCCATCTTTCCAACGCATGGTGAACGCTGCTGGAAGCACTGGACGGAAGCATCGTGGTCTGGGTCCCCCCGCATACCTCTCCTCCGATTTGGGTCAGGTCTGTGTATGCTGCTCTGTGTCCTACCAGGCCCTGTGTCTGCGTAGTTGAGTGATCAGCGCTGTTAGTGCAGGAATTGATTTTTCTTTGCATTGTATGTGACTGTGCTAGCGCTGCTGCCTGTAACTTTTCTTCTAACTGTCAGCTTTATTACTGCCCTTGTCCTTTCTGCTAAGCCCTTGCGGTACGGTGTTGCAGGGTGGTCTCTCGCCTATTTAATATATAATTGGTGAGAGGGGTCACATACTTGGTGCCATCATGTCTGAAAGTGATTTCCCTCTCCGGCTACAGTGTGCAACGTGTAAAGTACCGTTAGCGGAGGGGGAGGGTAGCGCGGAAGGCCTCTGCCGGCAGTGTTTGTCTATGGCGCGGCCTATTACGGTTACAGCACCGGTACAGGAGCCGCCCTGGGCTTGTTTCGCTCAGGCGCTTACAACCTTAGTGGGCCAGTTAGCTCCGCAGCCCGCGTTTACGCCGATGGGTTTGTCCCAGTAGTCAGTGGTGTCGTCACCCATGCAGGGTTTCCCACGACAATTGGTGGTACCCCACAGTCTCCCTATTTCCCCGCTCCCGGTTTCTCAGGAGCCGGCGTGGGTTAACTCCCTGACGAGTTCTGTACAGCACTTGTCGGATGTGTTGCAAGGGGAGTCTGTGATGCGGCCACATAAACGGCCGGTAGCGTCTCTGTCGGCTCCTTATGAGGATGACGAGGGGACGTCTGATGATGGGGAGATTCTGGATCCTTACGATCAGGAACCTCTCCATACTAAGGATGCTGACGCTAAGTCCAAGGTATATATTCCTGGACTTATCCGGGCAGTCCGCACAGCCTTGGTGATTGAGGACGAAGTTCCCCCAGCGGCTAAATCCAAGTATGCCTTTTTTAAAGATGTGAAGGGCGATGCCACAGTCTTTCCTCTTTCGGGTCAGTTAGTGGACCATTTAGAGGAGGCGTGGAAACAGCCTGGCAAAAGATACCAGCCGCAGAGGCGCCTGGCAGTGGCTTATCCGTTCGCGGATAATTATTTTGCAAAGTGGGAATCCCCTCCACAGGTGGATTCTCACGTGACCCGTCTTGTCCGTAGTGCCACATTGCCGATGCCATCCATGTCCTCCCTTAAGGATGCTACGGACCGCAAGGTGGAGATCTGCCTGAAGTCCGCTTATTCCCTTGTGGGGGGGGGGCAGCGCGGCCGGCTATGGCCATTTGCTGGGTTGCCAGAGCGATGGAGCGCTGGGCGGATTCATTAGAGGCGTCTTTTGAATCCGACTGTCCGGCCGAACAGGCGGAGTTGATTGGTAATCTCCGTGATTCTGCCACTTATATCAACGAGGCGGCCTTAGACATTAGTACTCTGGTGTCTAGAATTTCTTCAGCAGCGGTGGCTGCTCGTCGCACCTTGTGGCTGCGATCCTGGAAGGCGGACGCAGATTCCAAAAAGGGTTTGGAGGTGTTGCCATTTACCGGAGAAGTTCTCTTCGGTCCGGATCTGGACAAGATTGTGGCCACGCTGGCGGCAGCCAAATCGGCTTGTCTCCCGTCGGCCGCTGCTCCTTCTGGTTCTGGACCATCGTCCTTTCAGTCTTATAGGGCCCAGGGCAGGCCCAAACCACAGTCTTTTCCTCAACAGGCTGGCCCTAAGAAATCGGCCAAGCCCCGGAAGCAGGCATGGAGTACCAGACGTCCGGCCCCTAAGCCAGATGACAAGCCTGCGGCCTGACGGTCCGGGCCTCCCTTTGGGGGATCCCAAAGTGGGAGGCCGCCTGCTGCAGTTCGCCCAGTGTTGGTCGGTCACTACGATAGACACTTGGGTTCTCGAGGTGGTCTCCCACGGGTACGCCCTCTCTTTCCGGCACAGACCCCCGGCTCGATTCTTCACCACGGGTCTACCATCAGACCGGAACAAGGCTATGGAGCTGCGGAAGGTATTGCACACTATGCTCAAGGCTGGAGTTATAGTGCCTGTTCCATTCTCCCAGAGGGGTCAGGGTTTCTGTTCAAATCTTTTTTTGGTACAGAAACCCAATGGGTCGTATCGTCCGATTCTCAACCTCAAAGCTCTCAACAAGTCTTTGCGGGTACCGAAGTTTCGGATGGAGACCCTACGGTCCATCATTCTGGCGCTGGAACCTGGGGACTACATGGTGTCATTGGACATACAGGACGCTTACCTGCATGTCCCTATTCTTTTGCGCCATCAACAGTTCCTCAGGTTTGCAATCCGCAGCGACCACTTCCAGTTTCGGGCGTTACCTTTTGGCCTGGCGACAGCACCACGTGTGTTCACCAAGGTGATGGCGGTCATGGCGGCTTCTCTGCGGCTGCAGTGAGTCCGCATGTTGCCGTACTTGGACGACCTTTTATTGGTGGCAGGATCTCCAGAGCTCCTTCTACGCCACTTGGACCTGACCATTGCACTACTGCAACGGCACGGCTGGCTAATCAACTGGCAGAAGTCCACTCTAATCCCGTCTTGGCGGATTCTGCACCTCGGAGCCTTATTGGACTCGGAACAGCAAAGGATCTTCGTGACGGGGGAAAAGATCTCTGCTTTACAGTCGAGGGTGCGCAGTTGTCTGCACAGCCGCCGGGTGTCTCTACACTCGGCGATGAGGTTACTGGGCTCCATGGTGTCGGTGTTCGACATGGTGGAATATGCCCAGTTTCACTCCAGACCTCTGCAGCACCTGATCCTGTCCAAGTGGAACGGGCTGCCTCAGTCTCTGAAGTCCCAGACGATTGTGCTCACCCCGGAGGTTCGCCTGTCCCTTGCCTGGTGGTTACAGACGACCCATCTCAGCAAGGGACGTCCATTCTGGGTTCCAAATTGGGTCCTGTTGAGAACGGACGCCAGTCTTCGGGGCTGGGGAGCAGTTTCGGGTCCACACTTGTTCCAGGGCAGGTGGACGCCGACAGAAGCGGAGCTTCCAATCAATATCTTGGAACTCTGTGCGGTCTTCAATGCTCTTCAGCAGGCACATCGGGTTCTCCATGGTCGTCCGGTACAGGTTCAGTCGGACAACGCTACCACCGTGGCCTACATAAACAGGCAAGGAGGAACCCGAAGTCGGGCGGCTCTCGTGGAGGTCTCTCGTATCCTGGTATGGGCGGAGCGCAATCTTCCGGCCATATCAGCGGTCTTCATCCCGGGAGTGCTAAATTGGGAGGCGGACTTTCTAAGTCGCCAGGACGTTCATCCGGGGGAATGGTCCCTGCACCCGGACGTTTTTCAACTGCTGGTGGACAGATGGGGTCTTCCAGAGATCGACCTCATGGCGTCTCGGTACAACAACAAGTTGCCGGTGTACGGGTCTTGCACAAAAGACAAAGGGGCGTCTCTGGTGGATGCTCTGTCCGTCCGGTGGACGTTCCGGTTCGCATACCTGTTCCCTCCGGTCTCCCTTCTTCCATGGGTAATCCGGAAATTCAAACAGGAAGGAGGGACGCTCCTGTTGATAGCTCCCGCGTGGCCCAGACGGCACTGGTTCTCAGACCTTCAGGGTCTGTCCGTGGACAGTCCTCTGCGGTTGCCGCTACGACCGGACCTTCTGTCGCAGGGTCCTTGTCTTCACCCGGACCTGACTCGGCTGTCTTTGATGGCGTGGCTGTTGAGACAGCCATGTTGAGGTCCAGGGGGTTTTCCAGCTCTGTAGTGCGTACCATGTTACGAGCTCGGAAACCGTCTTCCGCGAGGATATACCATCGCGTGTGGCATACGTTCTTCCAGTGGTGTCGACCGAGAGGTTTTGCACCGCGGGAGTTTCGTCTGTCTCGGATACTCGCCTTCCTAGAAGCGGGACTAGATCATGGGCTTCGCCTTGCTTCTTTGAAGGTACAGGTTTCGGCCCTGTCTGTCTGGTTTCACCGTAGGATTGCTACAATCCCGGATGTGCGCACCTTTATGCAAGGTGTTCTCCGCATTCAGCCGCCCTTTGCTCCACCTGTGGCGCCTTGGGATTTGGCTGTGGTCCTGAGGGCTCTCCAGGGACCGCCGTTTGAACCACTGGGCTCAGTGGATCTTAAATGGCTAACAGCTAAGACTGTTTTCCTTCTGGCTATTGCTTCGGCCAGACGTGTTTCTGATTTAGGGGCTCTTTCTTGTAGACCCCCTTTTTTGGATTTTCATGGGAACAGGGCAGTGCTCCGCACTCGGCCCGAGTTTCTTCCCAAAGTTGTTTCCCAGTTTCAAGTTAACGAGGAAATCGTTGTTCCGGCCTTTAACTCACCTGGTCTTTCCGTGGGTGAGGCCTCTTTGGATGTTGTGCGGGCCTTAAGGACTTATGTTGACCGCACTTCTTCGTTTAGGAAGTCGGACGCTTGTTTGTCCTCTATGGCTTCCGTAAAAAGGGTTGGCCTGCTTCAAAGCAAACTTTGGCAGCCTGGATCCGTATGGCTATTTCTGAAGCTTATCTTCATGAAGGCCTGCCGGTTCCTCCTTCTGTGAAGGCTCATTCCACTAGGTCTGTGGGTCCTTCATGGGCAGCTCGACATGGTGCCTCTGCAGTCCAGATCTACAAGGCTGCTACGTGGTCCTCTGTCCATACCTTCGTGAGGTAATACAGGTTTGACACCTTCGCCTCTCAGGATGCTTCCTTCGGGCGGCGGATTCTCCTTTCTGCACAGGAGCGTCCCCACCCTTAAAGGATACTGCTTTGGGACATCCCCAAGGTATCCTGTGGATACCCTATGGACCCTGAAGTAGAAAATATGAGATATGGTAAGAACTTACCCTTGTTATCTCTATTTCTACGAAGTCCATAGGGTTCCACAGGACTTCCGCCCTGTCGCACCTGTGCTGCAGATGGGCTTTGCTCTGGTCACCGTTTTTTCCGTCTCCCTCTGGTGAGAATGTGATTCTTGTGTGTGTCCAGATCTTTGTTCTCTCTCTTCCTTCTCCTCCGGCCTATGGCTTGGTAACTAACTGAGGTGCCTTGGCTCGGGGGCGGGGTATAGGAGGGGGACCCTAGTGCATCCTGGGAGGCTGAAAGCTTAACTCTATGGTGCCCGATGACTGACGTCACACCTATACCCCAAGGTATCCTGTGGAACCCTATGGACTTCGTAGAAATAGAGATAACAAGGGTAAGTTCTTACCATATCTCATTTTTTTTTTAATTCACCATCCACTAAACATCTGTAGGGGTCAGATCGTAGTCTCCATTGATGATAATGTGGACCGTCATCTGCAGCGATAATTGGCCTTTTGCAGGAGATTTCTGTCAAATCTCCTTCATTAGGCTATTAGTACATAGCAACAATTTATAAAATTATGCAGAAACTGCAGTTTCTACATAATTTTATGAGAAATATGCTTGATAATTAGGCTTCTTAGACACCAGCAACTGCATAGCCATAACTCTAATGAATAAAGTACCATGACCATTTATTGCAAAGCCTGTTTTATATTTGATGTATATGTTGTATGCATGTCATTACATGTGATGCATATGGTATATACAAAGCACCTCTTCTACTCACAATTCACGTATGTCACATAACTGCAATGCACGAGGCAATAACAGAATTGTGATCTGATTAATAGACATTACAGTGAGCTCAGGGAATTACACAACAACTTCCAGAAATACTTGTATAGTCTAGCATTGAAGCCAGAATGGAGAAAGCTACCTTCTGCAGTGGTCCGGTCTGGCTTTAGCATCTGTGTGGGCTATGTGTAAATTATTCACAACCTATCGATGTTTGATCAGCAAGATTGTGCTTGTAACAGAAGCTTCCTAGGTGATCACAAACAAATAGTTTACCTGGAATAATGATAAGCTTGTCAGTAAATGTCTCTTGTTTGCGTTTAGAAGATTTATGAGTGAGTATTCATACAGCTGGTGTGAGGTCCATTTTAAAGTTGAATTGATAGTGTTGATGGGACATGCAGTATTATAGTAGGAAGTTTAAATAATAGAATCACATGCAGCAGTGTTTTTCCCCCGTTTGTAGTGTAATACACTTAAAATTAGTGTTTTTGCACATTTTTGCTTCTAAAGGCGCCTACACACTCGACCAGGGGTGGGGAACGTTTCTCTGCCGAGGGCCATTTTGATATATATAACATTATTTTCGGGCCTGGTTTAGACCATGCCCCCTCCGCGTGACCTCACACGGGGGTGGGGCCATAATCGGATGGAGCTGTAAGGGCAGCGGTGTGACTGTCTGAAGCATCCTAAGATCGCTCCAGGTGGCACTGCTGCATAGATTCTGGCTGCAGGCTGCCATTTTAGGCACCCTGCTAGCCAAATGAGACTAGCAAAAAAAAGCTCAGAGGGCCAGACCAAATGATTCCGAGGGCCTTATAAGGCCCCCGGGCAGGAGGTTCCCCATCCCTGCACTAGACGATGTGCTCACGATGCGATATTGTGAGCGATTTCCCTTGAACTCTACCCATCAGCTCCCTGGCACTTCAGGACACAATATGGTGCTAAAAAGTGTCCAATCTGACCAACGATCTATCGTGTGTCCTGAACAATTTCCAGTGCGTCGTGTACGAGATTGACAAATCTTTCCTGTTGTAGGCAAGATCTGAAGATGCAATGTTTGACCCGGGCTACGCACATCGGCATCGTGATCATGAGTGGACGCTCACGATTTGGACATATTTTACACGATTTGTCGTTTCGATGCATCGAAATCGGGCGATTTGTGTAAAATATTGTCTAGTGTGTACGCACCTTAAGTCGTGTTGTTGTAGAGTGTCTGCACCTGCTGCATCAATAGTTTCCATCTCCTTTATGTCACTATTGACTCCTGAATCCCATTGCAAGGGACAACAGTGCAGAACAGCTGACTGCAGTGCTTGTAAGCATGCAAAACCATTTAAAGGACAGTGGAGCCTTAAAGGTCAAGCAAAGATTGTCTTTAATTAGCTAATGGGTTTGACAAGTCCAGTGCAGTTTATTTATACTAAAGAAACTAAATGATTAATTGATTGTTTTACATAGCATTTATACTCTTTACACAGTAAGTAATTACCGGTACTAGAGTTCTGCACGTTTCACAATAAATGGACTCTATAAGATATAATGTAAACTCCTATGTAAAATTGGAATATCAAGTTCCCTTATGAAAAACATTTTTGTTGGATAGCTACTTTTTGAGATCTCTGATGCTTATGGGAAAACACTAGCTGCTCCTTTTCTCAAAGAGACTAATATGCTCTGCCGCCGGAGCTAGAGTGAACACTATATACAGACTACTTTGTCTGGCCCTGCTTGGAATTCAACCTGCTGGCCGACACTATACCTCTGAACTGTAGTGCATCTAGTCTGCTGCTTTTCACTTTTGAGTTTTGTGTGATTTCACATTCGGGTTTCATTCGATTTTGCCTTTGGAGATTTACTAAAGGCAAAAATGAATTTCAAATCGAACATAAAACCGAATCCCACTCAAAATCGAACATCGGCAAAACATCGGTACTTTTACACAGACCAACATACAAATCCCTGATTTACTAATATTCGATTTCAAAAGGAACACCAAATCGAACTCAAAAATGAACTTCAAATCCCCAAAATAATAGACCTGCTGGCGATTTTAGCATGAGCAGCTATGAATTACACAGACAAATGCACAGATCTGTGAGATCCGTGCATGCTTTTGTGTGTAAAATGGTTGTAAAGTGTTAAAATAAAATTAAAATGACGTCGGGACCCCACGTATTTTTTATTTTATTTTAACACTTTACAACCTAAAAGCACAACAAGCATCAGGTTTTCTGAGCTGGTCCTGGTTGGGAAAATATAGGGGACAAAAGTCATAGGGGTTCCCCGTATTTTGCACAACCAGCACTGGGGTCAGTGAGCTGGTCCTGGTTTTGGAAATACGGAGGACAAAAGGCGTAGGTATCCCCTGTATTTTCCAAAACCATCACTAGACTCTAGCAGGGTGTAACACCAAAGCCGGGGTACCCCAATAAAGGCGTTTGCCCTCTCCAGGGCACCCCAGGCCTGGGCTGATAGCCCGGGGCTCCCCCGGCACCCTGGCCGGGGGGTGCCGGGTTGATTGTGTATAAAAATAGATTAAATCAAATTTAAGACGCTAAAAGGGGTCATGATAGCAGCCCAATATTTAGTAAACTGCGATAAGCTTAACTTGCCGCTGTTTATGTAGAAACCATTACACCATCTATATATACTGTTGCCATTACAGTCACCATTGCTGGTAATGGGGACTCAGCAAAGTCTTTCCGCTTTGTGTGAAGCCTGCCAGGCATTGCTGCATCCCCGCTGGGTTGAAGCAGTATGTGTATGTAGGGAAGGCTAGCGTGCATTTGACAGTGTTCCATTGGCGGCACTGCTAGGGAGGCGGCAGCACAGCACAGAAAGATGCAGGCTCTGTGCTGCTCACAGGCCCCTGTGCTCTTTGCAGTGACAGCACTCACACACCCCTAGTTACGGCCCTAAATGGAGCCCCCGGTGTGCAGATATTATGGCAGCTTAGACATTCCCAGTCCAAACACTGGGACACTTTAGGCAATGCTCCTGTCCTGCTTTTCCCATGCACCGTAAACTACACTACTCAGTTACATACTTATTTGCCATGGAAGCACAGGACATTGCTACAAACAATTACACTGTTTGGGACTATAGCAAGAATTATTACAAAAGAAAATGATAATAGTATTGTAATACTGTTCCATGGCACACATTGCCCTGACATTGCTATAGTAAGCATTTTGCAGAACAAGTCTGTTTTGTGATTTAATACTGTTAGTTTTATCTAGATTAAAATGAAATTGCTTTTAATTACAGAGAAGATAGAAAGAAATAGCCTACCATGTATTCTGTACTGATCTCATCTTCTTTTGTGGTTACTGTTCTCACTACATTTAATAATACAAGATTAAAATATTGTATATGTAATTTATAGTTCTATTGTATATGTAATTTATATACAATGGAGATGATCCATCCACAATTATAAGCTGTAAAAACACTAACAAAATGGCATTGCACCATCTTGGCATAATATATGTCCATGTTAAAGCATTTGCACAAAAATGGCATGTCATTATTTCCATATACTCTGCCTGTTCACACTTGTGTAACTGGCTACCACAGTTTTAATATAGGCACCCTCTATCATTGGTTATCGGTCATAGGCAGGGTGGGAAATTTAAGTAACCGGTTCACGCAAGGCATTTATCACGTATCCTTCACTGTTTATTACCAGTTCAGGGGCAGAACTATGGGAGACGGTGGAGGCGCCTGCCGCTGGGCTCCAGCTTTGAAGGGGCACCTCCTCCATTGTCCACAACATATTCACCCCACTTAGGGCTGTAACTATGTACCCGGAGTGTACCGTCACGGCTGCCCAATACATGGCACCACTTCCCGGCACCTGAGAAGCCACCATACGCTAGTGGAGGGCTCTGTGTCGGACCATCAGCTGCTGCCTTTGTCTCTCTATAGCCTGTCTGCATGGGAATTGCTAAATTACAGTATCAGCGGCTGTGACGGGGGTGGGGGGGCACCAAATTATAGCTTGCCTCCGGGCATCTGGGGTAAACTTACGCCACTGTACCAGTTATTTATATATCGCACACATATTCCGCAGTACCTTACATTCACATCAGTCCCTGTCTCAGTCGAGCTTATATTATTATTTCTACTATGAAATATTTTGAAGTTAGATAAACCATCTTTTGTTTGGAGTTGCAAGCATGTCCCTAAATGTGCACGTTCTCTTATAAATGACCCAACATGAAAAAATGCATCAAATGATATAAATACAGGAATTGCATTTCTGCAGTTACTATTGCTGGACAGAGCCTAGTTAAATACCACAGACTCCTTTTTTGGTATTTACAGAAGTTGAGAATTGAAAGCATGCCATGTTCCCCAATCTTCACTTGTATGATGCAGTATCTGAGCTGACCTCTCTTCGGATTGGATGGAAAGCTGGAGTGTTCCTCTCTGTAACTCCTCCGTAATAAAGCAGTCACAGAGCAGCCAGGGCTATATTGCATTACACTGTTACAAGTCAAGGACATGCTTTGCAATTAGGAAGCCAGCATGGAGAGAAGCAAGGATATGATATCTGTAAGTATTCTATGGCTGTTGCAAAGCAAAAAATTCGTTTTTTTTTTCTTTTTAAAATCGAGAGGCTATCATGTGCTATGTCAGCGTGTGTTGTTTTTGTATTTCTAAATACACAGAGGCTGGCGTCTGCGTGCCTCCTTGTTTCTTAAAAGCCAAAATAAACTGTTTGTGGGTTTTTTGCGAGTTTATTTTAAAGAGAATGTTATTTCCAGAATGAAAAAAAGGTGTGTATGTTGTATTTTATGTATCCTATTTAGTGTACTTCAGTTCCTGATGTTCTGCTCTTTTAGTTAAGGTTTGCTTTTGTATTTTAGTTAAGATCAGACTATCGGAAATTACATATTTACACCGATACAATATAGTGAAAAACTGCCTGTCATCTAAAGGTGCTACAGAATGACACTGATCTGCTTTAGGTTTAAGCTAAGCTGATTTTGTGCTTGAAGATAATCAGTTCACAGCTACTGTAAATGTCTGTTTTTATGTTTGCTAGATGCCTGTGACTACCTCATCTACCACACTTCATGTAATTATTATTAGCATGTGATGGGACTATCTATCTATCTATCTATCTATCTATCTATCTATCTATCTATCTATCTATCTATCTATCTATCTATCTATCTATCTGTTTATCCAGTTGTTTTACATTTGTTAGCTTAGGCCTATATTTTGTGGATACTATTTTGTGGTTTGTAGCTGGGGTGAGGATGCAATAACCAATTCAAACTTAGAAGATTTATAGAGAAATAATGAACAAATAATCTCCCTTTAAAAAAAAAAATTGTTATGGAAAAGTATAAAAAACAGATATACCACTCTTGGGTGTGCAGTCGTACTCTAATATATGCACAAGGCTGAAGGTGCACCCAAGGTCTGCATATATCGGACCGAAACTGCATGTCCAAGAGTGGTATAGCTATCCTATAAAATGGTCCTGTTCAAGTTCTTTGAAGAGATCATCATTGTAAAAGTCACCTTTGTGAGGATTGATGTTGGGTCATTTGAGGTATGTGGTAATTCTGCCTTTTTTCCTTCATTTTTCTGTCAGATATTTGTATTTCTGTCAGTGAGGCAGTGATGTGCTGCTTTTCTTTGAGCAGTCTCTGAGTGATGGTATTGTTTACACTTGTAGAGTGATAGTGCTGGGGCTTTGTGGTTAGATTTTGGGCACTGTGGGAAGTAGTACAGGCGTGCGGTCACATCGGGAGGTGCGTGGTCATTAGGAAATAATGCACAGTCATGTGGTTTAGTGTATCCAATCATGTTAGTGGGATTTCTGTCATTTTAACAGACCATTATATATACAGTACTGTGGAAAAGTTGTAGGCAGGTGTAGAAAAAATGTTTCAAAGTTATACCCCTTTTCCACCAAAAACCTGGGTCCGACCTGGGTTTTCAGACATGGTTCTAACCCAGGTCAGACCTCATTTACACTGCACCTTCAATATGGGTTATTCCCAGGTCAGCCCCGTTCACACTAAACCCGGGTCTGCCCTGCTAAATTTATAAGGTTATAAAAAGTGGAAGGTGACTGCTCCACAACCACCAATCAGCTCATTTTAGACATGAAGGTTGCGGAGTGTCTCTAGACTGCACACCTTAATAATAATGAAAGGTGCTATAATGCTGAGATTTTAAAGTAATATGCACAGGAAAAGAAATTGCAGATGCACTATGCGATCATTACTGTTCAAATTTAAATGTACATTGTAATTATATATCATATCAGAGGTAGTTAGCATATTGTTGGCCAGTGATACGGGCCTGTCCACTAATGTCAAGGTCACCTCGTTGAGTTGGTCATTAACACTCTGGGGTTCACATCTGGGGTTTGCGCCCTGAAACCTTGATACACTGTTTGAGTTGAAGGATCTTTTGTATTACGACCCTGAGTGACATCCATTCTATTGGCTACATTTACTCTGTTTGGAGGATGAGCACCGGGAAAGCTGTATCTAGAGTAGAGAAGAGTGCCGGACGTTGACATTGCATATATATATATATATATATATATATATATATATACTGCAGTTTTACTGGGCTGGTGATTCTCACCAGGGCTGGTTCTATCCAAGAAGAGCCCAGGTCGAAAAGTATGTATCTATACTGGGGGTTTTTTTGGTCTGTACTAAATAAATCCTTTTCTATATGGTGGTTTCTTTGCAACCAGGTTGTCACTCCAGCCTTCTGCCCCTCTGTCAATCCAGCCTTCTGCCCCTCTGTCACTCCAGCCTCCTTCCCCTTGTCCCTCCAGCCTCCTATCTTTCCAGATTCCTACCCTGTGTCTTTTGCAGGCTCCTCCCCTGTGTCTTTCTATCCTCCTGCCCCCTGTGTCACTCCAGCCTCCTGTCATTTCAGCTGTCTGACCCATATCTTTCCAGGCTCCTGCCCTGTGTCTTTCCAGCCTACTATCCCTTGTGTCACTTCAAGACCTGACCCCTTCCCAGGCTCCCTCCAATTTAACATCTTCTTTTACAGCCTACATGCTCCTCTTTGCCCTCCTCTTTCTTTCAGCAGTGTGGCATGATGACATCACGACATACACCACACAGTGCCACGCAGTGTAAACAATAAGGACTGAAGGTGGCCACGGCCCGGCAGACAGCGGCGCAGCCCGCATGGTCATTTTTGTTGGGCAGCGCACAACATGAACTTTAATCCTGCCTTTAGTGTGTGAGCCAGTGGTGACTACTGCCGTGCCTCTAGGCAAAATCGCTCCATGAAATGGCCCTGTCAGCCCACCCCTTGAGCAGCCCCGGAGTCTCACGTAATTGAGGTGTGGCCATATGGGGCTTATCGATCTGCTGAACACTCTTTCATCCAGGCAACAAAAATAAGTGGAATCCTTCCCCAAAAAGCACACATGTCCTACATGTCTTTGTAACTCCTGATGGATTAAAGGTGGCAAACGGCTTGCTCAGAGTATTTACCTCAGATACAGTATAGCACACTGCAATGCACCAGTCAAAAGGGATTAATGCATTTCTCCAGCATACATAGGAATGACATAGCCACAGGCCAGGTGCTCTTTAGAAACGGCTGATGATCTAGGGTACAGGATGAAATATACAACCTAAAAGTTTTACTTTGAAACCATATATGTAAAATATATAAATAGGAAGAATAGACTTGCGCGTGTCTGACACTAGCTCCTCCTTGACTGGAGAGAGGTGTAACGAGGAAGGGAACTGGCAATCTGACCCAGGCCAAGTACTGCAAGAATGTATTGACACAAATGCAGTTTAATTTCTAATAGAAGTTATTTTGTGTGTAATGTATATCACATTTTTATCCTCTGCTTTCCAGGAATATTATTTATGTAGCATCACAATATTATGCAGCGCCATAAAGTGAGTAATTAGAGTATAAATCAAAGACCTAGGTGAACAGCAGGTAAAATGTTAACATTTAAGAAGAATAAAAGCAAGAATAGCAATAAAACTGTACACAAGACATAATAGGTTAGGTGTATAGTACACACGTATTGCATGGATCCAGTGATGCTCAGATGGACTAGATGGGAGCAGGTCAGACAGGAGGAGAGGGGGCCTTGCTTGTGAGAACTCACAATCTAATGAGGGAGCAAGGTTGAGACAAGTGAGGGGGGGAAACTAGGGGCAGATGGTGACACAAACGAAAATGTGGGCACAGGCAATAGTGGAAATAGGTGGGGGACTGGTAGGCTTTAATAAGTAGGTTGGTTCTTTAAAGAAGCATCTAAAACATATTTTAGCTTTGTTGACTAAATAATTTTACACCACACCATGTAGGCCTCATACTCACTGTTGCTAAGTTACCTTCATTTTTAGCTATACAGGTTGAGTCTCCCATATACAAATATTCCGAAATATGTAATATTCCGATATTCCATATAGTGACACCTTTACTTTTTGATGGTTCAATGTACATAAACTTCGTTTAAGGCACAAAATTAGTACCAATTATGTGAACTGGTCTGAAAACAAAAAAAATGTTTCATTGTCAGCATACCCAGTGTTTTTTTTTAGTCTGGGTGCTTTATATTGCAGCATGGTTCTTCAATGCTTCTTGCTTCATTTAGGGACCTATTTCTCATTTAAATATTTGTGTCATATTCCCCGAAAACACCCATTTTCGGGGATATCTGTAGATATTAAATATCCCCCAAATGTAATATGGAGGGATCACAGCAGATATCGGAGATACATTTCTGACAGCAGCCGCAACCCGATAGGTTTCCGATAGAGTTTGGCTCCTGCAGCTAACGCCATCTGAAGATGCTGCTGTAGTCTATAGTGTACACTTTGCAAATACCCTCCCCAGCAATGGCTGTGGTACATACGTGGTCTGTAAGCCGCGCATGTCCCTAGTCCCGATAGAGGAGTAAAGAGAACGCTGATGCAGTCACTTCACTCCAAACACATTGCAGTGATGGTGGGCTCTTTTCGGAGACCATGACCCTGCGTGTGCTATTAATACATTTGGCCATTATTATCTCATACAGCAGTGCGATCATGGGTGCTAATATAGCATTGAGGTATGTGATTATTAGTAAATGGATCCCTTAGTGTTTAATGCTAGGTAAACACTCAGTTTACTAATCAAAGGTTTGTCAAAACTGCCGATGATGGGCGGACCACTGGCCTATGGCATTTATGCTTGAGATGTGGTTTTACAACATTACCCTCTCCCCGGCTCTATCATGGGATGTGAATGATTTGATATTTCCTGGTCTATCTTTTGCACTTATGTTTTTTTCACATACATGGTTTGGTTAAATTTTACATCACTATAATCCCACATCTGTGTGTGATAATCAGTATTGTTTATTTTAGAAGGTGCCATAAAACTCTGCAGCTCCAGCATATGTATAATAATGCTTAAAATCTGAATAATTGCTCACAAGGTGCAGATGTGAGATTCAGAGTAGAATCATGAGAGCTTACAATCTAGAGGGTGACACATCTTTCCTTCTCGGTTGTGAAGCATGTGGGTCCTGTCCCTTAGAGAACATCTGTTTGATACTCTGAAAGAAAAGGAAGGATGTTTAATTACAATTGAAACTAATGAACATTTATTTTCCATAATTCCAACTGCATTGAAATAGACCTGAATCTGTGCATCACTCCTGCTTTATGGTTAGTACAGAGACCATGAGGCAATAACTTTGTTTTATCATTGCACTTAGAGAAGAGTCTGGGTCTGATTGTGTGCCAGTCATGAATGGTCTCACTACTTTGTGATTGCCAGGGGTTTATTTCTGGAACGTCTCCTGCGTACCATTACTTTAGTGGCACATAATATGACATCATGATTTACAAGGACATGCCTGTCTGTAATGCTATCATAGCGGACATGTAACATCTACGTGAATGGAGTTTTCTGCTAGGAATCTTTCACTGTAGTTACCATTCTCCTTGTATCAGCTGTAAATGATTGTATATATATTTTACTCATTTCTGTATAATAGGAAGACTGGTAGCAAATACTTGAGTAGGTGTATAAAGCAGGCATACACCATACACCAAGCTGCTGATAGGGCGCCTTTAAGGTGGTAAATAAAACGGAATCAGTATGAATCACCCCCGGACCTAAGCCCGGCGGATGAAATACCGACGCCGGAAGGCCGGCAGCTGAAGATCCCGACTAAGATAAGTAACACCCCTAACCCTCCCCTTTCCCCCCCTAACCCTCCCTTAGGGGTGCCTAACCCTAACCTCCCCCCTTAGTGCCTAACCCCAACCTCCCCCAGGGGTGTCTGAACCTAACTCCCCTCCCTGCACCCTATTTCTAACCCTCCCAGGGAGGGGGGGTGCCTAAACCTAACCTCCCCCCGGTGGTGCCTGGCCCTAACCCCCCCCTTCCCCTAGCCTAAACCTATCCTTCCCGGGGGGGGGGTGCCTAACCCAAATCCCCCCTGGGGTCCCTATTCCTAACCCTTAACGGTTAAACGCTTACGACGTCCGGCTTACCTTCGATCAGTATGCCGTGTGTTGGGATTTCGGTGTGGGGCTGCTGATAGGCATCGGTATTTAGACGCCTATCATTAGCCTCATGCCGGGATTTCACAGTCGGGAATATCGACCGCATTGTCGGGAATGCCGACCGCCGGCTTCCTGACTACATCCCAATAAAACATGCTTACATAGTGGATAAATAGATACTGTAGCTGTGAGTTTATCTCAGAAAAGGACATTTATTCCTCTACGTATTGTTTTTTTTATGGAGTTGCCATTGCATTGATACTTTCTCTGCCAATGGCATGAATTGGCCTGTGAAAAAAATCCCCAGCCCCCAGGATGCACAAATGGTGGAAATGTTACCAGCTCACATGCTGGTCTCTCTTACCTCTCTGTGTGTTATTGCCTAGTATCATTTTATTACTGTCTTCCCAATTGTACAGTGCGGCAGAATATACTGGCTGTTATTTAAATGAAGCGTAATAATAAATAATTGTGTCTTTAGAGAGAACTTGTCACCATATATGAGTTTGTAGTTGTATTTACTTATTTTATGTTACTGCTATTTGCCCCCTAAGAGTACAAAAAACACACTATCTCACGGTGACAGGTTGTCTCTACACTTTGTATAAATAGTCTAAATTGTGTACAGTCCATGAAATATATGTAATAGGCTGCGGACACTGGTTGTACAGCACTGCAGAATGTATTGTTGGTGTATAAATAAGAACGATAATTAATATGTTTTAGCAGAATAAAACATTTTAGTATTCCCGCTAGGCTGTTTTAGCAGGGCACTGCGTCCTGCTCGATTTTAAAGGGACAAAATACGCTGTGCCCTGCCTGTCCTGTGCCTTTCCCACCCGCAGGCTACAGTGTCTCATAGGTGGGAAAAGCTGTGATGAGCTATCTCCACCGGGTGAATAGATGCCTTGCGGGAGGCCAGGAGATGCTGGGGATGAAATAAGAGGAAGCTACAAGTGAGAATGATAATAAACAGAAATTTGACAGGCCCAAACAGCGCCCCCTGACCTGTGGTGCCCTGTGCGATGGCATCGGCCGCACTACCCTAGCTACGGCCCTTAAACGAACGCATGTGGCACACAAGCATCACTGCCTCCTGAGGAAGCCACTGATTACATGTGAGGCGGAGAAACGCGTAGAGACTTCTGGCTAATCTAATCTATTGACCGGTCAATACTGTCATCAATACTCCTGGCCTGAGATCGAGAAACCCGCTATTCGGGGCGGCAGAGAGGGTGAGCTTTTAAACTTGTCACTAATTGCCCATCTGCCTACACAGACAGCACAGCGCTGTATGAGAAGCCACAGTAACAAGAACAGGCAGACGGCTCATTACATCAGCCGCCTATACAGACAGCACATTGCTGTATGAGTAGCTGCACTAAAAACAAGCAGACGGCTTATTACATCGGCTACGCTGGGAGATGTCTATGATTGTTGAATGACATTGTTTATCACTATCTCAGCATTATATTTGCCAGCCATTCTATATATACTTTTTCTCCTTATCAAAGTGACATAAAGGAATATTTTGTTTTATCGTCATGTTGCCATTTGGACTAAAGCAAGACCTAACTAGATACAATTGTCTACATATATAGACACAGAAGCTTTTATGTTTGGAGTCAGATTAAAAGCAGGATACTACTCCTGTTGAACTCTAAGATATTTCTTTTTTGGTTTCAACCCTAGAGCTGTTTTCTTAACAGGAGGGGGGGCATGGTCATAGATTTTTAAAATTATTGTTTTATCATTGTATTCATGTATGTATATTATATTATATCATTTTTTATAGTATTTTAACCTATTGATTAAAACTTTGAATGTGACAGCGCCTTGGAACATCTTATTTTGTCCCAATTTTTAGTATCTGTGGGTTGATATATCTCCCACTCTGGTGCTCTGGGCTGCAGTCATGTTTTCTATACACATTGTCACCTTAAAGGCACGGCGCTGAATTTATAGTCTCCTAATTTAAATGATTAATTTCTGTAATTAAACCAGACAGCAGCTCACATGAGCGCTTAACGTGGCCAAGCCGTTTTTTAAATACTTACAGCAACGTTTTGGGTAAGCAGCATTTTAGAAAACCTGATCTACAATTCAAATACTTTATAATTGAGCAACATTTTAAGATCTCATTATAAGCAGAGATGTGATAGCCATGCATTTTTCCAGCCTGGAAAAGCACAAAACAAAATTGATATATGGTGAATAGTTATGTAGCGTTCCCGCTAGGCTGTTTTAGCGGGGTGCTGCGCCCTGCCCGCCTTCTTGGGGGGGAAGCAAAAAGCGCTCTGCCCTCAAAGCCTGCGGGTGCCGTCTTCACCCACGGGTCGCAGTGTCCCGCGGGTGGGGAAATGTGCACCGCCGGTGAATAGACGCTGGGCGCATGTGCCCGGTATCTATTCTCCTTGTCAGCAGCGCTTCAGGACTGCCCAGCATGTTCGTAAGTGCCGGGCACGCCCCCAAGAGTGACGAAAAGGTGACGTGTCTTATAGACACGCCCCCTTTCAATGACCACACCCCCTTTTGGGAGCGCGCGCATAAGTGCCTTCTCTAGCTCCGGCGCCCTGCCTGCCGCCGGAGCTAGAGTGAACACTAGTTATGTTACAGGTATGCATTGCTAGAGAATTAAATGTCTGCAGAAACACCTGGATTTCTGTACTGTCTCAATATGGTTGCGTGCTGCCAAGTGCTGCCAAGTACAGTGCTCTAGCTGGTGCAGAGCAACAATGTACAGTGATATTGTTACTGTCTGTTTATCAAATGCTAAACCATTACAAAAGGCTATACACTGAGGAGATTGTGACAAACAAATAACATGAAACAGAAGCTAAAAATGGCCCTGTTCAAATAAGCTTACAATCTAAAGCTGGGTACACACTTGCCAATGTGTACTGGGACCTGATGGGTACACATTGAGCGATGTAATGAACAATCCCTTGTTCCGTCCTTCATTACCTGCAATGGTGCCGCCTGCGATATCGTCTGGTTGACTGTGTAGCATGGCCAACTGGACGATATCGCATGTGACTGCTGGAGCCGCAAATCGGGGGTACACACTAAGCAATCCACACGATCTATAGTTCCGATCCACGAAAGATCGATCAATTGATAGCATAGTGTGTACCCAGCTTAGGAGAAGTGAGGAACTCATGATACATGACATAGTGGAATAAGACTTGTTGTTGTTGGTTTGAAAAGTGTGTCCGGCTACGGCAAGGCAGAAACATCAGCCACCAATATTAAAGCAGCCACTAATGTCTGTGATTTCTGTTCAGTTCAGTTCTTGGCTGAGGGCGTTGGAAGTCGGCAACTATGCTGCTTGCCCTGTTGTAATTGCTGGTCTCCTTTGTGACTGTGCTCTAGCTGCAACGTGTTGTGACTGTTGGAAAAAAGTAATGGACTTTATCTGACCGTTGCACAAGGGCAACAAGTTTAACTGGTGACATAGGATACAGGCAGAAGTAGAAAGAGGAGATGAAGTGACATGTAGTTTGAGATGGGGCTTTGATGATGCATACTACACATTTCCTGACACTATTTCTAGTACAACCTTTAGGAGAAGGATGGCTTTGTCATTGTAGCACCACAGTTGGACTGCAATGGAACATGATGAAACAGATCTTCCGACTAAAAACTGATGAGGCAATACCCTCTTCCAATGTACAGTGAGGACATATTGAAAACGTGTTGTTGGCGTGTTAACATGAAGTGCGGCCAAGATGGCAGGAGAGAAAGCGCAAATGCGTCTGTTCTGGGGGACTTGACTTGCAGGTACTCAAACCCTCGTGCAAGTTGTGAGCTGATCATGCAAGCCACGTCTGATTTGTTGTCATTTGTCCGCCATTTCATTTATTAGCACTGCATTGTCTTTTAGTGACAAGTGAAATATTTGTGCTCATTCTCAATTCACCAGTCATGGTTTGCCACTGTTCTGGGCAGTCAAATGCAAAGTACAGTGATAAGTTTTTGGATAATGGCATCTGATGTAGACCTGCACAGAGACACAACTAGGCCTTTCAGTAGCCATCTCACTTGCTGGTACCTGAGGACTGGTACCAATACAGCACTATCTAGTCACTTCTGATTGGCTGGTTGTGGTTCACCTCTTCACTTGATAGGTGCTTTGCTCATTGCTCGTACCTGTATGATATAATTCTGTTGGTGTATTTTTTTATTTTTTTTATTTTACACAAGAAGGAAGATTATATTTTTAATTACATCAAACCCAATAGTAAATGCAATTTTCGATATCAAATACAATGTAAAAGAAAACTTTTCTGGTACTTATGACCTGGTAATATGCTAGTGGAACAGCATTGGTCAGATTAAATACAGGCAGCTGATAACCATAAGGGGATCTTACCCAAGGCACATCTTAAGAATATTCTCTGTTACAGAAGTTGATGATCTTCCTGTTTTCCTGTGATTTTAGGCTCCAATTTTATTGTTGATGGAGAGTACAGAGGAGAAAGCAATGCCTCTGGTTTTCGTTTCTCTAATGCTGGATACACACTGACAGATATATTGGCCGATCAATTAAATGGCCAATATATCGGGTGCCTGTCGGCCAGTGTGTACCAGCGATATGTCTGTGAACGACGTCGTTCAGACATATGACGTCGGCTCTGCTGCACAGCCGATGCCCAATATATCTGCAGATATATTGGGGACATCGTGCTGTGTGTACGGGCGGTCTACCGAATGCCCATACTCCTGCTGCAGAAGGGGGGGGGGGTGCGACACGCCTCCTGGCCAACAGGACCCACGGCCAGCTGACAGATAATGGTTGTTCAGTATGTATGAACAACCATCATCTACAAATCACTCAATCTGCAGATATATCTGTTAAGTGTGTACGCAGCTTTAGACAACCTAATATATGTCAAACAGAACTATATGTTGTACAGCTGTGTCCTCATACATCTAGCCTCAATACTCCATGTAACGCGAGACTGCTGTGAGTAAGCCGCTAGGTCTCGTGCAACTCTGCTAGTGTCAGGCACCGTTTTTTGCGTCCTTTTACCAGAAACTGCTTCATAGTCGCAATGTGATGCGACTAGAACGCACACTTGTAGATCTATCTGTATACGAAGCACAACAGGACTTGTTGTGGAATAAAGCCGCAGCTCCTACATCATAGCCCTTTGTTTACAAATTCAGGGACTCAGTCACAGACATAGTGGTAGCATATCAAATTCATCAGCACAGTCTCCTGGTGCATCCTAATCGCATCGTATTGCAACTAAGATGCAATTTTAGGTTAAGAGAGGTGAATAAGATGGCTGGCACTTGCAAAGTCTCACAGGACATGGTGCGCCAAAAGGAGCTGTTTGGCACGACTGCAGCAAAGATGTGTGAGGACATATCTATGTCTTTGGGGTCTATTTACTAAGCAGTGTTAGGAGACAGAGTGAAAAGTGATAAGATAGTGATAAGGTGCCAGCCAATCAGCTCCCAACTGTCATCTCACAGGCTGAGCTTGAAAAATGACAGTTGGGAGCTGATTGGCTGGCACCTTATCACTTTCTTACCACTTTTCACTCTGTCTCCTAACACTGCTTAGTAAATAGACCCCTTTATTTTGAAATACATATTTTTGGTAGTAATTTTAGGCAAATAGTTACCAGTTACCTTGCTCCCATGCTTTTCACAATGTTGTTTTTGGCCACTTTAATTCCAAATTCCATTTTTAATAAGTGTTCCTGAACCCTCCTAGGTTGTTCCACGACCATGTCCTGCTTTTGCTGGCACCCAGTTGTTGTACTGTTACGACTGCCAACATGCAAGGTGAAATGCCTCTTGTACGGGCAAGAGTACCCTCTAAAAATTCTCAGCTAGAATAACACTCTACATGCCAATGCTCAGTACCACAAGTGCCAAAGATGAAATATCCCATTGTCTGGGAGTGATGCCAAGACTACTGTAATAAACACCTGGTGACTGTAGTTTAAAATGATTACAAACAACGTATTGCCAATGCCCACTATACACGATGCAATTCAGTAATTCAATATTGTATGTAGACTATTCATTTTGAAATGTTCCAAGATGATAAATTAAAAAAAAAAAAGTGTATTGCAGCCTTATTTCTATTATCTATAAAGGGGCCTATCCATTAGCAGATAAATTTGAACGATGAACGATTTATCGTTCAGTCGTTCAATTTATCTGCTAATGTTTACTCTCTGAACGATGAAAATGCTCACTACCGCGGCCGACAAATTTTGTCTTTTGTCTCTCCAACATGTTGGTCAATTATCGTTTATCGCTGACAGATATTAGAAATATCTGTCACGGTGAACGACAAACGATATTTTTAATGAATAGAAACATTCCCTGAATGATGTCATGCAATATCGTTCGTCGTTCGTCGTTTTCAAAAATCTGTCATGTACATGACAGATATCTGTCACAGCTGCCCCAGGAATTTTCAAGGGATAAATCTCTTGTACAGAAAGATCTGCTAATGGATAGGCCCCTTTACTGTGACAAATTATACACATCTAAAGTCTCAGTCAGTGCCTTGTCAGTAGTGCAATAATAAAGTTTCATGCTAGAGTTTAATTTTTATTGCATTATAATCTATAGTCTGTTATTTTCTGCTATTTTCATTAGCTTGGTTAGGCTACAGACAACACTATCAACTAAATAAGTGAGACAAATGACTAATGATTGAAGTTACTGTAATAAACCGTGGCTCCAGCAGTACAGTAATAGCCTTTGTAAAAAAATTAGTTAACCTGTACAGAATGTCATCTTAAACCTATTCTATGCATATACCATACACCATGCTTACATAGAGGATAAATATATAGCTGTGGGCTTATCTCAGAAAAGGACATTTATTCCTCTACTAATTGGTTTTGATGGAGTTGCCATTGCATTGGTGCTTTCTCTGCCAATGGTATGATTTAAGGCCCTCATTCAGAGCCGTACGCTCTGAGCAGAGCGCACGCTCTGAATGAGGGCCGCCCTCCATAATTATGGAGCGTCCTCCTGGACGCTCGTATAGCTGTGGGTCACCACCCACAGCCTATACGAGCGTGCAGTTTGATGGCCGCGATGGTCTTGACCACCGCGACCATCGCCACTGCGAGCCGGAGCCTGCGGTTGAGTTTTTCAACCGCAAGGCCCGGAGTGATTTTGGCTCTATCAGAGGCAAAATCACTCCCACTGACATCACTAGTGATGTCAGTAGTGGGCCGGCTTCTGACGGTAGGCGTTCCCTTGGGAACGCCCCCGTCAGGGAGGCACGCCCACCAAAGGGGGCGTGCTGTCAATCAACATCGACAGCACGCCCCCCTTGATCAGACACAACGAGCGAAGGAAAGTCCTTCGCTCGTCGCGTCTGGCGCATGCGCACGACGGAGCTCTCGCCGTCGTGCGCATGCGCAGTGCACAACATCGACCCACTTGCGAGCGGACAGCCGCTTGCGAGTGGGTCTGAATCAGGCCCTAAGCTGGTTACATACTGAGATGATGTTGTTACGATTTGGCCGATTTGGCCAAATCATAATTACATATCGTGCAGTGTGTATGCATGATATGCGCACTTCCGCAGTCACATGTTATGTCGTCAGGGTTGATGTGCTGCACATCAAACATGATGATATCGCTTGCGGCCCCATGCATGTTAAAGAAGGACGAAACAAGGGATCATTTCCTCCATTACATCGCTTTAATAGTGTTCACTCTAGGTCCGGCGCCAGGCAGGGGGCCGGGTCTAGAGAAAGGGCACATCTTCGCGTTCGAAAAGGGGGCATGGCCAAGGAAATGGGTACGTGTCTTTAAGACATGTCCTCTTTTCATCACTCTTGGGATCGTGCCCGGCACTTATGGACATGTTGGCCTGCCCCCAAGCGCTGCTATCAGTGTGTATAGGCGGCATCCGTTCACCGGCAGTGACCGCTACACCGCAGTTTTCCCCACCTGCGGAACACTACAACCAGCATGTGGGGATGGCAACTGCAGGCTGTTTCAGCCTAGCGGGAATGCTACTTTAATGTGTACCCGCGGTACGATATGTCATATTGTTCTGGTACATGTCGTCCAGTGTGTACCCACCTTTAGCCTGTGAAAAAATGCCCCAGCCCCCAGGGTGCAAAAATGGTTGAGATTTTACTAGCTCACAAGCTGGTCTTTCTTACCGCTCTGTTTGTTATTGCCTAGTGTCATTTTATTACTGTGTTCCCAATTGTACAGTACAATAGAATTTGCTGGATGCTATATAAATTAAGCTTACTAATAAATGTCTTTAAGAGAACTTGAGATTTTAGTTTGATTTACTTATTTTATGCTAGTGCTTAGGGTTGCATAAAATTGGATTTAAAAAAAAAAATAAAAATCCAATTGTATGCAACCCTGTGCTATTTGCCCTCAAAGAGCACAAAAAACATAATATCTCATGGTGACGGGTTGTCTTTACACTTTTAATTAACAGTCTGAATTTTGTACAGTCCATGCTCTCTCTCTTTCTCTAGCCCTCTCTCTCTCTCCCCCCCCCTGCCCCCCCTCTCTCACCTCCACTGATGGACAATGGACTTTCCATCAGTAGTTAAGAAGGCAGCAAAGTGGCGCATCATAGGATAACTAAGCTTAGCTCCGCTCCTCGTACACCAGTCCTGTCCCTTCTTTGATTGGCCTACTGGTTTACCCTGCTCATTCAGTACCGTCCCTTCCATGATTAGCCATAGTAGGAATGCCTATAGATGAATGATACGTTTGATGGCCATCCCTACGCTCTTTAGTCTTTATCTAATTAAGGGCGAGATGTATCACACCTTTGAAGAGAATTCGCCCATAGCAATTAATCTGCTCCTAACTGTCATTTTATAGGCTGCACTAGATAAATTATAGCTAGAAGTTTATTGGTCGCTATGGGCAATTTTCTCCATTTTATCACGCTAGAAGGGTTTGATGCATCTCCTCCTAAGTCTTGGTAAATACTCCATTTAAAAGTGTCACCTTGTTGATGCCTTGTATAAAGCCTGATTATTGACCTACATTAAGTATTTTACACCATTTATACAATCTCCACAAAACCAAAAGATTATCAACCTGTATAAATACAGCCTACAGCAGTTTTCAGAAGGGATTTATATATATTTTTGCTCCTTCATTTCATTCACTTTTTCATATACACCTTAGATTATCATTAGACAAATTCTGCATTTTTTAAATTTCCCTCCTAATGTTTTCAACATATTTAATTTCTTGTTTTCTCAAATGATAGCTACCTCTGCTTTTTTAATTTCTTTTTTTTAACCTATATGGCTTTGAAAATTATGTGAAGAATAAAATAATAATAATAAAAAAACATTAACATAAAGAAATGTCCAAGTGTTATCTGACATACATGAATTTATTTGGCATTTCCTTTTATGCCTCTTAGGGTCACGATGAAGAAGCAGTGGTTGATCTAGGGAAGACCAGCTCTACTGTCAACACAAACTATGAGAAGGAAGAACTGGAAAGTAAGTGTGTTTGTGGGCAGCTGGCTATCTGTGCTTTAATCTGTCAACTCGTTTTGTCTGTTTGAAGTATGCGGATAATACAGAAGCCATATGGAAACACGAGGACTGTTTCTTAAAGCAGCTTATCAACAAGTGTAATATGAATTGTCCTCTGTCCTGAAGCCATACCCTTGGAATCGTGTTCTGCCTCTTGGAACCTATAGTTAAAAAAAGAATCGGACTAAGATTATGCTGCAGTCATTGATTGCTCAGGAACACAGTGCTAATCTTTGGCCTGTTTGGATCTTTTATTACCCAATCTGGTGGGAAACCACATGACAGCTAAATTCTGTGTCTTATTTTCCAGTACGCTGCATTACAACATTTCCTGCTTACTTCATCCATTCATTCACTTTATTAAGTAAACTCCCTTTTCCTGCTTCAAAAGATGCCACCTTTACTTTACACCACTCCTGTAATTAACATAGAGTGAGTCTGTACAGAAACTGGACTCATCATTGTGTGTTTGTATTGGTTAACCACAATAATATAGTGTAGTGTTTTACTTGGAGAATTAGGATGAGTCAGTGGTAAAGAGTGCTCTATAAAATGATGATTGAGAAACTGACTTTTTAAAATGTGAATGGGTTGTGAGAAATGTTTTGTCATCACATTTTGACCTCTGTGTTAAGTATAAAGTACATTTGATGGGATTGTGGGCATCCCTCCCGCATCCCGCCCACTTCTATGTGGGGAAGGGAGAGGAGGAGGTCAAGATACAAATTATAGCATCACATTCCCTGACCTCCCCCGCAACCTCAACCTATCTCCCAGAGGCCTCCGAGAGAAAGTTGGTAAGTATGGCGTAAGTGCCCCTTTCTGTAATCTTCCTGTGGTTTTGTGGTTGGCATTGACCCATTAACTAATAAACTTACGTGTGAATAGGGAGCCACAGACTGAGAGTTATGGTGCATACCTACGGTCAGACTTGCTAGATGAGCGATGAACGATTTCTGACAGCATTTAAATAAATGAAATCATCCAAATCTGACTGCAAACACAGTCGGTGTCTGATATCGTTATCTGACATGTGGGAACGTGCATCGTTGGCCGATGCATGCCCTACATGTCAAAGATATGAACGATTGAACGATTTTTACAATCGTTATCGTTCATATCTGATAAGAAATCTGACCGTGTGCATGCAGCATTAGAGTAGTGTTTTTGAGGCTCCTGTCAGAATCATTTTGGGAACAACAGTACCTCTAAAACTATGTGAATCGAAGTCTATAAATCCATTTTGTCTTTTAAATAAAAATAGAAATCAAGCCAAAAATCTAATTTGAGTAACAATATTTCCTTCCTGCAAGGAAGCACATATGCTAATCTTCCAGTATTTCTAACTTCAGTAAGGAATTACCTGCCGCTTTAGAAATTAAAAAATATTTAAAATTGAAAAATATTTGAACAAATTTTAAAACATGAAATAAATGTTTTGTTTAAATGAATAAAGCAGAGCAGTAGTGTGGGTGTCACAGGTTGGTGGACCAGTCCCAAATAAAATTATTTGGGCAGACATAATTGTAGGCTAATCTGTGTTTTGGAGCACCAAAAACATCACACTACAATTAAAAATAACCTGTCTTTCCCCATTAGGGTCCTCAGGGGAAGGTGTTTGGCTAACCTGTCAGTTTGTGTGATCTATGGGCCTGATTCAGAGACGGACGCTAATGCGATCGCAACTGCGTTTTCATAAGCAACGCAGCTGCAAAAATATGCTAATGTCAGCAAAGATCTCCTGAGCATAAAGACGGCCACTGCTGCCTTCTCATCTGCGTGCGAAGACTCATACCTGCATAAACATTAGTAACATGGAAGCACATCGGCGGCCATCTTACCCTTGCGGCAGGTCTGATCTGCCACAGCCTTGGGTGCTCTTCTGACACGCAGAGTTGCGTATGCAATCTCAGTGGCTAATGTATGCACGCCCATGTAATGGCGTTCAAACGGACAGGCACGCCTGTGTTTTTTGACCAATCCCCATTACCACCCCCAAACGCTGGTAGTCTGTCACTCACTTAGCGATGGATTCCCCTGTGCGTATGTGATCGCTGTGGGATCGCAGCGCACGCGCAGAGTGGTGCCTACAAATGCGCAATGGCAAACAATCGTTGTCATAGGCTGATATTACTTTTATTTTGTTTAGAAAACCCCTTTCATAGACATGCAGGTGGGCTGTAAGGTGCTTTTGTTGTGAAATGTTTATACCATACCGTTTGTTTGGTTAGCCATGTGATTTCCATAGAGCAGTGTCTTGATTTATACAGTAGAGATAAGATGTATCTAATTGGCAGGTGACATGAGAAATGTGATATTGAACAGATCTCATGAATTAGTCAGCATTACATCTGTGTGTTTTTGCTTTAGGATCGGTGTACGTGATTCATGCACTTCATTTTTTTACCGTATCAGGAAAGTGAGTGTAACTAGTGATTACATAATACATTCCTTTGGAAAATAGCAGGGGCATATAAAAGGCATTCTTCTGTTCACAGGAAAGGAAGTGAATTACGGCAAATCGTCCGTGTAGGTGCGTGTGTGTTAGTGGCAGACTAATGCTGGCCGTACACCATAATGCTATAGGGCCTGATTCAGAGTTGTATACTAATGCCACCGCTGCTGCGTCTGTGTACGCAGCTGCTGTGAGAAAATATGCAAATGTCGTAGACGCAGAGGAATGTATTAAGACGCCCACTTGCGGCTATGCAAATCTAAGCATCTGCGTACAAAGACACAGCAACGGTCGCAGATCTTTCAATTATCGGATTTCTGAGTAACCCTATGGTTGCACAGAATAGCTGCTGTAGCCATTTATGCTGCATACAAAGACACAGTGGCTGGCTCCAACACACAGCTACAAAATGATCGTGACACACCTGCATTTTTCTTACCGCCCACAAATGGTCCCTAACTGTCAATCATTCTGCCTCTAAATCAGAGGCATAGGGACGCATGAGGAACCACAGCAGTGACCAGAGTAGCAGTCAGCAGACCAGTTGGGCAGGTGGATGACTATTGGTCTGTAGTATGGCCAACTGGGGACCTGGGCATAACCCTGGTAACAAGCCCTCTCAGCACCTACCTATCTTCATTCATACTGTCCAGCTCTTATCTTACCAATCTTTGTTAAAGGGCTCTAAATCTTCTAAAGAGGACAAGCTACCCATAGCAACCAATCAACTACTAAATAGAAAGATAGCTAGAAGCTAAGTGGTTGCTATGCACAGCTTTTACATCTGTCCTCTTTAAAAGGTTTAATATATCTCCCCTTTATCTTGATTTTAGTTGGTGGCATTAACTCTGTCACCATTTATCACAGAATCAATTTTTTCTCTTCTCTTCCCCTTATATATACATATTGGCTTGCTAGGCAAAGAACATGGCCTGCACAGATTTCCTGGCCTCGGCTACAGAGCTGCGAGTGGTAATCTGAGTAATCTCAGGGTTACTCAGATGGTCAATGATCTCATAGAAGATCCTATCTCCGATTCAGTCAGGTGGCGTTTATTTACACCAGATGGCTCCTGCTGCATTAGTATATTAGTTGTACTGTATTTCACAGTCGCTTCCCTGTAGCTGTGCAATTCCGTGCAACTCTGAGTCAGACTCTATGGGGCCTATGGGCCTGCTTCAGCAGCTTACGCAATGGCTATTACGGACGCAGAGCGAGCTATTGTTTGC